>CM017583.2:2766524-4019001 GCA_007844105.2 Rhamnella rubrinervis | reverse complement strand
AAATGTATCCATGAATTATACTTATTGATATTCTATAACTATCCACCTAATAAGTGGTTATATTCACCTCCAACCCTCATCGATCCAAAAATTTATAAAAAGATTCCTCCTCCGATATGTAATCGTTGTTGAAATTTTCTACTTGTAGATATAGTCTTTTTCTCACGCACCAATTTCTTGTCTAGCATCCTGACTCCATGATCTTCATATTTCAGATTGCATGAGTGTAATATTCTTCACCAGAAATGGACTCAATCTCTCTCAATTGACGGGCCTCATTCAGAATCACTTAACCCACTGTAGTATCTATTAATATCACCACTGAGTTAAAGTCACTATTAGTGGTTTAAAATTCTAACTTGTATCAATGAAAGTGGTCTGAAGCACTTAGAGTTCTAGTTGGTTCCCCATCAAGTTTTGAAAAGAATCAAAGACTACTAGAACCCATTTCTTCAAGAATCACTCTTTATTACATTTATACCCTCCTCTTATGCTTTGCAGTAATTTTGTAGAGTAATTTTTAGATCAAGATTCCCTTCCTTATCATCTAAATGAACTAGTTTGATCCATTGATGTATTTGATTACCTTCTTCATCACTATCATTTATTATAGCATCAAATATTATTGTTGAATAAAATTCTTCATGCTTTTCTTCTTCGCTTCCATATCTCTCAATTTCAAATTTCATATTGTAGTAGCAATATACTAGCTTTTCAATCTTGTCTGTATGCAGCTTTTATTTCTTTTTGTATGTATTAAAGCAAAAGTGCTCCAATTACTTCTTACAAGCGGATGATGAGGCTGTTTGTGATAATACTTTCATAGCCAATTTTTAACTTTAGAAGCATTATCGCCATATATAACCCACCATTTAACTATCATAAAGAAATAGATGTATAAATTTATATAATAATATTGATTAATTTTCAAATATAATTATGTTGGACTTACAAGGCTTACATCTCTTTCGAGCAACAATTGCTGCTAGTTTTCCAAATCCTTTCCTTGCATCTTTAAAATATGTAAGCTGACAACAAAATTGAATTAAGTTATACACCCTTTTAAATATATTAAGTTAACAAACTATCAAAATAATATCTCATTTCCAAATTCCAATTGTAATTGATTTGGGGTCTAATTTGGAGTATACATCATGTACTACCTTTATAAGCTCTAATTTTCTCATATAAATTGAGTATTAGTTCATACCGCTACATGTAATGGATGAGAAAAGTTTTATCCCACCTATCATTGATGATCTTTAAAAGCCATTTTGCACCATGTTTTCTTCCAATTTCCTCTCTAACAATAAGCATCAACTTATACACTACTCCCATTGTTGGATAGAGCTTAGTGTCAATAACACATAAAAGCTTATATAATGGCTTAAAAATTTCACACACCTTGTGCTTTGATCCCAAAAATATGATCAAGTATTATTATTTCTACTTTTTTATCTACTTTAAGTACTATACTTGTGGCTTGCCTAATCATCAAATGTGAATAGTTGCTTTAGTCCAACTTTCTTTTTACCAAACTATTAAGATAGTTTGTGGCAAATCGTAATTCAAGATGAATAATATCTCCTCCGTAAATTTCACGTTTTTGCTAGTAACCAATTATAATTGTAGATGTAATTTGTGATCATTCTAGCTCGCTTGATCACATTGGTCAGTTGCTCATTTTTTTCCAATGTCTTCAAACATAAGATCAATGCAATGTGCTGCACATGGAGTCCAATACAAATCTTAACCCTCCAATAACTTTTTCCCAAAATTTTAACAAATGCGTGAGCCATTGTCTATTATTATTTGAACCACATTCTTTTCCCCACTTCCGCAATTACTCTTCAACAAGTCATAAATATATGCATGATCTTTTATCATATCCAAAGCATCAATAGATCTTAAAAATTGGTTTTTCCTTTGAGTACACCATGAAATTGATGATAGACATTTTTATGGACCCGTCCATCCATCATACATGATTGTACAAACCGCAGTTTTCCATTTTCTCTCATGCTATTCATATATTCTTTTATCTCATCATCCTCCAAATCTAAGAACTTTGTCTTAATCTCATATGGGATTGGAGGTCCTACACCTATTCCTCTTGTTGACATCCTACTACTAAATTCTTGAAATGATGGGATGTCGCTTTATTAGCTAGGATATTTTCATGAATAAAAATTTACTTATAAGTTTTGTCATACCTTCCTTTATCTTTCTTCCTAAAAGATATTTTTATATTTTTTGTCTTACTGAAATGACTTGTAGAAGCTTTGTTCAAGCCTTGGTTGTGTTCTCTAAGACTCAGGTCCATTGCACCGCTGGTCTAACATGACGGCTAACTCACCTTTTCGAGCCTGGATGAAATTTTATGAAGATGACTTCTTTCCTACTTCGCTTGTTTAGAAGTACCACCTCTATATTCTTTTTTCGTAAGGATCCATTCCGTGGAAACATTATATCATTGTCGACTCTTCACAAGATTACTTGCTTGAGTATGAAGTTGTCTCTATAATTTCGCGCATCAATCTCTTTGTACTTGAATGGTCTTCTTTCTGAGCTCTTTCTTTTCTTTCAAGAACCCCACTATGTAACTTTTTACTTCGAGACACCCTTTAACAATGATGTACATTATGTGAGGATCTATAGCACAAAGATGATAAGGTCTTGTTACTCTACCACTCTTCATCACATGTCCACGATTTGTGTATTGTTCCCATTTTTATTGCCATCAATTGAAATGCCATGCTTCCAGTAAGATCACGCTTGTTTCTCCATTAGCCATTACTTATTACATTTCATATATTAATAATGAGATTGAGGAATAAAATGCAACGAATAAAAGTTATATATATATATATATATTAAATCAAAAGTTTTAAAAATAAATGATTATCAACATGTTATTAGTTTAAAAGATTATACTTATTTAATATCGTAGTCAACAAAAGACAAGGTTTTTAGTCACAATTAACATCACTAAAATTACATTTGTTAGTGGCTAAATCAAGCATTATAATTACAAAGCATAATAATTCATGGCTCGCCCAATTCCTTATTCATGTAAGCAAATATAAAAAATCTAAGCAACTAAACTCATCTAGCAAAAAGAAAAAAGCTAAAAACAAAGTGGTTTGACTATATGCATATACTACTAACTATAATATAAGAAGTGGTAGTTAAAAAATCAATTATAAAATGCAACACAACATAATCAATTTGGAAATAACTAACAAATCAAAATGTACAAACTTAAGTGAAAAAAATAAAATAAAAAGCTATAAGTTACAAAAAAATAGTAATTTTACCTTAAACAACAAATTGTTTGATTCACTACCACGATATTCCAAGGACTCGCTGTTTACCACCGCCAAAAGGTGTTAATACCGATATTAGTGCAGGATATGCATCGGATGTGATGGGGTTATTTTCAAACTCATTTGGCAATGATTTGTATATCGTCTTCTTCTCCTCCCGCTCAACCACGTTGTCGCCATCTAACTACAAATCTTTAGAATAATTATATAAATTGTAATGCTCGGTTTGTTTACATACATATTTATATACATAATAAATTAAAATAATGTAAAAATAAAACATACTTTGCAACACCAAGATACTTATTATATATTTGAAAACTAAAAGCAATTATTATGTTTTGAAAGTAAAAGATGCTCTCATAGATAATTATTCTATAGTTTAAAAATAAAAATTAATTATTATATTTTAAAATAAAAGATGCTCGCAGCACTAGGATACTTATTATATATTTGAAAACAAAAAGCAATTATTATGTTTTTAAAGTTAAAGATGCTCATAGGATACATATTATATAGTTTGAAAATAAAATTAATTATTATTTTTCAAAATAAAAGATGCTTTGCATGATACTTATTATATAGTTTAAAATAAAAAAGTAATTATTATATTTTGAAAATAAAAGATGCTCGCACTATATATCATTTTTCTATCCGTATGAATTGTAACGCTTAAAGTAATTATTAGGATACTTCATGCCTTGCATATATATCCTATCAAGATAAATCAAAAACATAAAGTAATTATTAACTTATTAGAATAGAGAGGATGCTTCATGATTTGCATATGTATAAAAACTCCATACAATATGTGAAACTTGAAAGCATATAAGTATAATAATTATAATTTTTAAAAATACTAATCGTACTTAATAGTTAATATAGATATTTTGAAAATTTCCATGGAAATATCAAATTTTCATAGAAATTATAGAAATTGGATCAAATTATGAAGGAATTGGCATGAAAATTTCAAATGTAAATATCGAGGAAATATAAAAAATATCAACGGAAATTACGTAAATTATAATCATTTTCAATTTTGCGTAATGAATAATATCCATACCTTATAAAATGAAAATATCCACGAAATTTCGTAGATATTTTGATTTTTTCATCCTTATATAACAAACACCGATCTACATCCATTACACGATCATTTAAGATTTTGTGTGTGTTGGAAAATCACTGGGTTTAGTGCTCCTCAATTATATACAAATGTAGAATATTCTCGTAACTCACGGGAAGAAATCGAGAAAATGAGTCGAAAGATGTTAACCAAGTGGACCATATCCCTTAATTAATAAATTTTAAATATTAAATTATCAAATTACCCTTGAATAATAATTGATCCATCAAAATAACACCAAGGTTAAATATAGGTTTTACACATTAATTAAATATACCATATTATTAAATACATTCATTCGAAGTCATATGCTCATGAAACACCTTGGGTGGCAAACCCCAGACGGTAAACCCCAATAAGCGGGTCATTAATCGTGGAGTTTTTAATAATGTGCTTGATCGACACTGATGACTTTGAACTTTCTTTCACACCAAGAACTTAATATCAATGTGTTTAAACTTTGATGAGCTCCAGCTTGTTCTTATAATACAACTCAAAGACCTTTATTACCATAGTTGATCTTTAGTGGTTTGTCAATGCTATCAACAATATGTAGCTTGTGATACAACCGTAGTCATATCCCCCGGTGGATGCCTTATAGCATGCTACTAACTATGTTTCTATAGTAGATGAGGCTATAAGTGTTTATGTTTTCACTTTTCTATGAAATAGCCCTCCAACTAGCATGAAAATATAGCCGGTGGATCTCCTTCTATCCGCACACCCAAAGAAAATCGTAATCAATATCCAACAACTTCCAAATAGTCAATCTCGATATGTGAGCATATACTCCTTACCTCTGTAAGTATCTCGTAACCTATTTTGTTGTCTTCCAATGATCTATGTCCAGGTTACTAAGACATCTATATAACATCCTTAAAATATACGCAATATCCGTGACGTGCACGATCTTAAGCATATATAAGGCTCCATATCACGAGCATAAGAGAATTTTTCCATTTCTTTCTTCTCAAGTTCCACTTTTGGACATTGATCAAACTAAATTTATTACCTTCGCCACTAATGCACAATTTCATATACCAAATCTACCGAGCACTTTCTCTATGTAAATTTTTGTGATAAACCAAGTATACTTTGAACGATCCTTATGAATCAGTATACCTAGTATAAATATGCATCACTAAGGTCCTTCATTTCAAAATGACTAGATAAGAACCTCTTCAGGTCATGCAAGAGATCTATGTTATTACTTGCCGTAGTATATGATCAATATAAAGTACTAATATGATAAATTTGCCCATTAAACTTAAGATAGATATATTGATCAATGTTGTTCTCCTTAAAACCGAATTAAGTAATCACCTTATCAAACTTTTGGTATCATTGATGGCATGTCGCTTTAAACCATAAATGAACTTTTAAGTTTGTATAAAAGGTGTTTTGAATCATTTGACTCAAAATTCTACGATTGCACCATGTAAATTGTCTCATCAATGTCGCCATCGAGAAACATTGTCTTTACATCCATCCGATGTAGCTCCTAATCATAATGAGCTATGTCATTATTATCCCGAATGAGTCTCTTGTTGAAACTATATAGAAAGTCTCTTTATAATCTATGTCTTCCTTTTGTGAAGCCTTTCATGACTAGGCAAGCCTTATACCTCAAGTATTACTTTTTAATCCTGCTTGATTTTGAATGCCTACTTACAACTAATCGGTTTCGTTTTTAGGCAATTTAACGAGATCTCATACATCATTGTCCTCCATGGACTTCATCTCTTCATGCATAGCTTTAATCCACTTGTCGAGTTGGTGCATTATTTAACTTGACTGAAAGACGCCGAATCATCCTCTAATCCCATATCAAACTCATGCTCCTCAAGAAAGACTACATAATCAATTAAATTACTTTTCTTCTCTCTCTAGTAAATTATCTTATTGGCACTTTTAATTAAGGTTGTTAAGGTGTTTCTACTATTTCCGGATGTAGTGCCTCAATTTGAATGGGAGAAGCCTCTAACCGTTCGAGGCAAGACACTGACATCATTATTGACCATGTGTCCGAATTGCAATTTAAATGGCATTAGGAATGGTTACTTAATCACCATCTTTAGCCATCAGAAGTGATTGATTGGAATGTCTATACACTCTTTTCAAAAACAAGGTCCCTTACTTTAGTATTCCCATCGTCCTCAATGAATTTGGCATTACCCGCTTCAAAGAAAGACCTACTTTTAGGATCATTAAACTTGAACCCTCTTGATCTTCGAATATCTTACAAAATAGGTGATAGTTCTTGAGTATAGTTTTCTTTCATTATGCTTATAGGCCCTTGCCTCAACTGGACATCTCCACACATATAGATGCCTAATATTAGGCTTCTTACCCGCCCATAACTCATATAAGGTCTTTTCAACCGCTTACTATGTACTCGGTTGAGAATGTAAACTACAATCTTAGTGCCTCACCCCATAATGAATCGATAAAGAAGAGTGACTAATCATACTTCTTACCATGTTTCAAGGGTTCATTTCTCCGCTTAGCTACACCATTTTGACTTAGAGTATCTAGCATGGTGTATTAGGGACTATATGCACTCTATTAGGTACCTTGCAAAAGACCCTAGACGCTATACACCTAATTGGCCATATTTGCTGTAGTATTCATCACCACGGTTAGATTTCACAACCTTAATCTTCTTGCTTAATTGGCTCTCTATTTCAGCTTTAAAGTTCATGAACATATTCGAGCTTAGGACTTCTCGTGAATTAGGTTCAGATAACCATAGCGTGAGTAATTATTTATAAACGCCATGAAGTATATTTATCCATTCTAAAAAGTCATAGGGAATGGACCACACATATCTATGTGAATTAATTCTAAGATGCCACTGCACTGCTTACACCTATACTTTTTGTTTGTTATCTTTCCTTTGATGCATTGTACACAAATGTTAAAGTCCGACATGTCAAGTGAATCAAGAATTCCTTGGGCTATTAATCTCTATGAATTGATGGATATGTGTCCTAAACTCTTATGCCACAACATAGCCAATTCTCATTATTTAATTTTCGGTTAGTGCCCGAGACGATTGCATGCATAATTTCATTAGTATTGGAGATTTGAACATTTAAATTATATAACTTGTCAATTAAATTACCAGTTCCAATAAATTAGAATTTTGAAATAACCTAAATGTTTCATTACCAAATGAACAAGAGTAGCATGTTTGTCTAAATATAAAATAAAAATTAAATTTCGCCTAAAACACGGTACAACAAAAATATTTTTCAAAATTGAAATAAAGCTAGTTTAAAAAAGCTAAAAATCTCAAATAGCCACCTTTGCCTTTTGCCATTACCCATATAGATATATATTTCACCGCCATTTAACAAATACTTTGAGCCAACCTTGCATAATGAACTTATGAGTAGTAGCATCATTATCTATCAACCAAGTGTCATTAGGTACTATAGTCATATTAACTTATGAACTAACAAAGTTGAGAAGTGTACCTTTCTTTACACACCAATTCATGACTTGGAGCATTGTTTCTTCATGTGACCTTTCTTTTACAAGAAACATGTAAGTACTAAATCTTGTTTCCTCTCGCTTCCTTATGGCCTTAAGCTCCCGGGTCCATAGGATCCTTTCCCCTATAGTTAGTCCTTTTCTTTTCTTATTACCCAAATTTTTGAGGTAGATGTCGATGAGCAATTTCAACCTTGTCATTCTTTAATCTCTCATCCTCTTATACACACCGTGTTATAATCTTATTCAGAGTCCACTCTCTTTAAGTATTATAACTAACCTTAAAAGTGTCGAATTGGCCGAAGAAAGATCAAGACAAGGTGCACCAAAATGTCCTTAGACATTTGTAACTTGAGATCTCTCATTCTTGAAAGATTGGACATATCCAAAATGTACTCATAGACATTTTCTTTTCCTTTATACCTCATCAAAATAAACTTCAACAATATAATGCTTGTTTCAACCTTTTCATTTGTCATAAACTTATCGCAAGTTTGACTCGTAAAATTAATCTGTATCATCCTCATCGAAATAGAATGGATTCTAGTATAGACAACTTCATGATATATAGACTCATGCTGTTAGATCTCTCCAACTTGTCATCTGCCACTCTTTGATCGAGTACTTTGATTTGTCGAGGTGGAGATCAAACATGAACACATGGTCCAGATCCATACATTCGTGTATTATCATCACATAATCCTTCCATTTCTTAAAATTTATCCCATTAAGCATAGGGACGCTTGTTAACATTGACAAAATAGTAGATGCTAAATACGTATAAAACATAAAAATGCTAACAATTAATATCAAAACATGTATATATACTTAAAAGAGCTTAAACATAAAGCATATATACACATAATCCTTCCATTTCTTGAAATTTATGCCATTAAGCATAGGGACGCTTGTTAACATTGACAAAATAACATGCTAAATACGATAAAACATAAAAATGCTAACAATTAATACCAAAACATGTATATATACTTAAACAGAGCTTAAACATAAAGCATATATACATGAGATGGGCCCATCACAAGATACCAAACCCAACATTATATTTAGTCTTTGGACATAAATTACAATTTGTAAATGGTACTCTCAATCATAACACAAATGCAAATAATTTTATAATGGTCAAACAATATGTCTTTCTTTGGACCAACATATTATATGCATATTATTTTCTATTTATCTTATATTTATGTTATTCTAACCCTATATTTGGCCTAAATAATCTTTCTTTAGGCTAACTATTTTAGCATAAACATATAAAATTTATTTATTTTAAAATAATTTTATTTTAACTAGTAAAAGTTACTTTGGCAACATATTAATTTAAAAATTAGTTCTAAAATAAATAAATATACATAGTATTGTCAATACATGCACGCTATGTAAGTATGAAATAAAAAATAAAATAAAAATAATTTTTTGCTTGTGATGTAACTTAAGTTAGCATGACATCACAACAACATATCATCTAAGCCGACGACAACAAACGACACATCGCCTAAGTTCGACAACATGTCTTATAGGTCATCTCGACCGCACTCGAGTCACAAGTTGATCGATTTTTCGATAACCGGATCGTGTAGCTCGACTTTTCCAACCTACAAAAGATGGTGGTTTCAACCATCGCTAATAGGGCCTGTTAGGTTTTGCCTCGACTTCCTAGGACCAAAACCTACTAAGAAATTTTTTAAAATAACATCCGAATTTGGAATCAAGAGAAAGATTTTCTACCCAAAAGGGTTTCAAAATTTAACCTTAAATCAGTTTTACGTGCAAGTTCCTTTCAAATTAAGTTCATTCAACTCAAAAACTCAATTTCTACATTTCTAAGTATCAATTTCATCAAAAACCTTTTATCCAAAATTTTGCACAAATTGAGCATAAAATTCGTACATTTTTAAATTTTTTAAAAAATACTATAATTTCTACCCTAGTACAAATGGGCGTATGATCAAAATTACACATTAACCTAATGATCTAACAAGCAAGGCTCTAACACCAATTGAAAGATACTGAATTGTAACCTTACTATGTTAATAACCTAATACATAGATTAAATTTGCATGTAGATCAATCACGTATAATGTGTATGTTATAATGTAAACACTACTTGTACACATTACACTTGAATCGATGAAGATTTTGATGCTTTTGGTTGAAAATCACTTGAGTTTAGTGCTTCGTTATATATAAACGCAGAGAATGTTCGCTCTCATAACCGATGAGAAGAATGTTGAGAAAATGCGCCGATCATGTTAACCTAGGGACACCCTTAATTAATAATGCCGATCATGTTTACCCTAAATGTCCATCCGACACTAATTTATTCCAAAATACTCATCAATTTATAATTTTATCAAAATTATCCTCTTTTATTCAAAATACACTTATTTTAAACTTTACTATTTCTCTCTTCTACCCACTAATTATCTCCCTGTTTTCTTACTAGGTTGCAAACCTTGCCACCATGTCGTGAGACTTGCCATTAGGCGTGAGACTCCATCGTGCATGAGACTAGCCACCGTAGCTTAGACTCACTATTAAATGGTAAGTAAGCTACTTACCACTATTATATACATACTCACCACAGTTTACACTTACTCGCCACATGGTGGTAAGTTACTCACCACTAGGTAGCGAGACTCACCACTGGTAATAAGTAAGCTACTAACCACTAAGCTACACTTACAACTAAGTAGGAGTGTTTTATGTATTTAGTGAAATATATGGCATTTTAAATGAATTATAGATGAGTGGGTATTTTAGAATAAATTAGTATTCATGTGGGCATTTAGGGAAAATACCGTAATAAATTTTAAATATGAAATTATCAAATTACCCTTGAATGCTACTAACCCATCAAAATAACACCATGGTAAATACACGCTTCTATACATTAATTAAATATATCATATTGTTAAATACGCTATTTCATAAATCTTGTCCTAAAACCTTATTAGATCACTTCATCAGGCTTTAATTTTGTATTGTAAAACATGTGTAATAATTGACACATGTTGCCACTTTATGAAATTCCTAACATAGAAGAGACTATAGTTTAGGAAAGAGAGACATTTTATTTATTTCCAAATAATACCTTTGAAATCGATCATGTGACAAGTATGTGACGTAAGTCATTTATCTTTTTATGGATGATATCAATTAGTGAATATAATAGTTTAGGGGTAATGAATCTAACGTCCATATGTCCTTTAATATTTCGTATAAGTTTTAAATATATAATTTATATTAAAATACAATGTATAAGTTGTTAAAGCAATTGGATGAAAAGTTATATTAAAAATAAAAACCCAATATTGTATGCGCACAAATTCTAAACTAGAAGGTAAAAATTGATAATTTTCAACAAGTCAAAATACAAGGCTATAAAAAATTTATCCAAGAATAATTATAAACGTAAGAATGCATGTTTGGTAATGTTTATGTTTCTATTTTTTCCTTAAAGATTTTATTTTAATTATGTATACTCTTGTTTTCATTAATAATTATACTTCTCACCTAATTGGAATTTTAAAGAAAATATACATATAAACATCAAATTAAAAACTACTTAAAACTGTTTATAAAATTAAAATTATTTTTGATGTCTTTTTTTCCCTCATTACAAAATAATTATCACAAAAGCATTTACCATTTGTTTAAGCAAGATTATTACTTCGCTTAAAATCGTAGATCTCCATGCTTCACCGCTTACCTAAGCAAAAAATATGACCATGAAGCTTTGGACATCGATGCAATATCGACTAAGGAATACTTGACTATTAAATCAATCTCTAAATTATAATTTCCTTTAGAAAGTTTGTAAGCTAGTGGGTTTGAAACCCTAAGCCTAGCCCATTTTGGTTGTGTAGCAAATTTCTTAAATAGGCTCAAACAATTAGTCAATGTGACTTCGATCTTGCACTAGTTCGGTCATTCCAATTTGGCTGAATCAACTCTAAAAGGAGTTAAAGCTCTAAGGGTTTTTAATGCCACAGCCTGACCCAATATAAGAAAATAAAAGTAACCATATTTTTAAAAATTAAAATGTTAGCCAAAAATGACTACTATACCCTTAATATACAGTTTAATCATAATTATAATTTTAGCCCATTGGCAAACTCTTCGTTCATTTATGCAACCGCACCAACCGCCCCTCAACTCCTTTTTGTACTTCTTGGACTTTCCTTCCTTTTTTTTTGCTTACCAATTACTTTTCTCTTCCTCCTATTCTTCTTCTTGTCGCACCAAGATTGTATTTTAACTCAATCCCGTTGTTGCCATCGCCGTTGCCCGCTAACACCGTCCACCATCTTCTTGTACTCCTACTAAGGTTAGAATACATAAACTCATTGAAGGTTTTGTGGATATTGTGGGTATTGTGGATTAAGTTGGTGTACAATGAAATAGTTTGTTTTTGTCAATGTTGTGTTCCATTGTTCATAAACTACTTTCTATTGTTATTATTGGCTATTGGGTTTTCTCATGTTGGGGTTATTGATTTGCAAGTTTTATTTTTTGAAAATGTTTGAGAAAAATGCATATTAGGTATTTGAATAAATACCTTAGTGAAGTATTTTTTTTTCAAATACATGTGTTTATTTGAGTATTTAGTTTAAAATTATGTTTTAAGTGTATAACTTGAATTTTACAAACAATTATAATGTATATGGGTATATGGCATGTTCCCCACCATAGGGGTGGCGATTGGGTGGGAACCGACGTCCATGGCATACAGGGGGGGTCTATGGCAGCCGAGTGGCGTCTGCAGAGGCGATTGGATACTGACCACCGGTCGGGTATCGACCCCCACCGTTTTTTGTTTTTTTATTTTGTTTTTTTTTTGCTTTTGGATTAGATTGTTTATTCATGCTATTATTTTGTTTATAGATTAATTATCATATGATTGAAGTTTTGTTTGTGCAAAATTATGAATTATGAGTTATTTGGTCTTAACATTTTACATTTATTTATTGTTTAAGCGGAAAATGGCAAAAGCTAAGTCCTTGATGTATACAAATACCCTAGCTAATGTAGATAATTGTCGCATTAGGTGTCACTTGTAGGTCGTCACTCATAACATGCATCAAAGATATCCTTGAGAAATTTTTGGAGGATCCTAATAAGCCATCTAGGTTTAAGAGACAACTGAATAAGTTTAAGAGTAGTTGTTTTGACGCCTACCTAAGAATGCGGAGATTATTTTGAGTGGCTGCATAGTACACAATATGCTTGTAAGGCAAGTAGATAGTATAAGTGAGGATGTCATGGAGTTCAACTTTAATGGGAAATGAGCAATATTTACAAAGAGAATTTAAATTTATTACGGATTGAAGATGGAAAATTCAGTTGATGTTCCTTCTCCTCCACAATCCAATCGAATAAGGAACACATATTTTGGCCACTTGAAGAAGATTAAAAATTCAAATGTAAAGGACTTTCTTTTTTTGTATTTGAAGCGTAGCAAACTAGAGGATAAAGATGACATGGTAAGGTTGACATTGATATACTTCCTCGAATGTGGTCTACTTGGCAAGGAGAGTCAAGTAAGCCTTGACATACAATATTTATTTGTGGTTGAGGATTTAGAATACTAATGAATATGCATGGGGTTTGGAGTCCTACAATGCTACCATATCTTCCATGCCGAGTTTTCGCTTTACATGATGGAGAGTTAAATGAATCAGCCACATACTGATTTGAGTGGGTTTCCTAAGGCATTCGGGTAATGTCAATTATAAAACATTTTAATTTATATTTGTTTACACATTATATATTTAACTATTTAAGTAATGAATTTTAAATTGTTTCATAAGTTTGGGGATACGAGATAATTCTTTTGATGAGAGAACTATATGCAACTAAGGTTGATAATTCATTCCCACAAATTTGCAATTGGAAGGCTACCAATATCCCTGTGTTTAAGAGTATGGGAAAAACACTTTTTGACAATGCGGAGGTCATTTTATTAGTAGTCGATTAAATTATATTCATTAAATTTTAATTACTTATTATTTTCATAAAATTAATGGACTTGTTCATGTAATAATGTACAGTTATATGTGATTGGAAGATTGAGACCGAGTAATGTTGAAGAAGAATCCATATATCCGGCTAACAAAGATTCTCCAATCCCACAAATACCTCCGCCAAAAAAACATAAGCGACGTAGAAAAAAGGCAATTGACACAGAGATATCGAGTTTGCTTATTATCAACAACAAGATGCATCTAATCACGAAGGTCCTTTTGAGAATGTTGGTCAACAAACAGGATCGTCACATGAAGTACTTTTTTAACTAAAATATCATATTATTATTTTGAAGTTATTATGATTTTTAACTTAAAATTTTAATTTAATTGACTAATATAATTTATTTTTTATTGAACATAGGTCGATGATGAGCTCGGTCGGCTATTCATTCGCTTAATGTAAAAGTTGATCATGTGGCAAATGATTTGAACACCTTTCGATTCTATTCAATGCTAGAGTTTCAAGATTTTAGATTGAATTCAATGCGAGAGATCCAATTGATTAAGGATTCATTTCAAGAAATGTTTATTTATATGAAAAATGTAAGTAAATTATTTCATTCATACCTTTTAAATTCTTTAATAAGTCTTAACAATTGTATATCATGCTTTGTCAATAGAAATATCATCGGCGAATACATATGAAAACACGCTTATGAATGAGGAAGGTGAAATACGTGATAAGGAAATGAATGTGATGCAGAATTACAGTGAAGTCCAATTCATCATCAAAGGTTATTCAGCAGGAGCCACATATTAAAAGCGCGAGAGAAATTGAAGTCGCCTTTCGTTGTGACCACCGAGACATGAGAGACTTTGAACAATATTTTGCCTCCTTGATGGATTTTGATCCTAAGCGCCCCCCGTTGATATTTCAATGAAATTCTTTGAGCATCGACTTAGATATAGATGAAGTTATTGACTACGACATATACAATGTCAGTAAAGAATTCTTCTGGGATTTAGTTCAAGGAGAATGGTTAAATGATAAGGTAAAAACAAGTTCATATAACTTATTTATTTATCTACAAATAATAATAATAATTTGTATTTTTTAGTATTAATTAATTAATTTACTTCCATCTTGTGTACGCAATGTGATATGTATGTACATACATAAGCGTATGTTAAGCGTATCCTCATTTATTCTATCTAAGAACGATTGTCATGAGTGCTTATTTTTGGGTAAGATATTGGTTGTACTATATTTAAGTATTGCATGATTTCTTTTCTGTATTAAATTGTTAATGACTATTTTTGTAATTTTTTTTTATATAAGGTAATATGGAGGGCAGATGGCCTAAATTTGAAACATAGAGAAAAGATGAAAAGTCAAAGAACACTACATATGAATTTGATATGAGTTTTCTTAGCTACATTTCCAGCAATGCATACACACCCTCATCGCGACGTTGGATTGATTGCGATTATGTAAGTAATACTAGTATAACAAATTTATTTTCAAATTAATTGATATATAATTTTCTTCATTATCGTATTAACTAATTAATTATTAATAGGTACTCATGCCACTTAATATTAAGGATACCCATTGGGTGCTTGCCAAAATTGATCTTCCCCATCAACATGTTTTCATTTACGATTCGACACTTACAAAGTCTACGAATCGTGATCAATTCAAACTCTTATGGATAATGTTGCCATACATATTGAGGCAAGCTAATTTTTCCTCGCCAATCCGATGTTAGGGGAGTTTTACATCAGTTCTCACATAGCTATTTGGAAAACTTTCCAGCATAAGGAAACGGGTAATTTCTTACAATCTAAATTATTTATTCATTTTAATATAGTGTAATTGTTTTATAAGTTACTGATTTAATAAATTGTATTTATGTTTTTCTTTACATTAATGATTAGCATTATTCATGCTAAAGGCTATGTAGTATTTGCTTGCAAAATAGGAATTCAACTTTAGCCATGGTGATATGAAATTTTTAGGTAAAAGATTCAATCGAGTTGTATAATAGAGAACTATCAACTTAGTTTTGTAAAATAAAAATAGTATGTACATATATAATTAATTATTTAAAATGTATTTTTTATTATTTATTAAATAATTACATAACAATTACTTAATAAAAAATCACATTAAAAAATTAACAAGAATGGTGTGCATAAAATATGGTGCCCTTATGAACTTCTAGGCGTCATCAATTTCACTATATTTTTGAATATATAAATCAATCAGATAATTCTGAAAAACTACTCAAATTAAAGCTTATCCTCTTATCTTCCGAACTATATATCATATGCATCAATCCGATATCTTAAAGATCTTCAAATTTAATGTTTTCCAACAGTGCGTACAAGTGCAAAGGGGGTAGCACCCTTCGGCATCCACCATAGGGGAGTCGATGGGCCACTGATGGGCCCAAATGAAGCCATAAAATTATTAAAAAATATGCAAATTAAAGCTCATTCTCTTAGCTTTCCAATGATATATCATATGTATCGATCGAAGATCATGAAGGTGTTCAAAATAAATGTTTTCCAATAGCGTGTAGAAGTGCACACGGCATTCGCATATCAGTCAACTTCACTGTATTTTTTTGCTATCTAAATCAACCCAAAAAATTATGAAAAAATATACAAATTAAATCTCATTCTCTTATCTTTCCAAAGATATATCATACACACGAATCGGAGGTCGGGAAGGTATTCAAAATAAATTTTTTCCAATAGCGCGCAGAAGTACGAGAACGAGCACACATCGGTAGCCACCATAGGACCGTCGGTTGCCACGGCCCCGTGGTGGCCATCGTGTGCCCGTCTCGTACTTCTGTTGAAAAATTCATTTTGAACACCTTCCGACCTCCGATATATCATTGAAAGTTAGGAGGATGAGCTTTAATTTGCATATTTTTTTTATAATTTTATGGGTTGATTTATGTGTTCAAAAATGCTATGAAGTTGATGGAAGTCTGATTGTCTCCGTTGTTCATAATATGTTTTTGAATCATTACATTCAATCCATAAAGCGTAGATATAAATACATACACAAGTGTAATTGTTACATATTCTAAAAATAGGTACATTTATCTTACACTAAAATTAATTACAGTTGTCTTCCCAATTTATTGGCTCAGTGCATCTTGCTCGGTTATGTCCAATCACTCCACATCAACCACACTTGTATTTCATTTTCTTCTCTCCATGAGACAATATTCTATTTTTCTTAGTCTACCAACAACTCGTCTTCTATTATGCGGGGTGAACAACCTTCATTTGAACTTCATGTGGAACCTCCCATTGTCTTCTATCACCAAGGGATATATGGTCTCGATAAGTTAAACAAAGTGTATCATGCGGTAATACTTGAAACACATATTATGGAACTCGATATGTCGTACAAATACACTGTCATTGCATGCTCACAAGGATACTGATTAAGGTTAAACTTCCTACAGCTGCAAGACTTGGAAATCAAATTTACCTTACCTTATTTCACCACCCACCATCCTATACTTGGTGGGATTGATAGGTGTAACAATTGAACGTTATGCAGCTTCTTCCCTCTTTTTTAATCGTTCCTTGTTCCATGTCGTTAATGTAGGTGCCATATTCCTGGCAATAATCCGACGATCATAGAACTATTGTTGTAACTTTGACCGAATAGTTTCCAACAATGGTGCAGTGGCATTTCTCTGCATCCCTTAGTATTGTATTCATGCATTCAATAATATTTGTAGTTAATATATTGTATCTAGTAACGGAAACTTACAACGAGCCTACCTTCTAACTTTTATTTCCGATAGGTATTCAACGCCATATGTTTATATTCGTAACTCATTCATATAGTAGTCAAAACTGAACATCAAATATGCCTTGCAGCTAAGTAAAAAGTAGGGAGGATTTCATCTTCATATCCAAACTTCTTAGCCTTAAGGTTTTAACTAATATGGTACATACATAATCCTTGGTAAGAGTTCGGATAAACAACCTTCAATGCATTCTCAATAGCTTTATGTCTACCAAATTGTCAGGCTCTCCATATGCTTCTTTGAAACATTCGAAGAACCATGTGTATGAAACTTCATTTTCAGCATCCCCAACACCAAAAGCAAATGGATAAATTTGACCATTTTCATCTACGATCAGAATATATAGATAGCCGATATTTGTGTTTCAAAGTTGTCTCATCAACAGCAACAACTGGTCTTATATTAGAATGAAAACACGGTATGCTTGCTCCTAATGCCATGAAATAAAATTTAAAATATTCTCCATCATCAGTAGTAATGCGGGTCACTGTTCCTGGGTTATTAGCTTCTAACATTGTCAAATATGATGGTAGAATTGAGAATGACTCTTCCGCAGTGCCTCTAATATTGTTTAATGCATGCTCTCTTGCCCTCCATGCTTTATCATAAGATATGTTTATACCATATTTTAACTTCATGTCAAATTTTATCTCATGTGGCTTGTATACACGAGCGATCCCATTATATTTTTCTTTTATGGAATCTCTAATCACTCGGCTAGTAGCTTGCTTAGGATTTTCATGGAGGGCTTGTGCAAATTGAAGACAAGTATACTTTTTTTCATATGCCCGTACAATAAATAACTTATCTGAATGCAAGATTTTGTTGGCACGAAGAAGCCAATCGCAATTATCATGGAAGCACCGAACCTTATATCGAGTTGTAGATGACCGCACAACCTTGAATTGAAAGTTGTGTTGAACTGCGTACAAATACAACTTTTCCTTCAATTTTTTTTTGTCGTCATACACTTTGTGAATATAAAACTCATCGTTATTAGAAGAGCCTGATTCGATATCCATATAACGGGATGAGGCATTTCTTAACGATGTTGTAGATGTATGCAAAACTGAACCACCTTCCCTTAGTACAGTAAAAGGTCGATCACTATCTTCACTTTCTCTACCATCACCGAAAGATATATTGTTTCTCCTCACTTAAGATGAAGGCAATGGACTTTCTCGCACATATCCAGTTTGTGGCAATTGAGTTTCAAAATATGTTTGCATTTTTTAAACTTGTGTTTCCCAAGAAATTTTGATTTTCAACGCTTGAGTTTGCCAATATTCTTCACGTTCCCAACGTGTTACATTATCGGGCACTTGAGTTTCTGAACCTTATTCAGTTTCACAAATAGAACCTTCCCAATCATGTTGAGATTCCCGAATAAGACTTTCAACTACTTGACTTTCCCACAAATTAGCTTCCTCCAAATTGGATACATTTATATGCTTTCCTCTTTTTAATCTTTTTCCAATTTGAGTAGAAGGTGCAGATGAGGACAAATGATTTCTTCCATTATTGGCTCTTTCATGTGAAAAATATCGAGGCACTCTAGGCAAGATCTCCACATATAACAGAGTCACCGACACAACTTCTTTTACAACTCGAAGAAATATTTTCACATCTTTATCTCGCCTCATTTCTAGTGGAGCACATAGCTAGCAACTCATAACGTAATGATATTTCAATCTTAAACTATATGTATTTCAATCTATGTTAACAATGTTCTAGACCTCATCAATCAATTGCTCATAAGTACAATTTGGATGAACTTTAGTCAATTTCGATTCATAATTCTTGAATACCCAATGATCATCATCACCTTTACACCAATTGCCACCGTAAAATATAGTAATTAAAATTAAATGGTCTGATTCCATAGTACCTATTTGCCATTGAAATAAACCATACTTTAGACATAATTCAGAACATAATAAATGTTTCACACTACAATCAGATTTGTATATTATTTTGGAATCACAATTCAACCAGAAAATTATGAAAAAATATGTAAATTAAAGTTTATTCTCTTAGCTTTTTAACGATGTATGATACACATGAATCGGAGATTGGGAAGGTGTTCAAAATAAATATTTTCCAACAGCGCGCAGAAGTGTACACCGACGGCATTCGCATGTCAGTCAACTTCACTGTATGTTTTAGATACCTAAATCAACCTAAAAAATTATAAAAAAATATGTAAATTAAAGCTCATCCTCTTATCTTTCTAAAATATATTATATACATGAATTGGAGTTCGGAAAGGTATTCAAAATTAAAATTTTCCAACAACATGCAGAACTACAAGAACGGGGACTCTCGGTGGCCATTGACCCCCTATGGTGGTCATCGACGTGTGCCCGTTCTTGTACTCCTGTGCGCTGTTGGAAAAATTTAATTTTATATATCTTCCCGAACTCTGATTCATGCAAATAATATATTGTTGAAAAGTTAAGAGGATGAACTTTAATTTACATATTTTTTCATAATTTTCTGGTTTGATTTAGGTTTCCAAAAAATATAGTGAAGACAAGAGATAGCTTCACTTGGTGGTTATGGTTGGTCAGCACAACTTTCCTTTTTCTTAAGTTTGTATGCGATCCGGTTGCTTTAAGTTTAAAAATATATTTGTTAGAAATTACATATGCATGGTAAAATGCATATTTCAAAGTGGTGGCTGAAGCTTAAGCCATTTGATGAAGTGGTTGCAATTGTAGATAGAGGTTGGTTTGGAAAACCATCTCAAGACAACATCTAGTGGCCTTACAAAGATAGGAGAAACATATGCTGACCACCAATTTTCATAGGCCGTGTAGAAGAAAAGTGTGGAACTTCGACGAGAAAAAGTGAAAAATCATTTGGATTTTTTGTATTGCTCAGAGATGGGCTTAACTTCATCCAAAGAAGTTAGAATCTTATGTATGGAAGAACAAGAGTTAATTGAGAATGTCGAAGGGAAAGGAATGGCTTGAATAAGGCCAAACTGACGAGAGAAATGATTAAGGGAATAAGACTTGGCACCACACCCAAACCTACCCTTAGACATTGCATAATGAAGGTCCGCGGTTAATAAGGTAGCTAGCCCATACTTCTTTCGTCTCATAATCATACTCAAGAAATGGAATAGTAGGCTTTGCTTTAAACCACTCAAGACAATTAGTACAAGACATGAGTACAGAAAAGATATCATCTAGTTTAGAACAACACTCGTAAAAGAATTTGAAGCAATCAGTGGCAGATCGTTCAACAAGACAAGCAGATACATATCTCGCACCCTCAATAATGAAGGGGCCAGTAGATGAAAAGTTAGAACCAAGTTCATGAAAATATGCTTGAAGCCAAAAGGGTCCTCCAACATTAACTATCATGTCATTGAAGTTATAAAGTGAAGTCCACGATAAAGCGAGAAAGGACAAAGGTACAGAGGCTAAGGGTTGACCTTCAGCTAAAACTTCAGCTATGTAGATATACTCTTTTTGCGATTTTGTGCGGCGACACAAAATACAAACTTGCACAACCACATAAGTAAAAAAGAAATATGCTCTTGACTATTAACAGGGCCACTTTTCCTATTGGCTTGCATAAAACGATTGAAAGATGATCCATTCTTAGAAAATTTAAAGTCTAAAGAAATAATTTGAGGTGGAGTAAAGGCAGAAGCATGCATCTCAATACCATGAGGTCTAAAACCTACTAAAGCAGCCAAATCAAGCAAGGTGGGACTAATCATGCCAAAATGAAAAATAAAGGCATTGAAAGCTGATAACCAGAAGCAAAGTGCGGACGAAAGAAGAGCCTAGTCAAGAGAAATGTTTGTCGGGACAATTGAATAGCTTCGAATATATCAGCTAACTTCCAATTTTCACCAAAAGATGATTCTACTCGCCTCACCCATTTAACCCACTCGGTAGAAACAAGAGGACAAGATCTCACAGCCTGGTGACACTTCCATTTTGACTAATCCAAAGTAGATTTCATGAAAGGTAAAAGCTCTTCTTTATGGTTATGATAAACTGACATAATCTCTATGGGAATGTTAGACCTAAGGGAAGGACCCATAACAAATTCACCAACTTCAGAATTTCATGGTATCATATATCTACAATTAATAATCTTTGGAACATCCTCAGCCTTTTCATCTATAAGCTTGGCCAGAGGAACTGAAGAACTAATCATGATGCCCAATGAATCACATCTACCATTAGAATTACTTTGGTCTTAAAAATAGGCAGTCAAGCATATTATTAACCTATTGCATTGGGATTTGGAAAAGGTACACTAGCAGTCAATTTCATGAAGTACATAGCCATAGAGTTCAAGAAAATCCATATCATTTCACAAACATGTAAGAGAGTGAAAATAAATCTACAATCATTGGAACATTTTAAGCCTCTTTTATCTTATAAGCTTACGAGGCGAAGAATTAGTCATGAACTCAAAGAACCACACCTGCCATTTAATTACTTAGAACTCAAACAAATAGGCAGTCATACATAATACTGATGCATCAGGATTTAGAAAATGTGCACATGCAGTCAATTTCGCAAAGCACATAAACTATAAAAAACAATAAAATCCATATCATGTCCAAAAAACAAAAAAAGAGGCAGCCCAGCACAATAATAACCCATTGTATTGGGGATTTAGAGAAGGTACACTAGCAGTCAATTTCATGAAGCACATGGCTATAGAATTCAGGTAAAATGGATACTATTTGTAAGAAAGTGAAAATAAATCTATAATCCATATCATTTCAAAGAACCACACCTGTCATTTAATTACTTGGAACTTTAACAGTAGGCAGTGAAGCATGACGCTGACATTTTGGGGGGTTTTTTTTTTTTTTTTCCAAAACTATTTTTGGGTTTGGAGGCATGCACTTAGCAGTGAATTCCATGGGGGCATCGCATTCAATAAAATCCACATCATCAACAAGTGAATAGTGGGTATTTGTATTTTAATTAGGAAAATGATCAAATAAAAAGAGTCAAGAAATTCTTACCTGTTGTTGGGTTTCA
The DNA here is from genome assembly GCA_007844105.2 of Rhamnella rubrinervis. Taxonomy (NCBI): domain Eukaryota; kingdom Viridiplantae; phylum Streptophyta; class Magnoliopsida; order Rosales; family Rhamnaceae; genus Rhamnella; species Rhamnella rubrinervis. The sequence continues at coordinate 3,996,198 of CM017583.2, read as the reverse complement.
TATACTTGCAAAGTTCTACTCAGTGACTATCCATTGTTGAAAAAAAATTAGAGGTCGGATTATTCAGTGGGGTCGGACATTGTTTTTGTCTTTGATTACTTTACATGTTCGAACAAAATGGACTGCCGAATTGATTTTTAGGTAATTTGGCCAAATGCCTAGCCCATTTGTAATTTTTATAAAAAAAAAAAAACTCAATCTTAATAATATTTGTAAAAATACCCACCATTTTTTCAAAATACCTTTATCTAGTTAATATACAAGCAAACACCACATCCAACTTTATTTTTTACTTAGCTCAAAATAGTTTGCATCCACTATACTGAGCTTTTACATCTCTTCTCTTCCTCCGCCTTCCATGAGCTTTCACTTATGATTCATCGTGCTAGTACATGAGTTGATTATATATAGCTGCTGTGGTTTTAACATCACTGCGTACAAGCTTTACATATTTGGATTTTCACATAAGTGTAATGTAGATCTACAAATAAGGTAGGTGCATATACCTATGTTTGAATTATAATTTTGCAAGTTTTATGTTGTATTTTATGTGTGATCATGAGTTTATTTGAGAGTTGTCAAGGTACATTTTAAACTTGTAGAGTTAATGGTGAGAACATTCAATCCATACTAGCCATAAATAGACAAGTCTCATTCATTCATGGTGAGTATGGAAGGTGGCAAGTAAGGAATGAAATATTCTCGTCATTAATGGGCGAGTCTCACTGATTATCAGTGAAAACATTCATTCCATACTTGGCGAAGTCTCGCTTATTCATGGCGAGTATGGAAGGTGGCAGTAAGGGATGAAATATTCTCGCCATTAATGGGCAAGTCTCACTGATGTTGGCGAGAACATTCATTCCATACTCAACTATGGACGAGTCTTGCCACTATTGCGAGTATGGAATGAATGTTCACGCCATTTTACTCTCCAATAATGGGTGGGTCTACTATTGGTGAGTATAAAATGAATGTGCTTACCATAATTGTACTTGCCAATAATCAGCTATACTAGCCCACTAATGGCGAGAACATGTAATTTTTTAGTTATAATTGATTGTTTTATTTTAATTTCATTTTACGTAAACTTGAAATTTATAGGGCTTATAATGAATGACTTGTGATTGTGATTGGTTCAATGAGAATGTTTGTAATGAATGAAGTAGAAGGGAATTGAGAGTATTTAAATGGAAGAAACAAAGCAAGAGTGATCAAAACAAATTGCACACGTAAGGAACTAAAAGAAATTGTATACCGACAAGCATAAATCGCAACTTTGACATTGTAATGAAGTATGTATTTCATTCATCATACAAGTTGGACCCTATTGAGATTGAAAATGATGGTGATATTCAATGCTTTATTAAGGAGCAATTTCGTGTTGAAGTGGCCCATAAATCACCACTTTTTATAGAGGTTTCACCTAGAGTTGTACAATTAAATGTTCCTTGTGGCAATGTATTTGTTTATGAAAGTAGCAGCAATCGATGTTCTTCATCAGTTCCTATAATTAATAAAGTCGGAGGCCCATCTATGATACTAGAATATGAAATGCCATATAATTCAAGACATGGTTAGTGTACCTCTTCACTTAACCTGACTGATGATCGGATTAACATTGATGATGAGGCTAACATCATAAGTCCTAATGTGGATAGTGATGGTGAAGAATATGATGCACGAATAGAACCAATCCAACATGATTTTGTACCTGGTGACCACGTTCAAGAGTATGACAAAGTGGGGGTTGATATGGATGTAAATAATTCAGATACTATCGATGTAAATAATCTAGGTAATGTGGATCCTATTGTATCACAGTGTTTTAATGATCCCTTGGATATGAACGTTTGATATACTAGCTTCCAAGTTGATGAAAATGTACAAACAACACAACGTGATTATTTTGGTTTGGATAGTTTGCACACAGCTCGATCTTATAATCGATCTACACCGTAAATGCCAACAATTGAACCAAGTACATCGACTCTCAGTTTTCTAGCTATTACTAGAGTTGATAACATCGAGGTTGGGAAAATTTACAACTCAAAGAGAGAGTTACAACAAAAGTTGGGTAGTTATGCAATGAAAACAAATCATGAATTTAAGGTGCATAAGTCATGTACACAGAGATTCGAGGTTAAATGTGTGGATGATAATTGCGATTGGAGGTTGCGTGCAACACAAATTGAAGGTTTTGAATTTTTTTCAGTTAGGGTACTCAACAACAAGCATAACTGTTCAGAAGTAAATAACTTCAAATTAGGACATAGACAAGCAACCTCTAAACATGTTGGGTACGAAATTATGCCGAAATATGATGGAATAGCTCGCCAATACAGGCCGAAAGAAATTGTTTTTGATATTGAGAATCAATACGATTACAAAATCAGCTATGACAAAGCTTGGAGAGCAAGAGAAACTGCATTGAACAGTATAAGAGGTACCCCTGAAGAGTCTTTCAAATTGTTGCCCTTGTGGTTTTCGATGTTAGAGAAAAATAATCCAAGTACTTTGACAAGTATTTCTTTTTTTTTGGTAATATACTTTGACAAGTATTAAGATAGCTGATGATAACTCTTTTTTGTATTGCTTCATGGATTTAGGACAATTTAGGGTTGGTTTTAATAAAGTTAGGCATGTTGTGGCTGTTGACGGGACTCATTTGAAAGGTAGACACAAGGGCACGCTATATATCGCAAACATGTTTTGATGGGAATGAGCAAACTTATCCTATTGCATTCGGTGTTGGAGATACTGAAAATGAGTCATCATATACATGGTTTTTGAGAGGTTTAAGGAGGTATATGTCGAATATGATGATCTTATCTTCATTACAGATAGACACAAAGGGTTGGAAACGGCGATTGCTAAAGTATATCCTAATGCGTATCATGGACACTACATATACCATCTCAGTGGCAATGTAAGGCAGCATTTTGGACAAAATAAGCATGTTCACATGACGTTTTATCAAGCTGCAAAAGCTTATTTGTAAGTAGATTTTGATTTGTATATGCACAGGTTATCCACCATTGATAGTCAGACGCATCAATACGTAATGGAAGCCAATCTAGGTAAATGGGCTAGATCACATTTTCCTGCAAATAGATACAGTATAATGACCACCAATATAGTCAAGTGCATGAATGCATTGCTCAAGGATGCTAGGTCACTACCAATTGTACCTCTTCTCGAAAGCATTAGGGGTTTAATTCAAGGGTGGTTCTACGATCGATGAAATGAAGCAACAGCTACCACTACTCCTGTGATGCCATGGCTAGAAAAATTTTTGAAAAACCATACTGTATTGTGTTTGACCATGGATGTCACAACCTTGAGTTCACATGAATTCAAAGTTTGCAGTATTGACCTGTACGTAAAAGTGAATTTGGAAACTAAAACGTGCTCTTGTCGTGAGTTTAACCTTGATCGTTATCCATGTATACATGTGGTCGCTGCTTGCAGAGTTAGAAACATATCATGCTATTCTTTATGCTCGGACTATTACAGCACTTCTTCATGGAAAGATTATTAAGTTAACACTGTCTATCCACTGGATGACCGTCGCTTTTGGAATGCATCGTCAAAAATACTTGAATGAGTTGTTCTACCTCCAGTGGTACGACGTGCCGCAGGAAGACGCAAGACTAGATGGATACCATCAAGGGGAGTAGACCGACCACAACGTAAATGTGCTACATGCGGTCAGCTTGGTCACAACCGATGGATGTACAGGTAATGTATAAAGGCTTTATGGTATTTACTTTATGTTTGATCACGTAAACAGTTTTACAGTTTTAAGTTTGACATTAGTATTATATATTATAGTTTCACTTGTTGAAATTTATAACGAGTTGTGTGATTTATAAAAGTAAATAGTCGAATGCATTTCCACTATGTATGAAATGTAATCTATAATGTAAACTCATTATTATACAACCCTACTACATATTTTTCTCTAAAAAATTCTATCATATCCAATGAATAATCTAATGTCCTTCCAGCACTTAAGTAGTTAATACATAATAACATAAACATCCCACAATCACCTAAAGAACTAGACTGTTGCGGACACAGTGCAGTATCAATACGACTCATGCTGAATGCGTCCAAAATTGGGGTCCCATTGAATGCAAGTTCTGGACGCTCGTCATAAAATCCACTAGTAGCCAACAAGTACGAAAATAAGACTCCAAGCAACTCAGCATTGCAAGTCTGGAACCTTACTTGCACTATAGCTCTTGTCATACGATTGTGACATGTCGGCACTAAATCAACTTTAGCTGGCAACCAATATTTATCTTCATTGTTGACGGGAACGTAAACCTATAACAATAATAAAATTAAACAATGTTATATAAATTCATTAATCGAAAAATTCAAGGGGAGAAGATTAAAAAGAAGATACTTACGCGATCTACGTTCTTCCAACTAAATGATAACAAAGGTGATATACCTTTCACATAATTGGTCATTGTATCATTGTTCATGTCTAGTGTCCAATCACGTGAAGGGATTAGCGGTCTCTCGCTGAGATGAATGTACTTTTTCTGCATCACAGGTGCATGGGCTTTAAAACGGTAATAGAATGATTCCTGCAGTTTAACAAATAGGGGTTACAAGTTATTAAAACAATTGAATGAACTAATATTGAAAATTAATTATGTATTTTAATATACTTACCCAAAAGAATACGTTTACTATAGCGACTCGTTCTGTGAAAATGTCACGGTGATCATGGATTCTCTTCTAGATAAAATAAAGAATAGAATCAACTTCCTGCATTTAAATTTTATGTTACATATAGTACATGAAAAAAAATATAGAGAAAAGTATTAAAACACAATTATATTATACTTACATCGGAGTGTAACCATGCGACACTGGTCAAAATCGTGTGGAAACTGCTCTCATTCAACACTATAATATCCACACCATGACTTGGTCTACTCGAATCATCCAAAAAATTCATCAACAATGTCCGATGATTTTCTTCGACTGCTCGGTACGGATCATACATCAACGTCGGTATGTCTCTTGTGGATGTACTCGAATTAACTAAAGGTGGATGACGGGAGGTATCCAAATTCTGTAATGGTGTGAACGGCGAACTAAGAACAGCTGACTTCTTCAGAACTTGTCTATACCAGGTAACACGTTTCACGAACCGCTTGAACTTAGGGCCTGAAGTAGTAGCCATCAGCGCTAGCTGCGGTCGTGAAGTACGTAGGGATCCACTATGTACTACAATGGAATGTTCAGACGGTTCTATTGTATCGCCCTGTCTAGAATGGGAACCCCAAGCCGATTCCCCTGGATCAGTATATACAGTAGGGGACCCCCAACCGGCATATCTCCTGGATCGATATCTACAATATGGAAACCACCTGGCGGGTCTATTGAATGATGAACACCTCTAGAAGAATGATCATGTATACATTCAATCAATTAATTTGTTAATTATATAAACAGTAAGTTTATATTTTTTTAAAAAAAAACTTATACCTCATACCTCAATGCCAAGGTGCTGCATAATGAGTTTCACCTTCCTATTAAGATAATCTAGCTTATTCTCCAACCGTGTCACATCTTTAGATGTGGCATATGGTGCAATAACTAGATGAGGTGCATGTGACGTAGAAGCAGTCGTTGCAGGTGTACGATGATCCGGTTGTACTTGTTCTAATGGGGGATCCACAGTGGTATCATCCACATCCTCAACCATTGATGGTGGACCATCGTAACTACGATATGCAATGGTCCTGAAAAAATATGTAATATATGCCTCTTTCTTTTCTTGAGCAGTGAGGTGCAATTGATTATGTACATGATACTGTAAAATGATAAAAATAAATTAGTCAAACTTATTTGTAAATTGGAACTGAAATATGTAAATAATATACGTATTGTGTAACTTAAAAAATAATACTTACATTTCCTTTTTTGAATATATATTTTTTGATTGTTTCAAAATGAACTTTCCTTGGGAACTCCCAGCAATGGAGTCTCGGACATCGATTGGGAAAATAATTCCCACAACCCAACAGTATGGGAATAGGAATAGTTTCAAAACACCAAATCTACAAAAAAAAAATACAATTAAAAGACAATATAAATAATAACTCTAAAATAATATTAATATTAAAATAATTACATTCACTATAAATTATACATACCTGAAAAGCTATAGGAAAGCCAGATAATGAGAATGTATTGGAGGTGTTGCTGTGATTCACTACGCTACGCAATGATTTGATCGTAACATCATATGACAACGACCCCCACGGATATCTCTCACATAGCTTCGGATTTTGAATGATCTTGAAGTGGTCACAGCTTACTGATTTTCTCTTATCACCAGCTAATAACACTGCCTCCAATAAGTAGAACATGCACACTTTCACATTGTCCTCAACCTCCATCTTATCGAAGGAATACCTCTCGAACTTAGTCATAAATTCCTTTTGTTTGAGGGTACCACGGACACCGAAGTATTTATCCCAAAGTGTGTCTGATAGATCACGCATCTCCAAAAATGACGGAAACTGAGAAAACTTCAAACCGGAGACCAAGTTGAAAGCATTGCGGTCAAATCTTAAACCAATTCTCCGAAAGTTAAACTCTAGAACATCCGGGTCGTCACACTCCAATACCCTAACCAAGAAGTTGTGAACAATACCTGAACAAAAAGTCATTGACTTCACATCAAGAAAATGTCCTACACAAGTATTCTTAAATGCCTTAACACCATCATCCCCAAGCTTATGACGTACCACATCAAACCGCATTGGAAAACTTCCCATAATTAGTTAATTTTATGGGGTCATCTTGGCTATTTGCGTTTACTACATACTTCCTCAATTTAGTAGCCTACAAAAAGGAACAAAATAAAAAATATATATATATAAGAAACAAAACAAGTATTTAGTAGTCCACAAAAAGAAATAATCAACAAACTTTATTAGATTTCTCGCTATCTGATGGCGAGACTTGCTATCTTATGGCTGGCACATTTCACGTGTACTCGCCAATTGATGGCGAGACTCGCTATAAGATAGTGAGTAATTTGCTAAATCTATGAAAAATTACTCACTATCTTATAGCGAGACTCACCATTAATTGGCGAGCAAGTTCAAATATAGTAAAAATTATACTTGCCATTAAATGGCAAGACCCACCATAAGATAGCGAGTAAATTTTCAGAGCTTAACTTACTCCCTGAAATTTTGCTCTCTATCTAATAGTGAGACTCGCTATTAATTGGCGAGCACGTTCAAATATAGTGAAAATCGTACTCGCCATTAACTAGTAAGACCCGCTGTAAGATAGCGATTAAATTTTCAGAGAGTATGACTCTTTAAAAATTACGTTCAAATATAGTGGAAAGTGCTCACTATTAACGGGCAAGACCTGCCATAAGATAGCGAGTGAATTTTTAGAAAGTATATGACTCTCTGGAAATTTATTCACTATTTGATAGCGAGTCTCGCCATTAATTGGCGGGCACGTTCAATTTGAATGGACATTGTACTCGCCAATTTAGGGTGAGACCCGCCATAAACTGGCAAGAAACATACACACAGATATACTAATTCATTCTCGCCATCTCTTGGCAAGGTCTCGCCATGAATTGGCGAGGACTTTCATATCCCCATATCTATGACTTGCCTTAAATTGGCGAGGCTCGCCATGACAGGATAATGAACCACAACACAATTTAACCACAACAGAACAATATTCAACAACCAATAACACAATTGAAACCATAGAAAACCCACTACACATACTATTTCAAGACAATACATAATTAAAACTATAAAATAAAGACTAAATCTATAAATTCAACTAAAAGTAAGATTTTTATGGATAAAACTTTAAAAAAACAATAAACTTTGGGATAATAAAACTTACTCGTTGGGGATTAGATGTATTGGGCACATCATCAAAGCTTTTGGGCACTTCATTTGAAGGGTTAACAAAGGGAGCAACCTTCTCAACCGTCGAAGGTTTTGTCGCTGTAAGTTCTGGACCATCACTTGTGGTTTTCTTAGAGGGGTTGGCCTTAACCTGTATTTTGTTACGGTTTGCAACAACCTTTCTCTTGGGAGCCATTGTTGATTTTTATGTACTGGATTGGATGATTTGTAAAATGATGAAATTTGGTGATGAATGAATTGCACAGAGAATAGCAGAGGGCATGAGGAAAGACAGAGAATGAACAGTTCAAATGTGAGGGGTATTGTGAAAAAATAATGGGTATTTTTACAAGTATTATTAAGATTGAATTTTTTTATAAAAATTATGAATGGACTGAATATTTAGCCAAATTACCTTTGATTGTTTTTCTTTGAAAAAAAAATGGGGAGTTTGATGGGTCTGTCTGAACTCTGAAGGGCTAAGCTAAAAGGTTTGGGGAACTGGAATGGATGAGTAGAAGTTGGGTGCCCATTGAATGAAAGCCGAAAGCAGTTAAGCGCGAGACCCTTCGAATGAGTGAGGACGAACAAAGTTTGGTCTTATGAGTGAAATGCGGGGCCCACACAGTTGAGTTTGGGCTTCTTTTTGAATAAAACTTTTCATTGTAATATTTGTTAGCAACGCAGCGTGGAAAGCCTAGGTTGATAATTGAATATGAATTATTAAATAAAAATTTAACAAACCCCTTTTATATTTCAACACAAATCATATTAAATAACTATATATTTTATTTATATATATTTGTCAGAATTACAATGGCAAACAACCATACTTTTCATTTATTTATTTGTCAAAATTATAATGGCAAACCCACTACTTTGCGAGAAAAAACACTTCAATACTCTCCTCATATGTAGTCCGCTCCCATTAAAATAATACTATATATCTCTGGAAGTACTTGAGTTTTTATCCTTTGTAAGGGGCAGGCCAACCTCAATCGTTAGTCTGAGTTTGGTAGTAGTTGAAGAAGGTTTTGACGTGTGAGTTTGAGTTTTGTTTTGAGTAGGCATGTATGCGCGCGCAATTGTGGCTGAAAAGAGAGGAAAATATGATAAAATGGCCGAGGGTTCATGGTTTTATGGGTTTTGCAATGGGTGGGATCCAATCTTTGAACGGCAATTCGAAAAGTAGTGGGGAACTTGGCTTATGGTGTGTGGAATGTCATGGGGTTGGGTGACAGGCGGTATGGTGATCGGCCGTGGGTTTTTGGCTGTGTTTGTGGCTTTGTGCTATTAAACTCTTTTCATGATAAAAAGCCTAAGTGGTACTTAAATATTTAATATTTATAGAAATTAATATATATATATATATATGTAATTTTATTTTCAAATTCTATATAGAACCTACTTATAAATGAGAATGAAAGAAACAAATGAAATGTTTTGTTATTTAGAGCCCGTTTGGAACCGCATTTTTTTAATAAAAAAATATATATTTTTTTAAAAAAGTAGTTTGAAATATGTTTGGCAAAAAAATTTTAAAGCACTTTTTTTATATAAAAAAAAACACTTTAAGTGCATTTTTTAAGAAGCACCTGATAGGTGCTTTTTCAAATACTGTTAAATATCTTTAAAGCACTTTTTTATAGCTTTCCGTCAAACATAAAATGCTTTATCATTAAAGTACTTTTTAATAAAAGTGCTTAAATAAAAAACACTTTTGAAAAAAATACTATTTACATAAGGAGTTCCAAACGAGCTCTTAACTTTCTAATACATTTGTTTACTTGATTAGCGTTTAGGCAATTATTTTTCTTTATAACTATTCCTAATTTAAAGGTGGCAAGCTAAGAAACACTTATATTAAAAATAATAAAATAAAATCAACCATGTGTGATACATGGTACAAAAGTTCATTTTGGTGGATTTTTAGTCCCCAAAAACTTGTATTTATTTTTTGTGTTAATAAAGTTTATATGTTTCTCATCCTAATAAATAATATATACAAATACAGTCCTCATACATGCCTTCAACATATTAAAACTAACATAAACCTAAACTAGCCAATCTAAATTATCAAGAAAAAGAAGGCAACACCATATAACACAAATAATTTCATTATACTTGATATGAAATCAAAATAAAGGCTTCTTCCCATTAAACATTCCCATCAACTGATCAAAAACATGGCTACCTGCGTCGTGGAGACCAGAATGCATGTACTCATTAGTCATCCACAACCGAATCCTTGCTACCCGTGAAGCTGTTTCCATGGCCACCTTGAAGCTGACAAACATATCTTCATAATAAACGACAGCAGCAACAGGTACCTGTCAATGTTGAAATAACCTTGTTAGGTGCAAAACCCACAATACTAGAAAATTAACTTCAAATGAAGGTAGCAAACCTTCTTGTTTCTCAACGCATTGATGTCATATAATGAAGGCCAGTCCTTTTTCTCAGCCAATATATGAGGGACATCTTTGAATTGCTTTAAGTCGTGAATCTCATCGAACATCCATGGAAAAATCATCTGCATAAGCAAAGAACACAAATGCATTTACAAACTAGTGTTGAAAGCTGCAAGAAGTGATAAAAGAGGGAAGCATAGCTAATATCTGGTATTAAGAGTGTCAACTAAGATGAGAAAAATATATATTTTCTATATATCAGAGTGTACAAACAGTGGGCTTATAAATCCAATGAATAATACAAGAAAAGGAAACGAATAATTACAATTAAAAGCATAGAACTATATTAGTAGGTCAACAACAACAAAATTACAAGCTAAATCACATATGTCAACATCCCCCCTCAAACTCAAGGCAGTAAACTAGATGACAGCTTGAGTTTGGAAACCAATGTGTGGCAATGTCCAGATGTGTGGGATTTGGTGAACAAATCGGCAATTTGATCTTCAGACCGAATGGAGTGAAGATTTAATGTTCCTTGCTGAAAATGATGTCTAACAAGATGACAATCAATCTCGATATGTTTTGTTCTTTAATGAAAAATAGTGTTGGATGTTATTTGAATTGCACTACGATTATCACAATAAAGTGGTGTGGAACTTGAAATGGAGACACCTAGATCTTGTAATAGCCATCATAACCAAATTAACTCAGTTGTAGTGTCCGCAAGAGCTCAATATTCAGAGTCGGTGCTTGATCGACCAACTACAGTTTGCTTCTTACTGCACCATGAGATAAGAGAGTCTCCAAGCAACAAACAATAACCAGTTGTAGAACGTCTATCAGTGGGATCGCCTACCCAATCAGCATCAGGGCATGCACGTAATTGAAGAGATGAGGAAGCAGAAAAATGCAACCCATGAAATATTGTGTCTTTGATGTATCGCAAGATACGCAAAACAGTGAAAAAGTGAGACGACCGAGGTGAAGACAAGAATTGGCTTACCATTTGAACAGCATAAGCTATGTCAGGGCGAGTAACAGTAAGATAGATGAGTCCTCCAACCAGTTGTCGATAAAGAGTGGGATCAGTAAGTGGTTCATGATTACTAATTTGAAGCTTGACATTAACCTCTAAAGGAGTGTCCACAACCTTACTATCAGAGAGGCTAGCACGAGACAACACTTCAAATGCATACTTAGCTTGACTAAAAGAGTATCAATCAAATGTTGTGGAGACTTCAAGACCTAAGAAATAACTTAAAAATCCAAGGTCTTTCATATCAAATTGGTGACTCAAGAATTGTTTAAGATTATGAATGCCAACATCATCAGTGCCTGTGATAATCATGTCATCCACTTATAGAAGAATAATAATGATGCCACGATTTGTCTTGTGAAGAAACAAAGCTGGATCATGAGAGCTTGATGAAAATCCAATTTTAGATATCGTAGAGCTAAATTTTGCAAACCATGCATGCGGAGCTTGTTTAAGACCGTATAGAGCACGACGAAGACGAAAAACTTTATTTGGTGGATGGTCATATCCAGGAGGTGGCTGCATATAAACTTCTACAATAAGATCACCATTGAGAAAGGCATTTTTAACATCCATTTGAAACAATTTCCAACGTCTGATGGCGACAAGAGCAAGCAGAGTACGAAATGTGTTTAAACGGGCAACAGGGGCAAATGTCTCTTCATAGTCAATGCCATATTCTTGATAGAATCCCTTTGCAACAAGATGAGCTTTATATCGATCAATTGAACCATCCGACCGAGTTTTAATCTTGTAAATCCATTTGCATCCTACAATTTACTTTCTAAGAGGCAAATCAACCAACTCCCACGTTTGCATTTTATGGAGAGCTTCAAGTTCCTCAGACATTGCATTCTGCCAAAGAGGGTTAGAGGAAACCTCACGAAAGGAGCAAGGCTCATGTAAAGTAGCTAAAGCATAGGAACAATGAAAATCACGAAGTTTAGTAGAAGGTTCTCTTACTCGAGTGGATCGACAAAGGTTGGTAGTGGTAGGATCGACGTAGTAGATTCATTAGGAACAGTTGAATTTGTTGAGCTGCTTGTCATGTCAGTAGACGGAAAAAAGTCAAGAGAGGGATTTGTGAACAATAATGATTGAGAAGTAGAAGGAAAAGAAAAGGAACAAATAGCTGAAAACATTTTGTTTTCCCAAAACACAACATGACGAGATATACACAACCGTTTAGAAATAGGATCATAGCATCTGTATCCCTTGTAGTCAATCACATACCCAATGAAGCAACATAGCGGGAGCAAGGTTCAAGTTTGGTATGCTCATGAGGTTGAAGAAGAACAAAGCAAGTGCAACCAAAGACTTTGAAATGGTGGTAGTTAGGTGAAGAACAATATAGCCGTTCAAATGGAAATTGATGACAAAAAATAGAGGAAGGAGTACAATTGATTTTGTACACATCTATAAGAACGACTTCACCCCAAAAAGATTTTGGTATATATGCAGAGAGAAGCAAAGCACGAGTGGTGTCAAGGATGTGATGATGTTTGCCCCTTAGAACGTCCATTTTGTTGTGATGTACCTGGACATGAATATTGACATACTGTTCCTTTCTCTTTAAGAAAGTGGAGAAAATCATGGTGACAATATTCTAAGGCATTATCAGACCGAAAAGATTTGATCTTTCGAGCGAATTGAGTTTCAATCATTTTAGCAAAGGAACGATAGATATTAAACAATTCAAATCGACGTTGCATAAGATAAATTCAGGTAAAGCGAGAATAATCATCTATGAATATGACAAAATAGTTACACCCACCCATAGTAAGAGTTGGGGAAGGACCCCAAACATCAGAGTGAATTAAATCAAAAGGAGCAAAAGCAAGAGAATCGTTTTTATTAAAGGGTAAAGCAGTTTGTTTTGCAAGTTGACATGACATATGATTAAAAGATTTAGAAGAAACATTTCCTAAATGACCTTTACTATTTAAAGGTTGTAGACGAGAATTAGAGATATGACTGAGCCTTGAATGCCACAGTTCAAGAGAGGTAGTAGAAGGAATTGAGTGAGTAGAGGCAACAACATGATTTGGAACATGGAGTGACGAAAAAGTGAACAAGCAACCAACTTTATGCCCTGTCCCAATGATTTGCTTCGTCTAAGGATCCTACACAAGATAGCCAGAATGAGATAAATGAACATCAAATCCGAGTTCACACAACTGACCAATAGACAAGAGATTCAAACAAAGATTTGGAACTAAAAAGTAATGAGGAAGAGTCAATTGAGACGTGGAGATACAACCACTATGACGATACAAAACAAACCCATTAGCAGTATGAATAGGAGGAAGATTAACAGAAGAAGATTTGGAAGAAAATACAGAAACATCAGCAGTCATATGGTTAGAGCATCCAGAATCAAGAAACCAAGTAGAGTTACCTGAAGAGTCACTTACAGCAAGTGAGGATTGAGAGGAAGTACGAGAGAGAACCTGGGTCACAATTGCCTCAATATCAGTTACAGAAAGAGACGCAATAGATGAAGAAGAATCAATTAGAGTAGAGATGTCAGTTGTTACAACAGCCTTGTGAGCATTGGAAGCAGCTCTTTTTCTACATGTGTCAATGGTATGGCCATTTCTATGACAGTATCGGTAATAACTAAACTGGTAACTACGTTTTGTATCTGGCTTAGAATCAGATCGAGAATTGGACCATTGATGAGGATGAGTACCCAAGGATGTGGCAAACGGTTTGCTAGCGTGTGATGATGATATTTTGAGAAGGTGTAGAAGTAGCCAGAACCATGTCTGCTTTGTATGTTCGTATAGTATTCTTACAAGTCTCTTTTGAAATTATCTCAGTAATGGCACTATCCAAGGTGGGTAGAAGCTTGCGATGAAGAAGTGAAGCATGGATAGTCTCATAATCATCAGTGGGAGCCATAAAAAATTGATTCGAACGCATTTGGTCACAATAAGTTTCAAACACTTGGGCATCAGTAGGACATTTCCATTGTGGTTCAAAAAGAGAAAGTTGATCCCATATATAACACATTTGAGAATAAAAGTCATTAATGGACTGGCTTGGTTCTTGCTTCAGACAGAGCAACATGTGCAAAAGTTGATAGTGAGATGCAAGATCTGGGGAATCATATCGAGAAGCAAGAAAATCTCATACCTCTTTTGCTATATCAAATCGGCCAAATGACATATTGATAGATGTGGCAGAGGTGTTGGTGAACCAGGTAATAATTTTATGATTGTTGTTGTCCCAGTCTTCATTGCTAGAGTCAAAATTCTTTTCAGATTCATCTTTGCTTCGAACAGGATTCTTCAAATCACCGGTGATGTAGCGCCATAATTTTCAACTTTTAAGAAAACTGCACATAGCTTGTGCCCAATGATTGTAATTGGGGCCATTCAAAATAATAGATATTGGCAGAGAGACATCTGCTTGGTGAGACATCGTATGGGTATGGGTTGGTTGAATATAAGACAAAAATGTCAAGATGTTTGCAGAATAGACCTGTGTTGACATATGTGATTTTGCCTGTAATTTTGTTATTGTTGACCCACTAATATAGTTCTATGTAGATAGAAGCCTTTGGATACTTGTCAAGTTGTAGATTTGTCTAGGAAAATGGAATTGTATATGTGAAGACCAAAGGACTTATAGAAAGACAAGAGAACTTGAGATTAGAAGAAAATAACAGACGCGTTGGTAAGAGGCTCTGATACCATGTTAACTGAGATGAGAAAAATATATATTTTCTATATATTAGGATGTACAAACGGTGGGCTTATAAAGCCAATGAATAATATAAGAGAAGGAAACAAATAATTACAATTAAAAGCATAGAACTATATTAGTGGGTCAACAATAACAAAATTACAGGCTAAATCACATATGTCAACAAAGAGAATTGATCAATCAAGCACAGTTTTGTGCACACACACTAACCAATGTATGGACCACTGGCAAGTCGGTAAGCATAATATCAACAAGAAACGGCACAATCTAGATTTAGAAAAGTGAATATTTTCAAAAACAAGGGAAAAAAATTAATACGCTTAAATTTTTGCAAATCATTCCGAGACAAAGTTAATGGAATAGAAAATTTTTTATTACAACATCACAGTTTAGAGAATTTATGAACAGGGGATTGGATTTATTATACATTATCCTGTTGTACCTTCCCAACTCGACGATTGCACGTGTCTACACATGATAATCTTAAACTGAAATTAATTTTAAATAAAGAATTAGCAACTTTTACCAAGACAGAGATTAGAAAACTTCTATCACACTAATTATAGAAAAGTTGTCAATGCGAAATTGCCAAAAGTGAGACAATTATAAAGCGCGTATACTAGGTACAATAATAATCAATTTATTGATGTGTCCTAACAACAGCCTACAGGCATACATATCTAGACATAAATACATTGAATAAGCTTAACAGTTCATAATTCCAAAAATATTCTACATTTATATACTAACATTTCCATTTGTAAAACGTCCAACAATACACAAATCAAATTGATTCAATCAGAGAGCATCCAGTAACTTGATGTAAACATGGAAGTTTTGTCATTTTAAAAAGAAAATATCAAAGGCTATTCTTAGCTCTCCACTAAAAAGTACAGTCACCTTTTCTTGCAGGCTTGATTGCATCAAATTTACTCTTATATTCAGTCCTCATTCTATAAGCGAACCAAAGTGAGGAAGCACCCTTCAGAAAAGTAAATAAATACACAATCAAATAAATAGTTAAATAAACATGAATTTATTAATAATATGGCACTGCACTACAATAGCCAGAAATTTATAGGTTCCTAACAAAATATGATTCTACAAAAGAGAATACAATAGTTTACCTGACAGTATACAGACTCCTGGAGAAGAGCACAGATTGGATTCGTATATGTAAAGTTTTAAACCTAAACCTATCAAACACATAGATCAAGCAAGTTCATAGTACACACGAGACCCAGACAAACACACAAAACAAAGTATAGAAGTATAAAGAAGAAAACACCATAAATTATGGTAGTTCACCCAAAAAGATTTCAGGCTACATCCACTTGAGCTCCAGGAGGTCACTGCACTATAACTCAAAGCCTATTAAACCCTCAATACATAGATCGCACCCTCACAGTACATATAAAAGGATTCAAAGAGTAAAATGGCCTTAATCAACTAATATCAAGACCAAAATACACAGAAAAAAACTCTAAGGAGGATGAAGACAACCCTCACACAACACCCCTTCAGAAACCCTACATCAATCTTGAGGAGTGCATAAGGATATATACTAGATGACACTAAGAAAGCAACGGTATAGACACATCTTTAAACTTGAATCAACGATCAGGATTAAACACCAAATGAAGGCATAACAATGGTTACAAACCAAATGCTACAGCTGGTTGTCGTTTTGGCCATCCAAGCTCTATGTTTTTGTAAATGATATTGAAGCTTCACAAATAATATTCTCCAACTTGAAGCTTCAACCTCAGCACTATTCTAGCAACCATAGACTCTTCCTTAGTGTAGGAAACTTCAACCTTCCTTGCTTTCATTGCTCCTAGTTGGCATTCCTTAACCAACTCTAACATGCAGCAAGTCCAAAAAGTGTTTGAACTTGGTAGTAGTTGTCACTTTTGTTCTCATGTAATCTAGATTGTCCTATATTGACATCTTCTGAATCTTCATAACACCACTAGCCACTTGATTCCTTACAAAATGAAACTTAACATTTACATGCTTTGTCCTCTAATGGAATACAGGATTTTTAGACAAACATATAGCACTCTAATTGTCTGAGTACACAATTACATCTCCTTGAAGTAAATTGATTTCCTCTAAAATTCCTCATAACTAGATTGCTTCCTTCACAGCATCAGTCATGACCACATACTCAGCTTCATTAGATGAGAGTGCCACTAAGGGTTAAATTTGAGGCTTCCAACTTATGCAATTTCCACCAGGAGGAGTAAGATGTAGTGGATTTTATGGAGTCTCATCACCTGCAAAGTCTGAGTCTACAAAGCCCATAAAATCAACTGAATTGTGCCTTGTTTTTCAAAACATAAACCAATATGCAAGAAACCTTTAATATATCTAAATAAATCTTTAAGTGTCATCCAATGATCTTTACCAGGGTTAAACATATATCTGTTAAGCAATGAAATGGAATAAGACAAATATGGCATAGTACTATCATGGAATATATAATAGTTCCTATAGCATTGGCATATGGGATATTTTCCATTTGAAGCAAATCAGATTCAGATGTGGGACATTGAGATTTTGACAAAATGAAATGACTAGCTATTGGAGTTGAAACAAGTTTACAATCAGACAAACCAAACTTAGCAACATATTTTTGTAAACATGTAAAGTGATAGATTTTCAGCTTGTTTCCATTTTTATTTCTTTTAATCACCATGCCAAGTATCTTCCTATCACATCCTAAATCATTCATATTAGATTCATTATTTAACAAACTCTTTAATTTGGCAATTTTAGATTTAGAGTGGCTAATAAGCAACATATCATCAACATATAAAAACAAGTAAACAGGTGTATCACCAAATGACATGAAATAGAAACAACTATTAAATTTACTTCTAACAAAACCTATGCTAATCATAAACATATCAAACCATTTGTACCACTGTCTAAGAGACTATTTCAAACCATATAGAGAATTTTTCAACAAACAGACATGATTAGGTTGATGAACATCAATGAAACCAAAGGGTTGAGTCATATAATATGCCCATCCAACTCTCCATGCAAGAATATTGTTTTGACATCTAATTGTTCAAGCTCAAGTTTATAATGCACAACAACAAATAGCATCATTCTAATTGTATTTAATAGAGAAGATACATAGCCCACTTTGTTGCCTTGATAGCCTCTGTGAAACATCTATCATCATCTTGTCTATTTGGCTTAATTGCTTCCTCTGATGTTACTGCCTTAGTTAATGCCTTACGTTACTCCTGTAGATACTCATTACACAGTATATATATTGTAATATACTAACTTAATAATATATGAAAAAGATCATTTCTTCTCAACTATGCAAAACATCTTTATGGTATCAGAGACCATCTTGCTCTAAAGCAAGAGACCCAAGACCTTTTTTTTTTCCTTTTTCTATTCTACACGTCCTCCTTTCCTTTCATTTTTTAAATTATTTTTGTTTCCTTTTTCCCAATGGTTTTCTATACTACCTCATCCACCCTTTCCAACTTACCAGCTGTTGTAACACCTGGCAATATTGCCACCGTCAATTCCTCTACTAACATTGCCATTAATGCAGGTCTCATACCCATCAAACTCACCTTTGACAACTATGCCACTTGGCGTGCTCAATTTCTCAACTTTTTATATGGGTATGACCTTGTGGATTATGTTGATGACACCTTCCATTGCCCGGCCCAGTTCACCATTACCGCGGAGTCCTCCACACCATCCTCTTTGCCAACGGAAACTCCATACTACAAAACTTGGAAGCGTCAAGATAGCTTCATCCTCCATGGCATCCTTGGGTCTGTCTCTTCTACCCTCACTTCTCATGATGCGTGGATAAAGCTCCAGAAAACTTTTGCAAATCGATCTCGCACATGTATGCTAGGGTTGGGTGATAAACTGATCAAAATTCGCAAAGAAACCTCTTCTATTACTGACTACATGCAGGGAATCAAGCGAATCACAGATGACCTGGCCTTGATAGGGCACCCTCTCAGCGATGACGAACTTGTCATTCACATCTTAAACGGCTTGGGACCTAACTTCAAGGAGCTATGTGCGGCCATCCGAGCACGTGATGCTCCCATCTCTTTTGAGGAATTACAGGACAAGTTATTATATCACGAAACAACCTTGCTCAATATTGCCTCCCCTACGCCAATCACAGCCCAAATTCATCAAAAACTTCATCTACCAGCTACGATAATTCTGGCTCTACTCACGACAATCAGGGACGCTCTAACAATCAGTAGAGGCATAACAAAACATGCCAACGATATCGTCCTTCATTCCATAATCAACAATTTCAAGGAGGCCCAACCCAACAAATGTGGCGTAGCCCATTCTCTCCAAATCGCGCACCCGTTATCTGCCAACTTTATGATAAACCAGGCCATGTAGCCAAGATGTGCCGATCCCGACCTCCACCAGTCTTCAGCTCCCCTACCCACCTTAGAACTCCTACCTCCTTCAGCCATCAAGCTCATTATGCTGCAAGTGACTCAGCTGACAATAGCAACTCATGGATTGTTGACTCAGGCACAACCAATCACATTACATCGGATCTAAATAATTTATCAATGCACTCTGATTACTCTGGTCCCGATTCAATTCTCATTGGTGATGGTAAAATAGTACCCATTTTGCATGTCGGTTCCACCTCACTACACACATCTACTTACACTTTCCGTTTACACAATGTTTTATGTGCTTCTCAAATCACCCAAAACTTGCTGTCAATTTCTTAATTTTGTTCTCAGAATAATGCCTCCATTGAGTTCTTACCTGACTGCTTTTATGTGAAGGATCTCACCACGAGGGCATTCTTGGAGCGAGGCCAGAATAAGGGGCATGTGTACGAGTGGCCAACCATATCTAATCCATCTTCACAACCTCCAACTGCGTTCCACATATCCAAACCAGACTATACAACTTGGCATAGGCACCTTGGACATCCCTCTCTCCCGGTTCTTAAAAAAGTTTTATCCTTGCTTCCTACATTACTATCAATCTCTCCTAGTACTTTGTCTGTTTGTGACTCTTGTTTATATAGTAAAAGCCACCAATTGCCTTTTAATAAATCCACTGTCAAGGCTTCATGTCCACTTGAAGTCATATATACCGATGTTTGGGGTCCTGTTCCTGTTATTTCGTTTGATAAGTTTTGATATTATGTCATTTTTGTGGATTATTATTCAAAATATTCATGGCTTTTTCCACTAAAACAAAAGTCTGATGTACCCACTGTCTGTCTTCAATTTAAAACACTTGTTGAAAACTTCTTTAATCACAAAATCAAAACACTTTATTCCGATGGTGGCGGAGAATACCAAAGCCTTCAGCCTCACCTTACAGAATTTGGAATCCAACATCTAAAATCCTCACCGTACACACCTCAGCTCCTAAGAAGTGCAGAACATAAACATCGCCACGTGGTTGAGACGGGTCTAGCCTTGCTTCACCAATCTAGTCTCCCTCTAAAATATTGGGCCTCTGCCTTCCAGACCGCAGTCTATTTGATCAACCGACTACCCACTCCTGTTATAAACCTTCAATCCATATACGCCATATTGTTTCGCAGTCAGCCTAATATTCATAAATTACGAGTTTTTGGATGCCTTTGTTATCCTCATCTTCGGCCCTACAATTCACACAAGCTTGAGCCACGCTCAAAACCTTGTGTATTTCTCAGTTACTCCACCGAACATAATTCCTACAAGTGTCTTGACCCCATTAATAATAAAATTTATATCACACGCCACGTTGTCTTCATTGAAACCCAATTTCTGTTCAAACATACCACCAACACCATGCACGTATCCTCCCTTTAATCCTTATCCAATTGGTTCTTATTCACTTATGCGAGCCCACATGCAATAATTGACAAAGAGCCCACAGACAATCATGGCCCAACCCCATATTTGATTCCACACCCAACACCAACAACCCTAATTGAGCCCAAGCAACTCCCACGTTCGTGTGCCTCTTCATCGGCGATGTCCATGCACCCTCTGGAACCTCGTCATCAAGATGCCACTGATGTTACCCAGACACAGGTAAGTCTTTCCTCCTCTTCCTCTTTCTTTACCTCCTCTCCCTTTCCCTCATCTTCTCATCCACCATCATCTCCCCCACCCATTGCCCACGACCACCCCATGATCACTCGATCAAAAAATAACATCTTCAAACCCAAAAAATTATTTCTTATCACATCATCCCCCCCAGACTCAACAATTGAACCCACAAATTTCAAACAAGCAAATAAACACCCACATTGGCAACAAGCTATGCAGGAAGAATATGACGCACTATGTCGTAATTCTACCTAGGACCTCGTTCCCACTACTCAATCCACTAATATTGTAGGCTACCGATGGGTGTGTAGAATCAAAAGAAACAGTGATGGCTCGCTTGCTCACTACAAAGCACGACTTGTCTCCAAAGGCTTCCACCAGCGACCAGGCATCGACTTCACCAATACCTTTAGTCCAGTGGTAAAACCCGCAACCGTTCGGCTCATTCTGACTCTTGCCATTCATCATGGCTGGCCACTACGTCAACTTGATGTCAATAATGCTTTTCTACATGGAAGATTAACTAAGGCAATTTACATGTAGCAGCCACCTAGGTTTGTGAATCCTACATATCCCAACCATATATGCCGCCTCAAGAAGTCTGTATATGGCCTAAGGCAATCACCTAGAGCATGGTATTTCGAGCTCAAAAGCTTCTTGGTTAAAATCGAGTTCGAAAATTCGAAGTCAAATGCATCATTATTTATTTATGGTTTACCTATTGGTGTATGTAGATGACATCATTGTGACTGGGAATAATGTCACTATTGTACAAACATGTATCTCTAATCTTGGTCAACAATTATCTCTAAAGGATCTAGACCCGTACAATTACTTCCTTGGTGTCAAAGCTGTACGCACAACCAATGGACTCTTTCTCTTTTAGGAAAAGTATATATCTAACTTGCTCCATAAGCACCACATGCAAGATGCTAAGGAAGTTACAACCTCATTGGTTCCATCTGTTGTACTCAAACTACATGACGGTACACCCCACACAACCACCATGCAATACCGGCAAGTAGTTGGATCCCTCCAGTATCTGTCCCTTACAAAACCTGACATATCATTTATTGTCAATAAACTCTCTCAGTTCATGCATTAGCCATCTTTCCAACATTAGGCAGCTATGAAACGTGTACTTCGATATCTCAGAGGAACTCAGACATATGGTCTTACGATTAAATGCTCATCCCCACTCTCTCTACATGCCTACACAGATGCCGATTGGGCAGGTAATGTTGACGATCGTACTTCAACTACAGCGTATGTGGTCTTCTTAGGAAGCACTCCAATAAGCTGGTGTTCCAAGAAGCAGAAAATAGTAGCAAGATCATCAACGGAAGTTGAATATCATTCGGTAGCAGCCACCACGGCTGAGCTCAATTGGATCCAAAATTTACTACAGGAATTGCGCTGCAACACTTCAACACCAACAATATATTGTGATAACGTTGGGGCCACATACCTTTCTGCCAATCCGGTCTTTTACTCGCATGAAACATATAGCCATTGATTTTCACTTCGTTTGAGACCAAGTCAGCAAAAAGCAGCTACGGGTTACTTATGTCCACATAAGTGACCAGTTAGCTGACTCCTTGACAAAACCTCTCCCACGTGCACAATGTCAATCACAACGGTTTAAAATTGGCATCCTTGATGGATCCACAATCTTGCGGGGGCATAATAGAGAAGATACACAGCCCACTTTGTTGCCTTGATAGCCTCTATTGAACATCTGTCATCATCTTGTCTATGTGGCTTAATTACTTTCTCTGATGTTACTACCTTCGTCAATGCCTTATGTTTCCTGTAGATACTCATTATATTGTATATATATTGTAATATACTAACTTAATAATATATGAAAAAGATTATTTCTTCTCAACTGTACAAAACACTTTTAGTATTGAACTTAACCAGAGGAGAAAATATTTTATTACAATCAATTCCCTCTAGTTGTATACCATTTAGAACTAATCTAGCCTTAAATCTGATAAGGTCAAAAGCATTTATACTTTCTGTAAGCTTATAGAGCCACTAATATTGCAGAGCCACTAATATTGCACTAACTTTTGATTTTCTAGTTTATAAACCAGTTCCCATGTTCCATTTACCCTTAATGACTCTATATTCTCCTTCATTGCTTGATTCCACCTTTCACTGTCACTTAATTGCATTACTTTCTTAAAACTGGCTGGTTCATTATTTCTCAGCTCATGACTTGAAATCAAGGCACTGAACACTAATTTAGTAAAAATCTATCTTGTGCAAGGCCTAATTGTCTTTCTAGCTCTATCCTTTGAAAGTTGATAATCTCTTAAATTTTCCTGATGAAGCTGGTTGTTTCTATTTAGATTGGGAACCATCTTCATGAGCAACCTCCTCAGCAATAGGTCCACTAGTTCTGGATCTACATGATCATCAGTTTCTGGTTCTAGTTCTTGGTTTTGGACTAAAGTATGCCGGTCTAGTTGATCAACATCGTGCTCTACCTCAAACTAAGCACCTCCAAGGAGATTCAAGTCTCTATGAGTGTTGGTAATTGTTTCTGCATCAGTGTTAGTTAATATACAAGGAAATACATGTTCATTAAACACTATATCTCTGCTGACAATCACCCTTACCCTACCAGACTCCTTATCCCATAATCTATACCCCTTTGTACCCTCTTGGTAACCAAGAAAGACACATTTACAAGATCTGAGCTCCAATTTACCTTTGGATTTATGGGAATAGGCTTCACAACAACTATTCTAATCCATTATTTGTCCTAAGACACTAACATTCATCTCAGTTTGATTTTCAACAAGTGTTTTCTAACTTTTAAAACTCTTTAAGGTCTGGTCTTAAGACTTAAGAAAACAAACCCACACTTTCCTACTAAAATCATCAATAATAGATAGAAACTACTTGTTACCGCCATGAGTAGTCACCTTGGCAAGGCCCCATATATCAGCATGTATGTAATCTAGGTATACCTTCACCAAGTAAGTTCTTTTTGGGAAACTCTGCTTGTGTTGCTTGCCTAGAATACATGTGAGACAAAATTCGAGTGCAGCTATAGGACCCTGGCCAAGCATGACTTGTTGACTTAAACTTTGCATACCTTTCTTGCTCATATAACCAAGCCTCAAGTGCCATATTTCTGTTGCTATATTTTGGTCAGATACAAGGGCAAAGTCTGTTCTTTTTTAATAATGATAAGCATCATCAAGAACATATAAACCGTTCTTATTTTTACCACTCAAAACAATGCAGTCATCTTTATAAATATGGATGCAACCATTCATAGCTTTATAACAAAAACCAATTTCATCCACAATACCCAGAAATATTAAATTATATTTTAATCCAGGTACATATCTAACATTAGTAAGTAATCTAATTTTTCCATTATGCAACTTAAGAGTAATATCCCTAATACCCTTAACGATACAAGTGTCATTGTTTCCCATATAAACAGTATTAGATTCATGCTCATTAAAACTTCCAAACCAATTTTTATTAGGGCACATATAAAATTAACAACCTAAATCTAATATCAATTCATTAAGTACAGTATCCATAAAGACAATATATACTTCAAACAAATATGTATTTTTAAGTACTAGATGCTACAGATACATTCCCCTCTTGTTTTTGTTTTCTAATAAACTCATAACAGTACTTTTTAATTTGTTATTCCTTACCACAATGATAACATTTCAATTTAGGTTTTTTTCCCCTTTCTTTTCTTCTTTTTCCCCTTAGAATCAATTCCAAATTGACCAAACACATGCATATTCTCTTTCTTCTCTGTTTTCCCTTGACATACAAATTATTCTCAATTCTTTAACTAGCATTTAATTCTAGAAATAATCAGATCAAGTTTAGGCACAACTCCAATATATTGTAAAGTGTTTTAATAATTTGATAATCAGGTGGTAAAAAATTTAAAAAGATCATTACTTCATTGGAATCGCCTAAGGCTTGGACTATTCCTTTTAACATTAAAGTCATTCTAATAAACTCATATATATTTTCATCCATGCTTTTAGAATTGTTTATTTTATAGTTAAACAAAATGCCTTTTAAGAAAACGAGATTGGGAGTAGAGACAATAAAGTATAAAGAACACAATTTATTTCAGAGGTCGATAGGGGATTCCATATCATCCACCTTGCAGATTACATAATTAGCAAGGTGTAGAAATATAAGGTTGTAGGCTTCTGTTATGATATTTGTAGCATTACACCTCTGGTCGCCAGTCCACCTGGTTTCGTCTGCTTCTAGTGCAATCAGCACTTTATGATGTGAGAGTTAGACCTTCATCTTCTTTTTCCAACTTCCAAAATCCCTTTGTCATAAAAAATACTCATCTCAAACCTAGATAAACTTATATTTCCCAAATTAAAAGAAGCCCTAAATTCTAGACTTAGATTTCTAAGGTCTAACTCGATCAAACCCCATGAACATTACTGTCTAAGAGCTCTGACATCACTTGTAAGGTTTTAAAATTAAAACTTATCAAACACAGATCGAGCAAGTTCATAGTACATACAAGACCACAAACAAACACACACAACAAAGTATAGAAGTTTAAAGAAAAGAACACCATAAATTATAGTGTTCACCCAAAAAGATTCCAAGTTATGTCCATTTGAGCTCTAGCAATGAGAAATAGCTCACTGTAGTATAAATCCGAGTCTATTACACCCCTCAATACACAGATCACAACCTCATAGTACATATATAGGTATTCAAATAGTAAAATGGCCTTAATTAACTAATATCAAGACCAAAATACATAAAAAGAAACCTTAAGAAGGAAGAAAAAGACTTTCAAACGACACCCCTTCAGAAACCCTACATCAATCTTAAAGAGTGCATAAAGATGTCTATTGATGGCTCTAGAAAACAACAATGGATACCATATGAAGATATAAAAACATATACAAATCAAACGACATAGCTAACTGCTGTTTTGGTCATCCAACCTATGCGTTTTTGTAAGTAAGATTAAAGATTCACAAATAATAGTATTAAAAGCCATGCACTTCTCAAAGTGCATAAATGGAATGGTTTGGATTGAATTATTGATGTCAAGAATATGATTCAAACCTTTTATTCAATAAAGAGAAAATAGTAATTTCCTTACGGCATTTAAGAAGCTAAAATTAATGTGCTTTGGTGCTCCTGGAACTATTATAGGATCTCAAACCATCTCTAATCTAGAATAATAAATTGTTAGTTCTTAAAAAATATGGTGCATATATGTGAAACATACATATAATACAAGTTTTCAAAACCATCATTGGTTACTGGAAATAAAACACCAAGAGATTGCAGTCCCTTTGGTGTAAAAATGCCCCCCAGATGGAAGATCCACCTATGCCAAAAGAAAGGCAAGGGGTGATTGCCAATATTAAGCTTACTTCTCATCATTTAGAACAATGCTAAGAGTTATAGACCTTATTCGTTAGATCCTCACCTTATCTTCTTCAGATTTCGATAAGTAGTTTACAACTTCACAAACAATCTAAATATCCTAAGGATACCTCTTGTAATACTTCTCATTTTGAAGTATAACCAGTTCAAAGCATACTCCATACATAGCAGTGCATCCATTTCCAATAATAGGAGGGAATCCTCCAGTTAAAAGGACATGTCTAAGTCCTTCTTGCATAAAATGCAAATAGGTTACAATACAAAAACCACCATAGCTCTATACAAGGAAAAAGGACAAGCAATGAATAAATTCAAAACCTTTACTGATTTTAGTGCACCTCAAGCAATACGTTATGTATAATTCACAGAAAACAAGGACATTGTTAAGAGTAAACATAGAAACAATAATTGTTTTAGGAGAAAAGATTGAGTAAAGGAAATACTATGGTTCTTAAAAATGAGCTCTCACTAAAAATTGCTAACTACTAGTAGAATACAAAACCAACATAAGAATAGAGTTTTGACTCTAAAACCAAAAGCTTACTACACGTACTAACACCAAACAAATATATAAATGGTAATATCAATACCTGATCCAAAATTGTCTAAGGTGTAGCACTAGGAACAAGACAAACTCGAATAAAATTAGCAACTTTAACAATATTATTGTAAGAAATTTTTATATAGATTTAGCATAATCATGTAAACTCATTTATTAGGCTATAATGAGACTGGTCATATACTTGTAATAAATTAAAATTCATTAGACCCAATCCTTTCCAACTTTTTAGCCGGCTCATTAGGCTAAAGGACCTCCTCCTTTATTATTGTTGTATAAGCTAAATCTAAGAGCCCAAAATAGTTAATAGTACATTTCTCATTTTTTTAATGATTAGATATATTATTTTATTTATTCTACTTTTAACAAATATATAATAAAAGGGAAAGTGGGTTGTGCGTGGGTTGGATCTATTAGATTGAACATAGGAGAAGTGAAAAGGATTTTAGGTTCATAGTAGTGGAAAATATTTTCTTTTTTATTGATTGAAGTTGCAGGTTGACCATGGCTTAAGAAAGTGAAAATCAAACATCTGCAAGCATGAAAGGTATTTATTCTATAAATATTTTATACATGCTTTTAGAGAAAATATGTTTGATTTTTAAGGATTGCACGATTAATATTGGTATTTGATGAGTTATATACAAGGCATAATGTGTATTGAAATTATTTTGATTTTTTTTTTTAACTTACTTGAAATTGAATGAATGGGTTAGCAATTCTATCTTGTATTTGATAAAATTGATAATATGAATGAATTGGAAATTCAATGAGGAGTAAAATCCTTCTAAGATCGGAGAAAATGGACAATGAAATTGTTGTAAAACATCGGGCGACCAACGACCAGTTACAGCCTAAATGGGCAAAGAATACATTGGAAAATGACTTGTTTGGCACTGTATGTGCTAAAAATGTTGTGTCGTTTGGCCACTGTGTGTGCCAGATGACGTGCCGTTGATGACATCATGATGATGTCATATTAGATTTTTTTAAAAAAAATATTTTTTCAAGTTATTTTGTTTTATTTATTTATTTATAAATTTTTTGTTATAAAATTGCACCTTTTTTAAGTAATTTAAATTAAAAGTGCATGAAATAAGTGCAAAATTAAAGGTTTCACACCTAATTAAAGTCGGCATAGTAGTGTAGAATATATAAGAACTTGCCTATCATAAGTCTTTAGCATGTCTAAATTATGAAACTGTCGATGTAATTCTTATTCAATAAAATGTATAATCTTAAATGTTTATGGATAAATTAAATTGACATAGTAGAATGGAATGTTTAAGGGCTTATCTATTGTAAATCTTTAATATGTCTAAACTATGAAACTGTCAATGTAATTTCATCTCCTATAATATTTATAAAACTATAAAGTCCAATTAGTAATTATGTTACCCTATTGATAATTTAATTACTTGATGGCATGCTTGATTTTATGAAGAAAATTGATTGAATACTATGAACTGCAGGTTCCGATTGCCTTATCGGGAATGGTTTAATGCATCTAGTTGTAGTGTTTAATTAATTGTTTTTATCTGTGAAAGAATCTCTTTATATGCTCAAAGAACCCTAGCATGTTGTGAATTGTTGAAAAGCTAGGAAATTGGTTAGTTGGACAATCTTGTTATGATGTGCATGATATTAATTATAACTATTTCCTTAGCTTTGAGCATGCCAGGGGCCACTATGCCTATGACTGCCATGATGATTTTGAATGGTACTAATTATCACCAATGACACAAGACACTTATGTTGAATTTGACTGTGATGAAGCTTAATTTAGCTTTAAAAATTGATCAACCTCCAAAGCCTACCAATTAAAGCATTATGGATAAGAAAAAGTTGTACGATGAGTGAGAATACTCAAACAATTGTTGTATGCTAATTTTGGAGTATTATATAGAGTATTCAATTTTTTAGAGTATTCCTAAAGTCAACACCGTTAAGGAGCTTCTTGAGACAATTGGAAGAAAGTTCACCATGTTTGATAAGAATGACAAACATCACTACTTGAATTTATTGAACTCCACTATGTATGATGGTGTTAGTGGGTTAAGGGAGCAAATCCACAAGTTTTCTTCATGCTACCAAAAGCTCAGTGCCATTAAGACGGATCTTGGTGAAGATTTTTTAACTTGGTCTATCATGAAGAGTCTTCATTCCCAATTTGATTCTATCAAGTCAAACTACAACACCCTAAAGGTACAGTGGTCTTTGAATGAAATGACTGTTATTCTTGTCAAGGAAGAGGATGAAGGAAGAGGATGATATTAAAAACAATCAGACTAAGTGTCTCTTTTGTCACAAATCAAAAGGACAAATCTAAGAAGTTTCCACCTAAGAAGACTTTTGGTCCTAAAAAATTCAAAAAGAAAGGTCCTAATGTCAAGGCAAATCATCACTATGGTAGTGCATCATCCAGTAGGAATAAGTAAGAGTTTTTCAAAGGAAAATGTAGTTTTTGCTTCAAATTCAGACACAAGAAAGTGAAATGTTGGAAGTTTAAGGTATAACAAGAAAAGAAAGGTAGTTCTTTAATGATGATTCATTTAGAAATACGCATGATTGAAACTAATATCATTGATGTGCCCATACATTCTTGGTGGTTAGATACCGGAGCATCAATTCATATTGTTAATTGATTGAGGGAAATGACAAGCCAAAGGAGCCCAACCAATCTTGAGAAACATGTGTTAATAAGCGATAATTCAAAGGTCAAAGTAGATATTTGGGTACAGTTAAGTTACATTTAGCCATGGGATATTTTTTGGAGTTACACCAAGTTTCTTTTATTCCTTTAACAAGAAGGAATTTGATTTCTATTTCTATTATAGATAGAAAAGGTTATAGTTCTAATTTTGAAAAAAAAAAAAATTTTGTATAGTGGCTCTACTTTGATTGGTTATGGAACCTTATGTGGTAATTTATATAAACTTGATTTATTTGATATTATTTGTGTTGATGCTTGTCCTTCTGTTAATGCAATTGTTACTCCTAAACATTCACGAATTGATGATAATTCTTTTGTGTTATGATATAGACACCTTAGTCATATTTTTAGGCAAATAATTGAAAGATTAGTGAGAGATAGTGTACTTACTAATATTGATTTTACTGATTTCTCTAATTGTATTGATTGTACGAAAGAAAAGCTAACCACTAAAGTTAGAAAGAATAAGATTGATAGATGAGGAGATATTTTTGAAGTTAATTTATATAGATATTTGTGGTCCTTTTACACCACAAGCTTTGGGTGATTATAGGTATTTTATTACCTTTATTGATGATTTCTCTTATTAGGGACATGTTGAACTCATTCGTGAGAAGTCAGATTTCTTAAGTGCTTTTAAGGAATTTAAGACAAAAATGGAGCTTCAAAAAAATAAATAGATAAAAGCTGTAAAGTCTAATAGAGGTGGTGAATACTATGAAAGATATGATGAGAGTGGACGAAACCCTAAGACTTTTTCAAATTATTTGAAAAAATGCGGCATTGATGTTTAGTATATTATGTTTGGCATTCCGTAGCAAAACAAATTGCAGAGAGGATGAACTATACATTGTTAGATATGATACGGTGCATCTTGGTAAATTCTAGTTTGCCAGATTTCTTATAGGGAGAGACTTTAAAGATTGAAGCTTATATTTTAAATCAAGTACCAAGTAAGTCTGTTTCAAAAGCTCCATATGAGTTGTGATCAGGTATAAAGCCTATTTTAAACTATTTTTATGTTTAGAGTTGTAAAGTAGAAGTGAGACCCTGTAATCCCCAAATAAAGAAATTGGATTCTAAAACCATTAGTGGCCATTTTGATGGTTACTATGTAGGATCAAGCGGTTCCAGATTTTATTGTCCATTTCACACCACTAGGATTGTTGAGTCGGACCGTGTTGTGTATTTTAAGGATGAAGTTAATATTGGTCAAGGCATGTGAGGTTGAGTTTAGAGAGGAAAGTGTGCTAATTCCTATTCCATCTCCACGTATTTAAATGGTGGATCCTCCACTTGTTCAGGAACTAGTAGTCACTCAAACTAAACCTATTGTTGAAACTAAGCAAGAAATTCAAGATATAACTGATCAAGATATACCATTAAAAAGATCGTAAAGGGTTTGTAGGTCTGCAATACCTAATGATTATGTGGTTTACTTGTAGGAAGATGATTTTAACATTTGTGATGCATCAGATTATGTTACTTTTGAGAAAGCTTTAAGAAGTTCACAGTCTAATTTTTGGATGGATGCAATGAATGATGAGATGACATTTATGGTACAAAATAAGGTTTAGGACTTGGTTAAGTTACCATAAGGTTTCAAAACTATTGGATGTAAATAGATTTTTAAGACTAAACGTGATGTTAATAGTCAAGTTGAAAGATACAAAGCAAGACTTGTAGCTAAAAGATTTAATTAAAAGGAAGAAGATTGACTATAAAGAAACTTTTTCTTCAGTTTCTACTAAGAATTCTTTTAGAATCACTATGACGATTGTAACTCACTTTAACTTAGAGTTGTATTAAATAGATGTGAGAACTACCTTTCTAAATGGAGATTTGCATGAGGATGTTTATATAGTTCAACCTATTGATTTTCAAAAGGTTGGAAAGGAAAACTTTGTTTGTAAGCTTAATAAGTTTATTTATGGACTAAAGTAAGCCTCAAGACAATGGTATCTTAAGTTTGATAAGGTTGTCACCAAGAATGGGTTTGAGGAGAATGTGACAGACCAGTGCATATACTTGAGGGTCAGTGGGAGCAATTATATTTTTATGGTCTTGTATGTTGATGACATACTGCTTGCATCCAATAATTATGACTTGCTGATTGAGACAAAACACATGTTGTCAAACCATTTTGATATGAAGAATCTTAGAGATGCCTCATATATTTTGGGAATTCAGATTCTCAGAGATAAGGCTAAAGGTGAATTGAAATTGTCTCAATGAACCTACATTGACAATGTATTGAAAATGTTCAATATGCAATCTTGTTCTCCTCGTAAAACACCAATTGTGAAAGGTGATAAGCTTTTTAGGGATCAATGTCCCCATAATGAAAATAGTCCCTTATTCATTAGTTGTTGGCAGTTTAATGTATGCTCAAGTTTGCACATGTCTTGATATTGCTTTTGTTGTTGGTGTGCTTGATAGATACTTGAGCAATCTCAGTCTTTTACATTGATAAACAGTTAAGAAAGCCCCCAGATATCTTTAGGGTACTAAAGATTTCATGTTGACATATCGGCGTACTAATATTCATGATATCGTTGATTACTGTGATGCCGATTATGCAAACTGTGTGGATTATAGAAAATCCACATTTGGGTATATTTTTGTCATGGCGGGAGGAGCTGTTTTATGAAAAAAGTATCAAGCAAACACTTATGGCGTCCTCGACCATGGAGGCAAATTATGTGGCATATTATGAGGCTACTATACATACTGTTTGGCTTCGGAATTTCATACATACATTAGGAGTAGTAAACTCCATTTCAAGGCCACTGAAAATATATTGTGATAATTCGGCAGCGGTATTTTTCTCTAATAATTCTAGAAGCACATTACGCTTCAAGCATGTTGATATTAAATTTTATAAAGTGAAAGAGAAAGTTGTCGAAGGTCTTATCTTTATTGAGTATACAAATACTAATGATATGTTAGCAGATCCACTAACTAAAGGCATGTCTATATGTATTTTTCAGGAGCATGTATCCTACATGGGATTGGTAAGCAGTTGATGTTGTATTGAGTTATAGAAGCTTATGTTTTGATGGACATGATTCTGTCAAATAAGTATTGCTCATATTTATGCAATATGTATGTATATGGATCATTGACATTGCATTTATAATGTGTGCACACATATTTTGAATAATTCTTAACAAAGAGATTATGATTGATCCATTAGTACTTGAAATATTTCTAGCATCTAATTGAATGTATAATTGTGTCCCGTTGATTTATTGTATGTTTGATTATTTTGACATGATTATTATGAGATATTGTTGTTGAATGAGTTATTTATTTAGGTTGTGTTTGATAACACAACTGTTTTTTGTTTTTATTTTTAGTTTTTTCCTTTTAAATTATGTGTAATTTGGTTAGTTTATAGGTTAGTTGAATTTTGTTAAAAGTTAGTTAGACTACTTTATTAAGTAAAAATGTAAAAACAAAAACAAAAATAAAAACACCTTCAAAGTGTTTTCATTTTCTGTTTTTGTTTTTACATTTTCCTTCACATTTTTAGTCCAACTAACATTTAACAAACTTTAACTAACTTCTAAATCAACCAAATTACACATAATTCAAGAGGAAAAAACTAAAAACAAAAACAAAAAATAATTGTGTTATCAAACAAGCCCTTAGTGATTATGCAGTTCAAGTGGGAGATTGTAAGAAATTTTTATGTAGACATAGCATAATTATATACTCATTTATTACACCGTAATGAGATTGGTCATAATTTACTTATAATAAATTAAATTTTAATAAAGTCAATCTTTTTCAACTCTTTAATTGCCCATTAGGTTAAAGGACCTCCTCCTTTATCATTATTGTATAAGCCAAATCTAATAGCATTATAAGCTCATTTCTCATTTTATAATTATTATATATATTATTGTATTTATTTTATTTTTAATAAATATATAATAAAAGAGAAAGTGGATTGTAAGTGGGTTGGAGCTACCAAATTGAATACAGGAGAGGTGAAAAAGATTTTGGGTTCATAGTTTTGAAAATTCTTTTCTTCTTTATTGATTCAAGTTGCAAATTGGGTATGGCTTCGTAGAGTGGAAATCAAACATTTGCAAGCATGAATAGTATTTATTCTCTAAACATTTTATACATGCTTTTAGATAAAATATATTGGATTTTTGTGATTGCATGGTTGATATTAGTTTTTAATGAGTTATATACTGTTCAGAATGTGTATTGAAATTATTTTTACGATTGTCAGCTAGAAAGTGCTTTAAGTAGTCAGTCAAGTCCTTTGCCAACTTTAGTTGCAGCGTGGATGAAGGTGTCAAAGAAGTTGATAGACTTGTGTCACGGTGCAATAAGGCTGACCCTGACATTTTAGAGGCTTAGATCAGTCTAAATTGTAGGATCCATATATATAATTAAAGTTTAAAATGCACCCCTTGGGCAAAGAGCCCCGACAGTTTGGCTCAAAAATACATTTTCCTAGGCATGAAATACAATTTTTGACCAAATTATCAAGTTGTAGGCGTCCATATTTAATAAAAATATATATTATTTTTTCCTTTTTTCCCTATAAATCCTGTTAAATATATTATATATAAATATTTTTAAAAAATTTAGTGGGCCCCCACTATTAAACGGACTAATGCAGTTATTGCATGCTCTGCTTAGAGTGAGGGCCGACCGTGTGCAACTTTCAACTAAACTACTTTCAGCGAGAGAAAATCGAGATCAGTGATAGGTTGCCATTAGAGAATGTCCAGAAAACAATGCCCGATCCAACAATACAACACGAAATTCTCCACATTGTTTATGCCACGTGTAATTTTGTTTATTTCTTTTGTTGAAAAAATAAATTGGTGGTGCATCAAAAACGCATTGCTCACTTCAATAAAAAAACATAAATCCATTTAAAAGAAGTAGTAATAATAATAATAAAATCCTTTAAAAAATAGGCAGACCTCTCTCTTTTTATCCCTCTCATATGGCATCCTTCACCGCCATTTCCAGAGCTTTGTTTACTACCAGACCCACCTCTCTCTTCCTTCGGTGCATGAGCAATGTTCCAGAGAATACCGTCTATGGCGGACCGAAGGTTCAAAGCCCGAACCAAAGAGTGACTCTGACCCATCTCAGACAGAAGCACAAGAAGCTCGAACCCATAACCGTTGTGACGGCCTACGACTACCCATCGGCGGTACACTTGGACACCGCCGGTATCGATGTTTGCCTGGTTGGAGACTCGGCCGCCATGGTCGTGCACGGTTGCGATACCACGCTTCCCATCTCCGTTGACGAAATGCTTGTCCATTGTCGTGCGGTGGCTCGTGGAGCTAAGCGGCCGCTTTTGGTAGGGGATTTACCGTTTGGGTCTTACGAGTCCAGCTCTACTCAGGTGCACTGGAAAATTATGAAACTGAATTGGGTTTACAGGGTTTATTTCTGGGTTTGTCTTCGTTTTTACTGTTTGATTGGTTGCTGGGAGAGCAGAGGAAAAAAACAGCGGGTTCTTGGTATTCTGTGTTTGCTGTAATTTAAGTTACGAAGTTGTTTTCCTTTTAAGAAATGTGACCCTATTGATGAAATGGTAGAGCTTAGAAGGTTTCCTACATTTTTCTTCTGCAGCCAAACAGAGCACTATGAAATTGTAGGAATGTGAGGGCGTTCAGCTTCTTGGTCCTTGTGTTTATTTGGTTTTGCTTTTGTCTTTTTATGTTTTTCTCGTTTGTTGACGTTGTCAAGTGGATTGGAGATGTGAGATTATCAATTATGAGCAGGCTGTGGATACGGCAGTGAGGATATTGAAGGAAGGAGGAATGGATGCTATAAAATTGGAAGGAGGGTCAACTTCAAGAATAAATGCGGCAAAAGCTATTGTTGAAGCTGGAATTGCAATGATGGGCCATGTGGGTCTTACTCCGCAGGCCATTAGTGTTCTAGGGGGATTTAGGCCTCAGGGAAAAAATGTTGCTAGTGCTGTCAAGGTAAGCTTGTCTTTGTGAGCGTGTGTTTGATTGTTGGTATGTTCTCTTTTGGACATTGTTTATTTAGTGTTGAATTGAATTGTTTTTCTGCAGGTAGTAGAGACTGCAATGGCTTTGCAGGAAGCTGGGTGCTTTGCTGTTGTTTTGGAATGTGTTCCTCCACCTGTGGCAGCAGCAGCTACTTCCGCTCTTCGTATTCCTACCATCGGCATTGGAGCGGGGCCTTTCTGCAGTGGTCAAGTAAGTTTGATGACGTTTCTCTATTGTTGTATGTTGATATGTATGCCTGTGTGTGTTTAATTCCTTATGCGGCTAACGACAGTATGGTGATTGCTAATTTACTAGTTGTTGGTCCTAGATTATTTTGTGTTTGAAGTATCAACTTAATACATTCAATTGGATTGATGATATGTATAGATGGCTTTTATCAATTACGGCATGTATAATTTGTTTCACTATCAAACAGGTGCTAGTTTACCATGATCTGCTTGGAATGCTTCAACACCCGCATCACGCCAAGGTTTTAAAATTATGATTGTGTGATCTGTAAGTTGTGTATCTCTTCTCTTTTATAAACTTTGTTCAAGAACCAAGTTATTCACCTTTTGCAGGCTACCCCAAAATTTTGTAAGCAATATGCATGCGTAGGAGATATCATCAACAAAGCTCTGTTAGAGTACAAGGAAGAAGTGAGTAGCAGTTCATTTCCGGGCCCTGCCTACAGCCCGTATAAAATCAGTTCCTCCGACATTACTGCCTTTTCAAATGAGTTACAAAAGTTAGGTTTGGACAAGGCAGCATCCGCAGCAGCTGAAGCATCTGAGAAACTTAATAAATCTGAATCGCCTGGTGAAGGCACACAGCAGAAGGAATGACTTAGAAAGGTATGGCCGTAAATTTCCTTTTCAACAGCAATATCTGGCATTTGTTTGTTTGGTTACCAAATAGTAGATTTTTTTTTTTCTTAGTGATTTTGAGAAAGTGAAGTTTCCACATTTTTTCATTTTGAGGAAGAAGTATCAGGCCCCTGTTATGCATGCATGTAGCTGCGTTTGGAAAGTGGAACCAAATGTGGAGTGCTTCCACAATTGATGAAATAGAGTGGAAGAAAAGTTGAGGTATTTGTACGCAACTTTTTTAACTTTACATATATAAATAATATAAAAATGTGTAGTTTAGAGATCTATGGAGTTATTAACCCAAAGATATATGTTCCAGTAGAATAACTATTCTTATTGTTGGGTTTAAATTGGGGCTTGAATCTCTTAGCCTGAAGAATCCAAATTTAGAACAAAAATGCTTTCCAACTCACATAACATAAGCCTATATTTCTAGCTAAACTAATACTACTATGGACCCCATCTTTAACTAGCCCCTTTTGTTTTAAGACCATGGCCAAAAGGATAGAGTGGATCATAACTTGAATCACCAACGTTCATGGGAAGTTGATCCACTGTCTTGAACCAAGTAAATGAGAGCTTACCTGTGAAACTATAATCACCAAATAAAACATCGGTGATTCCTTGGCCTTCTGTTCCAGGCAACCATCAAGCAACTAGAGCTGTGATGGAGGAAACATACGGCTCGATTACCACTGGCCGTCTGGAGATTAATACTACGACACACTTGACTTTACCACATACACTTGGACCTGGTGCAGGAATTGTCAAATTTTGATTGTCTCCAAATGTCTCTGCATAAGGTTTCTCCCCAGTGACGACTATAGCGTAATCAAATTTATTTGATTCCATGAACTTAGAATCAGGGTTTTCATTGAAGACAACCTCTGTGTTTTTGTCCACTGTAGCCTCAGTGCCTTTTAGTATTGTGGTTCCTATTTCACACACACACACACACACACACAAATAGTCTTTATAGATCTCCTTTAAATATTTGTATAAATATATATATATATATATATATATTTACCTCCCTTTCATGTCTTTATACCCTTCATTTCTTTTTTTAAGGAAAAAATGTGAAAGAACATATATATACCAGTGGTGAGGTTGTTGCCACTAAGTCCTTGCCATGTCATTGTCCAACACCGCATTGGTTGCCTAAATTGTCAGCATGAGTTTCAGCAACTAGTATCTTTGATGCACTAATGGTAGTAAAGGTGAATTTTCATTTTCTCCAATAGAACTAGTGACTTCGT
Organism: Rhamnella rubrinervis; assembly: GCA_007844105.2. Lineage (NCBI taxonomy): Eukaryota > Viridiplantae > Streptophyta > Magnoliopsida > Rosales > Rhamnaceae > Rhamnella > Rhamnella rubrinervis. The sequence goes on along the minus strand of CM017583.2, from coordinate 3,958,194 downwards.
AACTGCTTCCCTTGCCAAATCTCTATGAGCCTGTTAATAAAACGAGATTGCATAAGTCAGACATTTATTTATATATAGCTAATGCTAGTTTTAAAAAGACAAATGACAATAAAATAAAAGGTTACTTGGCATCCAAGCTTGTCAGCCCAAGGATTCTCAAATAACCCCGCAGTGAACTTGACTCTCAAAATTCTTCTAACCGCATCATCGATACGACTCATGGGGATATGTTTGTTATTGACATGGTCGGTTAGGGTGCCGATGAACTCGGTATAGTTGTATGGAAACATGACCTTAAAGAACTAACTTTTTGGTCAAAACGAACCTAATAATGTTATTCGTTGCGATAAGTGGAAAATATCAATGATGTGGTTGCTTATAAAGTGGTGAATCATAAAACGATTCTTAATTTTTAAAACCATTTAGTAGCGCAAGCCCTTTACCAACCATGTCAATGCCAGATTGAATACCAGCAAGAACCGAGTAGGAATAATTTGAATGAGGCGGGTTGGTAATCTTGTCAATACCCATCCAATCAGAGATAACAATACCCTGCAATTTGCAGAATAACAAGTTGAAAAATCATTTTAAGTTTTCGCTCACCAAAATTTTATTTTGGAGACGAAGCTGTATGTATTTACCTGGAATTTAAGAGTATTCTTTAGATAATCAGTGATTAGAGCCTTATGTGCATGCATCTTTGTCCCATTCAAACTGGAGTAGGAAACCATAACAGTAGCCACACCCTTAAGAATGAATTCTTTGTAGGCTGGCATGTGTCCAGTCAATTTCTGTGTTGTTTTCATTTATGCCGTTTTTGGTGCCTCCATCCCCCACAAAATGTTTTGCACTCGCTGCTACCTTTTCTCTAATTATTTTAAAATAAACCACATTTATTAAAAGTCTATAGATTCCAAAAACAAAACTTCAAATTTGTCGCAAATGAGCAGCCCCAAAATTATACGTGGCTAGCTTGTGGGTATACCTGTCCTTCACAAAAGCCTCAAAAATGGGTTTGTGTCTAAAAATGGGATTTGGTGGCAATGAAGTTTTTTTAAAAAACAAAATTTGAGTTATTTGTTGTCGGGTTGAGAGACCTACAGTTTCTGCCCTAACTAAACTAAAAATTTATTAAATTTTAAAGCTTGTAAATTATATACATATATAATGTAAACCTACTTTCCACCGAGGAATGAAACACCTTTGGTGTATTTTCTGGAACATCGCCTTGCAAACCAAGTATCAGATCAGTCATTTCTGCGACGATCCTGGGATCCTTACTGTAGCTCTCATAACACCTTCCCCATCTGGGATTTGTCGAAATTCAGAAATTAGATCTTCATTTTCTTTCTTCTTCTTCTTCTTCTTTTTTTTTTTTTTGGGAATATTATAGATGTTATACGTACCGCTATACATGGTGCAAATGTATAATGAATTCCTGTAGCTCTCATTTCAAGGGTGGTTGCAGCACCAATTCTCTTCGCAAGGTCTTTGTCCCTGCAAATTTAGAAAGTTAGATTTTATGTTAATAAGCATAATAATGCGGTTTATGTTTTCCTCTGTTAAACAAAATTTTAAGATGATTTCTAGCAATATGATCACCAAACACCAAAAATATACATGCATGATGTGCAAGGATTATTCACTATCAAACATATATATAGGGTGCTGCTAATGTGGGCGACGTCCACAGATAGGCGCCCACCTATTTTTCTTTTTCACTTTTTTTTTTTTGTATTTTGTATTTTTTATATGTTCTTTTGTTTATTTTTATATACAATTTTATATATTTTTTATATTATATATATAGAATATTTGGAGTTTGGAAAAATATAAAAAAAATATAAAATTATATATAAAAAATAGACAAAAAAACATATAAAACATACAAAATACAAAAAATAAAAAGAAAAAGGTGGGTGACATCGTCCACATTAGTAGCACCCTATATATATATAAGAAGGCTAGAGAATGCGATATCGCATTTGTCATAGAACGCATAAGTGATGGGGCTGTTAACTCCGTTAACTTTTCTTCTTCTTCTTTCTTTTTCTTTTTTTTTTTCCCTTCTCCCATCCTATGCAAAGCCTATCCCATCCCTTCTCTTTTTTATTTCTTTTTCCCTTTTCCTTTCTTCTTCAGTTCGTCGTCATCATCTTTTTTTCTTCAATCGTTAACTTAAACCTCAATGGCAACCAAGCCACACCAATCGTTTACTCTATTTCTCAAAAATCTGCTCAAAGTTTACAACCTTCTCAAACTCTACTAGCTCACAACACTGTTCCAATGAATTTAAAACCTTAACTTTTATCAACAAAATCCATGAAAAAAACAACCTTTACAAAAAAGCAAAAAAAAAAAAAAAAAAGGTCAAAACATATAATACCATAAATAGAACAAAAAAAAAAAGCCATAAATAAACCTCCATATAATCAACCAACCAAATCTACAAAGGATCATATGCATGGGACTGAAAATCCCAGACTCTCCATCTTTAGTCAAATGCACAGCAATCTCACATAGCATTTAATGCACGTCCACAGCACCTTGAGAGCAATCCCAAGCCAAGCCAACACCCTCACCAACATGCAGTTCCTCCAGCAGGCAACCTTCCTCTTTCACCACCTCGAATTCTACTTTTCCCGCAGTCTCTGCAGGCAAAGCGTCACCTTTCTCCACTCCTGTATGGTCTCCACATGTACCTTGTGTGGCGACAAATTGCATGGGCCGCCGACTCCACACCAAATCAGTCATTGAGCTTGGAGCCGAGAAGGTCGATGACCATCTCCTCATGGATTCGAGTTGCATTGCGATGGAATTTTTCAGGAATGGAGGGTGAGAAGTAGAAGGATTGGCCCTAACACCATCCCTATATGTTGGTGATGAGGGTGTAGAAGGTGTCAACAAAGGCAGGGACTTTGTCAGTGGTTTCGATCTCTTTTGGTCGATGGAAGAAGGAGGAGTTCTAAGTTGTAGTTGTCTTAGAGTTTCTCAGTGGAAGAGGAGGGTGACTAACTGGAGAAGAAAGAAAGAGGGAAAGAGAAAGAAAAATGAAAAAGGATGGGGTCGGCTTTGCAAAGGATAAGAGAAGTGAAGAAAAGGAAAGGGGTAGAAAAATAAGAAAATTTAATGGGGATAACAGCCCTGTCGCTTATGTACACATTCTCTAGCCTCTCTGTGTATATATATATATATATATGTATATATAACATATATTACCTGGTTGCTCCAAGTCCAATGTCATGAGGGAAAATGGTGGCGTTGTAAACACTATTGTGGCCATGAACTGCATCAATGCCATAAATCATGGGTATTCCAAGTCGGCTAGAAAGTGAACCTTTTTGGAAGTTATCGACCATTGTAGTCCACTACAATGTGGTGGCCTTAGGGCTGGGGGTACTCCCTCCGGCGCTGAGTAAACTTCCGATGGAGTAATCCCCCATGATCTCAGCTGTCATCGTTAACTGATCGATCTAACACATCTGCCCAATTTTTTCAGCTAGAGTCATTTTACCCACAAGGTCTTTTATCCTTTCATCCATAGGTTGTTTTGGGTCCTTGTATATTTCTTCTACTTTACTAATGCATGCAAAGGAACTTAACAATAGAATTCCGACCAAGGGAACGCAAACAATAATCTTTGGTGGCATATTGCAAATTCTACAAACCCATAAACATTCAAAACTATGTTATGTTGTCAAATTTTTGTAATAATAAAAGGATGATAAAACATAACCAAAATATATATATATATATATATATATATATTATATATATATATATATATATATATATATATATATATGTTGTAAATGAAAACACACAAAGTGTTATAGCTAGAATAACTGTAATAATACAGTGGTAAAGTAACAGAAATACAAGGAGAACAATTAGTTGAATGAGTTGAACTCAGTGTAAAAAAAAAAATTAGATTTGGGTTTAAATTTTAATGTTTGGTATTTTCGTATCTAAACTATCCTTTTACTTTAATTTTTTGTTTATTTTCATGAAAAAATTTGATGTGCAAAGACAATAAAAATATAAAGAGAACTTTTATTATCTCATCTATAAGAAGAATTAAAGTGCAATATTTATACAGTTTCTGCAACAACCATACAATCATTGTTTTAAAAAATAATAGAAAAATATATATAATGTTATAACCAATTGTAAAAATCGTATAGTTTCGTTTTGTAAAATCAATATACTTTGTTCACTACAACAAATTTGACTTATTGTAACAGAATTTATTGTGGCAAATATTAATTTGTCATAAAAAGTATATATTTAATGTCAAAATTTTATTTTTGATATTGATTTTTATTACGGTCGATAAATAGTGTCAAACAAATATTTATTACAACACTTTATCATAAAAAAGATAATTTTATAGCGGAAAATTTTTCCATTTAAATTTAAGGGTAATTTGTGATAAAATTTTATAGATTATCACTAAAAGTATTTATATTTTTGGTCAACTTTGTATTGTAATATTTGTGATAAATATAATTGGACACAATTTATAATTTATAATTTCTTCTTGCCGCAAATAAAAAAAAAATAAGAAAAATTCAAGTAGACGACGTCGTTTAACACTATCTTCAGCCCTCACTCCAGCCCTTCTCCCAACTGCATCTCTCTCCAAGCCTGTAGAACACAACACCACGTCCCCCGCTAGAGCCCATCGTTGCCCCAACTGAACCCATCGCCTTTCGAATCGAGCGTCGCCCCTTTGTTCCTCTCTACCATTTCGTAACCACCAATTTTCTTTCACTATGCATCTCTCCCTTCGTTTCCTTCCCTTTTTCTCAAATAAAGTTATTTGATTTGATCTGTGTTTTCAAGCGAATATGGTAAGAGGAAAGTACAAGGAGCAGCCCACTGGTCACTGCAACTTCTCCACTCCCAAATAGTTTCGTAATATCTCTCTATGTGTTTGTTATCTCTATTACTCTGTACTCTCTATTATGTTTTTAATAATATATTTTTATGCATTTATGCTGGCCATTTCTTTTAGATCACTTGAGGATTGTTGCTTGTTAAACTCCATTTTTCAATTATTATTTGAGAAAAGAGGTTTGGTTGCATCATTTGTATGTTGGTTCTTTGGGGAAGTCCAGTGAGACCGAGAGAGAAAGGGACTTTTGATTTGTGGAATTGGAATTGATTAGAGGTTTTGGCCCTTCATTGATTTTTACGGCATACATTCAATCCATCAATAATATTCTTTTTCTTTTTGAACAATTAAAAAAAAAACTTTATATTTAATTGTTGTAATTTAATGCGGTGCTAGAAGTAACTAACAATCGAAAACTTTATATTTAATTGTTGTATTTTATTATATCTTCTCTTTCTTCAACAACATTTGGTGTTCTTGTTTGCTAAATGAGCCAAATCTGATAAAGTTCCATGCAAAGCACATAACTTTCATGTGCTAAACTAAAAACTGCTTCTTTGACTTTGATTCCTTATATGCATAAAATTATTACTTGTGTTTGTTTGCAGCTATGTGCTAGAAATGATGCTGACGAATTTAGCTCAATTCTAAAACAAGACCGTACTCCAAAAGTGTTAATTCTACTTGCCGTTTCAACTCTACTCTATGTTCTTCCTTTTGCTCATTATTCTTTCATCGTTTTTTTTTTTTTTTTTAATATGTGGATTCCATTTCCATTATGTTGTGTCATCAACGTTAGACAATAATATAGGTTTTTGTGATCAGCCTTTTTATTGCAAGAGTTTTCCTAATATGTTCACCTTAACTTTGGTATTTATTGCTTGGTTTGCAGAGAGGACCTGCTTTTATATCAGAAGAGTTTTCTGTGATCCAAATGCACATTATTACAAAAGGCAGCAAGGACCTATGACTTGAAAAAGGTAATGGTTATTTACTTATATTTTCTCCGTCCCATTAAAGGCAGCAAGCTGAAACCCTTTACAATTTTCTATTTCTTGGTATATTTGGTTGTAGATTGTAAAATATGCAAATAAAAAGGACGTCACTTCAATTATTGTTGTTCACCCCAATCGCAGAGAACCAGTTTGCCTATGCTTCTTGCTGAAGGGTTTTTTTAGAACCTTTTGTACAAATATGTGCTTTCAAGCTATGATATATTAATTAAATTAAAATCTAACTTACAACTCTTTCAACCATCTTGTAGATGCTCTCCTAATCATTGGGTTACCTGATGGACCTACTGCTCATTTCAAGTTGTCGAGACTTGTTTTACGCAAGGACATTAAGGTTTGCTCAAATCATTTATTGATTATTTATTTTATCCTACCTTGTTTGAACTATGAAGGCAATTTACTGTGGTGTATGGCGTTATAACTAAGCTTCATGGTTTATTTTTATTTATTTTTGGCTGCTTTTGAGGAAGATTGGATCTTCCATCATGTCCTTTGAGCCCCATATATTTGTGTTCTAATCGTACCTAAGTACCTCTGCTTTAGCTTGACATATCATCAACAATCATTAGATCATTTTTCTGATAGATGTCAATAATTGGAATATGTGCAGACAGTTAATGAAGTTTAAATACTCAGTTTTCTCTTAGCATCTAATATCACTATCTATAAAAAATATTAAAAGAAAGCCAATATGAAAATTTTGAGTCATATTATAATAAATTTATCACTTCTTGTCCTCAAAGATGCTGGATGGTTGTTAGCCTTCCTCAGCCAAGCCATGTTTCAGATGAGGTTTAGGATAAATTTTCTCCTACCTCCCCATCTTTATCTGTTTGATTGTGTATGGCCTGTTTGTGAAAATTGTGTTTGTCTCTATGCTCTTTAGGATATTGCCCAAGAGGCTGTAAAGAAGAGGAGACGTGGCACTAAGCCTTACTCTAGGTCTATTGTGGGTACCACCTTAGAAGTTATCTGGAAGAAAAGATCTGAGAAGCCAGAAGTTTGTGATGCTACAAGGAAAGCTACATTCTGGTATGCAGAATTAGTGCCTTCACTTTTCTCAACTGTCTTTAGCTTATTACCTTCCCCTGTTTTCTTTTGCATTTCTTGTTAATTTTTGTATAGGATAATAAAGACTCCTATTCAATTTTTGTAAATTTACATATATATAATGGAAAATGATTGGAAATTAAGTTCGTGCACACTTGCAGCATATTTGGACCAACTATTTAGCTAACCAGTACTATATTCATTTGCTTTCAACCAAATTAAGTAGAATTAATATTAGTCATTGTAATCTCGTGAAGTACCATCTGTCTACATACTTTATCCTCTGTCGGTCCGGCCTAACCATGTACTTAATTAGATCACTCCCATGGAAACAATTTTTTTCAATATAAAGGAGACAATATAATTAAGCTGAAAATTAATTGTGTGCCATAGATCAGATCGATTGTGGTGATCGTGGTTGAGATCCTAGGAATGTACTATTTGTTTTTGTTTTGTGTTGTGTTGTTTTATTTATTTATTTTTTTATCTCTCTTTGTTTTTTCCCCCCAATAACAGATAGTCTATATCTTGACTTTAATATAATATTAAATTAAAGTATTATGAGGCCATGTACTCCCATCCGGCCCTTAAAATTCTTAACAACAGGTTCTGTAGCTACGTCCAGTCAGTGTTTTAGGGTCACTTGTCTAAAAATAAAAAATTTATAAAAAAAAAAAGAAAAGATAAAGGTATAACATATATATGAAGTTGATTTGCTTGTTTTGAGGGTCCATTTTTCGGGTATATCATATGTATTTGTTTGTAAATCGAGATATATATATATGTAGGCATGTGATGCTTGTTGACCTTCATATAGAATGCACATGACCCGTATATATAAATTTAATTTGTTCACATTAATTCGACTATATATTAGAGCAAGGCCAATTTTCCAACCTAATGAATTAAATACCAACAAATCCATGTACATATGTATATGTGCAACACTGTACTCATCACGACGCCACTAGCTAGCTTCAGTTTTTAATTTCAACATCACTATACCATCTGCGATGATGTTGTGTATATATAAATGTGGGTACTGATTGACGTTCCTTTAATGTATTAAAGATTTAAGATGCTTGATACATCTACATTTAGAGGCACTGATTAATTTGATTATAACCATGAAGCTAGTATCAGACTCTGATATATTTGATTACAATAATGCTCTCTTAGAATTTCAAGCTCATTAATCAATATTTATATAGGTTGGAAATATTATATGCTTTAAAATAAGCTTTGGTGGCTTTTATTTTATTGAGTGACTCTTAATTTTATTTTCCTCTTGATCCCTAGTTGAAAACTATCTTGAATAAATTTTCTAGAGTTATTATGTATTTTGGAATGATGTACTGAGTCTTTTTACTCCACAACTTAACCAACAGAAGTTTGAATGTGAGAAGAGAGCTGGTGTTGACAGAGCGAGGATGAACATGACAAAGTTTGTGCAGGGTGAAAATTTCTATATCTTAAGAGTGACTTTTATTTCCTTTCTTTATAATTTTTGTAAAGTGATTTAAAATTAATTTTTGAATGGTAGTACCCTAACAAAAAAAGTTCAAAGATATAATGACTGAGTTTCATGTATGTTATATCTATGCTTGTTATCATTAGATTTTGTTTGCTCTTTCACACCCTCAGACAGAGAATCCAAGATGAATATCGTGGAGTTGTCGAGAGAAGAGTCATTACAGGTACTGCTGGTTTTGCAATGTCATTCTTTTTCATATGGTTGATTTTATTGTTATTCATTGCGCTTTGTTTTAATCATGATTTAACAGTACTGGTAGCAAACTAGCTGAGGAGGTAAGCTTGAATCCTAATAATAGAATTTGAACTCCAACTGAATTGGATAATGTCATAATCATACAATTTTTAATGAATGCTTTGGACAATTGACCACCTAATTATTACTTGACAATAAAAAGAATCTCTATCAATGTTCATTAAGCTTGGTTTCAAGATTTCATAAGGTGATAGTTCCAATATTTGCATTGATAGTGACAGCTACTAAATGTACGATGACGATCTCTTTGTTCTTTATAGAAACATTACCAGCCACATCCTCTTTTATTTAACATATGGAGAGGTGAAAGCTTTTGACTTTTCAATGTCAATATGCTAATCTATTGTCTTTAACTTTTTGCAGGTTGTTCTTGAATGCATACAAAGAGCAACAATGGTAGATTAATGCATGCAAAGGGCCAGTCAGTGAGTCACCTAGACAAAATTGAATATTAAATATAGTATAAGTTAATTTTGGATTGGTTTGGTAATTTACGTTTTGTTCTTATGATGGCCCTTGGACATGTAAAAGTTTAGTACATATTTTGGATAAACTTGACATGTAATGCTTTAGGATTCGCATATGGTAGTATGTACAGCGATGGAAATAGAGTATGATTTGTCAAGCAATCATGTATACCAAATGCTATGCTTCAATGAAAAATTTGCTTTTGTGCATATTAACATTTTTTATATGTTTTTTTTTTAAGTCTTCCATGATTTGAACATGTGTACTTTACATCTAAGGTGAAATGAGAATTTCCTTATTAGTGAATATAATGGTGTGCAGGTGTCAGTTTTTTATAGTAGATGCAATTTGTAAGTTTCAATAAATCCTCAATCCAATCAATAATAAGTGAAATAAGATAATTAAAGTGTAGTGACAAATAAAAAGCAGCAATCGAAGATGTAGTGACAAATTGCACAATGTAACAGATTTGTCACAAAAGGCAATAATTATTGACTAATGAGTGATGAAATTGTGTCAATTCAAAACTGGACATTAATGTTTTCTGTGACAATTTTACTTGTCACTAACAAACAAATGATAATTATAATATCCTACAGTGACAAAACAAACAGGGTCACTGTATTAAATTATGAATGAAAATTATTTGTGTCAATCAAACTCGTCATTGTTATTTTATATGACAATGTTATTTGTCACTAATAGTTATTGTCACAGACGTTATTTATGTAACAGATGCTTTCAATGTCAACAATTATTGTCACTGTTATATACTGTGACAAATCACAAATACATTCTGTGATAAATACTGATATCACAAATAATAACAGTGACAAAATCATTTTGACACTGTATAATTTCGTGTCAAGAGTAGAAGTCGTCACTGAAACCCATATTGTCACTGAATGGCAAGGTTTGACTGGATTTTATGATGCAATTAGTGACCAAGAGTGTGGATTCAGTGACAAATTTTAAGCCTTCTTGTGACAAAAATTCTTGACCAAAAAGACCCAAGATTCAGTGACAGTAATAAAATTGTCACAGTATAATGGATATCAGTGACTATTCTATTTTTTATCACGAAAATAGAATTAGTGTCTACTTTTTTGTATCAACGTAGTGACAAGCGATTGTTGTCACATATTTAAATATAGTGACAAAAATAAAGATTCAGTGACAAATTTGCGTTGCCACAGTAGGTGAGATTTATTATAGTGGTTGTTACCATAAATAAATTTATCAATTCCATGTTACTTATTCTTGAAAGAATAGTATAATATAATTTAGATTCTAAAGGAAATAAACTCTTCAATTGTACTTCATCATATATATATATATATACACACTATAATATATAAGACATGATCGCTACACAATGCTTTAGCTAGTTTTTAAAGTTGCACCAAAATTTATATTATATGTGTAATATTATTATTATTATTTTGTAAATATATGTGTAGTATTGTTGATGCTAACATGTCTTATTGGTGGTAATACAAAGTTGTTGATCAGACGAACCCATTTTCTATAGGACAATTATTATTAAGTGTTAGTAAGCAAATGGATCATTTTTAATGTATTCTAATATTATTGCTTTCAAACATAATTTTTTTAAGCTTTGGATTATGTTCTAATTTGCTCCAAAACTCTTCTTCTTTTTTTTGTCTTTTCGCTTTGGTAGTAACAGCTTGTACAACTTTTTAAATACTAATCTTATAAGTGAAATCTATTAATTTCTTAAATTTTGATGAAATATAGCATTAAAAAAATTTCATTCATAGAAACTTTTGAGAACTGAAAATCTTTTGTATACAACGTGTATGTGTTTTTAATTTGATAGTTGTATATATCTATCGTGGTATATTAGCTAGTTACTATATATATATATATATATACATTCATGCTTTTATAGACAAAATTAATGAAAAATTTTAATTAATTAATCCGTCTAGTACACAATTAATTAAGACTTAGAAATTACAAAACTAATTTAAGAAGGAATCCAAAATAGTAATTCTATTTTTGTAACTTCATTAAAACAAAAGTTAGTACATACATATATATATATATATATATATATATATATATATATATATATAAGATTACAGGACAATATAATTTTATAAGTTCCTATGTCATCCACCAAAACCTATAAGGACATCAAAATGAAAAATTAAAGATACATTGTAAACTAATAAACAAATCAAAAAATGTACCATATCAGTAGCCCATAATTTTACAGGTCTACCTATAATCAAAAAATTTCACCCGAAGTATCAGTACTCACTAACATAAAGGAAAAAAAATAAAAATAGAGTATTATAATTACCAAAAAACCAAATTTAAATTGTACCCAAATGGAAAACGTACAAAAATTGAAATAAGTGATTTGACAAAATGAATAAAATGATATGAAATCAAAATACTCTCATAGATAAAAAATAAAAAAAAACAAAATAATAAAAGAAAAAAAAAATTTTCCATCCACACTATGTGAATTCAATAGGCTCTGTGATCACGTTCTTGATAAAGAAACTTTCTGTGACACAGTGATCCCTCGCATTCTATACGCTGTCTACAGCAAATATGCTTTCACTCTCCATCCACACCAACTTGACTGATTAGGTTTCAGCACTATAAATACTATGCATATAAAGGTATAAAAAAGCTATCTTCAACCATCATTATGTCTACTCCTACCCCTATTCTAACTTTTATAAGTATAGCTACGTGAAACCACTTTTACTTATTTTCAATCTACCATTTTCACTAATATTTTCCCACCATTCAATGTACACCAGTTAAACAATATAAAAACAAAACCTTAAGTGGTTTATAAATTAATAAAAAAAATATTAATACATTGATTCATTATGCATCGTTTGTGGTTCAACATTTTTCTTTCACCACTTGTTCCATGCTTTTTTATTTTTATTTATTTTACATTTTGTGTGGTTGAGATTTTAATTTTGTTTTTAGTATTGTTTTTAACAAATTTGGTTATGTATAGATAGCTATGAATTTTTTTTATTGTTTAGGCTATTAATTTTATAACACATTTAACAAGAATGTTCAGAAAATAATTACATATTTATCCATATATAGATATATATATATATATATATATATATATATATATATATATATATATATATATATATATATATATATTTATATATTAATATTCACAAAATTTTTGTGAAAAATGTCCCAGCCAAAAGCTTCTCTTCCGTGTTTTACAGTGTTCTTTTATATTTTCAAAACTAATAAACATTTAAAATTTACATCTAAAATTGTTATATTTTTTGTAACTACAAAAGCATTAACAAGTTTGAAATGTATAGAAACACTACATGCCATGCAAATTGGAAGCTAAATTTGATTTCACTACGTCTCATTCTTTTATTTTAATTTTTTTTTGGTTTTTTTCATTTTTTCATTCCACGTTTTTATCATGCGTGTGAATCCAATACACGTTTTTTTGTCTTCTTTATAAGTTTAATTGTAAGTAAGCATGCATCGGTTTCACTCATTCTTCTAAATTGAAAGCAATGTTCTATTCTTCTAGATTCTTTTTGTCTTCTTGTAAGTGAAGTATTATGCAAAAAATTAAGCATTGTCTTGTAAGCTACAATATCTAAATCGATAGATAGATAAACTTGAAAAGAAATCCATAAGAATATGTAAAAAATTAACTACACAGAGCAACAAGAATAATATACAAAATTTTAATTTCACGAAAACAATCAAAACTCATGAACAAAATAAACCCACTTTTAATCTACTATTAATCTACACAGTAATTTAAAATTGACTATTAATCTACACTTTTAATTTTTAAACAAATTTTACAAAACTTCTATTATTAATCTACACAGTTAATTTAAAGTTTAGTAGGACTGCAAAATGTACTTTGACTACACTTTTCAGTTGTGTGACAAGCTTCAATTGTGTTATCTTTTATAATTTTAGCCGAAACAACAACATCCTCTTATCATACTTGATGCTCATAATAATTCAATTTGGGGTTGTATTCTTATCATATTTATTGCATACAAGAAGGATATTCATTATGAAAGTTACAATGAGAATCGAAAAATAAATCTAAAAGAAAACTAAATTGCAAATGTAGCGGATGCCATTTGTCAAACAATACTCCACATATGTGGAAAAAAATGAATGAATTTAATTATTCAACCAATTTCCTAACATATTGTTTGTTTTATTCTGCATTCTATGCCTTACCATTTTTACTCATTTCAACACTATGAAACCAAAAATCAAACACCTTTTGAACATTTTCTCCAAAATTACTTGAACACCAATAGTGATGTGGGAAACATTAAGCTCAATTACCATTCCAGAATTATGCATTCTAGCTAACAACTAATTATTCAATAAATTACTCATTTCAACACTATGAAACCAACTATTAAACAATTTATGAGCATTTTTGCTAAAATTACTTGAAAACCAATAGTGATTTGGAAAAATTAAGCTCAATTACCATTTTAGAATTATCCATCATAGTTAACAATTAATCACTCATTAAATTACTCATTCAACACTATGAAACCAACAATCAAACTCTTTTTGCATATTTTCTACAAAATTACTTGAAAACCAATAGTGATATGGAAAAATTAAACTCAATTACCATTCTAGAATCATATATCTTAGTTAACAACTAATCACTCAATAAATGAAACTATACAAAGGCAGACATTAATCTTCTATTCTTGAAATAAGAAAAACTCATGCATCATACATGTTAACTAACTGTGCCAAAAGAATTAGACAGTGATAAAAACACTCTCATATATTAACTGATCAGGTTTAATTAACATCAATACATATCAAAATAAAAGTAACTAATCAGATCCAATTAAAATCAGCATGCATCAAAATAAAAGTAGCATTGTTTTACCTTTTTTTCCTACAATCACAAAGTACATTCCAACAAATAGAATATAATCAATTAAAACCCTCATCGAACCATTAACAATATATCAAATAAGTCCCCCAACCTTGAGAAACAAAGGCAAATGAATTACTTGGCAAAAAGGTTTCAACAACAGTAGTGCAAAGTTAAAAAAGAAAAAGAAAATTGAACCATTGGTGCCCCACCGACGGTAGACAATGGTGGAATTGGGGCTTGGGTGTAAGAAAAAGAAAGTAGTAGTGGGGACACCAATTGGAAATGGTGTGGTCCTTTGGTGGTTTGAGTGCAAAATGATACATGGGTAATACATGCAAAGTAAAAAGGACAACTAAGAAGAAAAATACAATCTCAACTCTCTAAACACCCTAACCCAAACTTCACTAAAGGATTCATCTTACTCATATAACACATTTAACCATCATTATGTCTACTCCTAAAAACCAGCTTCATTAAAGAGCATATCTATTAATTTTTGGAAATATAAAGTGAGAATCATAATGTGCATTACATAATTTAAATTAGAAAACTAAAGTGATAGTTCTTTATTATATATTTTAACTGCATATTTGTGTCTAAAAAAATTCATATCTTCATGGCTAAAGGTTATCTCCTTTTTTGCAAGTAAATATTCTTTAGCACAAAGATTCCGCAATCCCCACTGTAGAACCAAAAAAAAATCACAGTTCATTTAACTTTCTAGATTAAACATAATAAATTGTAGATTAAACACAATTATACTTATTTAAAAAAAATTGTTAGCAAAGCCAAAATTAAATGTACCCGCTTTTTGTTTTGGAAAATTCTCAACATAAGAATGTGTAAATTGATTCATTATTCGCTTAATTTCGGGTCGATGGGTGAAGAAATTTGCTTGCTTCAAAATATATGGCAACATAAACCATAAAGCTTTAAATTGATCACGATTCATCGATTTGCTTAACGTCAAATCGTATAAGTATATGTATCGATTAATAAGATCAATATTGGACAAGACCAAATGTCTATCTTCAATGTTAAGTGGCATTAGAACCTATAAAATGAAACAAATTATGTAACAACCTCATTTATTTTCGAAACTGTCAGTTTTCAGACGCGTTTTCAATTAAATCGCAATTTTACCTTTTTCATCGAAACAAGCAGTTTTGGAGTTCGCCAGGAATTTTCTAAAGACTGAGACTACCCTATGAGGAGTTGAGAGATTTTTTCTACCCATGTTGCCCTTGGTCCCGGTTTGACCATGGTTGACTTTCACTATTCACTATTATATTAATATATTTAATAATATCTTTTACTTTATTTTATTATATAATTATTTAATTGATAAAAAGAGTTGGTAATTAAAAATTGAATGCTTCATGGCCGACACTCCCACTTTTGCTTTACAATTTCATTTATTTAAATAATATATATATATATATAAATATCTTTACTTTATTGTATTTTATTATTAAAAAAAGATAGCAATTGGCAATTTTATCACTTTATGGCCGACACTCTCTTACTTTTAACCATTTCAATTGTCTTTCTTTTCATTTGCAAGCTAGAGTTAGAGAGAGAAAATTTAAAAGAGTGAAAAAAAGTGAAAAGTTGCAAAACTTAGAAAGTTTCAAGTGAAGTGAGGGGTCGGCTGCTTGGGGAGCATTTTGGGAAGGATAGGTTGGTTTTTTAAAGGGGTTTTGAAGGCTTACTTGCTTAAATTAAGGTAGACAACTATACCCATTTTTATATTATTGCAAATCTATGTATGTTTATTGGTTAATCGGATGTGTTTAGGCTTGGAATCATTGAATTGATGGTGGTTTGAATTTAATTCCATGTGTATTGGCTGGTTGATTAAATGCCCAATTATTTTGGTTTAGGTTTTAGTGAAATTAATGTCTAATGCTTGAGTTTGTTGGATTTAATCATGGATTGATGAAATGGGTTGATGAAATTTTGGTGTTGTGCATGCTTAATTTGATGGAATTAGAGGAAATTTAATAGATTGCCATGGATAGGAAGGAACAGCCATGTGTAGGAAGTTATGTCAAAATTTTTGCTAGAGGGTATTTTAGTCATTTTACATACAAAGGGTATTTTAGGAATTTTTTAAAAAGTTCAAGGGTATTTAGGTCATTTTGCATGTAAAGGATTTAAATGGGATTTTTGAAAATGTTTGAGGGCAATTTTGTCATTTGAATGTAAAGGACAAATGAAATTTCATAAAAAAGTCAAGGGCATTTTGGTCATTTGACATGTAGGGACATAGATGGAATTTTTAAAATTGTTGGGGGTATTTTCGTTATTTTCCATAAGAGGGGTAGAGTTGAAAATATTTAAAATTGGAGGGGTATTGAGGTCTTTTCTAATTTCTAAATTATTTTAATACATATATATATATATATATATATATATATTAAATTGCTATTTATTATTTAATATACATATAAGTATTTTCAATTACTATTATTTACATTTGCATAAATATAATTAATTACACATGTGTTTGTGTAATAGTAAATATATATATTTTATTTACGTATTTATTAAATATACTTAAGTGCATTTTATAGAGGTTTATGTATAAAAATAATACTTTACGTATTAAATGGAGTATTAAGTTAATATATATAAATTTGTGAGTATTTTATACATGGGGGTATGTATATATATATATAATTATGTGTATGTATAAATAGTATTCGTATGCATGTATATGTGTATAAAATACGTGTGTACATATATAGGTGTGTATATACGTGTTTGTGTATATATATGTATATATGTGTATGTGAGTATGTATTTATATGTGCATATTTTATATATGTATGTGTATATGTGATTATGTATATATGTAAATTATATTTGTGTGTATATATATGTATATATAAAATGTGTCTACATATATGGGTGTGTATATATGTGTTATGTATATGGATATGTGTACATAAATGTGTATTTATATATGTATATTTCCATATAGGTATTTATTTATATATGTGTTTATACTTGTGTTGTAAATGCGTATGTTGATGAAATTTATTAATTTTGTTGTTTTATCAATGGTAGAATGGTAATTAACCATATGCCTATTGAGGGGTATTTTGGTAATTTTTCATTTACTTGAGGGGTATCTTGGTAATTTCCGACATAGCCAATAGCACATCGGTAATTACATCAGTTTGGTTGAGCGACTTGTAGTCGTTGATGGAGCAGGGGTATTTCGGTAATTATGGCTGTTGAAATAGGACGGTTGGTAATTATGTATTTTACTGTGTTGCTTGGTTTTACTTGTGCATTATGACATAAGCATTTATTTGCATAAAACAATTTTGAAGGTTTATTATTTTATGTGAAATGAAAAATTTTTCCCTGTGGGTTTGTGTTTTTGAAAATTGGTTGAACGATGAGGTGCATGGTTCAAACCCTATTTTTAGTCACTCTATGAATCACCGACCACACATAGCGGTGGGTCGCCCGGAATGGTAGTTCATCCGTATACTATAGAGGTGTGGTGTTTTGTGCACGAAATGCGGAAAGAGAGTGGTTTTTCAGTTGAAAAATAAAAAAGGGAAAAATAATGATTTTATGTGTATAGAGATACACTACATGACATGACATTTGCATTTGTATATGGTTGCCTACTGAGTGTTTTCCACTCACAATTGTATATCCTGTGTGACAGGTAAGTCCAAAGCCGAACAGTAGAGCTTGACGGGTTACGGACTGGAGGGCGCAGCATAGTATACTATTCTTCCACATTTGGTTTGTTATATTTTGGGCAATGATATTATGTATTTTTTAATACTACATTTTCTTTTGCGGTGTGGGTGTGTAAACTTTATTTTATTTTAAAGTATTATTGTTTTTGTGTGGTTAGAAAAACGGTCTCAAAGAGTAAAGGAAAGTCTCTGATTTTATTATGTTTTTGTTCAAAAGGTTTTAATCAAATCAAATTTAAAAAAAATATATAGTAATCACACCTTACTCGGGAACCTAGGCTTGGGTAAGGAGGTGTTACAAATTAATTAATGAATTAATTGAAGAAAATTAATAAACTAATATGACATGAATATAAAACATTTCATACTTATATAATCACAATGCACCCAATTTCTACCTAACGGGTTGTATGCATTTCATGAAATATATGCAAGCAAATCGATATCAAATTGAAACATTTGTTTCTTTGATTTGTTATCCCTCTAAATCTGAAATTCCATCCACCGTCCTTCAATATTTGCCTAAATTCATATAAATAATATGTGATATAAGACAAATTATAAGTAATCGGTACTTAATAAATAACACAACATATACTGTATAATTTAAATAATAACGTAACCATGAACTTACCCAAAAAAATGCATCCATTATAGTTGTCCTCTGGCAAACTAGATGTGGATATGTGTACATACATTTACGTATGTATATACATATGATATTAATGTACTGTAATTGTTGGAATCAAAAAGAATTAATTAATAATAAAAAATAAAAATTAAAGCAAATTGCATGTGTATTTAAAAAATATTATCAAAATTATCCTTACCTTATCAGTTAACCATTCACCCTCCATTATTTCTCGTAAGAATTCTTTATTGACGTCACACACATTATAATCTAGTATTACGTTGTCACTGGAGGTCATATAAGTAAAAAGCTACATTTCCAATTCAATGAAAGGAGCCCTTTTTGGATCAAAATTTTTTGGAGGAGCCAAAGTATTTTTCAAATCTTTATGTGTCTCTGTAGTTATAATGAGATCACGGGTTTTAAAATTCCTATGCACTATTGCATTTTCATTCACATCATCACTATGTGTCATGCTCAGCTGGTTGATATTTCTATAAATAAAACATTTAATTCAATAGGTAATTGTTAGAGAGGTTATTAAAATAATATTGCAAATTGAAGTAATAAATTACTTACATGTGTAATGTAGTCAAACATTTCACGTATTGTCTTGTGAATTGATTGGAACTCACGCATTAAATTCAATAAAAAATTACCCAAATCATTTGTCACACCATCGATCTTAATATCTAATGCTTGGATATGTAATTTGAGTTCGTCATACTATATGAAAATGAGAAGTATAAGTTAAGTACATTATTATATTAGTAAAATAAAACGTAAAAATATTAATACATCGTTAATGGTCAAATTAATATATTATATACTCACATTGTGTGACGAATGTGATGGTTCATCAATATCCTCAATTAAAGCTCCGCCAAAATTAGATGTATTTTGTTGGTGAAAATACGCATATTCTTCTCTCTACATGTCAACATTCGTACGAGCTTCTTTTTTTTTTTGCAATGGTGGTATTCGAAAATCTCCGTTAAGTTTGCATACAAATTCTTCATCCGCATTTAATGGTCTAAGCCTCCCAATAACATATAACTATATATTGGTAGATGAGTATTCTAAACACCCCAAGCCAAGCTTTACTAAAGGATTCATCTTACTCATATTATCAATTACGAAAAACTTACAACCCAAAACATCCATACAATCTCAACGACATAAATCAAATTCTAAAAAGGAGGATAAAAAAAAACAACAACAGTACAAAAGGAATTAAAC
Organism: Rhamnella rubrinervis; assembly: GCA_007844105.2. Classification (NCBI taxonomy): domain Eukaryota; kingdom Viridiplantae; phylum Streptophyta; class Magnoliopsida; order Rosales; family Rhamnaceae; genus Rhamnella; species Rhamnella rubrinervis. Next base: position 3,938,464 of record CM017583.2, on the reverse strand, counting down.
AAATAAAGTAACAAAAATAAATATCAAATACCATAAACAAAATAAACCCAAAACATCGAACAAAAAATTGAAATATAATAACCAAATACTTCCACAATGCAACTGAAAATTTTAAATTTTCTTACACTTGTCGCAATGGAAAATTCAACAAATTATTTCTCAAAAATAGAAATATTTTCCACAACATCAAACATCACCGATTACCAAAAAAAAAGAAACAGAATAAAATTCTAAGCAAACCAAAGAACAAATTAAAAGATATTTACCAAATAATTACCTTAAATATTGAAAAATTTCAACGAGAAAGCAGCAAACTATTAACTCAAGATAAGTAAGTAAATGCGAAACAAAAATATGGAGCAAATGAGAAAACAAAGCCACCTAACAAACACATGGAGCAGGTAGGAAAACAAAAGCACCAACAATTCTGACCTATTGTTATTAACAATTTTACAACTACACCTTTACTTTTAGTGCTATACCAAGATAAGGAGGCCAAATAAGTCCATTAAGTCTAACATTACAAATATAAACAAAACAACATTGTTTTCATGTTGCATGTTAGTACGAGCAGCGTAGCAAAATGCAGACAAATGAGAAGGGCAAATAGGTAACTGCACCAATGACGAAAAACACAAATGAAGAGAGTCCTTTGCCACAACTGGCCTTTATATATATTATGATATACACAGTATTTTTTGGTATAAAAGTTGTGTTTGTCATAAGGTAGCAACTTAAAAGAATGAGACTTAAAAACCCATCAGTCATGGTTTCTAACTTTTGATGTTTTGTTTTTAAATTTTCTTTTTGGAAAAAATGATCTTATCATGGTAATAATTAATTTAGAAATTGAAGCCCTTCCATCCAGTATAGTAAGGATGAGCACACATGAGACATTTAACGAGACTTGTCAAGATTTGAATTTCAACTGTTATAAATAATCGTAAGAGTTCTATCGGTATACTTATGGTGTTAGTTCATAATTCTTCAAAGAAATAAAATTTTTACGGCCCATTTTATTGTTTAATTTCTTGCCTATTAACCTAATAGAAACCATTATAATATATATTTTTTCCATAATTCAGTTAAAAGATAGGACTTTGTTGATGTTCTAGCTTTGGAATCCTATAGGAGTTTAGAGAAATAAGCCTTAAGATTTGAATCCCAACTCTTATAAATAATTATAAGAGTTCTATTGGTGTCCTTATGGTGTTAGTTCTTCAAAGAAATAAAATTTTTACAGCTCATTTTATTGTTTAATTTCTTGTTTGTTAACCTAATAGAAACCATTATAATATTTTTTTCATAATTCAGTTAAAAGATAGGGCTTTATTCATGCTCAAACTTTGGAATCCTGTAGGAATCTAGAGGAGCAAACCTTAATATTTGAATCCCAACTCTTATAAATAATCGTAAGAGTTCTATCGGTATCTTTATGGTGTTAATTCATAACTCTTCAAAGAAATAAAATTTTTACGGCTCATTTTATTGTTTAATTTCTCGCATGTTAACCTAATTGAAACCATTATAATATTATTTTTTTTCAGAATTCAGTTAAAAGATGGGATTTTGTTGGTACTCCAATTTTTGAGTCCGAGTCTAGAGGAGCAAACTCCTTCATTTGAGGTTTAATAAGGTTGAATACACCTGAAGTTTTGAAAGAGGATTTGTCAAAATTCGAATCACAATTCTCACAAAATCACGTATGTATTGTAAATATGCAATTATGAATAATCCAGCCAAAGTAATAGGAATTAGACCTAAGACAATTTCAAATAGAAAAACTTCAATCATTTCAATTTCTTTGAATGGAGAAAAGGATAGATAATATCTATCCTTAAATATTAAAATATTAATTTGTATTACCCTTGAATCTCAATGACCAAGAATTAGAAATAGGTCGGGTAAGGAACTATAGAATATATAAACTACCACAAAAGTATTTTTTTGAGTAATTGTTCATTCACTTAATTTCAAATAAACCATATCTTGTTTAGCCCAATAAATAGAGCCGAGGTTATAGTCAAAGCTACTAATAGAAAACCGAAACAACTAATTATAATAAGCATAAAGAGGCTAAATGAAATATATTCTTTTCATACATATATTTATAAAGCACTTTCCTTTTTTACCATTAGGCCACACCTTAGGTGTATGTGCAACATGACTTGGGAAGCTTGACTTGGGAAGCTCGAAGGTAAGTGTCAATTTGAAGCGCGAAATTATTCAACTTATTGCAAAATGCATTTTCAAATATTAATATATAAGATTTCGGAAACTATCGCTCACTCGTGTGTGTGTATGAGTAAAGCGATAATTAGTAACTAATTATTAATTAATTTTTATTTTAAAAATCTAATATGAGAAAATAAACCCTGTAGCCAATTAAATTTATTCACATTAGCATATGGCCCGGTGGTAAACATTAACTGTGAGAATTATTTTGAAATCGAATACCCTATTAAAAAAAACTAATAATAATAAATAAAGGAAGTGTATATAGTGTGTGATTGTTATCGTCCCGTCCTGGTCCACTCTGGGTATCGGTCGGCTTATGAAAATTGTAGCGCCAATTTTTAGTTGAAACAATAACAAAAATAGCTTCCTCTTCCTCTCTTAATGGTTCCAAAACCCTAATCTTCATTGACAATGACGATCTATGCAGCAGCAAAGCAATCAAAACCATTGCGCCGATTCCTTAAACCCCAAACCCACAAAACCCATTCTTCTTCCTTATTCCTCCGCAGCCTATCCGCCGAACCCAACCCACCGCTGCAGGAAGAAGACGACGAGTCGTACATAGCCCAAGTGGTCCAACTCCTCCAACCCTCCGAAAAAGACTGGAACTTTAAACAGCTCCACCACCTCCTCTTCTCTGACGGTTCCAATCCCTCTCTTAGCCGACTCTTCCGTATCACTCGCCGCTTGAACTACTCCAAAGCTCTTGACTTCTTCGACTACCTTCGAGCGAATTCACCAAACCAAGAAGATTCCGAGCTCTCTTCCACATTCCACGCGGTTCTGGACGTCGCTAGCAGAGAACCCAGTTCGCAAAATAAGCTTCTTGAGCTTTACAGGAGGTCTAAAGAGCTGAGCATTCCGCTAAACATCAAGGCCACGACCCTTCTCATTCCTTGTTTGGGAAGGGTCGGAATGGTGGATGAGGCGCTTATTGCGTTCAACAAAATTGACCCATCTTGTAAAAATACGCATGTGCGCAATCTGATCATTCGCGAGCTGTTGAAATGGGGTCAGGTCGATGATGCGCTGCATTTACTCGATGAAATGCTTGAAGCAAAAGCGGAATTCCCACCGGATAGTGTTACGGGTGATTTCGTGTTTGGGGCATTGTTGAAGAGAGGGCGAGCGGGGAGGCAAATCAGTGAAGATGAAATTTTTGGGTTGGTGGTCAAATTTGGTAAGCACGGTGTGTTTCCTGATAAACTAAAGCTTACGCAGTTGATCATGAAGTTGTGTAGGAATGGGAAGATTGATGATGCTTTGGATATTTTATATGATGTGATGAAGTCTGAGGGCGTTGTGGAGGCTGCTTCTTGCAATGCTGTTTTGACAGGTTTGGGAAGAAAAAATGATTTTAAAAGGATGAATTTGCTTATGGCAGAAATGAAAGAAAGGAATATTCAGCCTGATGCTGTTACTTTTGGGATTGTTATCAATTTTTTATGCAAATCTAGGAGGGTTGATGAGGCACTAGAGGTGTTTGAAAAAATGAATGGAGGAGAGAATGATAGGTTTCCGGTAGAACCTGATGTTATCATTTATAACACTCTGATTGATGGACTTTGTAAAGTGGGGAGGCAAGAAGAAGGATTGCAGTTGATGGAACGAATGAGATTGCAAAATGGCTGTGCACCTAATACCGTTACCTACAATTGTTTAATTGACGGGTTTAACAAAGTTGGAGAGATTGAGAGGGCTCGTGAACTCTTTGATGAAATGGAAAAGGAGAAAGTGCCTCCAAGTGTTATTACCCTCAATACATTGGTTGATGGTATGTGCAAGCACGGAAGAATCAATAGTGCAGTTGAGTTCTTTAATGAAATGCAAAGTGATGGTATGAAAGGCAATGCCACTACTTACACAACCTTAATCTCTGCTTTTTGTAATGTCAACAATATTAACAAAGCAATGCAACTGTTTGATGAGATGCTAAGAGTTGGATGCACCCCTGATGCAATTGCTTACTACAGCTTAATCTCTGGATTGAGCCGAGCCGGAAGATTGGATGATGCCAGCTTTGTTGTGTCAAAGTTGAAAGAAGCTGGGTTTCGAATGGATGCTGTTTCATATAATGTCCTCATTAATGGTTTGTCCAAGAAGAGCAAGGTGGAGAAGGTTTATGAGATGCTTAAGGAAATGGAAGAGAATGGAGTTAAACCGGATGTTATCACATACAATACCTTAATGTCCTATTTCAGCAAAACTGGGAGACTGGAAACTGCACATGAAGTGTTGAGGAAAATGTTAAGCGAGGGACTTGTGCCCACTGTTGTTACTTATGGAGCCCTTATACATGCCTATTGCTTGAATGGTGATACAAATGAAGCCATGAAAATTTTCCGAGAAATGAGTTGTGCATCGAAGGTTCCTCCAAATACTGTAATATTCAATATTCTGATAGATTCTCTCTGCAAAAGGAGTGAAGTTGAACTTGCTCTTTCGCTAATGGATGAAATGAGAGTTAAGGGGGTGAAGCCTAGTACCACCACATACAATGCTATGTTCAAAGGCCTTCGGGAGAAGAATTTGTTGGACAAAGCATTTAAGTTTATGGATCGGATGGTTGTGCAGGCTTGTAATCCTGATTACATAACCATGGAAATTCTAACCGAGTGGCTTTCTGCAGTTGGTGAAACAGAAAAGTTGAGAAATTTTGTTAAAGGATATGAGGTTTCTGTTTCTAGTGCATAGAGTTGGCTGTAGTAATACAAAGACGGGATTCTTGGAAATACAATTGCTCTGTGATCTTTTATTTTGAGTTACTGTTATTTGTTCTATTACTAAGTTTTTTCCTCTTTAAGATCTGTGAGCCCAGTTATGAAATGGTAAGCTTAGATGCTTTCTTACATTTTTCTCAGTAGTCAAACGGAGCACTATGAAATTTTAGGAATGAGAGGGCGTTAAGCTTCTTGGGTCCCTCTTTCTTCTTCTTCTTCTTCTTTTCTTTTTTCCATTTTTACGCTGTCAAATAGAATGACGAGCAGGCTGTCAGGACGGCGGTGAGCATATTGAAGGAAGGAGGAATGGATGCTCTAAAATTGGAAGGAAGGTAACCTGCAAGAATAAATGCAGCAAAAGTTATTGTTGAAGCTAGAATTGCAGTGATGGGGCATGTGGGTCTTACTCGACAGGCCATTAGTGTTCTTGGGGGATTTAGGCCTCAGGGAAAAAATGTTGCTAGTGCTGTGAAGGTATGCAGGTCTTTGTGAGCATGTATTATTGAATTGTTTTTCTGCAAGTAGTAGAGACTGCCCCTGGCTTTGCAGGAAGCTGGGTGTTTTGCTGTTGTTTTGGAATGTGTTCCTCCACCTGTGGCAGCTGCTGCTATTACTGCTCTTTGTATTCCTACCACCAGCATTGGAGCGGGGCCTTTCTGCAGTGTTCAAGTTAGTTGATGATGTTTTTGTTTGTTGATATATGTGCCTGAGTATATTTAATTCCTCGTGTGGCTAGCAATAGTAGGGTGATTGAGTTGATTTGATAGGTGTTCTTACTAGATTAATTTAATGCTTTTGACTGTTCAAACAATAATATGATTGTTTTCCAGCTGCATGATTATGCAATTAATAGGATGAATTTAACGTGTATTAGGATTTCATGGAAAATATAAGGATGATGTTCTATCTCATCCTAATTTGCAGAGCTGTTGGAATTCATACTATTCAAGTGGTTTATGTAGGCTTTTATGGCTTGTGGTTTTCCAGTAGAGATTAGGCATCAAAGAATGTAAGCATTAACTTGTGTATTTTACTTTGTATAATAAAAACTATGATGGTTCAATCTAGTTCGTCCTTTGTACTACTCGTTTAACTTATTAGTTAGGTATCTTATGCCTTTTACATATAAGTGGATTGGTCCCTGGAGCTTGGTTTAGAAGAATTCAATTCGCTTTTAATTTAGAGTTCTAAGCATTAAATTTTGTCCACTTGCACTTGTATATTATTAATTGCAACTTCAGATATTATAACAAGCTCTTCTATGTGCTTTTTTACCAAAAAAGAAGAAGAAATTCTTCTATGGCTAATGGTAATAATAATAATTAAAACTAGACTACCAAACAGTTGTATGGCTAATGGTAATAATAATAATTAAAACTAGATAGTATGTGGCTAAAACAATTACAGAATTAAATTAAAATTTGACTATCAAACAATTGTTCAACGTAATTCACTTTATCCTGTAAGATTGAACAATACTATCCCATGTATTCACATGGGACAACTTATCCCATAAAATCCTAGATTGTTTAGATATTTGGAATTAGTATTATTTAAAAAAAAAAAAAAAAGAGTTTTTTAATTGGAGTATAGTAGTCCAATCCAATCCTACATTCTCCTAATAACGGCATAATTGAACCTGGAGCAGTAAGGGGATTGTATTCCCCTCCCTATACAGACCCTGTATATATATATATATATATATATATATGTATGTATAATTATTTTACAAAAACATGCATTTTCCGTTAGGACCATTACGTAACAGTTCAACAAAAACATGTACTTCAACTTTACTATCTTGTCTTATGCATACAGTGCCATACATAGCAAAGTCATCACTTATCAACATGAATCTAGGATTTTTTTTTTTTTTTTCAACTAAGCATACACGACACTTAATTATTAGGAGTACCTTTTCGTTTTTTTTTTCGAAACTACTTATTGGGAGTACTCACTAAGATATATAGTAAGTCCTACAAACAATGGGGACCAAAAAGAAAGTGTTTGACAGTTAAGTCTCTTTCATTTATATGCTTATTTATTTTCTTAGCTACAGTAAACTTTGAGCAAACTTATTGGGACTTCATAAGACTGTTTTGATATTGGTAAGACTTCTGTGATCCATATAGCCTTTTGGTTGGAAAGCTTATAAGGACAGATGGCTTCCTTGTAAGAAAGGCAAACAGTCGTGGCTTGAGTTTGGTTAGCATCCAAACAAAATTTATTCAAGTAAGCAACATGCTTCGTTTTTCGTTTTCCCTTTTTTTTTTTATATACAAAAAAATGGTATATATATATATATATGAAAAGTTTGTCCACCTTTAAGTTTCATGGATATACAAAATAGCTGAGGACACATTATAAAGTTGCCATTAATAATCTTACTCTTCTTGTTTCATCTTTTGCTCGCTGATGATGAAACTTTTTTCCTTCAATATTGTAGCCAGCTTGCCATTGCAATGAGAGCTTAGCTTTGTTATAATTCAAGGAAAGCCTCACCATTAACAGGTTGGCTTGTAGAGAGCCTTCTGCTTATCCAAAAGTTGCATCATGGGAGGTCCATAGAGGAGGAGATTGTTGCTCTTGGGATGGTGTAGAATATGATGCAAGTAGTGGTCATGTAATTGGCCTTAATCTCAGTAGCAGTTGTCTCTATGGTTCTATCAACTCAACAAGCAATCTCTTCCAACTTGTTCATCTCTGGAGGTAGGACCTTGCCAACAATGATTTCAATCATTCTGAAATCCCATCTACAATTGCCAATTTTTCAAGGTTAACTAATCTCAGACTCTCCAACTCTTTGTTTTCCGATCAAATTCCTTCAGAACTCTTACAGCTATCAAACTTTTCTTACCTAGATCTTTCTTGCAAAGTAGATTTATTTTCTGGAGAAATATTGATTGAGCAGATAAATCCAAATCTGAGAAGTTTAGTCCAAAACTTAACAAACTTTCTAACTTTATCTAGGCATTGTAAATGTGTCATCTGAAGTACCTGAAACCCTTGCCAATTTGTCTTCTTTGACAACTCTTTTTCTACGAGTCTGTGGGTTGTTTGGTGAATTCCCACTTCGGATTTTTCAGCTACCTAATTTGCAGTTTCTTGGTGTTCAGAACAATCTTCATCTATCCGGGCTTTTCCCAGAATTTTTGTGTTCTAGCAGTTCCCTAATGCCATTGAGGCTTAGGGGGACTGGTTTCTCCGGTGAACTACATGCTTCAATAGGAAATCTAATTTCTTTGGATGCTTTGGATATGAGCTTCTGTAACTTTTCAGGGTTCATCACGTCTTCTTTTGCCAACTTGGTCCAATTGTCCTATTTAAAGTTGTCCTCCAATCTATTAACTGGTACTCTTCCATCTTGGTTCATGAACCTGACCAAATTAACAAGGCTGTACCTTTCAGACAACAAGTTTCAGGGCTCAATTCCAACCACATCTCTAACCTTAGGAACCTCAAATACATTGACCTTGCTTCTAATAACTTTACTGATACCGTAGAAATGGACATGTTTAGCATTATGCTCTTTAATGCTAGCTCTTTTGATGGGAATTCAGGGTTGTGTGGGAATCCATTGCCCCCCCATGGATGTGAGAGGTCTGAGAACTCACAAAGAACTATAACATATGAAGAAGATGGAAGCTTGAAGTTTGAGTTTTGAGTTCAATTGGAGAATTGTGTCGGTGGGTTATTCAACTGGTATAGCTACTGGAGTGGGTTTTGGTTACCGCTTTACCCCATAACTGGTTTGTGAAGCATTTTGGTCGGAGCCCCTAGAGAACAGAGATTATATAAGTTTTTGTTCTATATCACTATATTTTAAAAGAGGGCACTAATGCCTTTAAATTATGTATAAAGTTGCAAATTTGCTCCCTAAATTATAAAATTAGCATCAATATCCCTCTCAACTTTATATGCAATTGCAAATTACCTATTGACTCCTTAACACTGTATTTTTATTTTAAATATAGTATTTTTTTTCCGAATGAATGATTCAAATTAAATTTTTTTCATCTACAGTCATTTACCTCACCTTTTAATATAAAAAAAAGAAAAAGAAAAAAAGAAGAAGATATACTATATTTATGAGTTAAGGGTATTCACCCAAAAAAAAAAAAAAGAGTTAAGGGTAATTTGCAAATGTTTTTAAAGTTTAAGTATTATTGTCAAAAACCTTTTAAAATGTAATGCTTATATGTCTCCTCTTATATTGTTTTAGTCCAATAGTATTGATTTGTGTTTTTCTACATATGAGAGTTGAAATTATAAGAAAGCAGAAACATTTCAAGCAGAGCTCGTTCACAATGCACATGAATTTGGTTAACATACTCTATATATATGAGTGACCTCCCATGCTTCACATCTTATACTCCACTGCTTCACCTTACTTGATTTGGGGGAATTTTTAAAATTACCACTGATGTTGGGGATATATATAGTCTGTATCTAGATATTACTCTTGACAGTATTAAAATTAATAATTTAACTTGATTAACTAATAAAATGTCTATTTTTCCTTTGGATGTAGTTGTAATAGTATAAAATAATTTATATGCCTCAAATAATTTAGAAAAATATCCAAAATGAATAGAAACAAATATAAATTTGACACATTGCACTATAAAAATATATATAATTTATTAATTAAATATATATATATTTTTCTTTTCCTCTTCTTTTTCTTTTCCTTTTCTTTTTCTTTTGTTTCTGTCTTCCTTCTTTCCTTCTTTTTTTCGTACTTTTTGTCTTCCTTCTTTGCTTCTTTTTTTCATACTTTCCGTCCGGCCATTCTTTGATTTCTCAAACCTATAATTCCTCTTCTCTCTTTCTCCTCAATTTTTCACCCATTTATATTTTCTCTCTCTTCCTTCTCCACAACTTACAAACCTATATAAAAATTACAAAAAAGTTTGCTATTCATTCTTCACCAAAAGAGTTTTCCTTTTCAATCTCCTTTTCAATAAGCTCCATTTTGTAATTTTTTCAAAAAATACAAAAAGTCATCAATGACTTGGTTGGAGGAGCATTGAGGAAGAGAGTTTTTTCAAAAAAATTCTAGCACCCAAAGTTGATTTTCTAATAGGCACGTATGGGGAAGTCGACGGCTAAAAAAATTGAAGAATTAAAACTTTACCATGAAAGAGGTTAGGAGAAAAAGAAAAAGAAAAGGAAATAAATTAAAAAACTTAAATTAATTAATAATAAATTAGTAGATGATTAATATATCCTTTTGAATGTTAAATTTAATATATTCCAATTTATGGTAAGAGAGGTTACAAGTGAAAAATAATATTGCTGTATCTACTTATATTTATGTTAAACCTCAAAATATTACCCCTAATTGATTATTCTTACCTTTTTTCCTCTTATGTGCAGCCGGAAAGACAGCTTTGTTACAGACTTGGGTAAATAAAATCAGTTGTCTTCCTTATTAATTATCATAATGATCCGATTAGGAAAAAAAAATTTTAACGAGTGAAGGTGGTTCTAATTAGAAACTCAATCCAAATTCACACAGCTAAGAGGTCAACTTCAAATAATATTGAGCATACCATTGTTGAATTTTATCTTCCATGATAATTAAGATGTAAACTTCAATTTTTATTTGTTAGACATATAAATATTTAAGTTGTGTGGAATACTTAGAATTAAAAATAAATAAATAAACAAAGAACATGTTATATTTACGATCAAATTATCAATAATGTTTTTGGAGTGACTAAATTATGCCCTTCATTTCGTTGACAGTCTAAAGTTTTTTTTTTCTAATTTTCATAGAATAATATACTTTAGTACCGAATGAATACAAGAATGAACAATATAAAAAAAAAATACAAGTATGAACAATGTAAAAAACAAGAAAAAAAAGAAGGATGTGCAAAATAAATTCAGAATATTTACAAATGTATCCGATCTGGTAACAAATTAAGCTGATCTTAAGTCTTCAAGTCGTCATCCTCAGCAGCTGGATCTCAAGGCATCGAGCGTTCTACTCTCGAACGTTGGTCCTCGATTAGTCTGGTTTGGAGGTTGCCGTAACCAGGTTTCGGTGAGTTTGTTGCTCGAAGGATTTGCTGGTGGGCTCGTTGCGCGCTGTCATTGGTTTCGTTGAGGAAGGGAACGAGGTTACAAGCGCCATCTTCGCCAAGGGTCGTCGTGGGATGCAGATCACTGACAAGTTGGCAAGCTTCTTGTGGTCCTCAACAGCACATGCATCTACTTCTCTCATGTCACCATTGGCACAGGTATTGAGCAACGGTTGATCAGGTTGGGAGTTCGCTTGCATTGTCGTGGGCTGTATTGCCGCACCGTGACTTTGGGCTGCATAGTTAGTCTTTCATCGTGCTTGCTGGCTTTTGGGCTGCGTGGGTCTTTGCTCTATTGTAGAGCATTGAAATTCCACATTAGAATAGCCAGATTGCAGAGCATTTTGGTGTCGTGCTACCACAGGATTGCTATCATGGGATTGCTACATATGTGTTGGTCCTCTACATTTGCAACTCGGGTTCCTATCCTATTGAACAATTATGTTTGATCCAACTTGGGAAACGAGGAATAATTTGAGAGGGGGTTCAGTGGGTTCTTCGAGATCGGGGTTCATGGCTATAGGAAAGATCACTGATTCTGCCAAGTTGGCTACAAGTGAGCTTTCAGATTCGGGTTTATTGACAAAAGCTTCAAGTGGGTAGGGTACTCTTGATCATGGGAAGAATGTGACATGCGGATTTGAGGTTCCTTTAGTCTCCGAAGATAAAAACTAATTCAGGGAATGTTCCTTCAAAAAAATCATATGCTGCTGTGACCACTCCTTCTATTCTACTAGCTGCTTCAATGATCATGAAGAAAGGGAATCATATTTCAGTTACTGTGAATCAAAGAGCTTAAACTTGTGTAAGTTTTCTTTATTTACCTTGGTGATTCTTTCAAAAAGAGATTCATATTGGAAAACCACAGAATTAAAACAAAAGCTTACTATGATTTGGGGTATTTCAAATTTTCGGCTTATCTCTGTTGGTAGAGGTTACTTTCATATCTTGTTATTGACTGCTGAAGATAAAAACTCTATCTGGTCAAAAGGTGTTATTTCTTTGAAGCCAAGATTCCTTCGACTTTAAGAGTGGTATCCGGAATTTAATCCTTCACAACAGAAATCCACAAATGCCCAGGTCTGGATTCAGTTGCTTAATCTCAATTGGATTTTTTGGCATCCTCAAATTCTTTCTGATTTAGCACGTGAGATGGGAGTTCCTTTAAAATTTGATCATTCAACATTGCATGGTGACTTTGGACATTTTGTACGCATTTTAGTGGATGTTGATATGGCGTCCTTCTTACAGAAAATGGTTACTTTGGAAGTTGACGGTTATTGTCATGAGATTTCTGTAGTTTATGAGAATCTCCCTACTTTTTGCACAGTTTGTAATAATGTTGGTCATCTCCTGATTAACTATCGTCTATTTAAAAATAAATCAAATGCACGAACTACAGGCCAATCTAAATCTAAGAAAAAACCTATGAAATTGGTTTATGTTCCAAGACCACCAGATCAAGAGAACCCAAATAAGGTTTAGTCGTATTCAGTTCTTGAAAATCCTAAAGAGGGCTCTTTAGGAAAATAGACTTCTTCTGAGATACTATTGGAGAAAAAAGATAAAGGAAAATCCAAAGTTACATAAGCTAATTATGTTGATCACGAAAATGACATTTTTGATGTGGATGTTTCTAAAGGAATGGAGATTAACATGGCAACTTCGTCTTCTGATGACTACAATAAGCATGAAATGGGTTCGGTTAAAGTGCAGCCTAATCATTGTACGGGGGTGATCCAGGACATTGAGGAGAACATGCTGGTTGTTTTGGATAGTCATTAACCTTCAGCTTTACAAGTGGGCACTCATTCTCTTACCGAAAATAACTTAGTGGGGGAAGATGCTCCTTAGCTTGTGTCGTTTGAAGGAAACACTTGGGAGGAAGTCTTAATTAAGAAGAAAGAGGAAGAAAATTCAAGGAAAAAGAACGTCTTATACAGGCTCTTAAGGCTGCAGGGGGAACACTGGCCAGTACTCGGGCTTCATCCAATGTTCCTGATGCTTGACATTTTATTTTGAAATTGTCGAGGGATTGGGAATGTTGCTACGCAGTGTGTTCTTCGACACTACATTAGCCCTTTTAAACTTTCTTTGGTTTGTTTAGCGGAACCTATGGTAGATTGGGACTCACTACCCCCTCATTTTTGGACTTCTTTAAATTTTCATTGGCTTTCCTTTAATGTGAAATCTACTATTCCAATATTGTGGCTTCTAGTTTCCAATTCTATCATGGAAGTGGACGTGATTTCCTCGGATGATCAACAGGTAACTATAAAGTTTTTCTTACTTAATAGTTATTACCATTTCACTTTTGTGTATGGTCATGTGACTCACACGGGCAGACGGGCTCTTTGGCATTCTCTGATTACTTTGAGTTCTTCAATTCAAACTCTTTGGTCTATGTTGGGAGATTTCAATGCAGTCTTAGGTTCTCATGAAAAAACCAGACCCCATCCTTCGACATTTCTTGTTCAGAGTTTCATTTAACTATGGAGGCTACTGAGTTATGCATGATAGATCACAAAGTTATTTGAATTTCTAAGATTCTCTTCATTGTGTGGTTTTGCCAAGGCAGGATTAACCCACTTCTACTCCGTCTTAAGAAGACTTCTTTGTTGGGTCCTCGACTTTTTCATTTTCTGTCTATGTGGCTGTTGGATGATAGTTTTCATGATTTGTTCGGAGAGCTTGGGGTATAGTTATTCAAGGTAACCCTATGCTTCAGTTGATGGGAAAGCTTAAGGACTTTAAGTCTACCTTAAAGCACTAGAATAAATTCACTTTTGGCGACATCCACTTAAAAATTTCTGAAGCTCTATTTGAGGTTCAAGATTCCCAAAATGATATTGCTACTTCGAGTTTTAATAAGGAAAAATTGACAATTGAGGTGCAGGCTCAAACTCATTTAGATTCTGTTTTGTAGAAACAGGAGCAGTTACTTCAGGATAAATGTCGAGTGAAATGGTTATAAAGTGGTGATCGGAATACTTCCTTCTTTCACACAATGCTAAGAAATAAGAAATCAAAGGTCCTTCTATCCTCTTTGATAATTGAGGATGATTTGGTTACAGATAAGGACTATATTCGGGATCACGTTGTGGATTTTTATCAGAGGCTTTTTAATTCGGATTCTCAAGAATGTTCGGATTTCTCTGCGGTTCCTCATGTTATTCTATCGATGGTTACTGATTCAGAAATTGATTTTCTAGTCTCGCTTCCGGATTCTGAGGCTCTTGAGAAAATTATTTTTGGTATGGACCCTGATAGTGCCCTAGGACCCGATGGTTTTACAGGAAAATATTTCCAAGCTTGTTAGAATTATATCCATTTTGAGGTAATGGCAGTAGTTTAGTTCTTTTTTACTTCTGGTTTTCTTCAGCCTGGACTAAATTCTAATTTTTTAATCCATTTGTCGAAAACCTAGATGCTTGTCTATGGATAAGTTTCGACCTATCGTGCTTGGTAATTTCTTATTCAAAGTGATTACTAAGATTTTGGCTGAGAGATTGGGTATTATTGCCTCTTGAGTGGTTTCCCCGCAACAATTCAACTTTATCAAAGGCCGTAATATTAGTGATTGTATTTCTTTGGCCTTAGAAGGTGTTAATCTGTTAGAGAAAAAGGTCTTTGGGGAAATGTGGCTTTGAAGATTGATATCAGAAAAGCTTTTGACACTTGATATTAGAAAACCTTTTGACACTCTTACTTGGCCTTACCTGTTGTCTGTCCTTCAAAGCTTTGGCTTTTCAGAAGCTTTCTATTCCTGGATTTCGACTATTTTCGTTTTGTTTAGGTTTCTATTCTTCTCAATGACTTTCCTGCTGGTTATTTTAGTTGTTCTCGTGGGGTCTATCAAGGAGATCTGTTGTAACCTTTGCTATTTTTAGCAGAGGATTTTCTCAATTGATACATTTCTACTTTGATTCAATCGAACTTTTTCTCTCCTATATTGTCTTCTCGGGAGGTTTATGCCCCTTCTCATTTACTTTATGCTGATGACGTGCTACTTTTTTGTCAGTGTTCGGCTCAGAATTTTGATCAAATTAATAGGGATTTTGAGTTATATGGTCGCATTTCGGGTCAGCGGGTGAATTGGGAAAAGTCTCATTTATATTTCAATTCGTTTGTATCAACTTCAAGACACCTTCGCTTTAGCCATTCAGCAGGCATGAAAATGGTTCAATTGCTTTTTGATTATTTAGGGGTTCCTCTTTTTAAAGGTGCTCCAACTATTCGTTATCTCTGACTTATAGTAGATAGAATTTTGAATCACTTTGACACTTGGAAAGGACATGCCCTTTCTTATGCGGGTCGAGTGTGTTTGGTAAATTCGATCATCACTTTGAAATTTGTTCACTCTTTTCAAATTTATCAATGGTCGAAAGCCTTGCTTAAATGTTTAACAAAGGTAACTCAGAATTTCATTTGGACCGGTTCTATTTATTCTAAGAAGCATGTTGTTGTGGCTTGGAAAACTTGTTATAAGCCTAAGAACTTTGGAGGACTTGGAGTTAAGGACTTATATATGTTTAACAGGGCCTTACTTGATAAATTATCTTAGCGGGTTATGACAGTAAACTTTTTCGCTTTTGAGTTCTTGAGTTCTCAGATTAAAGAGAAGTTGGATCCTTAATTTTATTTGCAGTCTTCCATTTAGCCGACTATTCGCTCATTGTAAGCTTTGCTTTATATTCAATGCTGTTGGATTTTGAAAAATGATACTAAGGTGAGATTTTGGCAGGATAATTGGCTTGGATCACTAATTGTTTCTTTGGTTGATTTAACCAATTTTCCATGGTATCCTAATATATCTGTCTCTTCCTTTCTAATGGAGGAGGGAAATTGGTGGGTCCCCCAAGATTTTAAGCTTGCCTTTCCCACTATAACGGCTCAAATTGAGCAGGTTCATGTGGCGGAAAATGATTTTGATAGATTAGTTTTGATGTATTCTATGGATGGCGAGGTTTCTTACAAAAGCATGTACTTACACCTTTTAAACTTGCAAAGCTTTCTATCTTGGCTGAATTATTTTGCTAGCGGCTCTTTCGTAATCGATTGCTAATTGATTCTTTATTTTCTAGGATTGACTTCTAGCTCGCCTCTCGTTATCATATGTGTAAGAAAGGAGTTGACTCCATTTTTCATATTTTTTTCGAGTGTCCTTATGCGGTTGCTCTTTAGGAGTTCATTAATGTTAAATTTAGGATTATTCTAGGCTCTTATAGTACACCTTTGGACTTGTTTAATTTTGTCTCGAACTTATAGCTTAGTCCACAGATTTCCATTTTGCTTCGTGCGACTATTATTACAGTTTTTGCAGTCCTTTGGTTTGTACAGAACCAGTGTGTGCATAAGGGTAATTTACATCCTATTTCACAACCTCTTGCTTATGTTCAGAAATCCATAATCGAAGCTAACGGGTTGCAAAGGGGTGTTATGCATAATTCAGTTCATGAGCTGGTTATTTTAAAGAACTTGGGTGTTCAGGCTTGTCCTCCTAAAGCAACTAATATTATCCTAGTTACATGGAGGTTTCCTTCTCCAGGGTGGATCAAAATCAACACGAATGGGGATGTGAAGGGTGCTCTTAGATTAGCTGGCGGTGGAGAAGTTTTCCGTAACTACCATGGGTTTATGAAAGGCTGCTTCTTTATTTCTCTTGGAGTGGTTTGGGCTTTTGAAACTGAACTATTAACAGTTTTATATGCATTGGAACAAGCTTAAAATTTTAATTAGCATAGGCTTTAGTTGGAATGTGACTATACGTACGTGATTCGCCTTTTTCTTCTTGTACTATAAATGTTCCATGGAGATATAAGGTCAAACTTTCAAATTGTCTTACTTTATTAATTTTATTGAGTTTAGAGTTACTCATATTTTTCGAGAGGGTAATAGGGTGGCGGATGATCTTTCTAAACTGGCAATTATGGAAAATAAGGATTGGAGTCACACCCTACGAGCTTCGTGTCTGAGATCTTATCATGCCGATTTGGTGTACCTGATGGCTTACCGCTTTATGTGATCTTATTAGGCTTTGATTTTGGTGGTTCTTGATTTTTAATCTTGACTATGGTTGTATTTTTTACTTATTCTTTGTTGTCCTAGTTCTTTTTTTCCTGGATTGAGGTTTTCCCTATTCGGGGTTTTTTTTCTTTTCAAGTTTTAATGAGGCCGGTGATGGTAGTTGTTTTACTCTCGTTTATTACTTTTGTTGTAACTATGTATGCGTTGCTTCATTTTAGATTTTGTATCTACTGTAACTTTTGTTAATATTGTATTTTTCACATTAATAAAATTTTTGTTTGCTCGGTGTGAGTTTGAAGGGGTGTCAAGTTTGAAGGGGTGCTAACCTAGTTGGGATGTCTCCATCCAGAGTTACACAGGTGTCAACCTAGTTGGGATATCTCTACTCGTATATCGGCAAGTAACCTATTATTATTATTGTTTGAATGTTCTAGAGAGAGAGCTCTAGCCTCTCTCTAAAACCAGCATGGTTGTGTCGAGGTTTCAGCTTGCCAGTGTTGTGGGTCCGACGCTGATCGACGTTGCAGACCTCTGTGAGTTGCTAACTAAAGTTGCTGATTCTTGTCTCCAGATCGGGTGTGTCTTTTTCAGATCGAGCTTCCAGTCATGTGGGGGTGGGTTTCAAGCTCGGGCACTTGCGATCCAATAGTGGGTAGGCTAGTTTTAGCTTGTGAAGTTGGTGAGCTTAGACGGACTGCTACGTTCTACAACCTTGGTATCAACACAGGTCCGCGCATCAGCTGGGTTCTATCGTTAGTTTGGGATCTGTTGGGTTCGCTTGATCTGTTTGCAATCCAAAGATCATGCTGTATTTGGATTATTGGACCATTTGAAATACCTTGCTATATTTGGATCATAATTGTGAAGTTGGTTAGTGGACTCTGATTGTTGTGAATTTTTTAAGCTGGGTTTCGGCTAGTGTAGGTGTGATACAACTGTGTTCTTGTATTTGTGATTATTGCAAATTGGGATTGAAATACATTGGAACTGGGATTCAACTGTGTCTGTACTTGTGGTTAACTAGAACATATTGTCACAAAATTATTGTGGTTAACTGGAATAGATTGTAACAAAATTATTTTTACAATTTGTGATTCTTGCTGTACTTCGAATTGGTGATTTGGGAACTAAGTTTTGTTGGAATTATGGCATTTGATCCAGCTTGGAAAACAGGGGGTATGAAACATTCTGCAAACATGAACAAATTAGTACCGGATTTGGTTCCTGGTGTAAATGTAGCTGGTACAAAATTGGCAAAATCATTTGGCATTGCGGGAGGTGAGGTTGAAGCTGTTTACAATAAGGGTAGTGCCTTAATGAAAACTTCTTTTGCAGATGAAGTTAACGGTATCACACCATCTCAGAAGGCTGGTGGGAACAATTATGCAGGTGCATTATCGTCAGGGAGTCAGTCCGATTTGACTCAAACGATACTAACTTTGTAAAGGAAATTTTGTCTTTGTCCGTGTGAATGATTCTGCCTATCAAGAGCGAATTGGTCTTCGCCAATTCTCTCTAATTGCTAGCATTGTGTTGTCAAAAGGAGATAAGCCATGGAAATTTGACAATCTCTACTCTAAATTACAAGATATCCGAAAGTTGAAAAAATGGCAATTGATTTCGCTGGGGCGGGGATACTTTCAGATTCTACTATTTTCTACAGAGGATAGACAAAAGGTGCTGTCATTTGGATCATTAAACTTGAAGCCAGGGATAGTTCGACTTTAAAATTGGGTAAAACATTTTAATCTGGCAACACAAAAATCAACAAATGCTTATATATGGATTAGTTTTTATAATTTGAGTTTGGAATATTAACATCCTCGAATACTCACGAGTCTCGTAAGAGGCATTGGCATACCCTTGAGATTTGGTAATTCTACTCTAGTAGGAAACTATGGTCGTTATACTCGGTTTTGGTTGATGTGGATTTAACTGGGTTTGTCCCTGAAAAACTATTATTGGAAACGACAGTCGACTGCATTGAAGTAGATTTATATTTTGAATCGTTTTCATATTTTTGCACTTCTTGTCACAGTGTTGGTCATTTAGTGGCTAAGTACAAGTCGGTGATTGGAAATGTGCCTCCTAAAGATGGTTCTCATGCAAACGAAAAAGAGAATAAAGCTCCAAGTTTGAATCAGGTCTACAAACTGAAGCAGGTACCTCTGCTGTCTATTAAGTCGACTACACCTTCTGTGCCTACTGCCAATACCTTTGAGGTATTGAATACTGAAATAACACCCACTCACATAGAGGATATGGTACATCAACATGATGCGGCTCTTTCCAGCATGACAAATATTAATAGAGAAATGTGCATTGAAGTCCGACCACCTGCTCCAGATCTAGGTGCTGCTCTCACCAGAACTAACTTCAATATAAAAATGGGTAATAGTATTCGGACTACATCAGAGAGTGATCGGACTCCATCACACCTTCTACAGTTCCTCGTCAGGTCACGTCGTGGGCCGACGCTTTTGGCGGCTCAGAGGATGAGCTTAATGATGATGATTATGCAAATGATATTGTTGAAGACGAATGGCCTCCTCTGCCAGGTGAAGGCTCTTCAAAACCCTCAAATGAGTTCGATGGTACCCCTTATGTGGGTCAACAATCAAATACTATGGTCATGGTTCCGTTTGAATCTTTCGGTGCACTTACCGCAGAGCAACGAAATTTGAATTTGGTTGCTTCACAACCGTCAGTCTCAGAAACCACTGACCGGAATTTGTGAAATTTGGTTAAAAGAAAACCAGGTCAACTAAAGAAAGGAGAAACAGCTAGAAGAATTCAGCTATCGACAGCGGAATTAGGATTGACTAAGTCTTTCACATGGGCTTTTCGGCACACTACAAATTGATTTTTTTTTTCATATCTTTGTTATGCTTGTGATAGCAGTAGTGTTGTTATCTATCTATTTATTTGTACTTTTTAATTCTTTTTTTTTAAAATAAAATTGGCTTAACTTTTTTTGGGTAGTTTGGGATCGGGTGTTTGGCCTCCCTGATTGCTTTAATAGCCTAAGTTATCTTTTTCCGATTATTATTATTATTATTATTATTATTATTAGTATTATTACACATCATTTAGTTGATTTAAAAATAAAAATAAATTGATGATAATTAATAAGGGAGATAATGATTTTGATTACCCGGAAAAAATGTTATTTTTTAATATAAAGAGGAATAAAGATATGTATTAATTATAAATCCCATTTGAAGTAAAGATAAATTACTCAAAAAAAAGAAAAAAGAAAGTGGAATGTTTGAGGTGTTTTATGGAATGCACACATTATATCTCATCTATAAGAGTGAACCTTGTTAATGTTTTTTTATTAGTCTAGAAATTTGAAAAAATATATATTTTTTATATGTTTACTGATAATGCCATTTCATTTGAGATCTATAAGTGTTATTGGGCAACTTTTCTTAATTACATAACTTATATATTTTGAACTACAATAAAATAGAATCGACTAATTTATATGAACCTAATAACAAGTAAAATGTATGGTAATAAAAATTATTGTACCATGTGGTCGTAACTCAGCATATTAGAAGAGCAACTACATATATAGGATAATTTACAAAAAATTTCAATTTTAGTTTTATTTTTTTCCACACATATCCTCCATTTTCTAAAAATTACAGATGCTTGCCCAGTACTTATACTTTCTTTTTCACAAAATTGTCTTTCATTAAAAAAAAAGAAGACAAAACTCTAACAATGTCAAATTTTATTAAAATGATATAAAATCACTTTATTATTAAACAATTCTTTGTTTTATCTTAACTCAAAATATAATAAATAATTTTGAATTAGAAAGAAAAAATGAAAAAGGACAAAAGAGGTTTGTCATTTGAGTTTGCTTCTTCTTTTTTTTTCTGATAATTTAAAATTATTCACTATTTTTTGAATTAAGAAAAAAAAAGAATTATTTAATATTTTAGGTATTGTTATTGTTTTAATATAAAAACAAGATAAAGTTTTACTTGCTCAAAGGGTGACTTAAAATATATTTGGGGACCTAAAAATAGAAAAGAAGGTCATGGAGCTTGGGATATAGGTGTGGTACTAACAAAAAATACTCTAACGCTCAAGTCAATAGCAAAAAATTAATAGAATTTGTAAAGTCAAAATAGTGCACCTAAGCTAAGTATCCTTTGAAGTTTATATAGAAAGATGAGAGAGGTAGTTACTGTGTGCCTGCTAACATGTCTTGCACTCCACACCTCATGTCTCTAGTCATGTATAACCGCTTGACGTGTAGAAGTATAAGGGCATAAGAGCAGTTACTTGCCATTAGTGTGAGAAAGTAGGAGTATTACCTGCAGTTAGGGGAATATGCGCAAGCTTGGTGTGCATGTGAGTAGAGATGCAGTATGTGGTGTGACTTGTCGAGGTACGAGAGCAGTTAGTGTGCACGCTCTCATTTTGTGTACAATTAGTGTGCAACCTCAGGAGTGGGTGATCTTTCATGCATCCCACAAGGGTGGAGGCTATTGGTGGGATTGGATCCCATAGTAGGGGTGCACATTAAGCATCTTCTAGGATACATGCTCAACATATATAATTATATTAAAAATATTATTTATATATAAAATACCCATATAGCATTTGCTCCCTATCTATATAAATCAAATAAATGATAATTAATAATATTATATGATTTAATATAGCTAAAATAGAAATTAATATTTTTTAAATTGTATTGTAAGCTATGTTCGTAGATTTTAACTAAGTGTTTAAAATGTGCTTGCTAAATGTATTTATTTTAAATAAATAAAGAATTAAATTTGAAGTTGTAAAAGATATATCACTTACTCATGAGAGTTGATTTAGCAATGCAAAGATATATATATATATATATATATATATATATATATATATATTTTATTCTTTTCGATGGAGCCCAGAAGATTTTTATAGGGAGTTAAAGTGTCATACCTAGATTTCTAGGTTCTGGTGTGCTAAAAAGCCATGCCCACATGGTTGGGCATTAGCATGCTGAAGGGTAATGCCAAGTATTCTTTGTGTTTGGTGTATATAGTATTAAGGTGATGCTACTAAATATATTTTTTATGTATGGCTAGCATATATTTAGGGTGTAAATAGTAACTTGATGATATTACTAAATACACCTGCTAATGTACTGAAAATTCGATTAGCTGGCTTTTCTTAGAGGGCATATAGTAATTTAATGATATTATTAAATACAACCTACTAGATTATGGTTGAGGCTCATGCCCATACGTCATGCTAAAAAGCTAAAGAGTTCCAAAAACAATATAACTCTAGAAGTAAAAGCTCTAGGAGATGAATGCCGAAGCTCTTTTGGACTAGAAATCCTAGGAACTAAAGTTCTCCTTAAAGAGTTTTGGGAGGTAGAACCTATAGGAGATGAACGTTGGACTAAAATTTCTAGGAGTTTAAGTTCTCCTTGAAGAGTTCTAGGAGCTAGAAGCTCTAGGAGATGAATGTTAAAGCTCTTTTGGACTAGAAATCTTAGGAGAACTATTAAAGCTCTTTTGGATTAGAAATCCTAGGAGATAAAGTTCTTGAAGAGTTATGGGAGGTAATCTTTAGGAGTTGAAGAGTTTAGGAGCTGAGAGCTTAAATGAAACACACCTCACTCTAGGGGTGTGTCCAAAAGTGCTAGCTGAAGGTAAGCTTTTAGGGTCTTTAGCTTACTTAAAAAGATTGTTTGAGTTCTGTTTGCAGCCGATGTGAAACTTCGTATATGGTGCATTACAATCCACCATGCTCTATTGAACTACATCCTTGTGGGACCCACATGCATCTTAATGGAAAATGCTAACGAATGTTGGAGAAGTAAGAAGTTTTCTTAGACTAACTTGGTAATACAGAAAAGTTTGTTTAAGGATTTTTAAAGATCAAGCCTCCTCTAACGGAGTTGAAAAGGAAATATATTAAGTTTGTTTAGTTCGAGACATACGAGAATAGTTTTTAAGAACTCAAGAAAATGTTAGTTATTGCACCTGTGCTAATCATGCCTAATGAATTCACATTGAGGATGTGCCCTTTAAGTGCTCTAGTAAGGTGCACCTTGGAATTCACAGTGTTTTAGGCTAAAGTGCACATTAAGTGTACTAAAGTGCATGCGAAGTGAGTTGCAATGTGATAGGCCTAGAGCTCAGAAGTGGGCCAAAGTGCACTAATGGAGTGCTCCCTAAGGTGCATTGAAGTGTACGCTAAGATATGCCCTGAGACGCACCAGTGAGGTGCCCCCTAGGTTTTTGTTTCACTCGATTCCTTATTCACATATGTGCCTTGAAAAGGTATGGCAAGGAGGTAAAGATTTTGGTTTTGGGAGAGGTGGAGAAGGCATCGCAACCATTCAATGTTCTCTACTAGGTTTACCATGATATTTTTCCAAATTAGTTAGGTGTAAATCCTGAGTTAAGGTGGAGTTGTAGTATGACGTCCTCTTTCCCTCATTTTTGCTTATTCTTTTGAGAATTAAAGAAGTTTGAAATTCATTACAGATGTCATTTTGCTTTTCAATAAGCTTGAAAACTTTATAAAGTGAGAAATTGCATTTCTCATAGACAACACTAAACTTTTGAACCAAAAATCCAGTTAATATGTTACACTAAAATAGATTTAAAGTCTGTTTAGGAACTTGAAAATAGAAGAATGTCAAATAATCTTGGGGCTTCGGTGTGGCACCGCTAAGGAATTCTAACACTAAAGTTAGTGATTGAAAAGTATAGAAGAAATTATTAAGCATAGTTTGAGTAAAGTAAGAGAGTATATCTTTGAGGTTTATATAGAAAGGTTGAAGAGGTAGTTATTATATGCCTACTACTGTGTCTTGCACTCTACGCCCTATATTTTTACTCATGTATAACCGGGTGAGGTTTATAAGTGTAAGGGCATGGAAGCAATTATTTGCTATTAGTATGAGAAAGTGGGAGTGGTTACTTGCATTTAAGGGAGTGTGAAGAGGATTAGTGTGCACATGAGTAAAGATGTGGTATGTGGTGTGACTTGTAGAAATGTGGGAGTGGTTAGTGTTCATGTTTCTACTTTGTATGTGGTTAGTATGCAATTGAGGGAGTAGGTGACCTCTCAAGCATTCTGTACTGGTGGAGGCTGACAGTGGGACCGGACCCCATAGTAGAGGGTGCATGTTAAACACCTTCTTGGACACATGTTCAACATATATAGATATTTTTCATTCTTAATGCTTTCCATGGCCCACAAGGTTATATTTTTCAGTTGCAAGCATCTTTACAAAATCTAATTCTCATTGATAAAGAGGAAGAAGCCTCAAGGATTACAATGAAGACATTAGTGTGTAAAATTTTATCAACAAGAAATTTTTGTCGATTCAAGGTGGTAGATCTGATTCCAAAAATATGGAATCTAAAAGGCAAAATAAGGATAGAAGCGGTGTCATAAAATATTTTCAAATTCATTTTCGTGGACATTAAAAACAAGGAGGAAATCTACATAAAATGACTTATTCTGAAATTGGGGCCATCAAATCTTTAAACAGAGGAAAGACTTCAGCACATCAACATTTTATATCCAGATCCATGGTTTGTCTCCCAACCTTTTTCACATAGAGCATGCGAAAAAGATCAGTGCCCAAATTGGTTTTGTTTATAAGGAAATACTAAATAAAAATGCACTATTAAAAAGAAAGTTTATTCGGATTAGGTAGATATATCTGTAAAGGACTCTATTCTGAAGGGATTTTTTCAATCAAGGGGAAATGCTGAGGATTTATGGATTCTAATAAGTATAAAAAGCTGTCAAACTTTTACTATGTCTATGGAATGCTTGATCACGTTATAGGTAGATGTAATTTCAAAAATCCCTCTGTTGTTACTTTTGCTAATGGTATGATGGTTCATTTTTATAGAGCTTGGCTGAGAGCAGAGAATAGAGAAACTCATCATTTCCTAAGTACATCGGAGAATTATAATTGACTGGCATCGAAAAGTTTTCAAACTATACATGCACACCCAGATATAGGCAATTACATAAGAAAAGAGGAAATGACAAAACTTTCATTGGGAAGGGATTTTCTCATTGATCAAGAGGAGTTTGGAAAGGATGTTGACAAAGATATAGTAAAGGAATCGATTTTACGCAATCCTACTATCGAGGCTTTGAGTCTAACTCTGAGCAGGTATTTCACGGGAACCAACCTGAAAGCTATCTTTCTACAATAGGGGTTAGCAAACAAGTTTAACTATACAAGCTTGACAGTTTGGGCCTCAAAGATGTTCCAAAATATAGCTTCTACTAGGGCCTAAGAAAACTTTTTGATGAAACGATCTATAAATAATATTGAGACTGAGATCACATAGGAGTTGGGCCAAGAGATAATGAATTGTTTAAAAGGAGGGTCAGATTCAGTAAGTCTAGCCTCAGAATCAAAAGCTGGGACTTCATCAATAAAATTTCTAACTCAAAGGAAAAGGGTGGCCTATATCTTAAAGGAGATAGGTCGAAAGAAATAAGCTTTTTACTTCAAGCCCAACAGATTTTAGTTGATGAAGATTCAAGTCTATTGCAAGAAAAGGAAGTTCAGTCTAACAGTTAGGAGCTTACACAAAATTTTATGATTGGGAGAAATACTCCATCTCCAATTCGAATATAGTCTTGGAAACGATGAGAAGAGACAGACAGCAGTTTGGGAAGAAATATATGAACCTCCGTTTCGTCAAGGTAGTCACAAGATAACCTACAAGCGACTCCTCGCAGAAGGAATTGGAAAAAAGATACAAGATTGAGTCTTTCTTCTATAAAGGCAACATCGAGTAGTTTCCACCAAGATTTTTTAAAGGGCCAAAGAGGCGGGCTTGCTCATACCCCTTACCTCTAATAAACCTATCTTCGAATTGTAGGGGGATTGATTGTTCCTCAACAATCAATAATTTTAAGGCACTTATTCGAAGTCATAAAACCTAGTGTGTTTTTCTAATTGAAACAAAGGTATTAAAGAAAAATTTGAGAAACTTTGTAAAGCTTTAAACTTTCACAATTCCATTGTTGTTGAAGCTGCAGGAATGGCAGAAGGCCTAGTTTGATATGGAATTCTAAAATTAATATTGAACTAGAATGGAGCAATGAAAAAACTATCTATGCTTCTATTATTAATTTTGAAGGATTGAAGATTATGGCCTGCAATGGTTTACTTCATTACAAAAACAATCAATCTTTCTAAGAGACTATGGTCTCTGCTCTTACTTTGAAAAGCTTACCGTAGTGTATAATTGCTTATCTAAATGAAGTTCTAGATGATTTTGAAAAGTTTGGGGGCAAGACGCTAAAGGGTAGAAGACTGTTCTTGAAAAACTTCCTATCTCAGACAACTGCTATTGATTTAGGCTACAGTGTAAATCAATTTACTTAGTTTAATAATCATTCTAGTATGTCTTAAATAAGAGAACAACTAGACAGGGCATGTGTTGATAAAGATTTGTTAGAACTTCAACCAAATTATAAGGTTCTTCATCTAGTCTCAGAGACTTCAGATCATTGTCAGATCCTATTAAATACGGAATGGATGGATAAAAAGCTCAACAGACCCTTTATATATTTCAAAGTTTGGTTATTAGACAAATAATGTTTTAGAGTGGTAAACAATTCTTGAAGTCAGGGAGTGGCATAGGCATTGAGATGCATAAGACAATAAGGAGGTTATCCTCAACAATAAATGCTTTAAAGTGATGGAACAGGGAGATTTTTGGGTTAGCTCATGTAAGGATTAAGGAACTAGAGATGCAGTTATCAAATTTGCTGATTGTAACTTATCTCTCGAGCTAGGACAATAATTGGAAAGAGAGTTAAAAGAGAAGATCTAGGAGCAACGAAGGAGACTAGAATCAATTAATAGCCAAAAATCAAGGGAGCTGTGATTGAATGAAGGGGATCGTAACTCTAAATTCTTCCATGCTAGCATATTGATTAACCGTAGAAGGAATAAAATCAAAGCAATTAAGGATGAAACCAACTAGCTTTCAGACACCAAAGACATTGGGCATTATTTTGTAGAGGAGTTTGGGAAACTATTTATGTTTACGAATAGCAAAACTTTAGATGTTATTTTTTACATTATGCCCAATGCCATCAATATGAAAGAAAACGAGGCCCTTATACCAATCCCCACAGATGAAGAAATTATAGAAAGCTTTTGGAGCCTTCATCCTTTAAAAGTTTTAAGCCCGAATGGCTTTTCAAGAGATCTTTAGACAATTTACTAGAATACTATAAAGGATCAAATTATAAGCATGGTTAAAAAAAGTTTTTGAGTAAGGAGGATCAACAAGGGTTTAAACTACATGTTTATTTGTCTCATTCCAAAATCGAAGCATGCTTCTAATTTTAACTATTATAGAGCGATTAGCCTATGCAATTTCTCTTATAAAGTGATTGGTAAAATTCTTTCCAAAAGGCTGAGATAGGTGCTTGATCAAATTGTGTCACAAAAAAAAGGGGCTTTTGTTAGTGGGTGCTGGATCATTGAGAATTCCTTAATTGCTCATGAATTAGCCCATAAGGTTCTGAAGCATAAAGGGGAAAAATGGTTAATGTTCCTAGAAGTTGATCTAAGAAAAGCTTACAACAAATTAGAATGAAGCTTTCTAATAAAAATTCTTTAAGCACTGGATTTCTCAGATAATGTTAGAGAAGTGATTTATAGTTGTGACAGTACAGTGGAATATAATTTGCTGATTAATAGGATTCGATTTGGGAAAGTAATTTCGAGGAGAAGCCTTAGGCAATAGGAACCTCTACCCCTTTTTCTTATCCTAGGAACTAAAGTCCTCACTAGGCTTCTTGCCCAGGAAGAAGACCGTGGAAATTTATATTTGGTCTAGATTAACAGAGAAGCAAAACCGATTTCTCATCTACTATTTATGGATAATATTATAATCCCGAGCAGGACTAATACTCAAAATGCAAAAGCTATTGAGAGGTGTCTAAAATTATTTTGCTTCTGGTCTAGTCAAGAAGTGAGTTGAGAAAAATCCATCATTTGTTTCTCGCCAAATTGTGATAAAAAGCAAAGGAAGCAGATAGATGACATACTCGGTTTTGAGAAAATAGTGAAAAATGTCATTTATTTGAAAACTTTTTTGATTATTAAGAGGAATAGAATCAAGAATTTTGATATGGTGAAAGAGAGAATTCAATCTCGTCTTGAGAGTTGGCAAAGTAGATTGTTATCTAAAGTGGGCAAAGCAATTTTGATTAATTTTGTGGCCCAAACAATCCCAACTTATATTATGTCTACCTTTCAATTTAAAAAAAAGGTGTGTAAGGACATAGATGCCATTGTCCGAAGTTTCTAGTAAGGAAAGGATGGCAAAATAAGACATCTTATTCTTTGTAGATAGAAGGACCTATATATGGCTAAGGAGTTTGGAGGGCTGGGGTTCAAACTTTTTTGGGATAACAATGCAACTCTTTTATCAAAACTTGGGTGGAAAATTGCCAAAGGAGATAACAAATTATGGATTAATTTAATGAAGGCAAAGTATTTGAAAAGTGAAAATTTCTTTGATTGTGTTAGCAAGAAAAGGATTATTGGGCTTGGAGAAACATCTTAAGCATCAAAGAGGTGATCAGAAAAGACAACTGCTTTAAACTAGGAAATGGCATGGCTATCAACCCTTAGACTGATCCTTGGGTTCCAAGTTTGGAAAATAAAATATCAATCATGAAAAGAGTTGGAACAACCAGTTATAACACAGTGGCGAATTTCATGCTAGAAAACTCCATGCTCTAAAATGAAGAACGCCTTATGAAGGTTTTTTAATCGCAAAGTGTGTGGGAAATTTTGAAACTTGAGTGGCCAACACATAGCTGACAAGATAATTTATTGTAGACTGGAAATCAAGTAGGTAGTTTCAGTTTGAAAAATGCTTATATGGTGGATAAAAATTTTAGTTCCATGGAAGGAAGGGATTGGATTTGGTTTGAGCTATGGAAAGCAAAGTTTCACATCATATTAAAAAAATTTCTTTGGAAAGTTCTAATTGATAGCCTTCCCCCTCATAAAAGACTAAACAGTTGTTTTCATTTACCAAGCCTTGATTGTTTTTTGTTCGACTCTAGTGTGGAATCAGTTAAACATTTTTTTTGTCATTGCCAAGTCACTAAAGCTCTTTCTTTTGGAAGAAAATGAGGTTTGTTTTGGAATCCTTTCCACTATAACGATGTTACCTCTTTGATTACATTTTGTTTAAAGCCGAAAGGAGTAAAAGAGGTAATGGAAAAAGAAATTTGTCTCTGATTCTGGTTTTTATTTTATATTCGGTGTGGCATCACAGGAATGATGTCCTTTTTAAGGGAGCTACTCATTTTAAAAATGCAATCTTTCTTTTTGAGGTAGTAGTGGAGGAATATTGTCTGATTATTGATATTGAGCTATGTATCTTGGCTTCCCCAAATAAGTTTTTATCTATGCCAAAAGCTCTCCCTTTGGATTGGTTGGTTATCAATACGAACGTAGCCATTGGAAAAGATGTAGCAGCTATTGCTATGGTGGTTCATGATCACAAGGAGAGTTGCTCTTTTTGGCATCAAAGTTTCTACCTTTTATAACCCCTATGCAGCGAAGGTAAAGGCCTTAGTATGAGCTTCTTATATTATTTTTCAAAAAGGTATGTCGAGAGCTATTTGGCGATATGACTCTAAGATGGTGGCTCAGGATATTTGTAGCAATTCTAAACTAATCTCTTGGGAGTCCTATAATGAGTTGTTAATTTTGAAGAATTTATTTTTGAAGGAGCAGTGGACATTAAATCGGGTTAACAGAGACTATAATTGTCCAGCTGATATGGTTACAAAGTACTCTTTACTAAACGTTTTTGTTTTTGAAAATTTTGATATTTGTAAGGATGCTATTCCTTTTTCTTTTGAGTACCAGATCCTTTCAGACATTATGGCTGGTAGCTTCTCTGTGTAACTCCTTGTTGGGGTTTTATTGTACTTAATACAACTTTATTCACACCAAAAAAAAAACATGTACAGATATTTAAAAAATATTATTTAAATATAAAATACCTTATAACAACTATCGCTTTATTAAAATTTTATTTTATTTTTACTAAAATTTAACAATTTTTGTAAGGAATGAAATATTATGAAATAAAAGTGAAACTACTAAGAGAGTATATGTGTTTTTAAAAAAACAAAGGATATATATATATATATATATATATATATATAGGTTAAATTAGAGAGGGAGTTTCTATAAGGGTTAATGTCAGTGACCTTCCTTAAGATTTGACATAAATACAGATAGACGCTAACAATATTATTTCTTACTTGTAACATCTTTTACGTCAGTTGGAATCTATTAACTTTAACAGTCGAAGGGTAATATCAGTTATTAAACTTATTTTTTTATATTTCAAAATGAAAGAAAAACAATTAATTACCTCTCTCTTCCTCACCTTCTTTTCTCTCTTACCCATTCTCTTTTCTCTTTCTTTCTCCATCTCTGTAAAACTCTCCAATCAAATATCAACAAACAACTCATGTAAAAAATTATATAAAAAAACATCAAATCAAAACACATATTCAAAATGTTGCACATCCTTGGTTTCTAAGTGGCTAATTAGGGGCTGGTAAGTATGATGTGGAATTCAGATTTGATATTGAAGAACAACCTATCCAAATATTTGATAAAAGAGACCAAGTGCTTTGCAACAAAAAAATATCACTTGTGAAGGTCTTATGGAGGATCTATGTAATGAATGAAGCCACTTGGGAATGCGAGAAGAAAATGTGAACACAATATTCACATCTCTTCTATTATTAAGATATAAATTTCATAGACAAAATTTTCTTTAAGGAGGTAAATTGTAACAACTCGTACTTAGTTTTTACATTAAAAATTTATTTTTGACTAAGCTGACCAAGTTAGTCAGTAGAGCTAAAGTTTACTTTGGCCACGTGTCATTTTTTATTTTGATTTTAATACTGTTGTGTAGAGCTCGTTGATGCATGTTCGTAGACTATTAGCATGTTCAAATCAGAGCTACAATTTGAAAGTTATGGTCAATGTCAGATAGTGGCAAAATCATAAATATTTTTAAAAGCAAAATTATAAATGTCTTTTTCTCTTCTTCTTCTTCCCAGCTGGTTACCCATCTCTCTCTCTCATCTCTCTCTAAGCCGCCTGAAATTCTAGCCTCCACATTACCACTGCTGGTTGCGGGATCATATGCGTCCCATACATTGACGAGTTTTCCTTGACAGGCCACGAGCCTAGTTGTTGCCGGTAAACCCCCAGATTCGATCAATAAGCCTGTGTCTCTCTCTCTCCTCCATTCGTCAAATTTTGGTGAGCTTTTCGACGAAATGTGGGTTTTTTCCCACTGTTTTCAACCCCCTGAGTCCGATTTCAAGTTTTTTTTTCTCTAAATATGCTTCATTTTGTAGGAATCAGAAAATCCTCCTTGAACTGCTACTTTCCAATTATTTTCCACCACCTCGGTCATAACCCAACCAAATTGAAGGTAGATTCTCAATCCTTGTCTTGTGGGCTTTGATTTGGTATATAATAAGTCAATTTTAGTTAAGATATGGGAAAAATCTAAATATGGGGTTTATTGTATTTTAGAATCTATATATTTTGGACTTCAAATAAGGTGAAATGACTCAAATTTGGTTGAATTAAAACATCTAATATCATATGGAAGCTAGATCGAGGTTCAATTTTAGTGATTGGTGAATAATTGGAAAAACCCCAATTTTAGGGGGTTAGGGTATTTCAAGATTTTGGTAAATTAGACCTTATAAGTTGTATCTGTAGTTAATTACTAGTAGTAAGGAGTTTTTAAAATTAACTAAGGGCTAATTAGAGATAAATTAAGTGTGAGTTTGGTAATTTGAAAAATACCCTAATTTTGATACAGTGGGTGCTGGGGTGAGATAGTGCAATTAAAATGTATGAATTTAAGTAAGTGAAAATTTAAGTGTTTAGGAAGTTGATAGTGTGTATTTTGTTAATGTTTAGGCCCTGTGATTAGAATGGATATTGGAGCGAACACAAATGTGGATCAGAAGTGATCCTACTTTTGAGTGGATTTAGTTTTATTATAAAATTATTACATTTTTAGCACTATTTTAAATTTATGATATATTTATTTATATGTGATTACTATTTAAGAAATAATTATTTGAAATTAAGTCAATTGAATTTAAATTTATTACTCTAAATTATTTACAAATATAAGAATTAATAGCATTTGTTGGGGGTGAAAATGATATATATAATGTGAATATTATATTTATTGATGGGTACTGGGGTACGTTATGGGTCAGCCTAACACAGATGATGATTATGGATAGCATATATCTCGTCACCCCCCACGCATGATTATGGTTGGATGATGATCTCGCTCTACTACGCCTTAAAATGTTAATGGTAGTATGACAGGTTCCCCCTTCCCTTCCCCCTCTGTTATGCCTTGAGACGTCAAAGGTAGTATAACAGGTTCCCTTTTTTGCCACTATGATTATTGGGATGATAAGTGGCGTACATATTTTATATATATATATATATATATATATTATGAAGTGATAGATAAACTATTTTGATATTTACTTATTTACCTATTTATTTGTTTTAATCAATTTCATTTTATAATCGTTTTAATGATCACTAATATTATTAGAATAATTATTTTGTCCATATAAAATAAATATTTGATTTTACGTGATATTTAGATCCACTCACGAAGCTTGTCTTATTATAGTTTTATTTTATTTTCTTGAAAGTTTCTTATTAGGTCCTAGCTGAGAAGTGGTCGTCTTACTCGATTGGCATCACCATCACCCTCTATTTTCTTTCCTAAGAACTTCTGCTATTGTTTCCAAGAAATATATGTTACACTTTGGTATTTTATCTGTTTTTGTTTAGTTGGCTCTAAAAATAATCCAAGTCAGTACCATATGTATTTATTTGAAACTGTTAACATTTCCTATATATCTTGATATTATATGTTGTGAGACTTCTAGTGGCATTTGTTGTGGCCACTGGACATTATAAATATGTATTTTCAATTTAAGTACAAATTGAGTCAGTCCAAATTTTAGGAGAGATTATGCCGAAATTTATGTTGAATTTATGATTTTTACTTTTTTTTAAAAGAAAAAAAATTAGTCTTATAAAAGTTTTTATTTTTCAACACTAATTTTTTATATTTTTATTTTTTGATTTATCATGAATTATTTTTAATTTTTTTAAAAATTAATCTTTAAAAAAAAAAGTTTTAAAGAAAACATTTGCGCCTTTTGGCGCCTTTATGCACAGTAAGCGGTCAACACTGTGTTAACCGTCTTTCGTTAAAATTTACCCCAATGTGATTCGTCTTCTAAACACCTTGTGTGACACCTTTTAGAATACTGAATAATATTGTGTTAAAAAAAATTCAAAGTGATATTTATGGTATTTATTTTTGTTATTATGTAATAAAAGAGTAAAATAGACATTATAAAAGTTTTATTAAACTTTTGAAGAAGAGCTTTATAGAGAATTCACTTCACGTTGGCTTTGTGATGTGGATCGAGTTTCATTGTCCGAAGACCGTCACAATCATGTCTTACAAATAATCTACTCAGAACAAAACCAAAATACACAAATAATAACAATAATAATTTCACTTACCACCCCTGTCATTAGTCAATTTATGTTAAAATTGTTGGTCAAGGGTATAAAGGATCTTGTACACAATAATTATGAATAAATGAATTTTTTTAAAAAAATACTTTTATTAAATATTTTAACCTAGTACTTCAATATTTTACTAAATATTTTTTATTCCGTTTATATTTAATTTGTATTTCTAAAAGTGGGATAACTTCTATTTTATAAATATGAATACTATTTTTGGGTAACTAATAAATTTGTGTAAGGTTAATATTTAATTTATTATATACCTTGCATTCCAAAAGAAAAAATAATAATTTTTTAAGTATAAAACTTGTATTCTGTAAATTATATTTGCATTTATTCGAAATTAAAGTTAATCAATTATATTTATTTTGTTTAGTATTAAAGAGCAAAAATAAATTTTTACAAGTCAAAATGTTCAAATCATAGTTGAGCGTATTTACACCTAATCTCATAGGCATATTAGACGATTTTATAAACTTATAGTACGTAATAAATGAAATTTACACTTTCCCAAAAAGTTAAAGTAAAAAAATAAACAAAACTAGTCCTCGTCGAAATTGTTTGAACGTGTTATACGAAATTTCTCATCCAAAAACAAAACAAAAAATTGTGTCAACTTTTTCTCGAGAGCTGTTAATATTTTCAGAATAACATGTGAAGGTAAGAAGCTTAATAATTGCACAATACACAGGGCACAAGAATGAGAAGAAAGCCACATCTTTTGGTGATCTCCAATAGCACCTTTGCTTTCTTTTCTTTTTTCTTCTTCTTCTTTTTTTTTTTTTCTTAATATGAGAATCACAAATTGAATCAAACCCATGAAATTAGTAAATTAAAAAGCAAAATGGATCAGCAAATCATGCATTCTTATACAAATTGTCACTACTAACTAGTTTAACTTTGCTCAAACCGAAAACAAATAATAAAAAAAAAAAATCAAAATCAAAATGACTAGTCTACAACTCTTTCTTTTTATCCTCAATTAAACTCTCTCTAAGCCAATTGTTAAAACCAAAAGATTCCAACAAATTTCTACATCTCTTTCTTTTCCCTAAGAAAGTGTGTGCTTGACAAAAAGAATAAAAACCCAAAACATCACCACCCGCTCAGATGCTTCCGGCGGCCGTGGCAGCATTATTAGCAACCCAAGGGAGAGAAAAGGTTGCTGGAAAGTTGTCGGAATAGCAGTCTCCAGTCCCCGGACCGGCGAACCCCTCCAAACCCACAAAGAAATCATCACTCACTGCCATGTCGGAGAACCCAAATTCATCTTCTTCCTCATCATCCCTCAAAACACTTTCTGTCCCATCTTTGCTCTCCGTCCGCGGTACAGCCAGCTGGTTTTCTTCGACTGAGGTCGCCGGAGACGAGGTTTTGGTCGTGGTGGGCATGTTGGGGTCATTGGCGGTGACGGTTTGGGATGTGTAGGGCTTCTGACGGGTTGAGCCGGCGAGGGAGTTCCGGTGAGTCGGAGCAGGGTGGTTGTGCTCAGCCGTGTATGTGACTATGAACATTGCCGGGTCGGATCTGTTCCGCTCCACTTGTTTCCGGGCTAAGCAACCCTTTGAGCTACTACACCTATAGTAACCCCTATAGTTTTCAAAACAAAGGTTAATAAGAATATTATGAAAAAACAAAAAGGAAAAAAAAAAAAAAAGAGAGAAAGTAAATTCCATGAAACCAACCTTGGAAATGGAGAGCCTTTGATGGGTTTTTGACCATATTTCCGCCATGCCCATATATCAGAAGAGAGGCTCTCTGCAGGGACTTGACAAACTTTCTTAAGCTGGTTCTTCCTGAAAATGGACAAAAACAAACATAGAACCAAAATTTATCAATAAAGCTTCAATTTTTGAAAGATGGGTATCTTCCAAAAACTAGAAAATCAAAGAGAATCTGTTTTGTTTTTTCTTTTGTTTTTTTTTTTTTTGACCTTTTCTTGGATCTTGGAGTGGTAGTATTGGATTGCTTAGTATGCTGCTGTAGTTGTGGTTTTCTCTCTACTACTCTTTGGTCATTAATGGAAGAAGCACAGACGAAGGAAGAAAATGAAGAAGAAGAAGGGGAAGAAGAAATGGTAGAATTAGTACTCTGTAAACAATAAGAAAGCTGATGAGATTTGGGAAAGAAAGGCTTGTAAAGTTCATGGAGTTCTTCAATGGCACTAATGGGTTTTTCCCTGATAGGATCTGAAAGAGCAAAAAATGGAGAAAAACAAGAAGATGAAGAAGAAGAATGGAAATCTGGGGTAGAAGTGAAACAAGCTGTGGAATTGTTTGAGGATGAGAAACTGGTGGTTGTGGTGGTGGAAGAGGATGAAGAACAGCCTCTGACAACCGCTTGGAGATCCCAATCGTCCGCCATGGAAGCACTTGGAGACAAGCTCTGTGCGTGAATCTGTACCCTTTTTCTGTGTGTGTGTGATAGCTATTTTACCACTGTCGTCTCCCTTGGACAGAAAAAGAGAGAGACAAAAGAAGGCGCTGACTTTTGGAGGGGGGAAAGAGAGAGATAAGGGTGTATGCAATGAGTGGGAAAGGAATTATATATACATGTTTGTATATATAGAGAGAGAAAGTAGGTTTTTTTTTTCCCTTTTTTTTCACAAAGTCTAGTGAGAGAAAGCAAGTTGGTACCTAGAAAGAGAGAGAGAGAGAGAGATTGGAGGTGGGGTTGGCATCTCTATCATCTATGCGATGCTTTTTGCCTATTATTTATTTTATTGTGGAATTGAAAACTGGTTTTTGATGAGTTTGAGGGGAGGGGTTGACTTGGCAAAATGTCAAAGGGGATTTGATGAGGAAAAGTTCCACACGGTGTCTTGGGAGTGGTGCTCGTGAGTTATACCGACAATATGAGAAAGAAAAAGATAATTTAATTATTAATCTTTTCAATTCTTTATAAAAAAAATTGAAAATTAAAAATAGCCCAGTTGAATTTATTGCGGCGCTCTTATCAAAAATAGTGGATTTTTGTTGCATTTAGTGCGTCTAAGAGACCACGCACCATGCGCGCGCTGTTCCACTCGGGAGCCCATCAAGGTAATCTCCTACGTTTGGGATTTTTCTTGTTTTCAAACTAAAATTAACTGAATACTAGATTTTTCCCAATTATTTGAACTAAAAGTTTGTGAATTTTAGTTGGAAAATATATGAATTCTACACAAACATGTGTTGAATAATCCATATAAATTCTTGTAGGAAAAAAATTATTAAATCAACACCCCTTGTATTTTGACATTTCATATATGTCTTTGTATTTTTAAAAATTACATAAAACCATGTGGGAAAAAAATCCTCTCTATTTCCCCCCCCCCTTTTTTTTTTTTTTGGTTCATGGGAAATATCCATTTGGCTACACAAGATATTTATATTGAAGTCATCATGAAGGTTTCGTATGGGCAACATGTCACATGTAATGCAATTCAAAGCTTATGCCAATTTTTATTTTTATTTTCCTTTTTTACGTTTTTAGTGATAGGATTTTTTTTTTTATATATGTATTTTTTTTAAGTGAAAATTCTCCCAAGGAGAACATGTCAAACATGAATAATTATGAGCTAATATGCAACTTGACTTTAACATTAATCATGTAAATCATGCATCATCGATGCTAATGAAAATGTAGATAATAATCTCCTTCTTTTTGGTAGAACTAACCATTAATTATTACCGAAATTTTGAAGAAATGAAAAAAAAATAAATTTAAGAATTGATGCTAAATAGTGATGTATTACCAAAATAGTAATCATTCTGAAAACATGGTTTTGTTGGGTGGAAACAAATTGGTTTGCTCCTGTTGGAGGGTTTTAGATGCCATCTTCTAGACCCTCCACTTTAACATTCCACTACGAGCACTCCACCGAAGGCACGCTCCAATTTTCTTACACTCTGATCGACACGTGGACAGCCGAGCGGCTTTTGAGGTATTTACAAAAGTACCACAACCACGTGTTCATAGAATCCGGCGAGTTCTGGTTTTCACATACTCGACCGTGTATGAACCGCTTTGTCAAAGTGTGCGATGAAATCCAGAGAGGCGATCCAACGGCTGAATGAGTGAGAGAAAAAGTTAAAAGATCTGAGAGAGGGTTCACACGTGGAGTGGATGGAGCGCGTGGATTGACGGTGCAGGAAAATGAGGTGGACTAACATCTTGCAGATCTTGTGGGGTCCATTTCTATTTTGAAACAAAAAAGAAGACCTTTATTTACGGGTTGGTTTTTTTAACAGCCTCGCGTGCCCTGTGATTTTAATATGCTGAGTTATCTGCTGAGGTGTGTCTCTTTTTAAGAATCCTATGATGGCAAAAATCCAACGGTCACAAAATCCTATGATTCGGTACATATATTAAAAAACATTCTTTCATTTAAATAGTAAAGTTTCTCAAGCATAAGAAAATAAAATAAAATTCTAAATGCTACATTTTCTTTTGGTAGAAGAAAAATGACCTCTCGCTCTATAAATTCATTAGAAATTAAGACATATTACCATATAAGTTTTGCAACTTTTTTAAAATTTTAAATTGCATTTGAGACATAAATAAATTTGTCAAGAGTCAAATTTATAATTTTGAACCTATAAGATGATAAAAATAGTAATTTTTTCGTGTTAAGGCGCACTTTAAATTTTTAAATAGTACATTTGCTATGTGAATAGATGCCCCAATTAAATCAAATTTTTTTTTATGAATAAAAAAGAGTATTGATGTGGATCTCATCGATTCATAATTTTGTTAGGAGATAAAACTTCTTACCACTTCAACTTTGAAATCCAATAGGAGTTTAGAGCAGTTAGTCAACACCCTTAATAGATCTTTTTTCACCTGACGTATTAAACAAGACTGAGTACACCTGAAGTAATAGTGGAGCTTGCTAAGACTCGAACTATAACTTTTGTAAACGAATATGATGGAACGGTTGACTTTCTTTCCACTAGGTCACACCCTCAGTAGTAATCCCATAAATTGTATTTTTATTTTCTATTTGATAATAATAATGTTACTAATGATAAAACCCTTATAAAAACAAACAAAAAGTCAATAAAATCCTTTTATAAATCCATGAAATTTAAAATATTTTACATTTTTCGTCTAATTTATATATTGTAATTTTTTTCTTCATAAATTTCTCATAAACCAAAAAAAAAAACTATAATCTCTTTTAAAGCTATAAGAAATTCAACAAAAGTGATTAATTAAAGTTTCTTTTTTTGGGCAACTTGGATGTTGTATGATGCATTTGGTGCTAGTGAATGTTTGCAAAATTGGATGCTAGACGTGGATGGCATGAGGCTTTGCTTTGCAAGCGTGTGGGGTCATATATATATATATATATATATATATATACATACATATAGATATAGGTATCGATATATATAATATCATATTATATTAGATATAAGGTTATTATATTATATTAGATATAATATCATATATGTTCTGGTAGGTAAAAAATGAAATGCAAAGAAGAAAGAGGAAGCTTTGAAGAGCATGCAAGCAATGTTTGGGGATGTGGCAGCAAGTTATAAGACAATGGTTATGTTGCCGCCCAGACCGGTGAGCCCGGCAGAAGATGGTTTTGTCTAAGTTGAACCGGCCGGGACTTTTGCTTTGCCCTACTTTTGGATTTTTTT
Source organism: Rhamnella rubrinervis (assembly GCA_007844105.2). Lineage (NCBI taxonomy): Eukaryota > Viridiplantae > Streptophyta > Magnoliopsida > Rosales > Rhamnaceae > Rhamnella > Rhamnella rubrinervis. The sequence goes on along the minus strand of CM017583.2, from coordinate 3,899,082 downwards.
TATTTTTAATATTTAAATATGATTTGGGTGTTTGACCATTTTATAGCATACTACCAAAACTATGGGCAAGAGGATTAAAATAAGTTATCTTTACATTTTTTATATATATTCAGTCTACTCGATCTTTTAAGGATATGTACAAACTACCCATATCCAAAATACACGACATACATTTTCATTGTCTAGGGTTTATTCATAAATATCTCAAACTTTCGCGAAGGAAAAAAAAATAAAAAATAAAACACAAATTTTTTATTTTAAATCACTCACAAATCATAAATGTTAATAAAACAAGAACCAAAAAGTGCCAATGGCATTTACTTACGTCTCATATTAATGCCTCAAGATTTACCAAAAAAAAAAAATATTAATGCCTCAAGACTTATACCCTGCTTCAACATAATGAAAACGCCCCGCTTTATGCTTTCGCTTTTTAAAACATTGCTGTTTACCAAGGAAAAAAAAATGCTTATAAGTTTCAAATTTTGTAAATATAATGCCACTTCAATTTATAGAAATAAGCTCTAATTTAAGATATTATGAACAAAAAAAAAAAAATTCTAGAGCCCGTTTGAAACTGTTTATATAAATAATATTTTTTTTAAAAGTGCTTTTTATTTAAATGCTTTTTTAAAGAAGCACTTATTAGGTGCTATCAGGTGCTTTTAAAAAAAGCACTTAGCTTTTTTTATTAAAAAAATACTTTATAAATTTTTGGTTAAATATATTTCAAATTGCTTTTTTTTATTTATAAAAAAATTATTTTTTTTATTAAAAAAAATAGTTTCAAACATGTTCTAATTTAAAAATACGGTAGTAAAAGATAAAGTTGTTGATCATGCAGTTATGTAATTAGGAAGCACTAAGAAGTGATAAGAAATGGAGATTAATTATTAATTAAGTAATAATTATTACTTATTAGGCACTGGATTCGACTTCATAATAGCAATTGAGACGTTTTAATATAAGACTTGGTAATAGATACCATGAGTACTGATGTCACGCATTATGTTACATGTGGTGAAGGTCACCAGGAGATGAAGAAAGGGATTGAACCACACGGGCTTCGAGGCCCTAATTCGTCGATGGAAAGTTCAATTACAGAGAAGATGAGAACTGAGCAACAATGGTGCTTGACTGAGCTATAGCCTCGCAACGCACAGACAAAATAGAATCTAAAAGTAGCTATGCTAAGCGTGGTGTTTAGCTATTACAAATTAGTACAATAAAATAAATGATGTGATATGCTTTATTAGTTTTTATAAAATAAATATGTCATTTTTATTAATTACATATAATTTTTCTGTCAGAAAGTAAAAATTATGATGAAAAATATTCATGCTAAGCTATAATGCCGACTAATATGCTATGAGGATGCCACTGGGATGCCACTGCATCAATATATATCTTTAGCTGTTTTGAGAGTTTGTTTTTGAATATCTTGTGGAAGCGCTTCTCATTAAAATGCGCCTTCAATGGTTCATTAAGATCTTTACAGATTAAGATAATATTGCCTTCTATTTTCTCTATCTTTTATTAAGAAGGATTTTTTTTTTTTGAATAAAAAGGTCTCGATTTGGATCTTATCAGATAATGGATAAGGCCTTTTTATTACTCTAGCTCTATAACATTTTCGGAGTCTAAAACAGCTGATCCATACCCCTAATAGATCCTTCACCTGGCGTAATAGTGGGGCTTGACCCATACCCCTAATAGATCCCCCTCCACCTGATACCCATATCTCTAATAGATCCCCCTTCACCTGGCGTAATAGTGGGGCTTGACCCATACCCCTAATAGATCCCCCTCCACCTGGTGCCCATACCCCTAATAGATCCCCCTTCACCTGGCATAATAGTGGGGCTTGACTCATACCCCTAATAGATCCCCCTGCAAGATTGAGTACACCTGAGGTAATAGTGGGGCTTGACCTATACTTCTAATAGATCCCCGGGCTTGACCTATACTTCTAATAGATCCCCTCCACAGATCCCCCTGCAAGATTGAGTACACCTGAGGTAATAGTGGGGCTTGACCTATACTTCTAATAGATCCCCTCCACCTGGCGCATCAAGCAAAATTAAATATACCTGAGATAATAATGGCGCTTGCCAAGACTCGAACCACAACTCTCGCAAGCGAGTGTGATGAAACGGTTAACTTCCTTTCCATTAGGCCACATCCCCAGGTGCAAGAAGAAAAATTCTTAAAACCCATATTAGTTGTTTTTTGATGAATCCCAAATTAATTGTTTTTTTTGGTGAATACCAAATTAGTTGTATACTTATTTGATAAAACACAAAATCAATATAGGCGAACTTTATTTCAAATTTTACTTATTTTCTGCTGCCTTTCTTCGCTCGTAGGTGACAAGGTCACATGGAGATGTCAAATAAATAGAACCAAAATCCTGTCAATACAAACCATCTTTTTAGCAAAAAAAAGAAACGAAGCCGGAGTTATTAATAGTGATGATGATGATACATATTGAAGAATAGGGCAAACCACAGGTAGAGAGAGCTGGACCACAGCTATGACATACAACACTAGCCGTCACATACTTCTTTTCTTTTTAATCTTTTGTACACTTTGTGATAGCGTATTTGTCTATTTGATATTGATTGACAGAGCTGTGGAGAACTTTTGGTATGGGGAGGGGGAGGGGTGGGGAGGGGCGTGGCTGATAGACATCTATCTATGTTTCTGTTTGAAATATGTAGCCCCAAAAAAAGCCTTAGTTGGACTGAAATAGTTGAGACTAAGGGGCTTTGGGAAATTTTTCAATTCAAGTTCCATTTGGTCTTAGGGTCAAAACTTATAGGCTGTTGAAAATGCTCTTTGTTTCTATCTAGTTAGGAATGGATAGATACATAATGCAGTTTGCTGCTACATGTAGGGTTAGGAATGGAAGATAGATAATTCAGTTTGCTACTGCATGTAGGGTTATGGGGGTCAAACAGAATCAACCACACATTTTTTTAGTAGTCATTGTGTGGGGGTTCTCAATATCATTACCACTAGTTAATTTGTTGGTACATTTCTCTTAAGAGAGAGAGAGAGGCCCATAGAAGAAGAGGAAGGGATTTGTAATGGGTTTGGCACAAGGACATGTAGTTGATAGATACACCTTAGATATACAAGAAGATGGCAATCCATTAGTAGCCACGTTTACTAAACTTTTCCTCCTTCATCAATCACTCTCTGTCCAATCCTATTGGTAGAGGGAGAGAGAGAGATTGAAATAAACTTTCTAAGGTAGGTGTCACACTAGCAAAATATAGGAGGCACCCCACCACCAAGGACATTGTGATGTGTCTCAATCACTAGCTCTACTTTTTATTTTTTTCTTTTTTTCTTTTTCTTTTTTTCTTCCTATTTGTGACTCATTTACACCTTCACTTGCATTTTGAACCTTCCTTATTGCCTTCATCATTAGTGAGTATGTGGACAACTTTTGATAGTCTCTTGAAAAGGTTTTGGAAGTCCATAGAGAAACTTGAATGACAGTCCATATTTACAATTTTTTTTTTTTTTTGCATGGAAGCAATTTCATGGCTTACTATATAGAATGAGTATGCTTTTCAAGTTGAGGAGATTCTGAATACTTGGTCAATAACTCTCATTATTTTCAACTTTGGAATTATGTAAGCATTTTTAAGAAGTCTTTAAAATCATCATAATTTGAAAGGAAACTACTATGTGTATATTAAAGAAAATTCATTATTTATCTACAAAATAACACCATCTTCAGTAATTTAACAGAAGATAATACACGCCCTGATATTGTCTCTTGTTTACAAACGTGAAAGGAAAACTCCGTCATTTGTATTTTTTTTTAAAATTAATTAGTCAATGTATTTATTTATTTTTTGAATTTTGTATCTTTTCATCATATAGATGCAATTTGAAATCCAAATATAAAAATGAGTTATAATATGCCCCAAAACTTGAAAATTTGATTCAAACCAGAGATATTCCTTCATAAACCAGAGGCTGAATTCACACTATAACCTACTTATAAATTCAAATTACTAACAGAAACGATTTTACTAGTAATAAATCATAAATCACTCAGTCAAAACAAGCTTTAATCCTCTTCACTAGCCTTCCACATTAATCATTTACAAGGGCACACTGGGACGACTTATCTAAGAATTGTCTAGCAAAGAATATTTGCGAACCTAGAAAATATAAAGCTTTTAGAGATTACGAATCTATTGGGTCCCCTATTTCTACCTCATCAAAATATACACTCAAGAAACATGGAAGGGAAAAAAGAAAATTGCACTCGATTTACGATCCAAAGAACTGCTACTTAGCCAGACCATTACATAATCTTTAACCGGGTCTCCGGCTAGGTCTTGTGCCACCAAGTGTTTCCAAATTGAAGAGTCGGTTTCCCAGCCTAGGAACTCCTTGACTTTAATAGTGCCCAAAAAGACTTTGGAGGTCATATCCAAATAAGCATATTACCTCTGTCAACTAGAGCTTGGCCACAAAGAACTAAGTTTCGCAGCAAGTTTTGCACTCTTGTAGTCCTCTCTAAGCTGAATAAACCTGAGTTCAATGCGAAATTGAATTTTGTCATCACAAACAGTCCACCTTTAATAAGATAGACTAAATTTTATAATACAAATGTCGTGTAATTTTTTAGTTTAATGTAAATCATACTTCTTCCATTCATGTTCTTCAAGGAGAGGAAAAAGAGACCAGAGAGAGTATTTTCACCACTAGTAAACCACTCAGACCTTTTGTTGATGTATTTGCATGTATGTACAAACAGTTTAATATGCATTACTTGAGTAAAGAATTTGAGAATCCACTGCATTTGAATGATACCTTTGTGCATCTTTTCGAATACCGGGGGATCCCTCAAATAGAGTTGCGAGGCTTTCAGGAGCAACAATAAAAACATTGGCCATGCTGGAGATGAAAACTCATATAAGTATATGTAAGGGGGAAAAAATGAATGGAAGCAAGAAATCATGAAACATTTGATTCTTACATGCCCAGCAATTCAAAATTTTCATCAACCGAAGGAGCATTGAAACTGCGTACAAATTCTCCATACTCAGTTATGTCACGCTTTAGCCGCAGTCCTCCACTTCAAAAGAGAAAGAAACACAAACATATAAATACAGTGGAAGCGGGAAAAGATACAAGACAACTGGTGTAACGGACAGTGATAAGAAAAATTACAGAAAAAAAACGACCACTTAACAATAATAATAATGCAAATGAAGACATGAAATATTGCACAATTCACCAAACTGCATAATTACATTGTTCACCAGAACTATAGATGGTCTACAAATTTGAGAGAACAATCTTTGTAGCAAATAGGCCAAGTGGAAATCTAATGGACCTAAAAAAGACATCAGTAAATTTTTTCCAAAATTATAGGGAATGAAGAATAAAAATACTACAGAAAGCATGGTTTGATTGGTGGGAAAAAAACAAAATCGCCTGCTGAATAAGGACTCGAGTAGCAAACTCTCAGCAGTTGGACAAAGGCTCAGTTCAGTTTAATGAACATAAATTCTTGAAAATCTCAGTGAAGATACTAACACAAAATTGTCTCCCGATGTACAGGAGAAGTTTCTCCTAAAACAGGGAACAGTCTCGTTTTTCTTTTGTTTTTGTTTTTATTACTTATTGGTTTTTATCTTCTTTTTCTTTTTGGTGTTATATGGTATATTCTAGAAGCTAAAAGTTGAAGAAGGTTTTAAGCGCCTTATCTTGTTTCTCAAAAAACTGAGTATAATGTACAAACATTCCCAATAACAACAATGTAACAGAAAACTACTGTCTCTGTCAGAAATTAAGACATAACCATGATTGAGAAATGTTTTGCATGTGACCTAACATGCCACTTTCAACTTGTCTAATCCTGTTACCTGGGATTAAAAGTGTACTTCTGCCAATGATTAAGCAGTCCCTTATGCAAGCGATTTCCCTGAAATAGAATTCAGTTGAAATATCAATTAAAATGTGAAAGAATCATGTCCTTATTCAATGAAATATCATTTCCCTGAGAAGGGTGAACAATATTAGAATTATATGCAAAGAAAAAGACTATTGAGAAGTGAGAAGTACCATAAACTTTGTAATGCTTAAAGCAGTTCACTGATGAGAACTCATTGAAATGTCATTGCAATTCGCAATAACCTCTTGCCATTTTATCATGTAGGCTTTAAGCATTACATAGTCAATGTTACTTCTCAGCAATCAGAAATAAGCAGTGCGCATAAACACCATAAAGTAAATTGATAAGCAATCAGTGAGAAGAACTTTCAATATTTATATTTTATTTATATTACATCGAGTTCTACCATGCATCTGATAGATCAACTTGTTTGGCAAGCACAATTTATACCCAAAGGAAAGAAGAACAAGAAAAATCAGAAAACTGATGAACATCATAGTAAAAATTGATTCACATATGTTGTGGCCTTTGAGATTTCTAAAATTACTTGAACTGAAAGCATTCTACAATGCCAGGCTCAAAGCATATAATGTTACCATAAATGGACAAACATTATCAAATTTTGAATCCATAAATGCTTCCTTCTTTTCAATAATGCATGTCAAACAAGTTTACCTATCAGACGCACAACTGCCAAACAACTAACAACCACTTAAAGTGAAAAGATATTGAAGATATTAAAATCACAGATGTAAGGACCAGGAGAGTTCCTAAATAAATTCCATACCAGTTCAGTAAGGAATGCTTGTTTGTTGAGCCCTTCAAGTGCTGTGAATGCAGATTCTAGTACACGGGAAAGATATGCCACAACTCTAGCAAAGAAAAAAGAAAACATTTATTTTATATCCAGAAACAACATGGAAAGTCATATTGATTGCTTAAAAGCATCAAAACAGAGATAAGAGAACAAAGAGTGTGAGATATTCCAAGTAGTAGAAAATATTCCATAGAATTAGCTGATCTCCAGTTTTGGTTCACATCCATGCAATTTCAGATGACCCTAGGATGTCAGTTACCAAATACTTGGTTGTACCTCGTGCAGGCACTTGTTGGTCGATGATCAGGAGCAATTCCATCATCAGGTGACTTATAATCTGTTGCCTTTTGCTCAGCTGAGAGTAACCGCTCCACCTGCCAAGTAGGCATTTCACAAGGAAAAATATATGATCAAGTAAGAAAAACATGGAGTACCAAAAAGATTTATAGCATCTGGAGGCTGGAAGCACATTTAATCAACAATAACATCTAATGGCTCTACCACAAGCAAAAAAATCTAACTGACCTCAGCCATCACAGTTTCAATGCATTGTTGAAGACCTTTATATGCAGCAGCCTCTGCACTGGACATAGCTGTCGCCATTTCTTCACATGAAGAAGCATGAGCACCATCCACAGGTAATAGAAGCCGAGATATGGAATTCCCAAAGTACTGCAGAAAAAGTTGAGATCAATTTATAATCTGGAAAAATCAAGCTAAATTCAGATTAACCAAATAATAGCAACGCAAACTACCATACTTGTTGAACTATAGCCACACTACTACCACAACGTTGTACAGCAACCATGAAAGATCTGAAACTGCTTTCTCCAGCAGCAGCAGCAGCTTCTGCCTACATACACAACATCCCCCATCTTAGAACTAAAGCAGATGGTGCAAATAAATTTAGATTACACATTAAGGTACAATGATCAGGTAATTACGGCAGATGCAGCAGCAGCAGCCACCCTCCTACTAACACTAGTTCCCAGCACAAATCTTTCCCTCAAAGCTGCAGCTTCAGTTAGGCCATCTCTAGCTCTTTCAAGCCCTTCTGTTATGTATTGACTGACCTGAAAAAGAGAGAGAAACAAGGAAACTGAGTATATATCAATGGATTTGTTAATCCCCTAATCTAACCAACCAACTTACTTGGTCTAGCAGACAAGTGAACACTGCTTTCACATGGGCTGCAAGGGTAGTGGGCTGTACAAGAACATGGAAAAAAATCATTTAACAAACTTGAAAATATCTGAAAAGTTTACAATAAAATCCAGTAATAATCATAACACAGTTTTACCACATTTAGAATAAATTTTCTTTTACAATGGCAATAATTTTTTTCTACCTACAATATAATATAATTCAATACATAAAAAGAAAATGAGAAATCCTCAAAAGATAGTAACCATCAAAACATAAGGAAGATGAAACGAAACTAGCATTTGCCATTACATTTTTTAGAAAAAATGGCCAAAATGAATCCAAGAACTTAATTCAATCCCAAACATAATTGATACCATGAAACTTATCCTCAAAAGTCCTTATTCTTTCCAACCAAATTACTGAAACATAGCAAAAACTGTCTCCACAAAACCTTTGCTTTTCTGTAACTGCCGAACCCAGATAAGCAACCATCCAATAAAGAGAAACAACTTTTAGGATAAAGCCAACAAATCCCCAACTTCTCTCAACAACCTAAATGAAAAGGATCAGTAACCTCAGAACCTATTTTAACTTGCACCAAGAATAATTACTGCCCAAATATTCTTTTTTCTTCACACAGCTGAGACATGATACAATATAGGTGCCTGTCCCACTCATCCATTTGAAAATAAAAAAGAAGGTTAAATCCTCATTTTTAACATGACAAACGATTCATTCTCCAAATTCAAGGATGGATATTCAAGCTACCCCATCAAAGCATCAGAACTGTGCAATGCATATTGTTCCCATTTCATAATAATGAAAAACAAAAGAAAATGATGAACCATGCCAAGGAAGAGTATGGTTAGGACCCAAGCCTGAGCTTGTAGTTGAACTTCTCTGTAGATTATATATTCTAAATGAATATCTTTGCAGCATTAGGACTCCATTTCTATCCATGCAATGGTAACTACGAACCAAAAACACTACTCATGGGTTGCCATTCTAGACAGCGATCCAATTTTTCAAAGTTTATTCTTGAAATTGGTGAATTATGAATGACTGATTTATTTGAGAGATTGTCTTGGCTTATATCTTACAGGTTTAGATTGCTTGATCTTGAGGTTATTAACTTCAATATGATTCTTTCTAGAGTTTAGTTAATAAGTCTTCAAAAAGGAGTTCTTCATCTTTCATTATGCTATCAAGATTTAACTTCTACATTAATAATTTTAGTAAGAATTAGAATTTTGATTAATGAAACTTTCAATTTTTTAGTAAGAATTAGAATTTTGATTAATGAAACTTTCAATAAGTTTTCATAAATCAGTGAGACTCCTAGAAAGCATTGCTCAAGTACAAAACCATCCTAGAAATCCTACTTTACAAAATCCAACACAACTGACCAGATTTCAACATAAATTATTAAGAACCAAAAACACCAGTCTCGTTATTCATAGCAAAAAATAGAAAGTTAGATTTCCAAGTTTATAACCAATTTCAATTTGAAATATTCCCCACCTTCATACTCACTGATAATTCTTTGTCCAAATGTTTTTGACTTTCACTTCATTAAATCTTTACTTGAGACTATTATGCAAACTTTTTACTTTAATTTGAAACCACCAAATCCTCCATAACTTTGTACTTCAAAAACTCCAACAAAATCGACCATTAATTTCCACCTATAAAGCATTCAAAACCAAAAGCACAATTCTGAGGTTACACATTTGGTGGTCCATGACAGCAACCCAAACATCAAGTTTCTTAGCCATGATCAATTTGAAATCCTCTCCCCTTCTTTATCCTATTAGAAATCCTATATCTATATACTTTTCATACCTTCTGCTCCATTAAGACTATTTCTAACACCCCAAATTTAAACCTACTTTCTTTTGTCTAGGGAGATTTAAAAAAATTGCTACCAGGAAAACATCCTGCAAGCTTTCCATTTTAATTCACACCCCTAGACACCTTTAGAATATAACCACTTTCACTCTTTTGCCATCCATAAGCAAAAAGACTTTCTAAACCATAAAGAACGATATCTAAACCTTTTGGCCTACCATAATTGATTGTGAGCAGCCTTAAGTATTTAGTTCTCACAAGTTCATAACTCTACTGACTCCATCTTTGGCTGTTATATTTCCAAACCAGAATGAGTACTCACTCAGAAATTCTAAAGGGAAAAATTTCTCAAAACATTGGTGGCAATAAGTAATAAAAATTGGAGGAACAAATATTACTTGAGATGCAAGCAAAGTGCATCTGGAAATTGCTTCTTCATTCCAACGCACAAACTCTGTCACAACAGTAACAGATATTTGTTGTTGGGAAGATGCTACTGAAGCTCCTCTTGAGCGGCCAATTGTTCCACTTGATTCAGAGATCTGCTGGTTTTCTGCACGAAGTTCTGCCATCTGGAATACATAAACACATGTAATGAGTTGTTTCAAAAAAGAGCATCAGAGTTAAAACTTCAATTTTAGAAATGATCACTGAAACAAACCTTAGCTTGATAAAGTTGTCTAAGGGAGGCCCGCTCATGTTCAGGATATTCATCCTTGTGAGAAGAAAACAGAGATTCTGTGAGGCCTGAAGCAGCAGCAGAAAGTTTCCACTAAGGTCCGGTACTTAAAAGGTCAATAAATTTACTTTTTTTATATCTTTTTCTTTTTTTTTTACCAAAAAAAAAACACCAAAGAGACATAACGTAACATATGTGACAACTAGGTGTAAAAGCAGTGATGTGTATGTCTAGTATCAAGTAGTAGTAATGCTGAAATATCACTTATCCCAAAAGCTTAAATTATTACGAAGTGGGCGTACTATGTAAATCAAGGTAACAGTAGTAGTTTTGACACCAACTCACGTGTAGGCCCGCCCATTAACAGAGGACAGAAGTTGGACCTTACACATGCAGAAAAATTAATAAACATAAATGATACTAAAAAGATTTGAACACAAGACCTCGTAGAGAAACTAGGCTCTGATACCAAGAACACAAATAGAGTTGTGCAATATTGTGTGTACTTCGAAGAAGGAATTACAAGAAATATATACGATTCTTAAGTAAATCAAAAAAGAAACTATTTAGTCCAATGAAACAATCTAAAAATTACAAAGAAATTACAAATCTATAGTTTCCATATTTACACAATAAAATAGCACGATTCAAGGACAGCCCAATTTCTCAACATGTAAACGTGTTGATTTTGCACATCTAGAAAACGTTGACATTAACATCAAGTAAACCAATAATAACTTAAAAAAGTAGAGAAAAATTTTTAAGAGGCTAATTGTTATGTAATGGAAATGCATCTATTTATGGGGATTTATTTATTTTTTTTCAAGGAAAAGAAGCAAAGAGAAAATGTATGGCTGGGAACAAGCATATCCCAGTTTTGAAAGACCTAATTAGATTTGCCCAACAATGGCAACTTTTGATGGAGTCTTGCTTCGCACTGCAACATAACCCACCAAAACTAATTGCAGAAGTTGCTTACTCAATATTAGGACTGCGGACTCAATTTTACTGCCCTGATAAAAATATCAAGAAAAACATGTATCATCTCACAACTCCCCAATCATCTTAACTGTGGTACATCATATGTGTCCTTTATTATGCCAAGTGCACTCCCAAACATAATCTATATTGTCACATTCCACTTATAGCTTCTAATATCATAAATATTTTGTTTTTAATTTCTAAAAAAAGAAAACCTATTAAGGCTGCCAACAATGTGCAAAGTTAGTTCATTACCCTCAACATCCAAGTCGCCACATCCCACTGCACGTAGATCTCTAGCAAGTTCTTGTGTTTTTTCATATGCCACTGCTAGCATTCTAAGATACTGAAGCCTCTCAAGAGAAATGCAAATTAAATTAAGAACACATCATTAGTCCAATTAGCACTGGGATAAGAAAGAAGGAGAGGATAATAGAAACACATTATGTAATTCTATGCACCAATAGAAGTCCGCCTTCTTCCAGAGGAGGTAGGTTCATAAGAGATGGCTTCACTAATAGTCTGTCCAGAAGGGCTGTAACTCTCTGCTCCAAAACCCGCTGCATACAGCATTTGAAGACTAGTGTTACAGATCATGAAATTAGCTTGAAACAGTGAACAACAAGTGAGAATTTCCTGCCTAGTACCTGGACTAAAATTGACATAACTTCATTTGGAGAGGGGAAAACAGCCGTAATTGTTGCGGCCTCTTTACGTACCGTATCTACAAGATCAAAAACAAAATGAAAAAACAAATCCATGTAACGAATTAAAATCCTTGAATGATGAACATGAAAATCATCCCAACCTGTGATTTCTTTGAACAAGGAAGAAAGCCCGCGGGCAACATTGCTAGGACTAGCCTGTAAACCATGGTCACCAAGAACCAACCTGGTATCTGCATTCATGACTTCCACGTCAATAAACATTGGACGTGTTGCCACATAATGTTGCATGGCACTAGTACCCCTGTTAAACTGCATTACAAGTTGAACCAATGAGATAAGAAAGAAAGAGACTCCTTGGATTAATAATTCATTCACAGCTATCTATGGTTTATCCATAAACTAGAGCATCAAGACAATAACAGTGCACAATCTAACAGTAAGATGACAGCAAAACATTAACTTGAACTTGAAAGTATAAAAGTACAAAGTCTCAGAATGTCGGTACAAATGTGCAACTTAATTGTTGAGAGCAGTCATTTTGCACATCAATGCGTTCAGTCCATAATGTCTACAATCCAAAAACTGCTTAAGGGACCAAAATGAACATCTCCATTTCAACCATTAGAAAAATAAAGCAGACATTAATACATTGCAACTGACAACAACAAACACACATTTTATCTGTCTTCAGTTTTTAGATTAAGAGAGCTGTAGCTGAATGGGTTCTTTTTTAACTAAAGCTGTACATTAATACATTGCAACTGACAACAACAAACACACATTTGATCTGTCTTCATTTTTTAGATTAAGAGAGCTGCAGCTGAATGGGTTCATTGCAATAGCCACGACAATTTTTGAGATGACAAACCAAAGAACCCTATCATATTGTCCATAGACTTTTTACTTCAAAAAGCATTTTGGATATGCATGCTTTGATTGTACCAATTACAATATTTAGGAGCTTATACATTTATCAGAAAACACCTCAAACATTACATAACAACTGACATGAACAATAGTGTACTCGGAAGATTTTGAAAGCACAAAAGCATAATGAAAATCTAAAGTGGTTGGGTTGCAAGAAAATGCAGGCCCACAAATAATATGAAAATTAATAACAGAAAGATGGCCCTAACTATTTGAGAGAAAGCATGGACAATGTTGATGACAGGGAACTACTACCAATAAGAAGTTGAAGCATGGCATGATCTATCACTTCATAAAGTTAGGAATAAGTTCAAAAAGTATTTATCAAGTGGGTATAGTTACCTGAGATAAAATTTTAGCACACTCTGCCATCGTAGACAATTCTCTCTTCTGTGATGCTGCATCGAATCGAGACAGCAATCTGTTCTCCAGTTCTGCATAAAACAAAGAAACAAAAAACTAAAAACCTGCTCAACACGTGCAGAGCTCAGTGAGGTCTTTTCCTTCAAAATTTTCATTTCCACAATTCTAAATGATCAGCAATAGCAATCATAAAGAGAACACTTAACTGACTATACAAATTTTCTTTATATTTACTTAACCGCATTATTGTAAAATGAAAAGAGATTCACAAGACTGAGAGAAAGTTATTTTTCAGAAAGCAAAGAAACAAAAATTAATTCAAACACTGGGAGTACAATGAATAACAACAGATAGAGTATTTAACAAAAGATTCCAAAGTCAAGGACTATCTTTCATCAAATGGATAAACCTTCCAATTTCCAACTAACCAATCTGGAAACCACTCACAAAACTACAGAAAATACCAATATGTCAAATTGAATTCTGTTGCACAAGGACAGTTAAAATAATTAAGACTCCAATTGATTTCTATGGACAATCACCTACAGTTATCTATTTTGATGAACAATGGTGTTTGACCTCTATCGCTTACATGGCTGGCAAATCACCTTTACAGTATGAATAAGAACAACCATTGCATACCTAAGGCAGACACCAAATAGTCATCAATCCATGTTTAAAATTGCAAGATTACTGCAAGCAATAGTTGCACACTCCATTTACATAGCTCTCAAAGCTCTTATTTTGGCGACTTGGAGAAGCCCAAAGGTAAGGGACAGACACCCATGCCTACCTCAAAACACAAATGGTAGGATTGTGAAACCATCATCATCAAGCAAACAAAACTTGCTTAGTTATAAGGACCCAATAAGAAAGAGGGAAAAGAGGGGACTGATCTCCCAAATTAGACACTAGAGAACATATTCACTAAAAATGAAAAGGGAAACAGAATAACACAAAAAATATCTCCAATGTAGCACCACGGAACCACATGGTAAATATTTGGTATAATTGAGCTTACATAATTTTCTACATTAACTGTACTGGTTCAACTTGTTTGTTCTACAAAAACAGTATACCCATCTACCAAATAAATCTATTTGAGCTCAACACTATACCGTTGCAGTATTCCTGAAGATTAGCAACTGCAACTTCCAATCCTCTGCTAGCAGTTGCATTGCCCACGACCATTGGTACAGCTATGCTTTGTCTTCCAATATCTTCCTCCGCAAAGGACCCTACAATCAAACATAAATTACAATTCAATAGTTGTTCGTAATGTCCTATTGCATAGCGCATCGTCAGAATTCTTGCTTCAAGAAAAAGAATAGATTCACGTTTGGTACACTGTATAGACTATGGTTTGTACTAATTTTTGCAATCCTGTATTTTGAACGTTTGATGCACTGGATATGCTATTAAAGTCAACTCAAAACGAATATGGGTTGGACTGGACAAAAATGAGTCAGGATTAAATAATTTGATTAATACGTCTTACATAGAGTTCTTCCAATAATATACAGTACGCTGCAATACAATACAAAAAATAATGCTGTAGTTCTGTGTGCTAAATGAGCCCCTTATGATCAGCAAAGGCGACAGTCATGAGCTTTCATATTGATAAGCATGGTAGAGCATAAAAGAATGTAGAAATTACTTAAACCTGCACTTTTATTTTATTTTATTTTTTTTTTCTTTTGGAGAGGGAATTCTTTATAACCATTCCCATGTCTGTTTGTTACACTTGTCACACTCTTCATTATCTCAATGTAGATGCCAAGAAAAAAATAACATGGCACCTTAAGAGCAAACAGTTGGCATGATAGAAATTGTACTTTCAGGCAAAATGTCAACGAGATAGATATAATTAACTAGAAAAAAGAAACATATAAATGAAGTATTAAGGCATTAAATACATAACCATACAAGCATATAGGTAGATAAGACAAAAATTTAGTGTTGGGACAGTCAATGGTGAATGTGTTTGGAAGCATACAAATAATAAGAAAGACTTGAACATGATGAGAGTTTGTACGTCTCACAAAACATCTTTGCACTTGAGATAAGAACATGGATGCTAGGTAGTCAAAGAAAATTTTAAGAAATTAGCTAACTGGTCCCTGATCACTTTTTCTAGTTGAAATAAGAAAGAAAAAATACCTCAAAAGCTCTTAGTTTAGCATGACTTTGGTACGAGAATAAATTTAACTCAAAGAAATCTAAGATTACAATAGCTTTATAAGAATAATGCTATCTTACGTAATTTTTGAGCAATTGAAGCAGCTTCAGCAACACGGCTATCATCAGAAAATAGGGGTGAAAGTTCCATTAGGTCACCAGGGCTGCTATTAAACTCCATCAAGTACTGTAGGATTAAATTACAAAACAGTGTTAACTCGTTCCAACTGAAATGTATAATATACTACATACCAGCTGAAAGTACCTTTATGAGCTCTATAGTTTGACTAGCAGTTTCCCTCTGAGAATCTGCACTCTACATGAGAAATTCACATGAATCTAAATTTAAATTACCATATATAAAATAGAAATATTAACATGACAAACAACATTATCAAGTAATAAACTGAGTTATAAGCATATAATAACCAAACTTGGGACAAAATTCACCTGCAGATGGTCCCCTATTTTTGCAGCTGTCTGTCCAACACTTGATATGCGTGAATCCAACCTTGCAAAGCTTTCAAACAAACCATCTACTCCTTTTTCCAGCTGATAAATGATATGTAAAATACAGCTAATGTAATCAAATTTATCACGGAATGTTGTATATTATTATCCAAAGTACTTTTAAAATATGTGCATGTCACGCCTTTAAAGGTTGGGCAATCATATCAAGAAAACAAGTTAGATGTATCAAAGTCAGTATTAAATTATTAGCACAAAAATAAGAATTAATCTCAATTTCAACAGGGTATTAGAATCCAGAAGACGTTGAGTTTCAAAACTTCGGAAAGCGACCACTTCTTGCTATTGGTACACTTTTTCTTTTCTTTTTTTTTTTGATAAGTAAAAATATATATTGATATTTTGCTTCTTTTTTTTTTATATTATTATTGCTATTGGTATATATATATATATATATAGATATTGCTATTTTTATTTTTATTATTACTATTGGTACCTTGAGTTCAGTATATTTTGTGAATAGTTTCAAAAGTACAATGCATGCCTTCTAACTAACCTCAGCAAGTGTCTTCCGGTGCTTAGAATCTTGTGCAGAAACTTCCTTCTTAACATTGTAAAGTCTTCCATCAATCTTTGAAAGGAAAAGAAAAGAAAATGATTTGTCTCAGCAGAGAACACATTGACCTTATAATTCTGTCATCTACAAACCAAAAACCCTACCTGCTTCCGAAGATCAACCAACTCTTTACAAGAATCTTTGAACAAAGATAAGAGCTTATCAACTTCAGGAAATAAAGGGTCAGACAGTCCCTGTGCAAATTTTGCTGCATCTGACGGAGCTCGGAAGTGACCATTTGGCAAAGCATCAGACCCACTAATGTTCCCATGTCCTTCAGAAGAATCTGTTTCGTCTTCTTGAAAAGATGGGAGGAGCTCATTTACCAAGTTCCCAAACAATGCATCAAATGAAAAATCCCCCTACAATATATTAAAATTCATTCTTTAAAGTTCATTTCACCGACAAGCAAGTATTTATATCAATCCAAAAAAATTAGGAGATGAGAAACTGTCAATCAAGTACTTGTCAGTGTCTTCTTACCTTAAAGTCGTCTATGTCCAAAATGAGAGGAAGAGAACTAACAGATGAAGATTTTGCACGCCTATCACTCTTGATTCCATCCCTACTATCTTTCATCTAATTCACGACCCAAGGGAATAAATTAAAAAATAAAATACAGATATTAAAGCAACTGAATTTCCAAATGATACAACAACAAACTTCAATAAGTCTCAATTCTCCTTTGCAGAACCAGAAAGTGAGATACCAAAAAAAAAACAAAAAAAGGGTAAATCAGACCCTAAACTGAAAGCAAAACAATACTACATATGCGGCAAGTCTTGCAGTCATATGCTGAATTGCATCTGATACACAAATTTACTATAACATTGTTAATGGGGGACCCTCCATAAACAATCTGAAGCAATTGCAGTAACAAAATAAGACTAAAAAAATCCCCAAACCAAAACCCTAAATTACAATTCTAAGTTCCAAAATCAAATCTAAAACCAAAATTCAGACAGATTGAAAAAATGAAAGACAACAGAGAAATGGAAAAAAAAAGGGCAGAAAAAAAGAAGGGAAAATTGCACCTCTCTGCGAATTCACTAATGGAGAGCGATACTGAGCGAGCAAAGACGAAAGTGAGAGAGTAGCAGAGAGTCCCGCCTCGTTCTTCTTCAATTGCTCTGGTTGGCTTAGATCGAAGAGGAGGAGATCTTGGACGAAGAATACAACGAACATGAAATGTCGCAAATGACGGGTTTAACCTCGTAGTGCAAGAGAAATGTTATACAGATGAGGGTAATATTGGAAATTTACAAATAGCTGGACTTTTATGTTGTGTGGTGGTGCTGCGCTGTGCTCCATGCTTCGTGTATTGTTTCGATTTTTTTTTAGTAATTTTCTTTTTATTTTTTACTTTTTAAAAAAAGAGTTGCTCAAGTTTTGGAACATATTTATTTATCGTGAATTCATGATAGCAATCATTTTCCAGAAAATAATAATAATAATAATTTCATTATCCTGAATTAAGTTTTTTTATATTTCTTTATTTTTTGGACAGTTAAGTTTTTTCATATTTTAGTGGTGTTATAAAATAATTGGTAAATATTAACATTGCAAAAAAAGAGATAAATTTTTACTTGATCTTTTTTTTCACTCACAATACTTAAATATAATATTACATGCATCAATTATTTATCAATGGGCATTTATTTTTATATTGTATCTGTGTCAACTCATTTATTTTTTATATTGTATTTGTATGGGCGTATTTTGTGACTGCGGCAACACATATTATATTTTTATCAAACATATATAATGTCTAATTTTATTATAATTATAATAATAAATTTATAAATTATAAAAAATGAACATAATAAATAAAGAAAACTTACTTCAATTATTGTTTATACTATTATTTAATTCTAATATATATATATATATATATATTAGAAAATATGTACTATAAAAGGAAAACAAAACAAATTTCATCGCTACTTGATTAGAATAATTTCAAATAAAAGTAACGAAATAATAAAATAGATGATTATAAACAAGTAAAAGCCTAAATATTGAATTAATAAATAATTCACTATAGCAAAATGATGTGTTTTGATAATTTAATCAAATACATTAGTAACAAACAAATAAATTATAAATGTTAACATAACATAATTTAATAAAGTATTGCATTAATTATTTTTTTTTAAAAATAACAAATCTAAGGAAGAATATAAATGAACAAATCTAATATACATATTTTGTTAACAACAAATATATTATATTTATTTGTGGTTATAATTAGCGTGTCATGAGTTTATATTTGTTTAGCCCATTATAGGTTTATTTTGTGTTTAGCTCATTAAACTTATTTCAAAAAAATAAAAAATTAAATAAATAAATAATACATGGCCCTTTATTTATTGCATAATTTGGCTAAATATTTAACCTATTTATATATCCACCGCATCATTAATATTTTTTAAAATATCATGTCTCATAAATTTTATAGATCTATTATATCCCTATCATTTACAATACCCACAAATTCTTCATCACTTTTTTTTCTTATACATCTTTTTTCTCCTATAAACCCAAAAAACTCAAAGAGATAATTGTCAATGGGCTGTAAAAGGTGCAAGCAAACTAAATAAAAATAGGAATTATTATATTTATACCACTTAGATACAGGATATGAATTAGCATTATTAGGTGCCAACATAACAAACATAGATAATAATTTCTGCATAATAGAATTAGAACAATTAAAATATTTAACTACAGGATTAGAACTATATAATAACTTAAGTTGTGAAATAGATCAATTACAAACTATATTAGAAAAACAAGAATATATAGGAGAAAATACTCTAAAATATTGGGATAAATATTAAGAATATTGCCACATAAGAGTTAATAACCCTGAAATAGTCATAACATCCAAAGCAATATCCAGCTTCTAATCAAGAATTAGAATGGTATAAAGAACATATAAAAGAACTATTAGAATTAAACCTCATAATAAGAAGTGATTCACAACACAGAAGTCCTTCATTTTTTGTATATAATCACTCAGAATAAAAAATAGGAAAACCAAGAATGGTTATAAACTATAAAAATATAAATGACATAACTGTAGATGATGGATACATAATCCCTAATAAGGATCAACTAATAAATAAAATACAACGTGCTACACGATGTAGTAAATTTGATTATAAAGCATGTACTACCAAATAAAAATGCATCTAGATTCAATACACTATGCAGCCTTTATAAGCCCAAACCGAATAGGATATTTTGAATGGCTTGTAATGCCATTTGGACTTTTAAAATATAGAACATTTAAGAACATATAGAACATTTAAAAATAACATTTAAGCTATTTCAAGAACATGACATAATAATTTCTAAGAAAAAGATAGAATTAGGAAAACAATTTATAAAATTTTTAGGAGTAGAAATAGGACAAGGACAGATAACGTTACAACCACAAATAATTCAAAAAATATTAAAATTTTCTAAAGAAATAACAGAATTGAAAACAATACAACAGTTTATAGGATTGTTAAACTATGTTAGACCTTGCATGAAAAACCTAAGTAAATATTTAGGACCATATATGCCAAAGCCAAAAAAAAAATGGACAAAGAAAATTCAACGAGCAAGATAAGAAAATAATAAGACAGATAAAAGAGATGGTAAAAACTTAATCACTACTCTCATTACCTTTAGATACAGACTAACTCATAATAGAAACAGATGGATCAATAGAAGGATGTGAGCAGTATTAATTACTAAGCCCAATAAAACAAGCCCAAAATCAAAAGAAAAAATATGTAGATATAATTCAAGATCATATAAAGAAAAGGGAGAAATAAAATCAATAGATGCTGAATTATTAGCCATAGCATATGCAATAGAATCTTTTCAATTATTTATAATAGGAAAAGAAGAATTTTCTATAAGAACAGATTGTGTTGCGATAGCAAAATTCTATAATATAAAGAAAATTGAAAAGAAAAGATCTGTTCAAAATAGATGGCAGAACTTTCCAAACATTTTTATAAGCAAAGGTTTAAAACCTAATATTGAACATGTAAAAGGAAAAGATAATACTATTGCAAATACTCTAAGCAAACTTTTATATGCAGAGCAGAGAGGAGATACAAAGGGATATAAGCCTAATATCTCCTATAACAATGTCTCAAAAGATGGTCAGATTACCATCTAGAGGAGGAAGCAGAGGCAGGAGGCCACTAGCACATAACATATAGCCCATAATGGCTGAAAATCATACAAAGGCTATAATGGCTGAAAATATAATAAGCCGTGGAAGTACTATGGCGTACCATAATTGGCTTGACTTGAACCTTACCTTTGCTGATTTTACAGAATCAGGCTCAGTTCAATATACCGAAAGGTCTTAAAGTCCACAAAGATGAAAAAATACTTATTGATAATATATGGATAAGCCAGCTGAACCAATAGGAAGCATGCTATTGCTTGCCTTAATAGTTTCAGTATATACTTTCATGATAAAAATTATAACCTCTCATACTATATTCTTTTTGAAGGCCCAGTTTCTGGTTTCTATCATACTTGGGGAGAACTCATAACAATAAAAAAAGACACAAAAGATGCCAAATACAAAAAATATAACTCTCTTAAGCAAGCCCATGAAGCAGCTAAAGCCTATATAGGCCCAAAATACTATATCAGCCCATCTCTCAGGCAATACTAGACAAAAGCATCATCATCAACAGAAGATGACAAATATATAAAGGCACAGGATACCATAACACAGCTCAGCCAGCATGTGCAAACTTTATAGTAAGAACTCAACCAAGCAAAGTAAGATAAAGCTGTGTTCCACTAAGAAAAAAAAGCTTTAATAAAGCAACTAGTTTCTGCACTCAGTAATAAATCGTATAAAGAAGCCAGCATAGGAGAACCAAATGTCATAACAATTTTAATAAAGCAACAAGAAGACATAAAGGAAAAACATCAACATATCACTTTATCCTTATAAGTGATTCCTAAATACCCCTTTAATAATGCTCAAATACGACAAATAGAAGAAGTTATAAAAGAAGAATTCGATATATGAATAAGACAAGAATTCGAAGAACAACAGTTTTTTGAAAATGAAGACTATGAAGATTTCCTCAGAGACATACAAGAATAAGAAGATAGCCTTCATCAGCAAGCATAACAAATGGATACCATCAGAAAGGAAAGCTAGGCATCTCCAATAGATAATGGAGAGACATAGAGAATATATGAATCACATAATGATACATAGTCATCCTTCAACAGATTAGCCGTTCATACCACCTCATAAGCTCATAAAATACTTAGAAAATACTTCTTTTTTCTAAATTTATCAATGGTTCTAGGTACTATTTTCAATGTTATTTATGCGTAATTCTATAGTACTTATTCTATGTTTTAATAATATTAATTTAGAAATATTTATATGATTATAGTTTTGCCAGTTGAGCTTATATTTTTTTATGGAACACATTTGACATATTTCTTTGCTATAGTTTTGGCACCGTGGTCTTCTATCTAAGGGATATAAATGACATATATGACAAGGTATCGACTCAAATCCTTTGTTTAATATCCAATTATGTTGGCAATGATTTTTATCTATATTCATATATTCATAACTTAACTAATCTAATTCACTTGAATATTTTTCTTGAAATTGTGCGAAGAAAGAGTCTTTATCTTCACTATCACTATTATTATTAGGTATTTCTTGTAAACATATTGAGTATATTGTTTTTGTATCACTTATATATTCTCCTAAGTCTATCAAATCTAATTTAGTGGTTTCAATTAATTGAGATTTTTTATTATATATATTATATCTTTGATCACATTTAGTGGCTATATGACCCACTTCTCCACATACATAACAAGTTATAGTATCTTTATAAGTTCTTTTAGGGTTATACTTCTTGACATGTTTATCCTTTTTAAGAAAAGGCTTTCTAGCATCTAACTTTCTTAAATAATATCTCTTTTTGTATTCATGTATAGGTTTTCTATATTTATGGCACTTATAATTTTTTCATTTATATTCCTTATGATCATATTATTGTGGTGTATATATATATTTTTACAGAAATTATATCCTCCTTTTATTTGTTGGTGCATAACCATTTCTGTACATTTCTTCTGTAGTTGATTCTTTATGAAATATATTCTTGTAACTATGTTATCTATATAAGTTCCTTTATGAGTTTCTCTATATTGGTTGTAATTATTTTGTATTTCTATTCCTAACGGACTAGGTAACTTATTAAACAATTTATGTTCTAAATCTTCATTAAATATATTTTGTGACTTGATCGTATAATGTAAAAAGCCTTGAAGGAAAGGAATTATGTCATTCCAATTGGTTATACTTAACTGTTCTAAAGCTCTAACAGTTTCTGACTGTTGTAGTTTAGATCCTAAGTTAGAGTCTGACGATATTATCACATTACTAACCATATTTACAAAATTATGAGGGTTTGGTCCATGTTCAACTAATTTATTAAAATTTTTAGGGTATTGTGATTTATAATTTCCCATGTTCAAAGATGTTTCCCTGAAGTGCATTAGGATGGACAATAGCTGATTTAAAAGGAATTAATCCTCTCATCTGCACACACAAGATTTATTTAGAGGAAAATGCTGAACCATCTAGAGAAATGCAGCGAAGGCTTAACCCTAATATGAAAGAGGTAGTGAGAAATGAAGTCATTAAACTCCTAGATAATGGAATCATTTATCTTATTTCTGATAATAAATGGGTAAGTCCTATACAAGTTGTACCTAAGAAATCTGGAGTCACTGTAGTAAAAAAATAAAAATAATGAGTTAATTCCAACTAGAACTGTTACAGGTTGGCGTATGTACATTGACTATAGAAAACTTAACTCAATGACTAGGAAAGATCATTTTCCTTTACCTTTCGTGGATCAAATTTTAGAAAGAGTTGTGGGGCATGAATTTTACTGTTTTCTAGATGGGTATTCTGGGTATAATCAAATTGCAATCGCACTCGAAGATCAAAAGAAGACAACAATCACATGTCCATTTGGTACTTTTGCATATCGTAGAATACCGTTTGAATTGTGTAATGCACCTGCTACATTTCAAAGATGCATGCTTAGCATTTTTAGTGATATGGTTGAACGTTTTCTTGAAGTTTTCATGGTTAATTTTCCTGTGTTTGGTGATTCATTTGATGATTGCCTATCTAACTTGGAAAAAGTTTTGGCCAGCTGTGAAGAGAAGAATCTTGTGCTCAATTGGGAAAAATATCATTTCATGGTAACAAATTGTATTGGACTTGGTCACATTATTTCAACTTGCCAACACCAAAATCTATTAAAGATGTTAAATCATTTTTGGGACATGCTGATTTTTATAGAAGGTTTATTAAAAATTTTAGTACAATATCTAGACCTTTGAGTAACTTTTTATTAAAAGCTATTATTTTTTAATGGACAGAAAATTATGAAAAGGCTTTTGTTAAGCTTAAGAACATGCTTACTTCTGCTCTTATCATGCAACCTCCTAATTGGTCTTTAACTTTTGAAATAATATGTGATGTAAGTAATTATACTGTTGGAGCAGTGTTAGGACAAAGTAAAGATAAGAAATCTTATATCATTTACTATGCAAGTAAAACTCTAAATAGTGCCCAATTAAATTATTCCACAACTAAAAAGAAATTGCTTGAGGTAGTATTTACATTGGATAAATTTAAATCTTATTTTGTTGGCACACCAATTATTGTCTTTAGTGATTATGCAGTTTTGAAATATTTTTTCTCCAAGAAAGATGTCAAACCTAGATTGATTAGGTGGATTCTTTTATTTCAAGAGTTTTCTATCACTATTCGAGATGAAAAGAGAGTTGAAAATGTTGTGGCCGATCATTTATCAAGACTTATTTATGATAAAACTTTTGACTCTGCACCAATTAATGACACTTTTCTTGATGAACAACATTTTAGTATTTCAGATTTACCATGGTTTGCTGACATTGCGAATTTTCTTATCATAGGTCAAATCCCAAAATTTTGGACTTCACATGACAAAAGGAAGTTTTTAACTGAGATGAAAAACTTTTACTAGGATGGCCCTTATCTGTTTAAATACTGTTCTGATCAGATATTTCGTAGATGTGTAGTCGACCATGAGGTAAGTAGCATTATCAAATTTTGTCATTCAGAAGCATTCGGAGGTCATTTTTCTTCAAAGAAAACGCCTGCAAAAATATTACAGTATGGATTTTATTGGCCCACTTTATTCAAAGATACGCATGCATTTTGTAAAACATATGATAATTGTTAAAGATCGAGATCCATTTAAAAAAAAAACATGATGCCATTAAACCTCATTCTTATGATTGAAATTTTTTATTGTTGGGGTATAGATTTCATGAGACCATTTCCATCGTCATTTGGTTTTGTGTATATATTAGTAGAAGAAGATTATGTTTCAAAATGGATAGAGGCAATTTCAACTCGAAATAATGATCACAAAACAGTGATTAAATTTTTGAAAGAATATATTTTAAGTCGTTTTGGAATTCCTCGAGTCATTTTAAATGATGGGGGAACACATTTTTGCAAGAGGTCATTTGAATCTTTAATGAAAAAATATGGAATCATACAAAAAGTTGCCACCCCTTATCACTCTCAATCGAATGGACAAGTAGAACTTGCAAATAGGGAGATAAAGCAAATTTTAGAAAAAATGATTAGTCCAAATCGTAAAGATTGGTCTTTGAGACTAAATGATGCACTTTGGGCATACCGAACGGCTTTTAAAACTTCATTAGACATGTCTCTCTATAGGCTAGTCTATGGAAAACCATGTCATTTACCTGTGGAACTTGAACATAAAGCTTACTGGGTCATTAAAGTTTTCAATTCAAACCTTGATAATACATGCAAATTGTGAAAGTTACAAATAGGTGAACTTAAAGAATTGAGAAATGATGCATATGAGAATTCAAAAATTCAAAAAGTTAGAACCAAAGCTTTTCATGACAAAGTAATTTTAAGAAAAATATTTGATGTTAGTCAAAAAGTTCTGCTTTATAATTCTCGACTCCATATATTTCCTGAAAAATTAAGATCAAGGTAGAACGGGCCATTCATTGTTAAACATGTGTATCCATATGAGGCTGTTGATATTGAGAATCCTAAAAATGGTATTGTGTTTAAGGTAAATGGACAAACACTTAAACTATTTTTAAAAAATCATGTTTTTGATAAAGAAATTGTTTCACTTTTTGACCATTGTTATGAAAAATAATAATGGTCAATTGATGTAAATATTTATTTTTCTTTTTAATTTATTTTATTGTTTTAATTACAGGATATTTATGATTTGATCATTTTCTTCCCCAGTTAAGTGGCGGATAACGGTACTCCATTTTTTTTATATCGGTTTCTTTTCAGTTTCCCATAATAACTTATCCATTTTCTCTTTACAATGGATGTCACTCTTACAAATTTGAAAAAATATTTTCCTTCCCTTCCTCATAATGCTCTAACAAAAATTTACAAAGTCAGATGTGTAAGATTGAGAATGTTAATGGACAAGGGGATGCCTCAAGATATTCGCTGGATAATTAAAGCAAAAGTCGGATTAGCTCGTGAATCTTTAAATTCGTTTGCCTCATACATGCCAGGAATAGGTAAGAGTTCATATTCTAAAAGGAGAAGAGCAAAAAGAATGCAAGTTTGTCATAAATGTGCACGATGGACTGGCAACAAGCGATGTCGTTCTAAAGGAATGGTTTCTATTAATCGAGAAGATAAAATAAACTTTATCAAGGATGGACTGAGTAAGGAGTCATTAGATGATATCTTATTGACTTTTGAGACGCATCCTTGTGGAGTTGTACATCAAAAAATTCTTAATTTGTGAAATCTTTTTAAAAAGGAGCAACAACGCTACAGTTTTGGGCATCTGACTCTAAAAGACCCTGTTTGCCAATTTATAAGAAAATTGGATAGGAAGCTTATCCTCGACTCATAGAAGGCGTTTAAGCCGTTGCTGTAAGTAAAACCAGAGGAAGATGTGAGCCACAATCACAACTACATGCATATCATTGTTTTGGTTTAAAAAAAAAAGCTTTTGTGTCTTAATTATTTGCACATAGCAAACATTGTCTGCACACCGTTGGCCTACTTATGTAGGCATCATCATTGCATTTTTTATTATTGCATGGTCTCTTTACTTATTTAAACACATCATTTTCTTCATCACAATCCAAGTCTTAGTCATTGAAAAGGTCGAGATGGAGGGAGCTTCTGTTTGTCGATTCACAAATATTTGTATATTTTGTGGATCAAGTCCTGGAAAGATAAAGAGTTTTTAAAAGCTGCACACACCCTCGGTCGCGTGCTCGCTGAGAAAAAGATTCATTTAGTATTTGGGGGAGGTAGTCTTGGCTTAATGGGGTCTATATCCTTAGCTACACATGTAGGAGGAAGCAATGTTTTAGGTATTATTCATCGAGCTTTAACTACACCAAATCTGACAGTTGGCAAGGAAATTCAAATCTCAACCATGCATGAACGAATATCTAAAATGATTCAGAAATCTGATGCATTCATTGCTTTACCTGGTGGCTATGGTACTTTTGAAGAAATTTTTCAATTGGTCTCTTGGTCCCAATTGAATTTCCCTCGTAAACCCATAGGTTTATTGAATGTTAATAAATTCTTTGATAGTTTGTTATCTTTCCTTGATCATACCACGGAACAAAATTTTATCCCTCATTTGGCTCGACAAATCCTTATTTCTGCCTCAACTGCTGATGAATTAATTGATAAACTACAACGTTTCATACATGTACTGATCTAATAATGGCTCAGCTAGATTGGTCTGAACGAAGTAGTAAAAAGCGAAGGTTTGATCTTACACTCAGTTTATAACTTCCTTATTCTTTGGTTTTACTTACAACATTTTATATTTGCTCAAGTCTTTGTTAGGTTTCTCTTTTCAATAAATGCCGCATCAGGTAACATCTTCTGACTCTTATCTTTTTATATTTAGATATTGAGGACAATGTTGAAATCTGGTTGGGGGAGAGAGTTTCTTTAAAAAATAAAATAAAATTAGATAACTAACTAACTAACTTGCTGTAACTAAAACCAATTAAGTATGATGAAGTGAGGAGTAATTTTACTCTTGAAACGCATTTAAGGAAGGAGGTTACTATTTTATTTTGATTTGTAGAAGTAACAAAGTTTTATTATTTAATTCTCTTTGAAAAATTCAAGTTTATAAACTCTCATATCTTTATCTAGCTATTTTTAGTAAATATTGCTATGCTCTCTTTCACACACACACTTATACATATTATTGTGGGCTGCAAAAATGGAATGTTACAATAATTTTGTTCTTTTGCTTTGCTAAAAAAGAACAACCAAGGAAATGGGAAGTTTAATTATTAAAATTAAAAAAGTAAAAAAATTATAGACAAAGTTTGATTTTGTAACCTCCTTAGCTTGAGCAATTAAACTTGTATGGGTGTCTCAACACCTAATACCCTATAACCAATTGGTTTGGGAGTTATTGGTCTAAAACTCGATACAAAGGTTAAGGAGAAAGTTTAAGAAAATCAAACATTGCACTTGTTTTAAAAATAATAATAAATAAATAAATAAATTTAAATAAGCATCTGTAACCCAAGTATTAAGCTCGTAGGGGTGTCTTAACACCCAATACCTAAGACCAACTGGTCTGAGAGTCATTAGCCCAAAACTCATTACATGGGTTAAAGATCTATTTTATTTATTTTTAAAAAATTGATAAATAAATAAAAACCCCTGCCCAAGGAAGTAACATTAATAAAGCATTGAAACCGATTTTTACTATTGTCATAAATAGCTCCATATATATGTGAAAATGAACACCAAAAGAAGGTTTAACAATATCTTAAAAATAATTAGATAAGTGAGAGTTTATTTAATTGAATTGCTCAAACGAAGAAATTGACAATTAACTTTGTGAATTCTACTCATCAGTGATGCTTGTATTACTAAGGACTAGTAATAAGCTGGTTGGGGTTGTGATGAGCACTTAAAAGTGTATGTTTATTAAAGCTTAAATCATCATTATACACTTAATAGTATTATTAACTTCTCTAATTTATGCAATTTTTTTAAATTTAAGTTTAAAAGTAAAAATTAATTGAAATATGTGTTTTTGATACAAGTTTAATAAAATGGATGTATCTTTCAATTTAGGAGGCCAATTAAAGTGATTCTTAATGCAATGGAAAGATAACTTAATGCACCACAACATTGTAGTTATCAACAAAGTCCAGTACAGAAGTTTAGCGGGCCGTATTTGGGGCTAAATCACAACTATTATGCATTCAAAGACCAGCCCAATAATGTTCAGTATTTGTGTCGTATCTCACAAAATATTAACCCACAGCTACAATTTTTATGTTTTGACTAATGGAAGATTCCACAGAATTCGATGTGATATGAATGGTGCAAGTGGGAAGACAAGCATGACATATATTTTCAAAGTTTACCTAACCATGTGTTTATTTTTATACAAGTCTCTTGGCATTTTGTTACTCTTAATGGTTTATAAATAGCAGCATTGAATACTCATTTGGGCATTCAAAAGGGAGATATCAGATCATACTCTTTGTATTTTTGTTTCTCTTGTTGTAATCTTCTTATGTTCTTAGTAGAAGTTATGTTCATTTCCTTCTTTTTTTCTTTTCTTTCTTCTTTCTTATGAGTAACTAATCCTCATTTTGCCTAGGTGAAAAGGTGAAGCTCTTGGTTATGAAATAAGATTAGATTAATCTCTTTTTTGAGATTGAATGTTTATATTATCATGTTGTTATTATATGTATTATATTTGTTTCAATCAACTTAGAAACCCTCCTTGTAATGTGGATATCTTGATTCATTATTGACAAGAAATTGACACAATAAATACTTGAACTCACTTACATGCGTTTGCATTATTAGGAACCCTTCTTACAAAGTGGGGATCTTGATTCATTGTTAACAAAAAATTGGCACAATGAATACTCAAACCCATTTGCAAGTATTGGCGTTAGTAATAAAATATAACTATATTTATAATTTTAAATGAACTTTGAATGTTATATTTTTCAATTGGAACCTTCTTTGTGTATGGATTACAATTGAGTTATAAACAAATTAATCTTACCCTTCTTTTATATACCAAGAGTGGATCTCCTAACCCTAGCAAATCTTTTTATTTAAGAACAACTTGTATTAGTTTAATCTTAGTTAACAAATCATTTTATTTTAATCTCTAGCAATTTTTCTTCATTAGTTCCCTATGGATCAACCTGAGACTTCCAAGAATTTATTACTTGAGACAACCTGCACTTAGGTTTACAACCTTTTTGTTGTAGCAAAGGAGCATGGTCTTTGTCTAAATATTGCTTCCTTGTCACTGATATCTAAAAAGAAGAATTTAAAAACATTGTCTGAGACATTTTCAATTCGCACCTTGCCTTGCAGATTCCAGTTTTTTAAGATACTTTCTTTCAGTTTAAACCTTTAGAAGTTTCTTGTGGAAAGGAGTTTCCCAACTAGAACTTTCCGTGTGATTTCTACACCCTCTTCGTCCCTGTCAGTTAAGGAGAGACCCTTAAAAGAGAACTGAAGTTAAACTAGTTGTGATTGGGATGAATCCAGTAAGGAGAACAAATAGCTATATCAAAACACACTTCTTTGCAGATGGCACCTCTGAAAACCTCGAGAGCATGTTTAGAGTTCCATGGATACTATTTGTGCGGACATATTTTGTGCCTGTGGCAGTACATATTATATTTTTGTCAAACATATTTAATTTCTAATTTTATTATTATTATAAAAGGAAAACAAAACAAATTTCATCACTACTTAATCAAAATACTTTCAAATAGAAATAAAGAAATAATAAAATAGATGATTATGAGCAAGTAAAAGCCTAAATATTGAATTAATAAATAATTCACTATAGCAAAATGATGTGTTATGATAATTTAATCAAATATATTAGTAACAAACAAATAAATTATAAATGTTAACATAATATAATTTAATAAAGCATTGCATTAATTATTATTTTTTTAAAAAAATAACAAATCTAAGGAAGAATATAAATGAACAAATCTAATATACATATTCTGTTAACAACAAATATATTATATTTATCTGTGGTTATACTTAGCGTGTCATGAGTTTATATTTGTTTAGCCCATTACAAGCTTGTTTTGTGCTTAGCTCATTAAGCTTATTTCAAAAAAAAAAAAATACATGGCCCTTTATTTATTGGATAATTTGGCTAAATATTCAGCCTATTCATATATCTACTGCATCATTAATATTTTTTAAAATATCATGTCTCATAAATTTTGCAGATCTACCTATATTTTTATAAAATATCCTTGTCATTTACAATATCCACAGACCCTTCATTACTTTTATCTTTTATGCATCTCTTTTCTCCTGTGAACTATTCAAGTATTTAACCACCTTTTCTCTACTTTTCGTTTAATTTTCTTATTCTTTTTTTCTCAAATCATATTAAATCAAAATCTCTTATATCCATATATTTTTTAATTCAAACATTTAAATATGGGTTTCACTTCAACAAATACTAGGGGTGTTTATCGGTTAAAATCCAATTACTTTTGACAATAACCAAACCAATCCAACACTTATCAGTTTTTAAATTTTACAATCCAATTGAAAGCTAAAATTCAATCCAATCCAATCTAATAGTGATCTGTTTGGATCGATTATTTCAATCGGTTTTGGATTGGATTGATTATAAGCTAATTCAATCCAATTTTAAACATGAAAACAACATTACAAATAAATCCACATTATAACAACATTAGCAAAAGCAGCTACAACAACTGTGTATATTGAAAATTTATTAAGTAGCAACTAGTGGTTAGATGGATGAAAATATTACCTAATTAGGAAACATAGAAACACAAACAAACACAGTAGAAGAGAAAAACAATTAGTATATTACCCATGATAATCTTGGTTCTCAGATTAATTCCCCTTCCTGTAGCAGAATCATTGAAAATCGAGTATTAGAAAATTAGTAACATCAGTATGAATTTTAACTGGAAGCTTTAAAATGAAAAAAAATTATACAATATACATTAGTCTTAATTTGACCCATTTCGTTTATTGCTTCATAGAAAATCTCAAGTCCAAAACAAGATCCACTTAAACCATATTGAACCAGATGACATTTAACAGTAAGGAGTGCATTACATATAGCATACATGATTTCCTAAATGTGCCAGAAAAAGGGTTAAAAACTATTAACCTAAGAAAAAGTTATACAAGGTTTATATTTCAAACATTGGTACGAGGCCAGAGAAACTATTTGGGAAAAACACCTAGGAATCAGTATAAATAAGCCTCATCTTGTAACTAAAGGGAGTCTGGATAGGTTGTGAAACCTTATTCCATGTCGAAATTTCTTACAGTCTTAATAAAACAACAATAGATTTAAACGAAAATTCCCATAAAATTTACCATCATCACAGGTTTTCACATGAGGCCGGTCATGGCAAAAACAAACGAATATTAAGATAAACAAATATTATCACCTCTTGGTCATTTTAGGCTCTTACAAATTTGACAGTATGTTTTTGGAAGAAAGAATGTCTAAAAAAAGGGTAAAAAAACGAATTAATGTAAATGGAAAAATAAATAAAAGAAATAATCTCTTTAAAAAAATGAGGCAACCTTTTTTACTTTACATATTCCTAAAGGGCCATTTGAGCTTGACATTATTTTTTGTGCATCTTAATGCTTTAGTGTCTTGAGCAACCAGATAAACTATCATTATGTGGACTTGACACAAAAAAATGGCAAAACATAAATTTCCAGCAAGAGCATAACTTTCCAGCTAGTTATCATAAATTTCCAGCATATTACCTTGGGGTTAACAACAAGAGTTGTTCGACTTCTGTGTGCTTACTCCTTTCAATTAAAGAGTATGCATTGTTGCTTACTCCTTCTGTGCGGCTTCATAACTTTGCTGAGATTCTAAAGAGGTATAAGAAGAGAAGGTTGCGTTGGATTTGTGTGATAGGTGACGGCGTGAGAAATTGGAAGATAATGAACGGGCAACGGCGTGAGAGATTGAAAGATGATAAATTTTTTTAGGCCTTAAGATTATAATAAGAATAATATATATATATATATATATATATATATATATATATATATATATATATATTAGATAGTTTAATAAAATGGTATTTGTAAGAAAAGTGTCTCAAACCCACAATTTCTAAAGCATGGGTACAAGAGACCAACCACTAGAGTACCATCTCACTTCACATATATTAGACAATATATATATATATATATATATATATATATATTAAATAATAAATATATAATACTATTGGATCGGTTCGGTTGTATTTTTTCAATTTAAAATTGACAATCGATCCAATCTAGTTGGATTTGAAAAATAAAAATCCAATCCAATCTAATTATATTGGATTGGATCGGTTTAGATTTGATTGAATTGGTTGGTTTGATTAAATTTTGAACACCCCTAATTTCTTTGGAAGAAAAAATGTCTAAACAAGAGGGGAAAAAACAAATTAATGTAAATGGAAAAATAATTAAAAGAAATAATCTCTTTAAAAAAATGAGGTAGCCTTTTTTACTTTACATATTTCTAAAGGGCCATTTGAATTTGACATTATTTTTCGTGCATCTTAATGCTTTAATGTCTTGAGCAACAAGATAAACTACCATCACATGGATTTGACACAAAAAAATAGCAAAATATAAATTTCCAACAAAAGCATAAATTTCCAGCTAGTTGTCATAAATTTCTAGCATATTAAATAAAATTTTACTCATCACAAGATAGCTATTAAATAGCGAGAACCATAAGATAGCTAGATAGCAAGAGACAGACAAATACAAATGAACTTTTTTAGCTAATTTTTTGTGAGACTCGCTGAAAATGAGCAGGAAATTTACAAATATTTCAAAAATTAACAAAGTTATAAAAATCATATATCCTTCAATTTTTATTGAAATGACTTAATTGAAAAACCAAAATGCTCATAACATAATCTAGTTTTATAAAAATATTTGAAATTTTTTTTAAAAAAATCATAAGAGTGGATAAGAACAACAAAAGTAAATAAAAAAAAGGAAGAAAAATAAAATTTAAATAGTATAAGAATTTGTAAAAATCATATCTCATTTAAAATTCAATGAAATTGCTTAATTCAAAATCAAAATGCTCATAAATCGATGTAATTTTTTTATAGATAAAATATGGTACAAAATAAATACAAATCATGAGAGTACATAATGAAGACACAAAAAGGTGAGAAAAATAAGGGAAAAAAAATTTGTTGTTGGTTAGGGTTTAAGGGTATTTTCGATAATAATGAGTATTTTTAAAAAGATTATAAGCATGTAAGTATTTTTATAATAATTAATGATTCGATAATCATTTCACAAATTACCCTTATTTTAAAATTACATCACATTCATAATTTATGAAAAAATGCCCATCACTTTTGCTCCCTTTTCCAAAATACCCCATGTTAATTAATAATAAAAAATACTCACAATTATCCATGTAATAGTTACTTTTTTTTGTACATTTTCTTTTAATTTTCTTGTTCACTTTTTCTCAAATTTGATTCAATCTAATCCTCTTAGATCCATATATTAATGAATCAACTTTACCAAGTGCTGGACAGAATCATATCAACAAATATCACTTTTTTCCCCGTGCTTTTTCCTTTATGCTACTTTCCTATATGAATCTCACCCTCCCAATTTATTCGTGAACAACCACAAATGATTTTCAAGATGAAGGCAATTATAAACCATAACAGTAAAGTTGTTTGGTCGAAGTCCTCTGATGTAAGTCATTATCGTTCTCCTACCTATGATGTTGTTCTAGCCAACTAATGGCGAAGCTCGCATAAAATAATGATAAAATTCACTGTGAGTTGTCACTTAATGGTATTTACTCACCAATTGTTGGTGAGCCTCGTTATCATAGGGCAAGTAAAAATTCATAGGTGTTCAACTCCTTTAAAATTGTTTCGACATCAGTTGGCAAGAATATTTGACTGTGTCATTATCTCTAGGTGGATGCTAACAAATGATAAGCTGAAAGCGAGGCTCATCATCAGTTCGAGAAAATATTTCATTGTGCCATTAACTTTCTAAGTGGAATTTTCTCAACAACTGATGATGTCATCTTATGGCGAAAACATTTCACTATGTCATTATCTCTAAGTGGAATTTTCTTGCTAACTGATGGTGATCCTTGCTATCTTATGGAAAGAGCATTTCATTAAGTCATTGTTTCTAAGTGAAATTCGCTCACCAATTTATAGCAAGCCTCACTATTTTATGGCAAGAATATTTTATTGTGTAATTATCTCTAAGTGAAATTTTCTCACTAGACGAGGCTCATCATCAATTGGCGAGAATATTTCATTGTGCCATTATCTCACTAAGTGGAATTTTCTCCTCAACTGATGGCGAGCCTCACCATCTTATGGTGAGAACATTTCATTGTGTCACTATCTCCAAGTAGAATTTTCTCATCATATTATGGCAAAAATATTTTATAGTGTTATTATCTCTAAGTGGAGTATTCTTGACAACTAATGCCAAGCCTCACCAACTTATGGTGAGAACCTTTCAATGTGTCATTGTCTCTAAGCGGAATTTACTTACTATAAGATAGTGAGCCTCACCATCAGTTGGTGAGAAAATTTTACAGTGTGATTATATCTCAGTGGAATTTTCTCACCAACTGATAGTGAGTAAAATTCCAATAAGTTCAACATTTTTTAAGTTTTACATGCTATCTAATGGCGAGTCTCGATATTTGACAATAAAAATAGTTTTACAAAGAGATACAAAGATATAATAGTGCACTTTTCTCACTAATTCTTGGAGAGGCTCGCCATCGGATTGCAAGTGAGCTTTAAGATAGTTACATAATTAAAATTAAAATCAATTTCTAGTGTTCAGTTCAATGCCACAATTTACAAATATACAAATATAAATAAATATTGAAAAAAACCATATTATATAAGTATATAAAAAATACAACGCTTATTTCTTTTCTAAAATTAAAAATCTATCCTATCCTATTAGATTTCTTCATTACTCAGCTAACCCAAGCTTATGTTATTGGTAAATAGTTCTCAACTCCTCTATTTATTTATTATCATTATTATTATTGGTAAATAATTCTAAACTTCATATTATGCAATAGTGAGACTCATTGTTAAAAGGCAAAAAGATTTCATCACTGCAAGAATCAAATCTTCGAACACACTTCTAATGGTGGACTTGACCATTAATCGGCGAGTAATGATAAAAAAAAACTCATATGTTTGTGAGCAATATTATTCATGTTTAACTAGCAATGCTCGCTATGGAATCATAACAGTTCAACTACAAAAATTTTAAAAACACAAACACAAATCTAATTTCAATCCAACAAATAACTTATACAATTAAAATATAAACCTTACATACGTAAATGCAATTAAAATCTAATTTTTATTTCCAATAATTTAAAGTTTTTTCAATATTTAGGATAAAAAAACTTAATCGGCAAGTACTGATAAAAAAAAACTCATATCTTTGTGAGCGATATTGTTAATGTTTAACTAGCGATACTCGCCATGGAATCATAACTGTTCAATTAATCAAAATGTTAAAAACACAAACAAAAGTCTAATTTCAATCCAACAAATAATTTATAGAATTAAAACATAAACCCTACATACATAAATGCATTAAAAATCTAATTTTTATTTCCAATAATCTAAAACTTTTTCAATATTTGGAGTAAAAAACTTATTCATTAAGGGTTTGATGTACTGCGCATATCAAAGGAGAGCATCAACATGGGGGAGTGGACATTGATGGACAAAGCCACCTTCTCCACTCTTGAAGGTGTTGGTGCATCATGGTTAGGAGAACGATGACGATACATATTAGAGATTTTGTTGTTAGTTTTTACAGTTGTTTTCCTCTTATGAGCCATTTGTACTTGTTTGAAGGGGAAAGATTCAGCGAGGAACTAAGAGACTAGGAGGGCAACAAGATAGTAAGGAATAGAGAATGAGAGGGATGCATGTGTAGAGAAGAGAGAAAAAAAGAGTTTTCAATTAGCAAAGGCATTTTAGGCAGAGGCTAAAAAATGGTGGGACATTTCTGCATAAATTATGTCCATTAGGTATTTTTAAAATTATTATTACTTGCATGAGCATTTGACCAAATTACCCTTATTTGTTTTGCTTTTAGCACAACACAGTTTTATTTCATGTCGTACTCACTTAACAATGTGCTTGTGTTGGCTTTACACATAAATGTGGCAATGTATTATTATATTTCATCTAGAGTTCATTTAGAGATCCACAAGTATAACTAACATGTACTTGTTGGCTTGACCTTATGGTAACACTGAGAGAGCCCACCATTAAGAATGTTGGCTATTGAGTAGGCAATAGTTAAAATGAGCAATAGCAGGTGGCACACAATGGATTAGTTTAGTGATGCCCTATTTATGGTTGAGGAGGTAGACTCATGTGCACAAACTTGGAAGAAAGAATTGTATTACTAAATGTTAACAAGTAAGAGGAGATTTGCTTAGAAAAATTGGAATCTATTTAGGGGCCCTAAAGAGTTTAACTGTGAAACACATGTTGCTACAAAATTTACCTTTACTTCAACTGAAGTCGTTCTATATTTTAGCCTCTCGTTAGAGGGTGCGTTTTAGCTCCTCTAGGAGTTTGTTTTATTGCTTTGAGAGCTTTGTCATAGTGGAAACTCTTGCTTACCCAGAGGTTATCTACTTTGTAATTTATTATAGAGTTTGAAAGATTCTAAAGAAAAAATAATAACACTGAGAGTAAACTCTTCAAAGGTCTTAGATTCAATCAGACCTTGATGAAAATCTCCCCCCATCTAGAGGTCTTAGATTCGACCAAGCTTGGATGAAAATCTCCCTTAATCATCTATTATTCAAACCACATTAACTCAAAAAGGCATCACCCCCTCAAATTTTTTGTTTTATATTTTGTTCCATAACTATTCTCTATATATATATATATATATATATATATATATATATATATATATATATATATATATATACGGGGATGATATTATGAACGATATCACTCATAATACCCCGCGCGAAATC
This sequence comes from Rhamnella rubrinervis, assembly GCA_007844105.2. Taxonomy (NCBI): domain Eukaryota; kingdom Viridiplantae; phylum Streptophyta; class Magnoliopsida; order Rosales; family Rhamnaceae; genus Rhamnella; species Rhamnella rubrinervis. Next base: position 3,861,253 of record CM017583.2, on the reverse strand, counting down.
ACAGAAAAAAAGACTCCCCTTTAAGGGATTTCATGGAAACATTTAGGCTAGCCTAGTAGACGTTTTTTTTTTTTTTTTGCCGTTCCTTTTTTTTTTTTGGCATAAACTTTGTCGTCGTCTTCTTCTTCCCTTCGCGCATAAAAAATTAGGGCTTTTCCATCACTTTGGTCTTCGATATGCTTTCAATCCCGATCGTGTTGCCCTAGTCTCCCGGTTTATAGATACATGCCTTTCCACCACCTTGATTTTGAGTATAGTGTGACGGCATGACCTAAGACAATTTCACATTACAGTTAAAAAAAACAACCATTTAAATGCAAACCCCTTTCTGTGATTTCGAAGTTATTGAGGTTAAAAGGCCATCACTTTCTGTTTTTCAAAGTGTCGTGAAGCATTGGAATTCACTTTTATTTCTGCAAAGTCGACTCTGTTTTATAAAGTTCAGGTTTTTGTTGCAGTCCCACAAAAACCGAAAAACCACCTGATGCTTTGTCGAAAAATCTAAGTTTTACAGCATGATTTGCTCAGTAAAGCATTTTGGAACAACAACCAATGAGTCCAAGATATTCTTTCGGCAAAAATCTCGAGACCCAGTACAGCGATCTTCGCTCCTGTCGTCTCTTCCAGTGCTAAAAGCCCAGCGATTGGCCATCTCGATGCAAAAGGCTTTACATGTCTCTATGATTGGTAATTTTGGGTCTTTAAAGGGTCGAAAGCGTACTCGTTCCCTTGGTTGACCTCAACTCTATCTCTGGCTTGTGGGTCTTTGATTATGTTGATCTCTTGGGCTACGAGGATCGCTGAGGCTCCTAAGACTGATTTTGAGTCTTGGAAGACTCTATTTCCTATAAGTGAAATAATTTTTGTTTGATTGCTTAGAAAACCTTTTTAAGTGAAACCGTGTGCGCTGCGAACCTCAAATCCTCCTTGCACAATCCTGACGGTGAAGAAATGCAAGAAAGCTGTAATTTTTTTTTGGAACAATTTTTTTTTTAAAAAACCCATAGGTATTTCGATTGACGACGACTTAAACGAGGAAGGAAGTAGGGAAGTAATTGAAATGAGGAAGGGAGTAGGGAAATCAGGAAGGAAAAAAAAAAGAAAAAAAAAATAGCACAGCATGAATTTTTCCGTGTATCACGCAGGATATTATGAGCAACATTACTCATAATATCATATATATATATATATATATATATATATATATATATATATATATATATATATATATGAGTGTTAATATGAGCGCCTTCGTTCATAATAGTGTGCGCGACAGACGGAATTCGTTTGTTTTACGTTAGTTTTTTAAAATGTTTTTTCACTATTCACGTTAATTTTTCAATATTTTTTCACTGAAATGGTAAGCCCTTCTCTAATTTTTTATATTTTTTTCTTCGAAATCAACCCAACCCCTTCCCTGGTTTACCATTCCCTCGCCATAGCTCCCTTGCTAGCCCCCATGTCACCTCAACCTCTTCCCTCGCCATAGCTCTTTTTTTTTTTTCTTTTAAATCGCGTCAACCCAACACTTCCCTAGTTTTCATGACAGCCCCTTCCCTCGCCAGCCCGCATTGTCTCAGCCCCTTCCCTCCCCATAGCGCCCTCGTCAACCCGTATTGCCTTAGCCCTCCCCCTCCCATAGCGCCATCGTATTGCCTCCCCTTCCCTCCCATTCCTCATCAACCTACGTCACCTCCATCAAAATTGCAAGGAACGATGGTCTGTGAAGCTTCGATTTTCCATTTGCAGTGAAATTCGGGCCTTCGTCGAAATTGTAAGGCACCAACCTATCATAAAGGTTCTATTTTTATCTTATCTAGACCAATCTCTTTTTTTTTTCCCCAACTAAATTGAATTTAATTTCTAAAAGTTTGTCATATTTGATTACATATTATAATTTTCTCATGCTCGTCTTCTCTGTTTGTGTTTGTAAACCGCATTGTCATGCCTTTCATTCTCTCTGTGACATGGTTGGGTCCTCTAAAGGTTCTACTTTGCTCCTATTCCGTCAATGTCGCACGGGTCTAGGCCATCGCTGTTCAATTTTCCTATCGACAAGCTCTCTCGTCGGGTAAGAAAGCAAAATTTTTTTAACTCCTCATTTGATGTTCGTAGTTGGCATTTACATTGTAAAATTATAACTAATGAACTAGAAATAAATGAAAGAAAATTTTGAATATCGCTTTCTATTCTACTGGTTTGTAACTGTGTATTAATATATGTTAGGTTTTGAATCATTTTTCATATGAATGTATATACAACATCCACGTGTTAGATGACTCTGGCATTGTGTTGTTTTCTCTAAATAATGTTTGTATTATCTTTTATATTAACAGAATTATGTCAGTTAGCTCTTCAAGTAGCATTTTTACTCTACAAGTGTCGGAAGAAAAAAAACCAAAAGTTTGTATGGAATTTCAATCAATTGAAGAAGTTTTCACTTTCTACAATACATATGCACAGGAGTGTGGATTTAGTGTAAGGATGAGCAATAGCAAGAAGAATAAGAAAACCAATGAATTGGTATGGAAACAGTTTGTTTGCTCGAAGGAAGGAAAAACAGATGACTCTTATAGAACAAAGTTGAAAGATTCTATACCACGAACATATGAAAGGAATAGAAGAGTAGTTCGATCAGGCTGTAAGGCAAAGATAACATTGGTGAAATGACAAACAGGTCCAAATTGGGTAGTTAGTAAGTTTGTAGAGGAGCCTAATCATAGTCTTAGCACTCCTACGAAGGTACATTTACTAAGGTCACATAGGAGTGTATCAGTTGCAAAAAAATCTTTGAATCAACAACTTTCAGCTGCAAACATACCAACATGCCAACAAATTTGAATTATGGAGATTGAAGCTGGTGGACCACAAAATATTGGTTGCACTGAAAGGGATTTTAGGAATTATAATAAGAAATTAATGGAAGAGGAAAGAGAGTTTGATGTAAACAACTTAGTAGAATTTTTTTCTTTTGAGAAAGAAAAAGATTGTTCATTTTTTTATGACTATGAGGTTGATGAAGCAAATAGGCTTGTGAGATACTTTTGGGCAGATCCTATTGCAAGGAGAGCATACGCTAGTTTTGGTGATGTTTTAGTGTTTGATACAACGTATAATACAAATAAGTATGGAATGATTTTTGCTCCACTAACAGGAGTAAATCATAATGGTCAAACCATTATTTTCGGATGTACTTTTCTAAGTGATGAAAAAACAGAATCATTTAGTTGGTTATTCAATAAGTTATTGGATTCTATGTCAAAATGTGCACCTCAAGTGATTATTACTGATCAAGATCCCGCAATGACAAAGGCTATAGCTCATGTTTTTCCATCAACTGTTCATCGTTATTGTATATGGCACATTTTGACTAAGTTTTCTATAAAAATTGACTCGGTAGTGTACCGAGACAATTACCATTTATTCAAAGATGTTATATTTAACTCTGAGACAACAGAAGAATTTGAAGCATGTTGGGTGGATTTGATAAGTAAAACTAATTTGCAAGATAATGAATGGTTGGGTGAATTGTATGTCATTCGTGAGAAATGGATTCCTACATATGTCAATAAATTTTTTAGTGCTGGAATGTCAAGTAGTCAAAGAGCTGAAAGTGCACATTCATTTTTCAAGAAATACATTTCCAAGAGGAACTCATTGATGAGTTTTATTAACCGTTTTAATAGAGCTCTTAGTCATCAGCGACACGAGGAGTTAGTTGCAGATTATGTCGATCTTAATGAGAAACCAAAGTTGAAATCTTTGTGGCCTATGGAAAAACAAATGATGGAACTATATACAAAGAGGAATTTTATTCTTTTCCAAAAGGAGGATTTTGAAAGTACTGCTTACACTATAAATAGCACATATGAGGATGATAAGACTATTGTTTATAATGTACAAAGGCATAATGAGCAAAATTCAGCAAGAAGATGTAGAAAGGTTAATTTTAACAAGCAATCAGATGTTGTTTCTTGCAACTGCAGACAGTTTGAATTCAATCGAATCCCTTGTAGGCATATGTTTGCATTTTTTCATTTTAGACAAGTCACACACCTGCCAAGTAAATACATTATGAAGAGATGAACAAAAGATGCAAAAATTAAAGTGCTGGATAACTATGGACAAAAAATGAATGATCCAGATAGCATGCCATTGATGACACGACATGCAAGTCTATCTCATTTAGCTTCTACTGTTATTGATGGTGCATCTCTCACTAGTGAAGGTTGTAGTCTCCTTTTCAATGAGTTGAAAGTGATACATGAAAAAATTACGGAAATCAATGGAAGTAAGAATGCTGTGCTACAATCAATTAGCACAAGTAGCAAGCAGCCCATAAGTGTTAGCAATCCTTTACAAGTGAGAACAAAAGGAGTGGAAAAAGAATTAAATCTGGAAAAGAGATTGCAATTTCGAAGATGAGACTTTGTCGAGGATGTGGACTTCGAGGGTAAGCACATGATAAAAGAAATTGTCCTAAGTTGAATAAAAGGTAATTTTATAAATTTTCAAACCAATTCACTTGACAATAGCAGAGGAGACTGGAATTAGTATTATCTAACTTGTCTTCTTTTATGTATAAACCTAAAATTTTATTGTTGTTTGTAGGTCTACAACAGATTGCAACAGTATTGATTCAGAATCATCGACTGACGATGAATTAGCATCTCAAGCTGGTAATTATCTTAATATTTGTGTAAATATATTATATTACATTACCTTTTTTTTAATCATTACAATTGATTTTATTTGTAGGATCAACCAAACATAGAGCCCCATTTCCAATGTAAACTTGAGCGTCGTACCTGCAATGATCATAGTTAAAACCTTATACTTATATAGGTAGTTATCAAACTAAAGGATTCCACAAAATATTATGCTAAACAATCTGTTAGAAATAATCCATTTTTCTTCATATTTTTTAAGCTTAGAATTTCTTATGATCATAATGCCAACCTTTTCTTAGGAAATCTGTTGTGTTCTGGTTTGTTCATTTGGTCTGACATGTTCATATGCTTATTTTTTGATAAATACTCAAAAGTAGGATGTTAATGGTTAAGAGACTCCTATTAAGCTTTTGGGATTAATTGTAACCTAAGAATTATGTCGCAAGGTTCTTGCATTTTTAATCATTAGTATGTTGTTGCTTGGTTGCAAGCTGCAGGGAATGAAGCTTTTCAGACAGGATGGCGTATAGAAGCTATTGAATGTTATACTGCTGCTTTGTCGTGCAATGTGGAGTCACGTCCTTTTACAGCTATTTGTTTTTGTAATTGTGCAGCTGCATACAAAGCATTGGGCCATATTACTGATGCTATTGCAGATTGTAGCTTAGCTATAGCTCTTGACCGAAAGTATCTAAAGGTGTTTCTTTGAACTCATTTATTCTTGTTGCTCTTGATATAAAATTATTGATAACATATGTATATTTGGGAGAAAGGGTGGGGGGTGTGATTTTAAATGCATATCTCTAAAGGTACTACTATTAATATAAGTAACACATGAGCCTTTAATTTCTGTGGGAAGATTAAGTTTTCTCTCGACTTGAGACACTTTTTTACAAGTTACGACAAACATATTTCCTCTCTAAAAGTGGTGATGCTTATCTTAAATTTTTGTTCTTGTTTAATATAATTCCGCATGCCTTGATATTTTATGAGTTGTACACAGTATTGGTAAAGTTTTGGCCTTAATGTTTATTAGAACTGGTGATTGTTCAAAATTGTCTATGAGATAGCAGTGAGGACCACCTCACAAATACCATGAAGATTTTGATTTGACATCTTTGTGCATAGCCTACCAAAATGTCTTTGTTGTTAAAGAGTTGTAGTGCAATCTAGATAAGGTATTTGAATTAAGAACTGTTGTGCTTCTGTAGATTTCTAGTGTTTCAAGTTTTACGTCTTAAGTTTTTTTTCTAGAAAATAGTGTATTTGCAGTTTAAGCTCTGTAAAGTTAGATCTGTACAGTTTGGACAGAAAGGCATTCCATGTTTGAAACTTCCTATGCTCATCAAGCTTTGACTAAGAGGATTATTTGCGGGGAAGTTGGAGCTGCTCATCAGGCTTTGACTAGCTATGTTTTGCATGGAATGTAATTGTGCAAGTAAACATTCGTCAAAACACTGTTGTCTATTTTTGGTAGTTTTTTTCCTTTGTAAACTCCTATTTGTTCATGTAAAACTTATGCTCTTTGTTCATGTAAACTTATGCTATTTGTAAATTCCTCTTTGTACATTTAAACTGGGTCTGAGAAGTGAGGTTGTTAGTAAGAGTTTTGATTTATGATTTATGATTAAATTCCAACTTCATTGTGTTTATCTTGGCGTAATGACAGATATTATATTAAATCAGCCAAGAAAAAAATACACACCATTATGAATTATAAGGATTAACTATTCTCATCAACATATCTTACGAGTAATTTAACACAAAATTACATTCTAAAACATAATTATAGTCATACATTCTCACATAGTTTCATTACAATTCTGCTTAACGACCTACAACAGCCAATCTCACATAAGCATTCTAATTATTATTGGTAAAATATAACACTCCTAAAGCTATAATAAATACAAATAAGCATATCTCTCTTTTTTTCGCATCATAGCTCTTTGCTTATCTTCTTCTTGCTTTCCAATTAAAATTTTGAGTATAACATTCACTTTGGAATTCAAGTCTCGAAGTTCTTCAGTGATTCCGTCCTGGTTTGAGCAACTATATTGTATATGATCATCCCAAACAAACTCTCCATAATATACACCATCATCCTATAAAGTAGTCACATAATCAATGGGAAATTCAAAATTAAACTTTCAATATTAAATTTAAGATTGTTGTATACAAACCTTTATATTATTGCATTTCCAATATTTTCTATTTGGATTTTTTTCTGAATGAGATATCATTGGCTTCATATAAGCGCCACATTTACATCTTTGTTGGAATAAAATATCACTTGTACTTGATGATGACATTGTATCTACTAAAATGTATAAAAAGAGAATGTATATTAATGTAACACAACAAAAAATAGGCTACATAACTTACATATAAAGCAGTCAACATCAAACTAATAACAAGTCACTACAGAATGGGCAGCGAAATTCCAACGAAAATTCCATTTCACCTAACTCAAATCCAGCAAAATTCCATTTAAGAAATTAGGAATGACATCAATGTTAAACAAGAGCATGATGATGATGAAGACAAGTAAACTGCTGGACCTTTGAATTCAACGCCAGGAAAGGAAATGAAATTATCAGGCAAGACCCTCTCAAACTTATAAAATGGTGGTGTAAGTTTGAGCTTAATTAACAAGTTGAAAATGGTCTACATAAGAGATAATACACAGCATGGGTGTTTCTTTTCCATAGAGTAGATCACTTTAACATGAGTAGATCACTCATAGACCCAAAGGACTATAAGGAATAGGAAGATCTTTTTATGATTATCTAATTTTGATTGAGCTGTGTACAAATTTAAGGATTAAATCTAAAACTAAATTATAATTTCAATTTCAATTATTGGGTCCACTAGAAATGATGTCATTAAAATAAAGAAGATAAAAAAGACCAATAAAAATTCCATTTCACCTAGCTCAAATCCAGCAAAATTTATAGTTATAATGTTACAATGTAAATGCCAACTACGAACATCAAATGAGGAGTTAAAAAAATTTTACTTTCTTACCTAAAGAGAGAGCTTGTCGATAGGAAAATTTAACAGCGATGGCTTAGACCTGTGCGATGTCGACGGAAGCGGAGCAGAGCAGAACCTTTAGAGGACCCAACCATGTCACAGAGAGAATGGAAGGCATGACAATGCAGTTTAAAAACACAAACAGAGAAGACGAGCATGAGAAAATTATAATATGTAATCAAATATGACAAACTTTTAGAAATTAAATTCAATTTTAGTTGGGGAAAAAAAAAAGAGATTGATTTGGATAAGATAAAGATAGAACCTTTATGACAGGTTGACGCGATTTAAAAGAAAAAAGAGCTATGGCGCGAAAGAGCTATGGCGAGGGAAGGGGTTGAGGTGACGCGGGGGCTGGCAAGGGAGCTATAGCGAGGGAATGGTAAACCAGAGAAGGGGCTGGGTTGATTTCGAAGAAAAAAATATAAAAAATTAGAGAAGGGCTTACCATTTCAGTGAAAAAAAAATTGAAAAACTAACATGAATAGTGAAAAAATATTTTAAAAAACTAACGTAAAACAGACGACTTCTGTCTGTCGCGCACACTATTATGAGCGAAGGCACTCATATTAACACTCCTGTATATATATATATATATATATATATTGTTCTATAACCTTTATCTTATATTATAATTGTGTCCTAGTGATTTATTCACTTCTTTTTAAGTAGTACTTCCTATTTTTTTATACATTTTTTATTTGGATGAATGTTAAAGATAATATATTAATTGCTCATTATGGATTTGACGAATAATTTTATGTTCTTATTATTAATCATATTTCACATAAAATAAAATAAAATAAATTTATAGGGCTCATAAAGTTATAAATTTGAACAAGTGGTGGCCCTATTATTAAGTGGGTTTTTTGGCCCATTAGCCAAGCGGAACCGTACATGATTCTTAATTGCAACCCAACGCTGTCTTCCCATGTGCCTACATTTCTGATATGGTCATAAAGGAAGACAAAGTTGTGTTTTTGGCTTTTCAATAATGATTATATTTATAAGTGTTACATGATTATTTATTTATTTTATTTTTTTTGGGAATTTAAGTGTTATACGATTGTTAAAGGAATTTTAGACAGACTATCACACACACATATATAAGAATTTTTTTTTAATCAATTTGAGCTGAGTGAGTTGAGGAAAACATACTTAGAAAGTGTTTCTATTTAGCTGTAAAATGGCTTGGTGCCTTCAACTTCAAGCCTGTTATGCTTTACATTATTCATGCTTTCTCAAATAACAACTATATAAACTTTTTTACTTTTTAAATTTTCCCAAAAATGAATATGAAGTTTTTTTAGTTTTTAGAAAAAGAGAAAATATATGTGTATATATATATCACTTTGCATTTTTGTGTTTAGCTACCATGTAATGATTTGAAAATTTTATCTTATATATTCAATTTACTCATTATAAGCATATAATTACTTTAATTTATAAATTAATTATTTAGGGTAGGACTCTTTATACATCTCAAAATAAAGTTCTCGTATAAATAAAAGTCTAACAAATTATTTATTATTTAAAAATAAAATAAAAAAGTTGATTTGATTATTGGAGAGCCAAAAATCACTTTTATTTATATTTTAATTAATATATTATAAATTTTAATGCATTCTATAAATTAAGTTTTTTAAATTTTTTATTAGCATCTTATTAGTTTTTTTAAAAATATATATATTTACGATGAATATGTCTGAAAACTAAAATTAAAAAAAAAATTAAAAATCTATTTGCCTAAAATAAAAATTTTAATTCTTTGTATTTAAATAGTGACGAAGATATTTTTTATTATACAAATAATGCTTTTTGTTACGTGAATTTTCGTGGACGGTGAAGAAGAATAAAGAAGAAAGTCAAATGAAAGAAGATGTGGGTAACTTTGCTATCACCACCTTTTTCCTAGGAGGACTAGATACTGCATGCATGATGGGTACGTTTTAATTAATATTGATAAGGCTTTGTTTGTCACCTTACAACATTTGGAAAAAAACTCCAATAATCCGAGAGTACCAACTTCCGCCCCGTTGAGATCGTACCACGTAGATAAAAATATTAATAAAATACTACGTGATCACCGATGTAGGTAGAACTTCCTGAAACTTGAAGTTTTTTCCAACATTTGATAGCCTCCAAATTATTCAAAATTTCCATTGGTAATACAATTCGGACCCCAACGATGCTCTTTGAATTTTCTTTGGTTTTCCAGCCAACAGGAATGTTTGATTTTGATGGTGGCTTAGGAATTGCCTGGATCTTCTAGGACCTTTCAATGTTGAATTAATTCTTATGCTCTTTAATTTTGTCTGCGATTTTGAAACAAGATGTTTTATTGGACCAATTAATCACATAATTAATTCTTGTGTTCTTTAATTTTGTGCTGATTTCAAGAGGGACTATAATTTTGTTGGAGGGCAAGCATGACTGGTTCTTCTTTATATATATATATATATATTCTCAAAACAATGTTTAATTTATAAAATAATAAATACATAGTTATTAATCTGCAACTTGATTTTTGTTTTATTTTATTGTATTTTATATTTTAAAATTAAGTTTTTCTTTTTTTCTTTTTCTTTTTTTAAAAAAGGTAAATTATATATATATATACATATATATATATGTAAACATCCAATGGAGTTTGAATTTTCTTCACATATATTATCATGTTTTACCTTTGGGCTTTGCACTTTTTGCGTCCAATAATGTTTTAAATATTTTTGATTTATAATGTTGTTCAGATTTAGCTGTTTGTTGCACTAAGATGTGAAATCATAGAAACATAGGATAAATGAAGCGAAGAAAAAAAAATTATTCAGAATAGGATTTTTATCGTTAATTTACAAGGAAAAAAAAAATCTCCAATTAGTTTAACATAAATTATTTTTTTTCCACAAATAATTTTTTCTATAATAAAAAAGTCTCAAATTAAATATATTAGGCATAATAAATATAGTATAATTAAACCACAGGTTAAGAGAGAGTAATAACCATTATGGATTTTATTTTTGTTTCACCAAATGCTCCTGTACATGTAATAGAAGTGAAGAAAGGAAAACTAGTGAATTAGAATTAATTTCATATGGCAAACATATGTGTATTATATATATATATATATATATATATAGTCAGTCTTCATTTACGGATCACCTATTCTACTCCTATCTTATGTACTATACGGTTATATATATTGTTGGCATCGTCGTGTGAATAGGGGCGCAGGTAACAATGCGGGCGCACACCATCAGACACCCAAGTCACAGTCATGGCAACAAAGAATGAGATAAAGTAATATGATTGATTCTTGAGAGAGGTAAGTAAATTCTCCCAGGTTACTTGCCCAAGAGTGTGTTGTTCCTCCCCACATGTCCTCTCAAGATATCCACCATTATCTTGTATACTTAAATTCAGTGTCGGCTCTCGCTATACGCTATACGTAGGACATGCAGCTGCAAAGACCCCAGTAATGAGGATCCATCACATTTTTTAAATATATATATATATATATATATATAATATTTATAAAATATATTTAATATAATAAAATAATTAAAACTAAATATTTTAATAACATTCTAGTCCCACATATATTTAAAATTAATATTTTAATAAATCACTTTTTAATTTTTGTTACTTTCCTCTTCTATTTTTTAGTGCATTTCTTTGTCGTTTCTTTTCTTTTCCTATTTATCTTTTTTTTTCATATTGTATTTCATCAAAAAGCACAGATTCTAACTATAGACACAGGGGCATAGTATTGAAAGTAACTTTAATAAGTTTGTTTTCTATTTTATTTTTTATGATTAATTGTTTTATATGTGAATTTTATTTTAATATAAAAATACTTTTACTTTTAGGGTTTTATAAGAATAAAGAATTCAATCTGTGTTATTTTCTTTATTTTTTAGTTGGATAATTTGGAAACTGATTGATTAATTTATCAAATTTTTAAAATTATATCAATAATTTTAATATTTTATTGATCAGATACTTCCAATATAAGTCCATTAAATTATTGCATAGCTTTTTTTTTGCCCTTTCTTTAATTAAGAAAGAAAAATATGAATTTTAATGGATTCTTATTATTAAAATTTTAAAGGTTGAAGAGAATATTTGTCTATCAATACATCTAAGTAGACTATTCCCTCAACAATTTATAGTTGAATCTTGAATTTATTTTGGATTTTTGATTATTTTAATATATCTACTAGAAAGTATTTGTCTAGGCATGAAAAGAGAAAAAATAAAAAATAAAATGAAGAGTTTATTCAATCTTAAGCATGAGCTATGAAAAAATTTCTGAGTAGTAATATTAGTAGTAGAATCAGAAGTTTAAGTAAAAATTTAATTGATAGAAGTATTTTCAGGTGAAATAAAAATTTCTCATACAGATTGATTGTAATAGTATAATTGCTAATTTTTTTTTATCAAAAAATGCTAGAAGAATAAATTTAATATAGACTTTTAAAAATTTAGATTGTTATTTTTATAACTATTTTTTATTTTTATTGAATATAAATTATTATTTATATTTGTTATATATATGAGTCCCACATTTTAGACTAACCTAAGATCCCCTAAAATACTAGGATCAGCCTTGCTTAGATTATACAGAGCCAGGCATCACTATAGACATGTATGCAACTGCGTAAGACCCCCTAATAGTGAGGGCCCCATCAAATTTTTTTAACATATTTAATATTATAAAATAATTAAAATTAAATAGTTTAATAATACCCTATGGCCCATATATATTTAAATTAATATTTTAATAAATCACCTTTTAATTTTTGTTACTTTTTTATTTTTTTTAGTTCATATTCTCTGTCGTTTTTTTTGTTATTTTTCTTCATATTCGTATTCCATTAAAAAGCACAAATCCTAAGTATAGATACAGAGACAGAGTATTGAAAGTCACTCTAATAAGTTTATTTTTTGTTTATTTTTTATGATTAATAGTTTTATATGTAAATTTTATTTTAGTATAAAAATACTTTTCCTATTAGGGTTTTATAAAAATAAAAAATTCAATTTGGGTTATTTTCTTTATTTTTTAGTTGGACAATTTGAAGGCTGACTAATTAATTTCTCAAATTTTTAAAATTTTACCAATAATTGAAATACTTTGTTGATCAGATACTTCCAAGCTAAGTACATCAAATTATTGCATTGCTTTTTTTTTCTTTCTTTTTTTTTAATTAAAGAAGAAAAATACAAATTTTAATGGATTTTTATTCTTAAAATTTTACAAGTTGAAGTGAATATTTGTTTATCAGTATATCTAAATGAAAATCTTTTATCAGGTTTTACTATTCCCTCAACAATTTATAGTTGAATTTTGAATTTATTTTGAATTGTTGATTAGTTTAATATGTCTACTAGAAAGTATTTGTCTGGGCATGAAAAGAGAAAAAAATAAAAAATAAAATGAAGAGTTTATTCAATCTCAAGCAGGAGCTATGAAATTTTTTTTGATTAGTAATATTAGTAGTAGAATCAGAAGTTCAAGTAAAGATTTAATTGATAAAGTATTTTGAAAATTTATTCCGAATTGTTGATTGGTTTAATATGTCTACTAGAAAGTATTTGTCTGGACATGAAAAGAGAAAAAAAATAAAAAACAAAATGAAGAGTTTATTCAATCTCAAGCAGGAGCTATGAATTTTTTTTTGAATAGTAATATTAGTAGTAGAATCAGAAGTTCAAGTAAAGATTTAATCGATAAAGTATTTTAAAATGAAATAAAAATTTCTCTAACAGATTGATTGTAATAGTATAATTACTGTTTTTTTTTAATCAAAAATTACTAAAAAAATAAATTTAATATAGACTTTTAAAGATTTAGATTGTCATTTTTTAATTTTTATTGAATATAAATTATTTCTTATATTTCTTATATATATATGGACTCCACATTTTATACTGATCTAAGACCCCCAAAATATTAGAGTCAACCCCGAGATTATGGCATGGTTGAATACTTGACATGTGGTGGCTTGCCACACCTACCTTCAGCTAGGGTTTTAACTAGCCTTATTGACATGTAAGTTGCAAGTTTATAGACTTGAGGTAGGTGTGGTAGGGGAAGAATAGATGCCTTAGATCATCGATGCTAAAAGTAATATTGCCATTCAGTTTTGCACTCCAAAAAATGTTATTTTTTATGGCCAATTATAATATTGTTATATTTGGTGTTAAATTTGACATTAAAAATCAAATATAGCATTGTTATTTGGCATTGCCACATAGTTATTGCACTTCAATGAAAATATTATTTTTATGGTAAATTATAACAATATTATTTTTAGTGCTAAATCTGACATCAAAGACCAAAGATAGCATTACTATTCCGAGAAACTTGAGCCATTATAATATAAAAATCAATTAAACAAAAATTAGCTTCATTATTTTATATATAAAAATAAAAGTCAAATAATAAATTACCAAAAATAATTTCAAGTCTTTGGCAAAAAAGATAATAATAATAACTACAAGTTCTACGGCTAAATTAATTAAGTGTTTTGACAATAATATATCTTTCTTCTTCTTCTTTTTTTCTGTTTTTTTTTTTAGCATAATTATCAAAAGTAAAAAAAAAAAAGGGCAGTGAACAAAAAACATAAAAAAGTATGGCTGATGAATATATATACATAAAGATAATAGGCCCCTTTTTTTTTTCTTTTTTGCTAAACAATATTTCCTTTTGGATAGAATATATGTAAATATTATATATTATTATATAATAAGTAGAAAATATGATCTTCCTTACATTATAAAAATATTTATAACAATTCATGTTCTATAATTTTTTTATATGAAATATTCTACAATAATTAATTCTTACAATATGTATATATTAATAAATTAAATTAATTTTAAAATATAATAATTAATAAACTTGATTAAAAAATTAAAATAAATAATAAAAAAATATTCTAAAAATATTAAATTTGATATGGTCATATTTTCAGAATTCCTACTAAAGTACTATACAATAATTTAACATTGATATTTTAATTTAGTATTATATTAATATTAAAATTTAATAATGACAATACATTAAATTTACTTGGGTTGTGTATCTGTAAGTCCCATGGTCTTATTTAAGTTCCCCTTCTTCCTATGTTTTCTCATGAGTTGGACTTGAACCCAATAGCCTTTTTCGGACTGAGCTTTTACCTATGAAATTTTACTTGTAGAAACACATATTAAAATTTTATTTTAAAACAAGTGATGTTGATTTAATGATAGACTCTTTATTTTTTAAGTTTGTTCGTTTTTATCATGCCGCCATTGCCTTTAGTTTAGAAACTGTTGTAGTTGGATCAAGAATTATACTCATCCACACTAAAAGACATGAACTCCAATAAATTATTTAATATAAAAAATAAAATAGTAAAGTAATAGATATACATCTTCCAAATTCACTTTTTATTTAAATTTACAGTGTTTTGCACAAATATTATAGTTTATTTTGAGAAATATGGTAATATGAAACTGATATTTTACTTTGGAAAAAAAAAGAAAAAAAGAGAGCCATAATTATATATATTTAAAACCACAAAATAGAGGTTTAAATATAGACTTTCATTGGATTTGTCCAAAAAAAATGACCTTTATTTTGCAAGACACTTTTCAATTTTTTATTTTTTCGAAAAATCTCATTTACAACTCATCTTATAATTTGAGCAGAATTATAATTTGTGCAATTTTTTATTTTGAAAAAGTTCATTTTTTTTTTCATAATTTGAACACAATCACAACTCATCGTTGAATTTGATATTTGTAATCGGTTATAGTCATACTTCCCCATAAAAACGGAATGATAAAAAAAAAAAATGTCATACTCCGAAAAACTTGGAGGTAAATTACTCGTGAAACATGTATATCATGACAGCTAAAAAGAATTTGAGAGTCTTAGCTGGTGAAAATTGAAAAAAATGAACAAGTCTCCAATAGTCTTCCATACTACGTGGCCAATCTTATCCGTCATATCAATAAACCCATTGAAATTGAATATTTGCCGTATCAATAAACAATTATCTCATTATGACATCAACAATTGGAAAAAAAAAGGAAAAGCGAAAAAGAAAAGAAGTTTACTTCAAACATTCTTGTGTTTACATTATGGATGAGAAATTAAGCAACATATGGCCTTGACTAATTGCCTGCGCTTCCTTTTCAATAGAAGACATGGTCACTTTTGTCTTTAACAAAAACTGACTAAATTTAGTTACATGTTTGGCCCCTGTCTTGATAATGTCTGCCTACTTTTCATGTCTATGATCATTTTAGAATCAAAATTCTACTTTGAATCAACTTGTGAGTGTTAAAAAGATTTTCTATTTTAGTGTAACACAATTTTCATCCTTTTTTTGTTTAGTTTGGAAGGAATTGCTTTATATGGTTATGCCATTTGGATGGTCATGATTTGGCACTCAAATTACAAAATGCATGAACGATTGAATCACCACAATGATAATAAAAGGGAAATGCCCAATATCTTAAAAATTTAACGTTTTGCAAAAATAATTTTTACTTTTACAAATTTCAAAAACACTTAAAATATATTCTATCGTTAATTTTTTGAGATTTTTTTTATTTTATTATTATTAGTATTATTATTATTATTTTTTAATATTGGATACCATCTAAAAGGTCTATGTTAATGTTGAAAACGACCCAAGGACGATTTCAACTTTTTCTAAATGTTTTTACAAAATTTTGGGTTAGACTTTAGGATAAAGATGAAATAAACTTGTGATAGCCATAAAATTATTTACAAAATGTTTTACCAATTTTATTTTATAAAACAATTTTCTAAAAACACTTTTGCAAAACGTTAATGAATGAGGCCTAATATTCCCAAGTTTTCTCCAATGAAATCGCAAAGTTACAAGGGTTACCGCTTCACTATTTTAATTAGGTAATTTTTAAAAATAGTCCCTTTGTTTTAATTTCTTTTTAAAATATACCTTTTTATTTTTAAAATTATAATTTAGCCACTCAAATTTCAATTTAGTCCCTCGCATGTTAATTTTATTTCGATTTTGTCCCTATGATATAGTAACAATTATTTGTGTAAGATTTTGGTAAAATTACCCTTATTTAATTAAATAATTTTGTTTTTGCTGAAAAACGGGTTGAACCCTTACTTCTGCTTGGAAGGGTATTTTAGGTAGTTTAGGCACTTTGACAACCTGAAAACAGAAAAGAAAGTCAGAACTTTGGGTACCGATGTGGTACCGGCCAAAGGCACTCCGACGCTCAAGTCAGCAATTAGGTTCTTAAGAATAAAATGGCAGAGTTTCTGTAAGGCTCCAGAGTTACTTACCTGAGCTGGATGTCTTTGGGGTATTTATAGGAGAAGCGTAAGGTATTTCTTGTACCTCACATTTCAAATTCTGCTGCTTATAACCACTCATGAAGGTGGGAGCATGGGTAAGTTAAACTACTGACGAGTAATTGAGTGGGAGGAATATATGCAGAATGTGAAAGTTTATGCAGGACGTGGGAGTCACTTCCTCCACTGCGTCCTAAATGTCAGCATGGTGGATGAGTGCACAGAAAGCAATCAGGTACTGTTTCTGGGCCTTACTCTGATTTCTACATCTGGATATGTGGATCCACATTCTAACAATCTTAGGTACTGGGTTTGATAGTTTGGGCTTGGGCTTAACTCAAAAGTGGGCTTAACATAAAACCCTATAACAATTGCCCCCCAGCTATATAATTTAAATATTAAAATTATATAGCTAAAATAGAAAAGCTTGAATTTTAGTAGGAATCAAACTATATGAAACCCTAACATAAAATCATCTTCCTCTTTTACCCGATCTGATATTCACTTTTCTAAAACCATAGAAGACTTGCAAGCATCAATCTAGAAGACTCAGAGAACAAAAGGTATGAACATTCTTTCACCCTTTTTATTTCTAGTTTTATTATTCCATGTATTTAGGAAAAGATATTCCCTGTAGGAGCTTTGAAAATAGGCTTTATAGAATTGCCCTGCTTTTTAACATGGAACCCTTCATAGATGCACACAACAATATTAGTAACCTTAGAAAAACTATACGTTTAGGGCAGTGGCCAACCTGGTGTATCAAGGAGGCTGCACTGAAGTGGCTGCACAACAGGGGCTCTGGTGCCTCGTGTCGCGCGCCAAGGCGAGTGCACCTAAGTCCCACAGTGCCACGTGCCCCCGCCTAGGTCTGCACCACTGGCCGCCCACACGCCAGGCGCCAGGGGCAGCGCCCTGTAGTGCTCCCAGGTGCGGCCCAGATACGTCGGCCCAGTGCCGCGGCCAGTACCGCCGCCCAGCGCCAGTGCCGCCTACCCGGTACGTTCGCCAAGGGCCACGCCGAGGTGCCGCATGCCAGGCTGCGCGCCAGTGCCAGCGCCAGTGCCGCGCCCCAAAGGCCGTGCCCGTGTCGGCGCCTGACGCGAGCAGTGCAGCGCCGGGCAACATGCTCGAGAAGCGTATCCTTATGCGCCGCACGCTGGTGTTGCATGAGCCTAAGTGGCCATGTGCTGTGTTCAGGTATGGCCCTTGTGTCCTTGCCTTATGTCGTCAGCGTGTTTCGGAAAAGTGTTAGTATACTAGAAGACCCTATTACAATCCTCTTTTATTCTCCTTTGAATTCCTTCTAGTCATATTAACACTTACTTCCTTTGCAGGCATGTCTGACGGCTCATCTAATAATAGAGAGGTCTATGAGTATGGGGGTAGTGATGCTGAATATTCGAGTGATAGTGATGGTGAGTCCACGCAGGATGTGAACAGTAAGGATGGTTCCACCCAAAACGTAAGGGGTGACCCTCAAGGTATTGATGGTTTTGCCATAATTGATATCAGGTCGTCTATTAAGACTGCAGAACGACTCAAGAGATTCTTACATCCATTTAGTATGGACCCTAGTATCACATTTAGAGTGGCTGATAGAGATGATGACCCTAGCAGACCTAAAGCTGGGGAAGCAGTCTTCCACAGGCTTTTTTTTATTATGGGCTACGTCTTCCCATTCTTCCCGTATTTCGAGAAATTCTTCATAAGTGGGGACTAGCTCCTGGGCAACTAACCCCTAATTCATGGAGATCCTTAGTGTGTTGCTATATTTTATGGAAGGAGCTGGGGATGAGCTTGACAGCCAAGGAGTTCATGTATATGTACCATCTGAAAAAAGATCCCAAGAGAGGTAGATTTAAATCCAGTGGATGGTACTACATCTCCTCTAGGAAAGGAAAAAACGTCATCGTAGAGGATCATAATTCCAACAAGGCTGAAGGATGGAAAAGTAAATGGATTTTGGCAACAAGGAACTAGGAAGCGCCTACTGATGAGCCTCATCCATTTCCAGTCCCCATTCATTATAGGACCTTAGGTCTTTGCCTACATACTTTTTTTTTTTTTTTACTCATTTCCTTATTCTACAGGTAACTTGCGCTTCAAAGAGGTGAGCTCAGGGTTGTACAGTCGAATTGAATTCGCCAAGAACCAACCAACTACAAATAGGAGCTATAAAAACCTATTGAGGAAGGTCGACACATATTTATCTCGTGAAGCCTTGTTTGGTGAAGGTTAGTATACTTTATTTTCTTCCTTTCTTGAAGCATTTATATTGGTATGTTGTACTAATTTTTTGACTTGTACAAGAAATTCAACTCATCCTACTATGACTATGGAAGAAATGAAGAAGAAGCTGAGCAAGATGAGGAAGAGCGGGGTAGGAGAGAAGAGAGTGAACGATGGATCAGAAGGTTCATAGAGCAAGAAAAGCAAGTCTTTAGGACTTTCTTTACCTCCTCTAACCCTGTCATCTCTCCCCTCATGATCACTGACCCCTACAGGACCATCTGGTACCTCCACAACACACATTTCAGGCTCTTCATCGCATGTCTCAGATTCTTCTCTTGCCCAGGTACCCGACCTCTCAACTGGTTCTGGTTACTCCATTAGGCCACCTTCAAGTTCTTCCTTCGGGTCGCCTACTCGGTTGTTAGGCTCCTGTTTATCTGTTCCTACTACTTAGCTACCTTCTATAGATACTTCAGCTCAGACTCTTAAGGGTTCCTCTTCCTCTATCTCTGTGTTTGTTTCTCCTGAGCTATCATACTTCGCCAAGTGTTCAACAAAGATACTATCTCCTGAAACAATTAATGAGATGGAAGCAATCTCTTCTGACATGCAAGCTTCATTGCTCACCACTTTGGGGGCTAAGGTATGACCAACTATCCTTGTGTGTTTATATATATGTATACATTTAAATAACCCCTTTTTTTTTATGGGGTACTTGGCGCTGAGACAACAGGCTGCCATGGCTCAGCTACGCTCAGAGGTCATCGACTTGAGACGAGAGGTGATGGAACAGAGGGTGACCATCAGTGAGTTTGAGGAGAGGGCAAGACGATCAGACGCTGATAGCAAGCTTAAAGAGGATACTATTCAGAATCTGCAGAACAGCCTATCCAAATCAGAGTCAAGGATTAAGGAATTGGAGAGTGACATAATAGAGTCAGAGGAGACGAACAAGAAGAAGATTAAAGACTTGGAGGACACCATGATACAACTAGAGGAGAAGAGTGCCAAAGCCCTTCAGGAGCTGAAGAGCCTAAAGTCTTCTACTAACGAGACCATTGAGACTAAGGTTGCACAATAGCTGAATGCATGCCTTAGTCAGATTGAGCATAGGTACCCTGCCCTCGACCTTCCATGAGTATATGAGGTGGAAGTTCCTTCAGAAGGTGCTGGTATTGGAGACACTCCTGCAAGAGGCATTGATGGTGTAGAGGATCCTGCAACTTAGATTGTTTAGGTGGTGAATTTGTAGAGTTTCTTAGACTCCGTTCACTATTGACTTTGTAGAGTTTATTAAACTCCATGTTTTGGTAGCCACTTTTATTGAGTTTTTTAGACTCCTTATAGAGTTTATAAACTCCATCTGCTTAGGATTTTTATTTATGGTCTACTTTTATATCTTGTTTGCTTTATATTAAATTTCCGCAATCAGTTATTGCATCTGCAAACAATCATTGCATTTAATGTCTGTAAATAGTCATTGCATTTAATGTACCTGAGCGGTGTATGTTACCCCCCAGTTTCTTTTGCACAGGATGTGGATAAGGAACTATCCCAAATATAAATTCATTGTATTAATTTGAAAGTACAATGCATGTGAATGTGACAACCTACTTTAGAAGTAAGTGTACTTACTTGGAGGAAATAAAAATTAATGACAGAAATTACTCAGTATCCTAAACTATTTACAGATAGTAGGCCTGAGTTTCTTTGGCAATAGTTCCGCAGGTGCTCTGCGTTCCATGGGTGGGGCAGAGGTTTTCTGTTCATTTTCTCTAGCTGGTAGGTTCCTGAATGAAGGATCCTGACCACCCTGTAAGGCCCTTCCCAGTTAGGGCCTAGGGAGCCTGCTCCATCTTCTTTGGTGTTGATCATCACCTTACGCAAAACCAAATCCCCAACCTGGAAGCTTCTATACTTTACCCTTGAGTTGTAGTACTTGGCCACCTTCTGCTGGTAAGCTGCGACTTTAACCTCAGCAGTGTTCCTTAGTTCTTCAATTAGATCTAGGCTAACTTGAAGATTTTCATCATTTTATGTAGGCTCGATATGTGCTCTCCTAAAGCTGGGCATCCCTACTTCAACCAGTATCATTGCTTCAGCTCCATATGCCATGGAGAAAGGGGTTTCTCCTATTGAGGTCCTTGTTGTGGTTCTGTACGCCCAAAGCACATAAGGTAACTCTTCCGTCCAGGCTCCTTTCAGCTTTTCCAACTTCACTTTCAGATTATCCTTTATAATCTTATTTATAGCTTTCACCTGCCTATTAGCCTGTGGATGTGTTGGTCAAGAGAATGCGTTTTTAATCCCGAGAGTTGAGCAGAATTCTTGAAACTTGGCGTTATCGAATTGCCTCCCATTATCAGTTATTATAGTATGAGGAATGTCGTACCCGTAAATAATTGACCTCCAGATGAAATTTGTAGTTTTGTACTCTGTGATAGTAGCCAGAGGTTCTGCTTCTACCAACTTGGTGAAATAGTCAACTGCTACAATGACAAACCTGAGCTCTCATTTTCCTGTTGGAAGTGATCCTATTATATCAATTCCCCATTGGGCAAAGGGCCATGGACTCCTTATGGTGGTAAGCCCTACTGGTGGTTGATAGGGAATAAAGGAGTAACGCTGACACCTGTCGCATCTCTTTACGAACTGTAGGGCATCATTATGCATAGTAGGCCAGTAGTACCCCTGCCTGATCATTTTATGTGCTTGCGCCTTCCCCCCAGAATGGTTTCCACAGATGCCTTCATGGATCTCTCTCATTACGTAATCTGCTTCTTCATCAGTAAGGCATCTCAAATAGGGTTTACTAAACCCTCTCTTGTATAGTACGCCATCAAGTAGGGTGTACCTTGCTGACCTGCACCTTATTCTCCTTGCTTCCAACTTATCTTCTGGGAGCTTCCCATCTCTCAGCCATCTTATAATAGGGCTCATCCATGACTCTGCAATGTTAACAGGATATATTTTCTTTCCTTTCATTAAAATGCTTGGTTGAGGTAAGAACTCCACCAGGATGGTAATATAAAAACTAGCTCCTGGTGCTGAAGCTAAACGAGCTAAGGAATCTGCATTGGTGTTTGCAGACCTTGGGATCTGAGTAATATAACACTCTTCGAAGTTTTGCAGAGTCTACCTGACTTCAGATAGATAAGCTGTCATCCTCTCATCCCTAGTCTGATATGCTGAAGTCACTTGGTTCACAACTAGCTGCGAGTCGCTGTATACAACTAATTTTTGTGCTCCCAATGCCGCTACTAAGCTTAGCTCTGCCAGTAGGGCTTCGTACTCAACTTCGTTGTTGGAGGCCAAGAAGCCAAAACGCAGAGCATACTCGATCCTTGCCTGTTCTGGTGTGGTAAGGACTAGCCCTGCTCCACTCCTTTGGGTATTGGAAGATCCATCCATGTACAGAGTCCAAGTTCTAATGGAAGGTGAAGGATCTGAAAAATCAAAATTTGAGTCGAGGCAGAGAACAGTTTTTGTACCTGTAAATTCTGCGACGAAACCTGCTAACACCTATCCTTTGATGGGCGTCCTGGGTTTGTATCTGATGTCGAATTCTCCAATCTCAATTGCCCACTTGACTAGTCCTCCAAACAGATCTGGTTTGCTGAGTACCTGCCTCAATGGCTGATTTGTAGGCACCACAATTATGTGCGCCTGAAAATAAGGCCTCAGTTTCATACAAGAGACTATCAAGGCCAAGGCCAGCTTTTCTAGATCCAGATATCTTATTTCAGCATCCAGCATGGCACGACTGACATAGTAGATAGGGCGTTCCATTCCCACTTCTTCCCTCACTAACACTGAACTTACTACAGTAGTTTAAACTGCCAGATATAGAATTAGGTCTTCCCCAACCAGCGCTTTAGAAAGAAGAAAAGGTGAGCTCAGGTAGGCTTTAAGTTGCTGAAATGCTGATTTGTACTCTTCAGTCCACTGGAACTGCTTCCCACCACGTAGTGCTTTGAAAAACGGAAGGCATTTGTCTGTAGCCTTCGAGATGAACCTGTTGAGCGCTGCGACTCTTCCTGTAAGTTTTTACACATCTTTTATGCTTCGAGGGACTTCATCTCCATGATGGCTTTAATTTTGTTTGGATTAGCCTCTATGCCTCTCTGGTTGACCATAAAGCTAAGGAACTTCCCAGAAGCTACTCCAAATGCGCACTTCTTGGGGTTGAGTTTCATTTTATATTTTCGTAGCTCGTCAAAGCTTTCCTTCAAGTCTGCTACATGGTCTACTGCCGCTCTACTTTTCACGAGCATATCGTCCACGTAAACTTCCATTGTTTTCCCGATTTGGTTTGCAAACATTCTGTTCACTAGGCGTTGGTATGTTGCTCCTGCATTCTTTAGTCCAAAAGGCATTACAGTGTAGCAATACAGCCCCCTGTTAGTTATGAAGGCTATTTTCGGCTGGTCTGCTTCATGCATTCAGATCTGGTTGTAACCCAAGTACGCATCCATGAAACTCAGAAGCTCATGACCCGCTGTTGAGTCAACCAGTTGGTCAATCCGTGGTAAAGGAAAATAATCCTTTGGACATGCTTTATTGAGGTCTGTAAAATCAATACAGACTCTCCAATCTCCATTCACCTTTTTTATGAGTACTACATTTGCCAACCATTATGGGTAATTCAATGGTCTTATGAATCCAGCCTTGAGGAGTTTCTGAACTTCCTCTTCGATCGCAGCATACCTCTCTTCATTAAATGTCCTCCTCTTCTGAAAAACAGGCTTGAAGTTTGAGTTAACATTAAGCTGATGTACAATTATGTTCAGGTAAATACCTGGCATATCCTCGTGACACCATGCGAAGACATCCATGTTGTTTTTCAGAAATTCGAGAAGCGCAGCTTTTACTTCTGGGGTGAGCGAGGTACTAATCTAAAGCACCTTGTCTGGGTTCTTAGGAGACAGAATCACTTTCTCAAGTTTTTCTGCTGGTTTAGCTCGAGCTTCTGACTTATGGTTCTGCTTTTGTATCTCGCTTGGGACCTTCTGATCCTTTTGAACCAGCTCTACAGGCCTTGCTTGGAGGCCCTAGGATTGGATTTGAATCCCTGCCCCCATCACCAATTTGCATTACTTTATCTTTCCCTCTAAGTGCATTCACATAACATTTTCTTGTTTCATCTTGATCTCCTCGAACCACGCCTGTTCCTTTCTCTGTTGGGAACTTCATTGCTAGGTGGTAGGTTAAAGTAACTGCCCTCAGATTGTTTAGAACATGCTTTCCAATAATCATGTTGTAAACTGAAGGGCGGTTAACAACTAGAAATTTTACCATAACCGTGGCCTGTGTTGGTGGAACTCCTGCAGTTACCGGGAGGGTAATGCAACCCTCTGGTATAACTCTTTCTCCTGCAAACCCGAATAGAGGGGTTGATGTTGGATCTAGTTTCTCTTTACTGATGCCCATCTGCTTGAAGGCATCCCAGTAGAGGATGTTTACAGAACTCCCATTGTCCACCAATATCCGTCTGACCATGCAATTGGCTATGTTCATGGTCACCACCAGTGCATCATCATGTGGATGATGAATTCCTTTTGAATCTACATCTGTAAATGCTATCAAGTAGGGTTCAAATTTTACCTCCTTTGCTGGGCGTTGTGTTAGGTTGACCTCCTGATACTCGGATGGTGGGTACCTCGTTGTCCGAAAATAGGCTTTCAGCGCCCTGTTGAAGCTCATGTCGCCTCCCCCAACTATTGTACGGATCTCAGTGGGAGGTTCTCTTTCACGACTTGCTTGCTCGACTCCTGGTGGGGACTTGCGATTTGCCTCTTGCTGCCGATCCCTATGCCTCTGCCCTCCAGCTACAAAATTTCTCAGAAATCCCCTGCAGATAAGAGCTTCAATTTCATCCTTCAAGGCCACACAGTCTTCAGTGTTGTGGCCATGATCTTTATGAAACCGGCAATACTTGGTTTTGTCCCTATTTTCTGACGAGGTTTTTATCTTTGTTGGCCATTTCAGTAGGTTGTCATCCCGGATTTGCATACACACTTGATCAGCAGAAGCAGTTAACGGGGTATAGTGTTGAAAGCGTCCCTCTGAAGCTCTGGGTGGTTTCACACTGTTGCTTGATTCACCCCTTCTCTTGTGCTCAGTAGGCCCGAGGCCGCCTATATGGACTTCTCTTTCTCTTTTCCCCAGATTTGGTCATCTCATCATGCCTTGAAACCATCATGACCTCAGCATTTACATATTTCTGGGCGAGGCACATCAACTCCTAGAAGTCCTTAGGATAATTTTTCCCCAGTGACCACAGCAGCTTGCTTGGTTTCAGGCCAGCCATCATGGCACTCAGCATCAAATCATCACTACAACCATCTATACAGAGAGCCTCCTTATTGAAACGTGTGATATAATCTTTTAGGGTTTCATCTCTTCCTTGCTTAACAGTAAAGAGGTATGATTTTGGCCTCTTTACTGACTTTGCAGCTCTAAAATGGGATACGAAAACTTTACTTAACTAAAGAAAAGAAGAGATAGAACCTGATTTGAGCAGTCTGTACCACTGGCGAGCAGTCCCAAAGAGTGTAAGTGGGAAACCCTTGCACATGGTTGACCTTGCTGCACCATGTAGCTCCATCCAAGTGCGGTAACTCTCCAAGTGCTCGATCGGGTCTCCACTTCCATCATAGGGTGGAAATTGCGACATGATGAATTTGGGAGGGAGAGGGGCTCACAGAATCTCCTCAGTAAACGGTGACTCTACTTCATCCAGATCTATCGGGTTCCTGGAGGAGCCCGCAGCCTGAATGTCGCAAAGCTGCTTCTTCAGTTGCTAGATTTCTTCCTCCATCTTGTTTAAAGGTTGCTCCCTCTCTCGAAGCACCTTGTCCGTAGCCTTCTCTCTCATCTCATCCATTGCTTCCTCGAGGATACTCCGAGCTGCTGCACGTTTAGCTTCTTGGTGTAAGCCCTCCTCCAATAAAATATTTTGGTCTTCTCGGTTGTTTCCTCCTACATTGCTAGAAGCACCCTGAGGAACCTTCCCATCTTGACGGTTTGAACCAACTTGACCGCTATGGGCAACCTGGTAGGTATTAGGCGAGCCTGCCTTAGGAGGTGCTGGAGGATCCTGCAGCCTTTGGATAGCACCTGGAGGAAGACACTTCAGGACTTGCTCAACGATCTGAGCAAGATTCCCCACGATGTTTTCAAGAGTGACAAGATGTGAGGCTGCTGGTGCTGCAGTTCGGTTCCTGCGTGGTACGTTATCATTCAGGGTTATTGGTTGTGAATGTCGAGGCTCAAGAGGTGATTTGTCTCCTCATCTAGGTACTGAGGAAGCTTCAAATTCGGATACCATTGTGTTCGTGGAAACTGTAGATTCCCACAGGCGGCGCCAAATGTTTTTGCTAAAAAATAGGTTGAAGCCTTACTTCTGCTTAGAAGGGTATTTTAAGTAGTTTAGGCACTTTGAGAACCTGAAAACAAAAAAGAAAGTCAGAACCTTAGAGCACCGGTGTGGTACCAGCCAAAGGTACTCCGATACTCAAGTCAGCAATTAGGTTCTTAAAAATAAAATGATAGAGTTTCTGTAAGGCTCCAGAGTTACTTACCTGAGCTGGGTATCTTTGAGGTATTTATAGGAGAAGCGTAAGGTATTTCTTGTACCTCATGTTTCAAATTCTACTGCTCATAACCACTCATGAAGGTGGGAGTATGGGTCAGTTAAACTACTGACAAGTAAGTGAGTGAAAGGAATATATGCAGAATGTGGAAGTTTATGCAGAACGTGGGAGTCACTTCCTCCACTGCGTCGTAAATGTCAGCATGGTGGATGAGTGCACAGAAAGCAATAAGGTTCTATTTATGGGCCTTATTCTGATTTCTGCATCTAGATACGTGGATCCACATTCTAACAATCTTATGTACTGGGTTTGATAGTTTGGGCTTGGGCTTAAGTCAAAAGTGGGCTTAACATAAAACCCTATAACAAATTTGTTTAATAGAATCTTAAATAATACTAAATTTGATAAGTTTAATGAAAATTTGTCAAGATTTTACACTGACTCTAAATAAGTTGTTTCATATTTTAGGGTTAAAAATGTCAATTTGGAAAAATATCATGGGTTGAACTAAACTGAAGCCAAATGGAAATATAATAGGCAAAATAGTAATTTTCGACAACAAGGAGGTATATTTTGTAAAAAGTTCAAAATTTATTATTTTTAATTACCAATTACTTTTTTAATAAGTAAAAATCTCTTGAGAATTCATGAGTTTTGACACAGTTACACTTATTTACCACTATTTCATAAAACTATATAAATCACAAAATAATAATAGGACATATAAAAAGTTAGATATTGATCCGTTTAATTGTTCAAATATCTATTTTACTTATTTAAAAATTATAATTTAATTAATAATTTTTATCATTGAATTTAAACAACAAAAATTCAATAACAAAAATACTAAATAATAAAATAAAAAATATGAGTAAAATTATTAAATAAATAATTTGTTAATTAAAGTTTTTCTTTCTTTTTTTTCTTAGAAAGTGGAAGAAAGAAAAGAAAAGAAAAAAATATATATACATATTTATATAAAATAAAAAATTAACCTCACAAAATAAATGCCAGATGTCAATTTTTTAGTGGAGCTATATATAATCTAAATTTATGTATACAAAAACATCTATAAATTATATATGTTTTTTTTTTTTTTGGTTATATATGTTGAAAGAAAATATTTCAACCAATAATGTTAAACTACATTACTTGGGAAACAAGTTGAGGAATCACACTTAGCCTTCCTCGTATCGAAAGCAGCCCTCGATTATCTTTGTTTTGACCGTTAATTGAAAAGAGCATTTTTTTTATTTGTTATTTTTGGGATTTGTGCACACGCGTTGTGAATCACACGTGTCAAGGAACGAACACTTGACTATGTGCTTGTGTCTTGAAAATGAAATCTATGAAAATGGTAGAGAACCTGACAAGCGGGTCCAAGTGAGGGGCAAGTGAATTTACACAGTTGACCTAAACAAGTCACAGAGCCACCACTTTATAGTTTCCATTGGTGTTTTGCTCTTTCTCTTTTGACTTTAATTTTTTTTTTCAAAGTCATAAATAAAACCCCAAAACCATTTATACAACGAGCAAGATTGTTGTCTAGTGGGTTTGGAGAAGGAATGAGAAATGGTCCAACCCTTAATGGCTACTCAATCAATTATTTATAAATTGATGTATGTTTAATATAAATGGGTCACCCTAATATGCTTCTAAGTTTAGAGATTATGAGAGTGGTTAGTTTTTTTTTTAAACAAATTATAATTAAACTGCTTCTTCTTTTTCTTTTCTTTTTTAGCAATTAGGATAAATCAATCTGACACGCTAGAATTAATATATTGTTTTTATGAAAATTACGCTACCACTTTTTATATTTCATTTTTATTTCAATTTAACTATGTCTGTTAGTCAATTTTATTTTATTTTTTTTCAAATGACACTCTTATCTCTAATATTCTTATGGATAAAATTTTAAATTATCTAATTTTAAAATTTTCTTGTGGCCAAACAAAAATTTACAAAATTACATTACCCTCAAATTTGTTAAATTTTCTAGAATCGTTAATTAAAAAATTAACTGTTAGGGTGAATTCTAAACCTAGTTCTTCAATATTGCTGTACAAAATAAGAAATGAATAAACACTTGGATGTCGGTGAGATTTAACTTGGTGGAAACTAAAAGATTAAAATTATGAATAATGGTAAAAGGTCAAAACAAAAAATTTAGGGTATGTAATTTCAGGGAAGAAGTGGCTTAAAAATGTTGACCTTTCGGGAACTCGCTGAAAATATGGTCGCTGATAAAAATGGACTAGCAATAGATGGGTATTTAACTAAACGCACGAAATTCATATTTTTGTACATAGGGGAAAAATAAATTGAAATTACATACTCTAATATTTATTTTATAGATAAATATTAACGTTTATTATTGAAAAACTCTAGATTTCAAATATAAATAGTAAAAAATCTCTCAATGACATAAATATATTTTAATGATATCCACGTAATAAATCTTTAAATATTATAACAACTAAAAAAATTATCATCCATTTTGTTTTGGTAGAAATGTGGGACTTTTTTTTCTTTTTTTCTTTTTGTTTTTAAAAAAGAACTTAGATAGATTAGAGACAAAACATTTGAACATTAAAAATTTATTAGTGTCATTCTCGGATCCTTAAAAAACTAGTTTTGCATATTTTTTTAAAGACAATTTTATTTTTAATTTTTAAGATAAATTTTTAATTACTTTTAAGTCATACTATTAACCAAAAATAGAAACAAAAACTGATTCTTTGTAATTAATTCTCACCAATTAGTTCCCCTAAAAATTTTTACACTTTCCAAACGGGTCTCGGGGCAAACTTGACATGAAATTTTATGATTTTCCGTATAATATTAATATGAATAAGGGGTGGAGGTGGGGTGAAGTGGGTGTGTGGAATGTCTGTTGTTTTAAAAATTGAGTTGTAATGAGGATAAAAAAAAAAAAAAAAAGTAAAAAAAAAAGGATGTTATAATTAAACAGAGAGAAAAAGAAGAGAAATGTTAAGTCCTACTACGTGCATGTTTGATGTTTTAATTTTTCATTTTTAACATAAACTAACCTCTTTAATTATAATAGTAATAATAATAATGTGTCAGTTTTTATCGCCAAAGACCCTCGGATGCAGTATTTCCAGCCAAGGACCCTTTTAACAATAAAGTCAATTCTTGTAAAAGACATCATAAGGCATAGAGAGGTAAATATTTATGGGATCTTTGGGCTTTATATAGGCTTGTCATTGAATGTTTCCAAATTAGAGTTTAGGAAAGTAGAGTTTTCTAACTATATATGTAGCTTGTTTGTTGACTAACTTTCCTTGGGATTCTTTCTAATATTATAATTAATTCTAAAATATATGGATTATGAATTTTTTTTATTATACAAATCACAATTGTGAGTATTCCACATGCTATTCTATGTATTTAGGGCATATTTAGATCTTAAATTTTTGTTTAGTTCAGACTACTTTTTATTTTTTTCTGGTCGAATAGTTCATACTATTCTTGATGATGATGGGAATTTGACATTTTACTGGAAAATTAATTTATTTTTTTCGGATAGACATGAAGGGAACGTGAAATGAAAGTTCGATGAAATTCCATAAAAAGGTGAAAAGTTTAATACATACTTCACTATCCCTCTTAGTTCTTGAGCTGTTATATTTCCACACACAAAAAGCAAAAAATAAAAATATAAAGTTTTTTGTGGTACATATTGGTGAGTGGTGAATTAGGTCATCGATGATGTCATATTTTTCTTTACCTTTTCTAATACGTTGGGTTAACCCAAAAACTTATCACCTTTTGAGAACGACGGACTGCGATCGAGTAAAACTGTCCTTTCAGAAATTAATAGCCAATTTGGTGATAGTCTTACAACAGTGATGCTACCTCTTTCGTCTTTTTTCCCTTTATTTTTTCAAATTAAAAAAAATAACTTTAATATAAAAATGATTAGTCATTTAAAATTCAAAGAGCTTCTTTTTTTTTTTTAAATTAAAAAAATAATTTTAATATGAAAATAATTAATCATTTAAAATACAAACAGAGCTTATTAGAAGCAGAACAATAATTTTTATAAATGAATGTAAAAATTTAATTAATTTTCTTTCCACTGCACTACACCCTCAACAGCAACAGGATATTCTTTACATCAAAAGAATTACTCATTTTACATTTTTCATAGTTCCAATGGTACATTGTTGAAATCATAAATAAATAAATAAATACAATGTCAAATTTATTCATTAGTTTATTAAACAGAAATATTGGACCAAAAGTTAATTAAAGACAGTGAGTTTGTGGTAATCCTTGAGATTATGATGCATGTCTGACGTCTCCAAATCAGTAAAATCCACATGCAGAACATAATATAAGAAATTAATAAAACACACGTGATTCTAATGCCTGCTTCACGTTAATTACAAGTAAATAATAGTTGCAAAAAGGTAATGATTAGTACTGTATATAGCTGGGGGGGGGTCGATTAATTTTCTGATTTACTAAATATAATCATCATCAACATGTGTAGTTAAATGAAAATGTATTTCTAGAAATTTCAACAAGGATTGAACGCAGCCAAATATACCAAATTAATCGATTTCAGGTAGCAGCCCAATAATAAACTTTTTAACCAAGGTGGCTTTCAAACCCCTTCTACCCCATCCAAAGAAAACAAATGAATAATCCTCAAGGGTAGCTCAATTGGTTACATTTTAGGTTTTCTCTCCAGAAGTCAGTAGTTTGAGTCCTTTCAAATCAAGACTGTAAGAGATTTAGGTTTTATGAATTTTCTTATATCAGCATGGATAGCATGCTTTTGACCGGACTCGAGAGTACAATCTCTTTTATGAATGAGGATAGTCTGGGACTTCAAACTCTTTTATGAATTTTCTAATCCTAGTGAAAATAATCTACCTTTAAATGGATTGAAGAGCATAAACTCTTTTATGAATTTCTTAATCTTGATGTGGATAGTCTGCTTTTAACCGAATCAGAGAGCGCAAACTGACTAACCACTATGGAGAGCATTAACTCTCTTGTGAATTCCCTAGTTTCATCATGGATAGCCTACTTTTGATTGAATTGGAAAGGATAAACTCTTTTATGAATTTTTTAGACCCACCATGGATAGCCAGTTTTTGACCGGACCAGGGAGCATAGACTAACTAACTTAGATTGGATTGAAGAGCGTAAACTCTTTTGTGAATTCTCTAATTTTAGCGTAAATAGTTTGTTTTTGACCAAACTGGAGAGCATAAACTCTCATGTGAATTCCCTAATTCTGGTGTGGATAGTTTGCCTTTATCGGGATCAATTTTCTAATTTCCACATAAATATCTTATCTTTATCAGATCAGATCAGGGAATGCAAACTAACCTGGACAGTAAATATATATATATAATAGAAAGGAAAAATAAAAGCAAAGTAATTAAACTGATCATGGAGTCCGCAAACACGTGAAAATTGACCTTGACAATTCTCTTTGAATATACATATTAATTTCCTTCATCTGCTCATTCTTCATTTTGCATATTAATTACAGAGAAAGTGAAATCCTTAAAATTAGGCTAGAAAATTCAATACATATCACGTTCTTTTCATATATAATCGAACTTGATTTGTCTGACTGCAATCGATCTCTCTAATTTGAACATGTGGTCAATCTCTGAATTAATTAATTTGGTCTTGTATAAGTATGTGCATAAAATAAAAAATTACAGATAATAATAGCGGCATAAGATAATATGTATATATATATATATATATTTACAAAACCTTATTATACCTTGATCCGAAGTTGAACACTAGTTGTTGTCTTTTTTTTTTTTGTTATTTTTTATTAAACAAGAAAATACTTGGCAAAAGACTCGCTTTCATGTTCAACTAAAACATGAGGGGTATGCCCACAGAAAATATAAGATAAAAAAATAACAAAAAAACATACATGAGCAGTTTCAATGCAGAGAGACCTCACCTGAGTCATAGTCTAAACCCAATATTTCGCTTATAACATCCAATAGGTACAATCTGACGTGTAAATCATTGTAAATTTACAAATATACCCCCAAACTTTGACATTGATTTCAATTAACTGCCTTAACTTTAAAAAATTAATAAGTGATTAAATTTAAAATAACAAAATCCAAAAAGTTTCCACTTTTCAATATCTCCATGTCAAATCCCAAAAAAGAAAAAATCAATATAAACCTTATTAATTAATTGAAGTTTAATTTATCTAAGGTATATATTGAATTTTTCTTTTAATTTTAATATTTTTGTTTGGAAATTTTTTAATCCAGATATTATAATGAACATTTTAATTTATCTTTTTATTATTCAAAACAAACACAGCTTAAAAAAAAATAAAAAAATCACATGTTTAGAGAAGGACACATGATAAGTTCATCTGCAACTCACATGACAAATTCTATCTAATTTTAACCGATTTAGTTAATGAAAGTGTCAAATTTATGTGGTTAATTTTTTTTTTGGTGAAATTTATGTGGTTAATTGAAACAAAGGTGAGAGTAAGAGGAGTGGGGGCCATTAGTAAATTTCTTTTAAATCATTGTTTTCTGAGTTCGAATATGTAAAATAAAATAAAAAATGTTACGCTTATAACCCTATATTAGACTAATTAAAGAGTACACAATAGCAAGCTCCTTAATTATCACTGTACCATAGTTGCACCTTCTTGTTATTTTTCAAGATAAAGTTTATTCCAATAATATTGTCGGGGCATTGTTTAGAGTCTAGAAGGTGGCTAAGTTAATTCATCTTTTTAAAGATAGAATATTAAATATATACGAGGTGTACCACCGCATCAATACATCACTCAAATATTATCATGTATCACGTAAACTCACTATGATAAATAATTAAATAAATCTAGTGCAATATAAGTTACGTGGGTCCGACAAAATAAATGCCACATTTGATTATAAGTTGCTTATTGCTTCACGTCACTTATACAACGGTTGTGTATACGACTAGCTCGTACATCCAAATTCCAAAAAAAAGTTCATCAAAATTCCAACATATTCTTGATCTTCTTAGCTTCTTGCAATTTGTTTTTCCAAACCAAAATGCTAAAGATTCCAGATCTGTGTGATCAGCAAATCTGGCATAGAAAAAAAATCCCAGCTTATGTTTCAGCTATTCTATCAATATTCTGCATTTTCTTGTTTGTTAGTCATCGTAGTTAATTTTCAGTACAGCAATCAAATGCATGCTTTAATTTTGACACGGCTCTATAGCCACTCCTTTTTTAGGCTTTCTGTAATCTATTTGTCCAAAAAAACATAAACTCCTCAGGTTGATGAGTAAGACTGTTAAAGACAATTTATGTTGCAATATAGTCTATTTGATATATTTTTATTAATTATATATTTATCAAAAAAAATATTTTATATTTTTATTTATTACATATAATAGACTTCTTAACTTTATTAATTATATATTATTAATAATTAAAAAAGCACTCAATTGTGAAATCACACAAATAATAATGGAAAATTTTATTCTTGATGCTCCAACAATTACTTTGAGAGCTAAGCTCTTATATAAAATGGTTCATCATCATTATTTTGTCCCACTACATAGCTCTTGCCACCATTATTAATTTATTTTGTAATCTTAATTTGTCACTTCCATTAGAATATATTAAACTTGGGTAAGTTTCATTTTCTTTTGGGGTAAAATAGGTAACTTTCATTTTCACCCACTAATCTGTGGTCTTAGGCCCACAGATCTATAATTTTTATGCAGACGGATGAATCTATACATGAGCTTTTATATGCATGTGTGAATAATCTAGATGGTCAAGGGGTTAAAAATTCATGCATGTTGATCTTTACCTGCAGAGTCTGCATTTTCTGTACCCATTTTATCGATGGCATTTCTTTTTCACTTCATTTTTCTTGTAGGTATTCTGCAAGTAGCTTAATAATATATGAAATGTGGTTGAGTTTTAGGCATTAATTTGAATATTATGTGAGTTTTATATATGTTAATTACTATCAAAACTTTCCACAAGAAAATGTACAAAACTTGAGGAGGACCATTTTGAACAGGAACACTGGAAAGTGATATTCACCAACCACATGAGGCTGCAAAATTTTAATATATATATATATATAAAGAGAGATGATTTAGTGAGCAATATTGTTAGGCAGACAAGTATAAATATGTGGAATAGTTAACCATAGTTAACTATATTGCCCTTGTTTCTTTTTTTTTTTTTTTTTTTTACCTCTATTTAATATTGCGCCAAGTATGCGTTATATCCCATATTATTAGATAAGTTGCTTACTATATCATTTCTCTATATAGATATAAATTTTTAAAGTCTTGAAAAATTTAAAGTCATGAGCTATTCAAAATGCTCAAATTAATATTTTAAATTTTTGATCCATGTGGACAAAAATAGTTTTATAAGGGTATATTTAATTATGACTTTATAAAACTTTTATAAAGTTAAAAAGTTAAGAGGTATTTAATTAAAATTTATTAAGATTTTTAAAAATAATGAGATATTCAATTTTAACTTTTATAAATTTTTAAAAAGTCATTAAAAGTTTTAAAATATTTAATTATAACTTTTTAAAATTAATAAAAATCTAGAATCATTTAATTTAGACTTTACTTTTATAAATAATGAATTTACGTGGACTTTTCTTGACTTTTGGTGTATTCTATATGTATTCAATTTTATAAATTATTTTTTTTAAAGACTTTCAAAGACTTTTTATTTTCAATTACACGTCAGAATCAAATAGTAATATTTACTTCTCTTTATTTCTTTTGTTTCATCTTTCTACTTTTCCTCTCACTGTGAAATTATTCTTATCATCATCTTGTCATCCTTTACCATTATTTATCGGCATCTTCCTATTGTGAGGAAAATAAAAAAAATTAAATTTTTTTTAAAAAAAGGTAATGGCGTTCTTGTGAGGAAAATAAAAATCCTTCATCATTATTTATTAACCTCCTCTTAATAGTATCATTGTGGAAAAAAAAATAAAAAAATAAAAAAAAATAGTTATTGGCGTCCTTGTGAGGAAAATGAAAAAAAAAAGTATTAACTTATACAATAAAAAATTATATAAAAGTTTTTTAAAGTTTATAAAAATAAAAAGTCATTTAAAGTCACTCATACTTTTATAAACTCTATAAAAGTTTATAAAAATTTATTAAAATCTCTAATTAAAAAAGTTTATCAAATTAAATACACCCCTTTTAATTTCGTAAATAGGGTTGGGTTTGGTAATTTATCCGGCTCAATTATTATGAATCAAAGTGCTGATTAAAATATGATAGTTTTAAATAGGAGACATGTTAGATTGGTCTGAAACTTTTAAATTTGGGACTATTATTACAGGTCTTGATTATTTCACTAAGGCTAGATAAAATGATTGAGATTAAAGTCTCTAACCTAACACTGTTTGAATTGATATAATATGAGACAAAGGTAAAGAAATGATGTGATTCATTTGTTTGGATGGTTAAAATGAGTAAGAAGGAAAGAAAAATGAAGGAATTGATTTGCTTAGTTAACCTATTTAGTTTTTTTTTATCCAAAATTGAAAGGAAGAGAGGTAAAATAAAAGAGTTTAAACAATTTGATTTTCTATTCAAAATTATCCTTATTAATATTGCATGAGAAAATTTTAAAACATTTTATATAAAAGTATTTTTATAAAAAAATATAAAATATAAAAATTAATTTTTCGCTTTTATTTCATTTACTTTTCTTTTAAACATTCAAATAGTAATTATCATAAATGCTATTATTTGTTTTTACTTTCTCATCATAATCGTAGTGTAAAAGTTTTGGGCTTAGTATATATTCCAACTAGCAGAGGAAAATTACAAAAAAAAATTAAAGGATTTTGTACTATATAGTCAAATGAAAATCTTTTTGTCAGAAGAATATTTTAAGTACTGGTCGAAAGTAGACTAATAAATTATCATTTCTTTTAATCCTAATATATATTTTTTTCTTTAAATTAACAATACTTTTTTTCACACTTTTTACCAAATCAAATCTTGCAAAGTTGGACACTCCTCCATTTTTGTACGAAGCTCATGTGACCCATGGACTTTACAAACTAGGATGCTCTCTTTACTTGTATTCCAATCCGTAGTTACTTTCAAAGGTCTCAAAACAAAGTTTGACTTGGGAAAAGTAAAAGCTTTTCTTCTCAAATCAAGATGATAATTATGTCCAAATATTATGGGCAGTTGAGTACTCGGATTCATTTCACACTGATCAAAATGGTTAATATTTGGTGTACATAATGAAATTAATACCAGTAGGCTTTTTTTGGGCTAAGATATAGCCATAGGCATAGGGGTTTAGTAGCCCTTTTTTCTTTTTTTTTTTCTTTTTTATATTTAACGAATAGGGGTTTAGTAGTTTTTGCCTTCACATTTTCTGAACTATTGATTCATATGAAATAAATTTGGGTATTTCTAATAAATTTCTTAATGTGAACAATAGAAAGAAAGACAAATTAAAAATATTTTTTTTTTGAAAAGGAATTAATTATAATCTTAAGATAAGTTTATATATTAAACAAATACAGACCAATTAAGTTCATATAAGTTTATATGGGTTTGGCCTCGTTAATTACGTTTAGCATTTAATCAAATCAATATCAAAAATACGAATTACATTGACTTTTGATCTGAAAGGAATATTGGACTAATAATTGAATTATCTTCTTAATGAATTATACTGAAATTTACTTATTTAGAGGTAAGCAAGCGGAAAGTAGTGAATAAGGTAAAAAGTTGAAGTAAATGGTGTAATAAGGCTAGAAAATGCAAAGACATTGAGTGCAGATCCAAAAGTACCTAATCAAAATTTTGAAATTTTGGACTATTTCAAAGCAAAATAGAATAAAAAATGCTAGGGATTTCAATCTTTAAAATAAAAAATACATTCCAAACGACATAAATAGTGTTATGTCATCACATATTAAAAAGTTAAAAATTTTATAACTCAGCCATGTTAAATAGTAATTGAATTTTTATATTAATACACTAAAGTGAATCCTAAAAAATTAATATATATATATATATATATATTGTATTTTTTAATTATGCTGAGTTGAAAATTTTTTAAACACTTTATCTTTTATTTGCTAAGATAGCACTTAGAATGTCATTTGAGAAGCATATAAATTTGAAATCCTTAGCATTTTCTAAATAGAATTTTACATATTAGCTAAAAAAATGAAGTATCCACGCTAGGCAAATGTGGTAATCCATAATGGAAACTTTCTCACTTCTCGCACATCTACGTATGAATGTCTCTCTTCAAATCAAAGAAGGAGGTGGAGAATGCAAACAAGTCTACTTTCACAACACACATATTTCTTTATTTTGTGGCTACATATTTATTGCAACATTTTAAACTTTTGACACTTGTAATTACTTACTAACTAGAGTGGTATAGATAATAACTTTTAGCAAAATATATGAAGATGTATAGGT
Source organism: Rhamnella rubrinervis (assembly GCA_007844105.2). NCBI lineage: Eukaryota > Viridiplantae > Streptophyta > Magnoliopsida > Rosales > Rhamnaceae > Rhamnella > Rhamnella rubrinervis. The sequence continues at coordinate 3,822,875 of CM017583.2, read as the reverse complement.
ATGTGGGCGCGCTCGATCGCGCCATGTTTACAATGGCATGCATTTCACAATGAACGGAAAGCAAACGCAGAGAGTGCAAACTTTTACAAGCTCACACGTATTAGGGTTACATATTTGTTGCTGCATTCTAAATTTTGGCACTTGTACTAACTAATTAGAGTGGCTCGCGCCACGTTTACAATGGCATGCATTTCACAATGAACGGAAAGCAAACGCAAAGAGTGCAAACTTTTACAAGCTCACACGTATATATTCTTTATTTTGGGGCTACATATTAGTTGCTGCATTCTAAATTTTGGCACTTGTACTAACTAATTAGAGTGGCTCGCGCCACGTTTAGAGTGGTTCGCGCCACGTTTACAATGGCATGCATTTCACGATGAACGGAAAGCAAACGCAGAGAGTGCAAACTTTTACAAGCTCACACGTATATATTCTTTATTTTGGGGCTACATATCTGTTGCTGCATTCTAAATTTTGGCACTTGTACTAACTAATTAGAGTGGCATAGATCATATATAGTAACTTTCCAGCAATATGTAGATGTATGTGTCTGTGAGTGCATGTCCCACGTTTACAATGGCATGCATTTCACAATGGACGGAAAACAAACGCAAAGAGTGCAAACGTTTACAAGCTCACACATGTATATTCTTTATTTTGGGGCTACATATTTATTGCTACATTCTAAAATTTTGGCACTTGTACTTACTTATTATAGTGGTATAGACGTATATAGTAACTTTCTAGCAAGATGATATGTGTCTGTGGGTGTGTGTGCCACATTTACAATGGCATGCATTTCACAATGAATGGAAAACAAATTAGAAGAGTACTTTATACTTGGCAATTAATTTCATCAAATTAAAATTTAGGGTTGTATATTCTCATCCATTGGTCATTGTGATTCACGAAAAAAAAAATCCATTGGTCATTGTCTTCAAATTAAGCTATATAAGTTCTCTCCAAGACTTTAAAGCTTTTATGGGAATTGAAGGAAAAGATATAAGCATATGGGATTTTACCATTTGGGGGAAATACAAAAGCAAGGAAACAATGCAAGGAGACAAAAAGATTGATGTTGAAAGTGGGGTAGCTACAATAAGCAAAATGTGGGTCTTACCACCAATTGAGTAATGCTACTTTACCACCAATTTTTTTACTAAATTTGAGAGATATAAACTGATGTGGTACTGTTTTATTGGCTTGCATTGGAATAATTTAATTGCGGGTACGTTGTCATATCATTTGGTAAGCAATTTTCCTTTTTTATTACTATTTCTTTTTTTACAATATTTGGTAACCAAAATTTGGTTAACTAATAAAATTTGGTGCCCATAATAATATTTAGTGTGAAAAATATGACTTTAACAAGTAACCCAAACAAAAAATAAGTTAAGTTACAAAATATCTAATTAGCTCCACAGGTGGTATCATATTAATGCGCCTTGTATACATAAGCCTATACATATTGAAGTTTTTGGTGAATAAGTCGTAACCGCCCACATGCACTACTTCTCTTCAAGTCAGCACCAAATTCTTACTTTATTTATTTATTTTCTGATTCTTTCCAAGGTTTAGGGTTTAAGAGATTTTTTCCCAAGAATACTAGGATCACCAACCCATTATCAACTTTTTACCTATTGATTATGCGGCAGTACGTGACTAGCTTCTTATTTGGAATTATATTCTATTATTTTACTAATCAATAACGTATAATATCATCAGTTCGTAGAGTCATTTTTCTTTTTCCATTAAATTATAAAGCAGTATTTCACATAATTTGTATTTAAATACAAAAAATATATCAAATTTTCATTGGTCATAAATATTGCATATATCAGCTCTCAACTAATAAAAATTTAACACATAACTTCAATTTTAACACAAATTATATCAAAAAGCTCTATTCTTATAAAACAACATAATATATATAAATAATGTTTTCTGTTTATAAAAAGTAATCGTCCACATGGCCTGACCTTTATATCCCATACTATTAGATCTTTGAAATATGAACGGTATTCGATTATGAAATAGATTTTATTATTTAAAAAAATTTAAAAATTATGAAGATATATAAGTGTTATCTAATTTTTACGGTGTGAAACTAAAATATTAAGAAGATATTTAAATATATATATATATATATATATTTTACCGTTGAAAATTAAATTATGTCGGAACATTATATAAAATGGTAAACTCAAAACCTATTTAAATTATATGGAAGTATTAATAGAGTTTTATTTATATGTATAAAATAATAAGTTGCTTTTCTTACCAAAATAATAATAAGTTGCTTTATTGCATAGAATATTTATTTATTCCTAGACTCAGATCCCTAAATATGACATTGTCATAGTTTACATAAAAAAAATAACATTTCTATTGGAAAGTTGGTGGGAGATGCTCTAATGTATACATAAACCTACACGTAGTAAAGAATATTTTAGGGATCTTCGACAAACGAAAAAAAGTAGTCCGAATATGAAAGGACGACAAAGACCCTGAACATTTTTGTTCTCTTCCACACACGTGTTGTGTTCGGTGATTGTGTAAAATATGTATTTCATGAAGAACACGCAAGCTACTGCATAATGATATTTGACCAAAACCAAAATATGTTTTTAAATTTTGTTAAAATGGAGTCAGTTTTCAACACTTTTGAATATACTTTTCCCTGTTTAAATTTTTTCTTTGTAATAATCCTTCCAAACCACTCACCTCCTACCTGTGGCTGCCCAAAACTTGCCTATAAATTCCAACATATTCTCTCCCATTTTCCAACCACACTAAACTATTTTTGCTTCTACACAAAACGTACTAGCTAGTATTTCCCTAGCAAGATTCTATTGCTCTCTGTGGGACTAGATAACCAAAGCTAGCTAGCAAAGCAAAAAAAATGGGATTAGAGAGTGAGCAGAGTCGCCTACTTCTTTCCAAGATTGCAACCAGTGATCGTCACGGTGAGAACTCTCCGTACTTCGACGGATGGAAGGCGTACGACAGAGACCCTTTTCACCCAACTAACAATCCTCAGGGTGTTATCCAGATGGGTCTTGCTGAAAATCAGGTTAGTTTAGTAGTGGATCCATCATACCTAGTTTTTAGTTTAGTTATATATATATGCATGCAAAACTAAACAATTGTGTTTTTATTTTTGCAGCTTAGCTTAGACTTGATTGAGGATTGGATTAGGAAAAATCCTAAAGCATCTATTTGCACAGCTGAAGGTGTAAATGAGTTCAAGAACGTTGCTATCTTTCAAGATTATCATGGCTTCCCTGAGTTCCGAAAGGTGCATATATACAATGACTACTAATACATTTACACACACACACACATACAATATTGCTAATGGTGGAAATTGGCATTTTTATATCTGTCTCAGGCAATTGCTAAGTTCATGTCAAAGGTGAGAGGTGGAAGAGTCACATTCGATCCAGAGCGAATAGTAATGGGTGGTGGAGCCACCGGAGCTAACGAGCTCGTCACCTTTTGCTTGGCTGACCCTGGCGATGCCTTTCTCGTTCCCTCTCCTTGTTATCCTGCGTAAGAAGCTCTCTCTATCTTCCCCTCTCTCTCTCTCTGTATATATATATATGTATATATTTATGTATGTATGTTTCCTTCTGTGTTCTATTTGTTAATTACTCGAGCTCGCTTTGATAATTAACTCCCATAAACCTTCTTTGTTTTAATTTTCTCAGCCTTCTAATATTCTGGGAACCTTAATCCATTTTTTTTTTTTTTGTTGGTGAGCGGATGACTAAATGGGTCAATAAGTTAGGTCGAATATGTAATAAAAATTAATTAATATAAATATATACTTAGGATAACATTTTTAGTTGATCATAAACATCAACTTTTTGTACTTTACTCCATTAATATGACTCTGCTTTTGGTGGACCTTGATTGCTAAATATGTATAATATATATATATATATATATATATATATATATATATATATATATTCTTGACCACTCAAAAATTATTTACATGGTCTATAAAATAACTCATATTGAAATTAAAATTCAAACACGCTGCATTTCACACAGCTGGAAATAATGTTTGGGCAATTTCCATTCTTACATGATCTTCATCTTTACCAATCTCTCTTAAAATATTAATTCAATCACTTGCCTCGAACTTCAGACTCATTCTCCACCAAATTTGCAGCTTAGTGGGTCGCTAGCTAAGACTTTAAATATATATATATATATATATGTATATATGCTCAATTAATCTTTTATATATTTCTCTAGAAAATTTTACATTCATTTTCTTTTTCAAGTTGATCATCCACTAATTACTGCCTTTGTTTTCTTTTTTGTTCAAAGCCACTTGATTAGTTTTGTTCCAAGTTGATCATACTATAATTACATAGTATTTGTTCAACTTTCACTGATGAGATTATATATATATACATTGGATTACAGATTTGGTAGAGACTTGGGATGGAGAACTGGAGTGCAAGTACTCCCATTTCAATGCGATAGCTCTAATGGTTTCCAAGTAACCAAAAAAGCACTGGAAGCAGCATATAACAAAGCCCGAGAAAATAACATCAACGTCAAGGGATTGATCATTACAAACCCATCAAATCCTCTTGGCACAACCTTAGACAGAGACACTCTCGTAGAGTTAGTGAGCTTCATCAATGAGAAGAACATCCACCTGGTTTGTGACGAAATCTATGCAGCTACGGTCTTCAACTCCCCGAATTTCGTCAGCGTTTCTGAAATCATTCAGGACATGGAATACGTTAACCGAGACCTAATTCACGTCGTTTACAGTTTGTCCAAAGACATGGGGCTTCCGGGTTTTAGAGTTGGCATAGTTTATTCATACAATGATTTGGTCGTCCAATGTGCTCGAAAGATGTCGAGTTTCGGGCTTGTTTCTTCACAAACTCAACACTTGCTTGCATCTATGCTTTCGGACGAGGAATTCGTTGAAAACTTCCTCAAGGAAAGCTCAAAAAGGCTGGCCAAGAGGTACAATACCTTTACAAAGGGGCTTGAACAAGTGGGAATCACTTGCTTGAAAAGCAATGCTGGGCTTTTCTTTTGGATGGATTTGAGGAGGCTGCTGAAAGAACAAACGATTGAGGGAGAGATGGAGCTGTGGAGGGTGATCATCAATGAAGTGAAGCTCAACGTGTCGCCGGGATCTTCGTTCCATTGCTCGGAATTCGGTTGGTTTAGGGTTTGCTTTGCGAATATGGACGATGAGACGGTGAAGGTTGCTCTCGACAGGATTCGAGTGTTTGTTTGTCGAGGTAAAGAAGAAGATGAACAACAACAACCGGCTTCGACGGTGAATACTAAACGATGGAAAACCAATCTCCGGTTGAGTTTTTCATCAAGGAGGCATGACCATCAAGAGGGTGTTATGTCACCACACATGATGTCTCCTCATTCACCAATGCCTCACTCGCCTCTTGTTCGAGCAAGGACTTAATCAGCCTAGCCAATATATACTATAACCCATATAATATATACCATGCATATAAAATAACGTACTCATAATTATCATGCATGCATATATAGGATCAGATTAAAAAGGTTTTCATAGATTCTTTCCCTTGATATTAGCTAGTCTCTTGACATAGCTATCTATAGCTCTGATCATTAATTTCTTTCCTATTTGTTTTTCATTTTTCCCCCTTTTTATGGAATTATTTTTACGTCTTTCATGATGTGTATATGTTGTCCAATATGGACAACTAAACCTAAGTAGCACTTTTGTTAAGTGTAATATGCATGATGTAATGAAATGCTTCATGTTATTTCTTGTCTCCTTTCCTATTTTACCATTATTTAGTTTGCTTAAGCTCTTTTGTAATGTGTAATATGCATGACTTAATGAAATATTTCATATTATTATTTGTGTTATTTCTTGTCTCCATCCTATTTTACCATTCTTTAGTTTGCTTTTTTTACATTGATATTGGAGCAAAATCAAACATACTATTAACATGTGATTGATGAAATACTAGTGATATTTGCTTTGATATTCAGCTCATTTCCCCATAAGTTTAAGTTTTCATGATAAATTATAATTTAACATGATATTAGAGTAATATATTAGTTTTATAATATTTCTAATCTAGAGAGGAAAGGGTCGTTGGAGCAAAGTTAAACAAAAAATTGACATGTGATTGATGAATTACTAGTAATATTTGCTTTGATATTCCACTCGTTTCCCCATAAGTTTAAGTTTAATTTCATGATAAATTGTAATTCAACGTGGCACTAGAGTAATAATCTCACTAACCTCAATTATTTACTCTTTTTTTCTTTTGTCACGATTACAGTATATCTAATATAAAAGAGAGAGGCATGACTCGAATATAATATAAATATGAGAAGTGTACCATTAAATCAGTCTCTTTTATTGTATTTAATATAAAGAAGAGATGTGTGACTCAAGTACAAATATAAAAAGTATATCACTAAATCAACCTCCTCTCATTGTACCGACAAGTATATTCACTTACAAGTCCTATTGTACCGACAGTTATATTCACTTATAAGTCCTATTAATAGGCGGACCTACACCTAAAGTAGGAATGTTGATATCAAAAGAAGTCATGATTGCACTAACCAAATAACATAACACACAGACTTTGAGTGCATGCACCATGCATGTGCGAATACCAAAAAATCAAACCAACTTTTTCTTTTTCTTCCCTCGTCTTCAGAGCCTATCCATTATCACTGGCGCTGAAGGACCGCCAAAGACCTACTGGAGGAGCAACGCCAGTCGTCCAACACATTAGCCAATAGTTTCTGTGATCGACAACTTCTTTTTTTTTCCTTTTTTTCCGGAAATTCATGTTTATTTTATTTTAAATTGAAGAGAAAATTCATTTTAGTACCTCTAATTTTAAAAATCTAAATTTATATTGTATCTCTAATTGATTAAAATGTTTCAATTAGTACCCTCAGTCTACATATTAATTGTTTCAATTTATAGTACTCAATCATTAAATAAGCTAACGGTGTTAACGTTAGTTTAGTACTCAATCAAAGGGGAATTAGTAGTGATGGTTGTGAAATAACTTTTGGAGATTAATGGACGTCGTAAAATTTTTTGAATTTTGAAACTACTTCAACTGATCGATAACAACAATTGGAAAGAGCATATCCAAAAATGCAGTTGGGTGCTAAATTGAAACAATTTTTATTTTTTGAAACATTTTAAAATAGAGATACAAAATTTAAAATTTTGAAACTAGAAATTATTGAAAAGCATTTGACACTTCATTCTACATTTTAACAGCACCACCACCACCCGTGGGGATGTACTTTCCGTTGACGGGTGGATGAGAGTTTGTTGGCAACGAGAGATCTTAACCTTTTGGGGGAATTTAAAATGATGATTATATAGGTCATATGATTTGTGGGGACGGTAAAAGAATCTTTTTTACGTGAAAAAAGAACAACCTCTTTCCCTTTTTTTTTCTTTTTTCGATTGAATTTGAAGTGATCAGCAATTCAAACTCAAAAATATTACTCATACTCAAAGAAAACAGTGACCTTACTCTGAGCAATCCACATGGGGGCAAAAAAGAAGAAGATGCTCGAGAAAACAGTGACCTGACCCTAAGCCGCCCACATGGAGGAAAAAAAGAAGAAGAAAAGAACCTCCTTTTAAGTTAGTAATATTTGCTTGATATGTACATAATTAGATTTATTTCGGCATTATTTTCAGCTTATTGATACTAATGGTAATTCAACAACGACTGCTTTTTTAAGACATTTTTCAATATATATATATATGTGTGTGTGTGTGTGTATAATGAGATAATGAGCTAAAGAATCGAACAAAAAGTGGGACAGGAGAGATTTTGTATAAGGTATCGGCACCACCACTTTTTTTTCCATGCAGAACTGAAAAAATCCTTTTTGGGCTACCTCTATATATAACCGGTTACATTTTTTTTTTAATTGAATTTGAAACTTCTTTAAAAAATTGTTTTCACTCTATATAATAATTTGATGAGTTTTATTCTTTATTTTTTTTTATCTGATTTAAGATGATAGCAAATGAATTAACAGCAATATATTTTGTATATAGCTAGAACTTTATAATATAAAAAAAAATTTCCTATATAATAGGGAAAAATCCTTTAAAGTTTGATGAAAATATATTTACTCATCATTGTTTTCAAAAACTATAAAAAATTAATCCTCCATTAACTTTTCCCATAGAATAATAGTCAATGAGTAATATTGTTTTTTAAAATATTTTTTGGGCAAATATCATAAAAACCTATCAAATTTACTCTAATTATGTTCTTTTACCATGATTTTTTTAAAACTATCAAAAACTTATCATCCTTTAACTTCTTCCTATTAAATTTAACAATTAAGGGGTAATATTATCTTTGAAGATATATATTTTTATTTATATAAATTTAGCTAAAAAATAGTATAGCTTTAATAGAAAATTGACACATTGTTTTTCTTTAAATCTAAAAATAAAATTTATTTATATTTGATATTTTTCATTTTGTTATTTAATTCCTTTCCTTTCTTTTCTTTTATTGTTCTTTTTTTTACCCTTTCCTCTTTTTTTCCCTTCAAGTCTGGCTTCCTCTTCCCCTTTTCTAACAACCAATTCCCCTCCTACTTCCAATACCTCTTTATGGCTTTTTAAATGTCATCTCTAATAGTCATTGCATTATTTGCGTTGAAAAAATGTATAAAAAGATATATAAATGAAAAAATATATAAAAATATGTGTTAAAGATAATATTACATATTGATAGTTAGATTTATGAGAACGAGTTAATATATAGTGCATTTTTATAGTTTTAGAAAACCGTAGTAAAAAAGTGTAATTATGGCAAAGTTGAGAGATTTTTATGATATTCACCAGAACTATATGTTCAAAGATAATATTATTACATCATTGTTAAATCTAATGGGAAAAAGTTAATATAGTGAGTTTTTAATAGTTTTATAAAATCATAAGAAGAAAGCATAAATAGGGAAAACTTTAAGGGTATATTATGACATTTGCTCTATATAAAATTATAATAGAAATATAATGAGTGTTGTTATGGGAAAAATAGCCCATTAATTATTTATTCCCTAAGCTTATTATTTATTTTCCATACGCTAGACCAAAAGCAAAAGGGCAGGGACCCATAGGGATTACACGGTTGGTGGCATCTAATGAGTTATCCAAAGGTTTAAGGTAGGGGGATCCTTTATCCCCTACCTTTTCATTATATGTGCTGAAGTTTTTACAAGATTAATGGGTAGAGCTGAAGATGATGGTCAAATTCAAGGGGCCCAAGTCAGTAGAGGGGCCAGTCCAATTTTTCATTTGTTATATGTCGACGATATCTTCATAGCATATAGGGCAGACAAGAAGAATGCGAAAGGAGTGGCTCGAGTTTTGGAGACATTTAAGGAGTGGTTTGGATTGGAAGTGAGCAAGGAGAAATCTACTATTCTCTTTTCTAAAAATACTCAAAAGGCTAACCGTCGAAGGATTAGAGAGACTTTGGGTTATAAGAAGATAGAGTTGGGCTCTATTTATCTTGGAAACTCGCTGGTGTTTGGCAGGAAAAGAACTAAAGAATTTGAGAAGCTGAAAGAAAGAGTTTAAGCGAGGCTAGAAGGCTGGAAGAGCAAGTTACTTTCGAAAGCTGGGAAGGCTACTCTCATTAAGTCAGTAGTTTAGGCGATTCCAGTATACACAATGGCTACTTTTAAGGTTCCTCAAACAACTTACGAAGCTATGGATTTGATGGTTCGAAAGTTTTGGTGGGGGTAGGGACAGAAATAAGAGATATATGGCTTTTAAGAATTGGAAAGATATTTATAAACCTAAGGTTTTGGGAGGTCTCGGTTTCAAGCGGTTTAGGGAGAAAAACTCTGCTTTATTTATGAAATTAGCTCGGAAACTAGCAACAAATCATAACAGTCTTTGGACAAGTGCTCTACGGTCCAAATACCTTTGTAATGAAGATTTTTTTAGCTGTAAGGCTACAAAAGGAGACTCTTTTGTGCGGAAGGGGATTCTAAATGTGATAGGGTCTTCTAAAAGGGGCTTGTTTTAAAGTGGGAATTGGTCTGTCCATTAATCCTTGGAGAGATCCCTGGATCCCTTGGATAAGTAATTGTATTCCAACAACAAAAGGAGTGGACAATAGGCAATGGAGTTGAGTAGATGATCTGCGTACAGAGGATGGTAGAGAATGGAACTTGGAGCTTCTGAATCATATTTGTGATCCAGAAACGGTTGAAGCCATAATGAAAATTAAGTGGCCTTAATAATGCACTTATGATAGGCTGCTGTGAATTGGAAATAAGTCTGGTGCTTTTCAGTCAAAGCAACTTACTGGATGGAGTTTTGTGTAGATGCTCATGAGGAAGCTCATCCTATTTGGTCCATGATATGGAACTCAAAGCTTCATTAGAGACTTAAACTTCATTTATGGAGGATAATTGCAGATGTGCTGCCCACAAAGTCTAAAATTGCTTATAAGTTGGGAAGAAGTTATGCTTCTTGTTTATTTTATGGTTATGAGTTTGAACATGTTTACACTTATCTAAACATTATCCTTTTATTAGAGCAATGACTTTTGGTAGCAGTTGGGGTGGCAAAATGGATTCTTGGAGGGCTAATAGTATTGAAGAGCTGATAGAATATTATGTCAAGCCTCCGAAGGATCTATTAAATAATGGTTCCCATGAAAGAGATATATCTATTTTAATGGCTTGCTTATTCTATTTTGTTTGGAGTTGGAGGAATAAGTGGCTGTATGAAGGTAGCAAAGAGCTTTTCGGTCAGCTAGCTGTTTTGGATTCAGCTATGGGAGAATTTTTCATGTAGAGGAACCATGCGAATGAGAGCAGTATTCAAAAGGGTCGAATGACATGGGAACCCCCCCAAGCAGGTTGGCTCAAAGCGAATACAGATGCTTCTTTTAAAAATGGACAGGCAGCCCTTACCCTTGTGGTTCGAAATGACAAAAGAGGATTGCTGCTCGCTAAATCATGGTTGGTGAGTTGTTTTTCTCCCCAAGAGGCGAAAATTTTAGCTCTGGACAAAGCAATGGATTATGCGTGGGTGTGCTCTTGGTGTAATGTCATTTGGTGTTGTGATGTAAAGAATGTTGTGGAGGATATTGTGGATGAAGCTGAACTTACTAGGTGGGGCACATATCATGAGGTGTTGGCAATTCCCTGGAGGCTGTCAATTTTGAATTGGACTATTGAATGGTGTCATCGAGAGTCAAATTTTGTCGCTGATTTAGTTGCAAAGTTTTCTTTGGAGTCTTTGTCTTGTGTGTTTGCAGATAAATTTTTTGTTAATTCTCTTCCTTTGAATATTGTGGACAAGCTAACTTGTGATCAGTTTTGGTTTGGTTTATAATTCCTCTTCTAAGGCGTTTTGTGTTTGCTTTTCCTCTGGAATGCCAAGTTTATTTTACCAAAACAGAAAAGTATATGTTTAAAGATAATATTATATATTGACAACAATAGTAAAACAGTATAATTAAGGCAAAGTTGCGGGAGTTTTATGATATTCACCAAAACTATATGTTCAAAGATAATATTATCACGTCACTGTTAAATCTAATGGGAAAAAAGTTAACTAATAGTGAGTTTTTAATAGTTTTATAAAATTATAATAAGAAAGCGTAAATATGGCAAACTTTAAGTGTATTATGATATTTGCTCTATAAAAAATTACAATAGAAAAATAATGAGTGTTTTTATAAGCAAAATAGCCCATTAATTATTTATTCCCTAAGCCTATAATTTATTTCCGATGGGTTGACCTAAATGTAAAAGGGCAAGGGACTGCATGGTTGGTGGCATTTAATAAGCTATCAAGTTTTGCTCCTAGAGATCATATAAGAATTCCATTTAAGGGAACTTTTGGAGTATGGCTAGAAAACACACAAGTTCATAGTTTGTCCAAATTGGAAAACCTGCAACTGATAACGCTGAGGAAATCTTATTGCCAATTTGTCTAGAGGATAGGCTTATCATCCCACTCTGTAGAATATCTGTTACCCACCACATGGCAATAGGAAAGAGGCTTAGCCATTATAAAAATGACTCTACCACACCTACCATTCCTAAGTAATTAGTGATTCACACTTCAACTAGCTTCACTAGCATCCAAGCTAAGGACAGGTGGCTTACTCTAAGAAAGTGGTGGCAAGAAAATTATTTCATATCCAACACCCCTAGCTTAAGGTATATATAGTAAGAGCAGAGGCCATGGAAGGAGTTCCTGGATCGATTCTTTGAGCAATTCATTCTACCCTTTATCTAAGCCATCCATTTTCTTCCTCCTTAATATGTCACCGGAATTCCATATAATGATAAAAGCATTGGAGAATGTACACCAATGATCTGACTTATGTCTCTATTGACCACATCTTTTCTATTTTCAGGTTTTCTACAGCTTATTCCCAGCTTTCCCGCTCACACTCATATTAATCATGCTACTTTGCATTTATCTACCTAAGCTTGATGTGACACAAATTTCTATCACAGCAAGTGTAATAGTTCTATAAATTAATTTAAAGTACAATAGCAATTTAAAACACTTTTTGGTATTCCAATTAAAGGTAGTTTTATGGCTATGTGACTTTTCATTTGTTTTTTCATAAATCATTATATTTGAAAAAAAAAAGTTGAAATGAAAAAATAAATCCATTATTGAAAAATAGTAAGAAGTTGTTTTAAATGAAGTTGTTATACGTAAGTAAGATTAAGTTCTTTTCAAATACATGTAATCTTAAATTTACAAATTAGCAAGAATGTACATATGTTTATTACATGGGTATATGTTTACTTCAAGTAAACATATATAAATGCAAATTTGTTATAAAAGTTATATTAATTAGTTAAAATTTTCTCATATGATACATAATAACAAAATATCATAAATATAGGATCAAAATATTATTTAGAAGTAAAAAGTGGCATGTGACAATTATGTATATGAAAGGATTTAATAACTAAATTCTAATTCAATAAATTAGAAAACACATACCAAATCATAAATGATAGAAACATAGAGCTCTAAAGTGAGCAAATGGAAAGTTGAAAAAATAAAGAAAATATAATATCATGTATATAATGGTTCACCGAGAATGTCTAAGCTACATCCACTTTGAGCTCCAATAAATGGAACAAGCTCATCAGACTACTTTAGAATTTAGGTTACACCTTCAAATACCATAAACACACCCTCACTATTACTTATGTATGATCAAACTACCTGCCCATATACCCCCAAGAATGGAGTAGCTAAGCGAAAAAATCGGCATCTTTGGAGGTTACCCGTGCTCTTCTCACCGAGATGAAGGTAGCTAATACTGGTAAGAAGCTGTCTTGAGATTGGGTGAGCACAGTGCTGAAGGCTTATTCAAAAGGAGTTCGGGGGCAATGAACATCCATAATTGGAACCTTAAGAAGATAGAAAGAAAGAGAACAAAGCGAATATCTAGCCATACGAGTATAGAATAGCATCCGATAGTTTAAAACTCTTGATTCTCCCCGTATCCATTAATACATCTGTAAGCCCTATCTTCTTATTCGGTGAACCCCCCTTAATCAAGTAGGGGTTCTGCATTTGCAGGCCTAAGGCCTCTTTTTCCTTACAGTTGTGAGGCCAGACCTAAGAGAATGACTTTTCCAGGCATTTCTGCTCGCTTATCTTGGATAGGTCGATATGGCGTGTATAAGGCTAAGACGGAATAAAATAAGGCTTGTAATAGATGTAACGCTTTAATGTAATAGGCTTTTAGTTAAGCAACTCCCATTTCGCTAATCCTAGTGCTTCGTCCTTACAATGCTTCTCCTTTACCTGGGGTTGAAGTTCCACAATTTGAATTAGGTAATACAAAACTGGTTACAAAGCCTTAATGAAAACCACACATCAATATTGAGGCAACCTTTGGAATTTATATTGGGAGGCACTAAAGACGCAACGACATAGATCTTCTCTTAATTTGAATTAATAATTTGGATTAGTCATCATAATAAGATATAACAATGGGCGTTAATGAAGTGACACATCTTGTTGTTGTTTTACTATTGCCATCCAAGATATGTCATTTGCCTCAAACAACATCGAATCAAACAGGTGTTGATGAGTCATTGATTCATAAATCTAACATTCGCCACCTTGAAGTTTCAAAAGTCTTGCCTCTTTGTTTCCCTTTACTAATGCAACATACTTCATTTTTCATGTACCATCATCACTAAGTTGAACCTTCCTCAGTCAACAGCAACTTGTAATAAGTTCGAACAATGCCTAAACTTCGTTGCAGTAGCAATCTTGGTTCCCATATTAGCTAAATTATCCTCAATAGGCACTTTATGAACCTTCATAACACTAGTAATGACTTGATCCATTACAAAATTATATTTCACATCCACATGCTTTGTTCGCTCATGCTAGATTGGGTTTTTATAGAGATGAATGACACTCTGACTATTAAAGTACATAATGACTTCCCCATGCAGCGTGTTGATTTCCTGTAGAATTCCTCTAAACCAAAGAGCCTCATTAACAACAACTATCATAGTAGAATTTTCTACTTCTGTGGAGGATAAGGCTACTAGGGGTTAAAGTTGGGACTTCTAGCTAATACAATTTCCATCCTAAGTGAAGTTGAAAATAGTATTTGATTTTTTAAAGTCCTTATCAGCTACAAAAATTTGAGTCTTCTTTGAGCTTGTAGAGCCACTTGCATTCCACTAAATTTTGCTAATCTAGTATTGAAACTAATTCCCAGGTTCCACTTGTCGTTAATGATTCCAGCTCCTCATTCATTACTTTCTTCCATCTAGTGTTATTCTTAGATTGCATAGCTTCATCAAAACTATTAGGCTCATTTGATTTTAGTTCAACTCCTACAACCAATGCACAAAAACCAAGCTCAATAAAAAAATATTTGTTAGAGGATTTATTTTCCTTCTCTCTCTATCTTTTGAGAGTTGATAATCTCTCAAGTTCTATTCTTGTTGGGGTTGTTCTTAACGTTCATCTTCATATTAAAGATCATATTCTTTGAAAAACTTCTACAACAACTTGATCCACTTAGGTTGGATCCACATGATCATCATTTCTTGGTTCTGGTTATGTATTTTTTACTGAAGGATGCAGGTCTCATTGACCAACATCGATCTTTAGCACAAATTGAGCTCCACCAATGAGATTAAGATCTCTTGGATTGGCTTCACTTGTTCTTACATCATGATTAATGGTTTTACAAGGAAAAACTTATTTATTAAATACCACATCACTACTAACAATGTTTTTCTCTACCAAAATCTTTATCCCACAATTTATAACCTTTGGTTCCTTCCTGGTAACCTAAAAAGCACACCTAGTAGATCTAGACTCTAACTTGCCATCAGATTTATTCGAGTATGCTTCACAGACCACAACTCACAAGTGTTTCGGCTTTGATTTCCGTCCGGTCCATTTTCCTTTGGACATTTAAATTCAATGGCATTAGAGGGGCTTTTATTAACTAGGTAAATAATAGAAAATAAGACCTCACCTAGAAAGACTTTGGTAAACTATAAGTGAACAAAATACACCTAACTTTATCAAGAAGAATACGATTCATTCTCTCAGATACACTATTTTATTGAGGTATATTAGGGACAATCCTATATCTAAGTATATTATTTTCCTTGCAGAAAGTATCAAAGGCAGTATTACAAAATTCTAATCCATTATTAGTCCTAAGATATTTGACCGTTCCATCAATTTGATTTTCAACCAATGTTTTCCAAGTTTTAAAATATTTTAAAATCTAGTATTTAGCCTTAAGTAAATAAATCCAAACTTTTCTACTAAAATCATCAATAATAGATAGAAAATTGAAATTGTTACCACCATAAATGTTCACTTTAACAAGGCCCCATAGGTTACCATGTGTAAACTTTAGGCATGTCATGATGAGTTCCTTTTGGAATACTCATTCTATGTTACTTGCCCATAAAATACATTTGGCATAATTTAAGAGTAATAATGAGGGCTTGCTAGCTTAGTATCTACATAACCTTCTAGCTCATATGACTAAACCTCAAATGCCAGAGCTTTTTTATACTATGGCTAGATTCTGAACAAAATCTATTTGAATAGTAACATAAAATGCATCAACAGGCATATACAAACTATTTATTTTAGTACCAGTCAACACAATGTAGTCATTCTTATAAACATGCATGCAATTATTTTGTGTTTTATAATAGAAATCAATTTCATCCAAAGTACCTAGGGATATTAAATGTCTTTAAGATTAGGCACATGTCTTACATTACTTAGAAGCTTCACTTCATTATCATGCAATTTTAAAGTAATATCACTTATCCCTTAAACTTTACAAGTGTTATGGTTTCCCATATAAACAACATCACATTTATTTTTGTTAAATTCTTAAATAAATTTTAGTTTGGTAAATATGGAAAGAACAACATGAATCCAATATCCATTTATTCAAAATAGTACTATTAGAAACAATTAACACTTTGGACAAACAAGCAATGTTACCATTAGTTGTATAGGTATACTAGTCTCTTATTGATGCTTTTTAATATAATCATAATACTATTTTTTAATGTAACACTTCCACTTTGTTTTTATTTAGCTTTTTTATCCTTTTTCTTTTCTTTATAACTAGAACTACAAAATTATTCAACATATTTGAATTTTCTTTCATTTTTTGTCATACCTTTAGCATACATATCGTTAGTGGTTCATTTGGAATTAATAACCTAATAAACGTATTAAATACTTTTGGATTGGACTAGATAAGAAAATGGGTCCAAGCCATTTAATTGGACATATTATTGGGATATGGTTTGATTGACAAAAAAATGTATAGTATGAGTTTGAGTTAATTTATTTAAATTAGACAATCTCACCCGAGGGTTCTGAACCCCTTAAATATTAAAAAATTAAACCAAATTTGAAAATTAATAAATTGCAAGCCTATTTTAAATGTTTTATTATTTATAATTTATTATTTGTTTATTTATTTATGCATTAATTTGGGTTGGGTTTCAACTTAATTTGTTTTCTAGGCTTCTTTTTTTATAAATAGTATTTTACTCATATATTAATGGACTTTTAACTAAGAGAAGCCCACTCCTTGGTTAAACCTTAGCCTAAGTAATATGGGAGAATGCCCAAAAGGCTTTAGAGTTATTTTAAATTTTTTCATATATCTTAAAGTATAATTTTATTAAAAATATCTAAATTTATTAGTATTTTAAACAAAACTTCTTTTATAAACATTTCCCCACACATTTTATCTCTTCCAAAAAAATAATATTATATCACTACTTTTACTCTCTTTCTCTTTCCCAGTTCATTCGGAAGCTCCATCTACAAGCCCACTTTTTGCCCTTTAGCTATCCAAATAAGTTGCCTCATAAATTTGTTTGAGTTGGTCAACATTCTAACTATATTCCAACATTTTTATCTCTTTCAAACTATCTAACCCGTATTTAACCAAGGTTAAACTTTTTGTCTTATCTTTTACTCTCTCACTTCTTTTCCTTTTCATTTTCTCTCCACTTTCTCTTTATCTTTTTTTGCAACATCAAAGGCTCCCAACTTATCATTTATGACAAAATAAAAGAAAACACTTCAAACCTCTCATCCAAAATCTATATTTGGAAACTCTTCGCAACTAAACCAAGTTTGGACCTTTAATCTAAAAAAAGACACCAAAAAACTCATTTCTTGATGCTTTTTCCTCAAATGATAAAGGATCCACTTTTATATTAGAGGAAGAAGAATATCCGTTTATAATTCAAGGCTCCTTAGTTTTGTATTTTAGTTTTTGTTAATTAAAGAAAAGTTTGTTCATTTTAAGTCTTATATTCTTTTTGCTCTTCTCATATAAAAGTTCATTTATGAAGAAGGACGACATTTTTAGCAAAGAGGAGTATAAAGTATCACAAAAAAAAATTTATCTTATTTAATTCTCTTTTCTTGCAAAACGTAGAAAGATAAATTGTTTTCTTGGTATTCGAAGGAAAATATATTTTTTTATATATTTTCAACAATAAAATGTCTTCCTAATTTGTTTAATGGCTAGATCTTAAGAAAATTGTCTTATATTTGTCAAAATCTCGTTTTTCTACTAAAAATGCTTCTTCTTTGTTGATTCAAGAGTTTCACTTTAGGAAAACGCTTAGTTTTGTTTATTTTCTCTAGATCTTGGCTTTTATGTGCTTTTCTTAATAAGAAAATGTCATTCCGAGGTTGTTCAATGGTTAGATCTTGAAAAAAAATATTTTTTTTTATTTGGTCAAACCTACTTTGTCCCACCAAAAGTGTCTCCTCTTAGTTGTTCAAGAGATCTACTTTAGAAAAATTATCTAGATATAGTTTATTTGTTCTCTTTTAAGTATTTTATGCTCGAACATGAGATCTCACACATTTAATCGAAACTAATTACTTGTTTTTTTCTACAAGTGAACTTTGTCTTTTTCTTTTTTTTTTTCATTTCAAGCCATTTTTTGGACTTACTTTTGTAGGGGAGAGAAAAATAATTTTTATACAAAGTGATCTTGAAATTTATTTCACCTTTTCCCCTTCTTTGGACCACTCTTTGAACTTGTTTTTGTAAAAAAGCAAAACAGTGAGCTTTTTGCTTAAATTTTGGTATTACTGTCATCTAGGAGCCCTGCAATCTTTAGTTTTGTCACACATAAAGTATCATATTCATTTTGGTCAAAACTTTGGCTTGCAAATGGCTTTTACCAATTTAAAGTGTTATAACCATTTGCTTGCCTAAACCACATTTTACTGAGAGCTTCCTTCTCATTATTATAATTATTATTTTGTTTATTTTGAAAGAAATATTATTTTGTTATCATACTGGACTTATTGGGAATATTGTCTTATTATTCTTTTGGAGTTATGAAAATGCTGTGTTATTACTTTTCTTTAAAAGATTTTAATGTTATTCAATAGAAAGAACTCATATTGTACACTTTTTGACTTTGATGGAATTTTCTAGTTGAATTGTTATTTTGCTCTATGTCTTAGTGTTATATTGTTTGATTTGTGACTAAAACATTTGTTATAAAGGAGATGAAAATAACAAGTGTTAATTGGTGTGAATATTAGCTGCTTCCCTTAGAGTGCACTACATGATCCCTTATGTAGCAAACATATATATAGAGTAAGATAAATACAAAGGAATATAGTAAAAAATAATAAAAGTCAAACTAATAAAGGACTACTATTTATTATCTTAATGTTTTCCTTGATATATTTCTATTGTGCACTTGGATCTTTCTAGAATTGTTGAAACAATGCAATGCGATTTAATATTTGAATTTTGAGTTATTATCATATCACCTCATGAGATTTGATCAAATTTCAATCAACTTATATGATTTTCAAAAGCTATATCAGATTCCCTGTTAGTAGTTGACTTTTAGTTAATTTAATAGATAAAGGTTGAAAGGGTAATTCCACATCTTTTTTATGAAAATTAAAAAGATAAATATTATTATAGTATTTGGCCAAATTATAACATCACATGTGGCACAAATAATTTAATAATTTTTTCTTTTATTTTTCTTCTTCTTCTCTCATTCCAACCTACAACCCTCTTATCCTCCTTTTCTTTCTTTCTTTTTCAAGTCATCTACTCTGGATCTAATCCAGCAGCAAAGTTAAGGGAAATCGACGCCAACAACCAAAGAAGAAATCGATGGTGGTGATGGATGTCTTAGAGAGTGGTAGTGAGGGAAAGGAGAGGGGGATCGGTGAGACAGAAAATTTTTCAAATTCAAAATTTGTTACTCCACATATATTAATTGCTAAAGGTGAAATTGTACTTTAATTGGAGTTTTATAGCTTTTGGGCTTTCAATGTTTTTATTTTTAAAAAAACATTATTTTTAATTGTTGTTTTTCTTTTGTTTTTTTTTCTTTTTGCAAAAAATTCAGTGATTTTGCTTTCACTACAAAATACAGTGAAAGTTTGGGATTTACTGTATTTTGCCTAAATTTGTTTGTTATAAATCTTAATATTACTGACATTGACTTTGGTTATGGTGATGAAGAGCTTCATAATGGTGGTGGTGTTCAAGGAGATATCAAATGAGGCTTTGAAGGAGGTGTCTTGGTATATTGGCTTTGAAGGAGCTTACCAGAGTATTTTTCAAATTCTTTAAAATTTTGAAAACCCACTAAAAAATTGGTCATGTACAAAAATTACTTAAAAAACAATGATGGGGATGGTGAGCCGAGTATGAGTGTGAGGCTATAAGGGTGAGGACAAAGAAGGACCCCGAAAGAGTAAGAGAGGTGAGAGAGAAAAAATATTCTTATTTTTCATAATATATTTTTTGTTCTACAAACTTTTTATATTTTTAATTAATATTTTATTAATATCTTATTTTTAAAAATATTTATTTAAATATTCAATTAAATTTGAGGGTAAGAGATAAAAAAAATATATTATTCACTTAAGATTTTTTATTAAAAAAATATTATTTATTTAAGATTTTTTATATTTTAAACATGTTTATTTATGAATTTTTATATTTTTAAATTTATATTTTATTTAGAATTTATGTTTTAAAATTTATATAAATATTTAATAAATTTTAAGAGCGCAAAAGACATTTTCACATGCCACAAAAGAAGAAGAACACATTTTAACAGCTTTCTGTTAAAATTAGAGGACAAGATAAAATAAATCAAAATTATATAAGTTGACTGAAATTAAATCAAACCCCATGTAGACTTTGTGAAATAAACCCTTGAATTTATCTTTCTTCCCTTGGAATTCTTTTATCATATAAACTTTCAACATATTATTTTACATCCCCCCTCAAGCATAAGGGGAAGGGTAAGACCTAAAGCTTGTCTTTCATTAATGAAAACCTAAAGTTGCTTAAAGCTTTCGTCAAAATGTTAGCTTCCTATTCAATCTGATTTCAATTATTTTATGTAGTATTTTGTCTTGTGTTTGGTTCTTAATTGAAACACTAGATTAGAAGCCAATGAAGCTGCACTGACTCATGTGAATGCCATGAAACAAGATTACCTTTATAGTAAACACAGTAACCACTAACTGATTGCCTATCATCTAGGTTGCTTACCCAATTGGCATTAGAAAAGCCGATTAAATCTAACTATGTAAATGGATTTAGGTGAAGCCCATATGACAAAGTTTCTTTCAAATATTGAAGTAGCCGTTTGCATGCTTTCCAATGAGTAACAATGAGCTCTTAGAGAAAATGGTTTAGTCACTTAACAGAATAAAAGATTTTTGATCTTGTTAGTGTTACATATTGGAAGGCCATAATTGTTCTATTGAAAATGGTAGGATTATCAAATAGGTCCCCTCCCATTGAGATAATAGCATGGATAATGATGCATGTTAGGAATAAGGTTTTGCATTGGCATCTTGGTATTTTCCACCAGGTCAAACACATATTTAGATTGAGACAAATGCATGACGTTGTTATCTCAATGGACCGCAACACCTAAAAAGTAACTGAGAGGACCAAGGCTTTTTAGGGCAAAATTCGCATGCAAAAACTTAATGAAAGATTGTAGAAAAGAAAAATCACTCATAATGACTGCTATTTGTGAAGCTTCAATCTCATTTACTAAAACACACAGCTTAGATGGCCAAAATGACAACCAGCTATGTCATTTGGTTTGTGCCTATTGTTATATCTTCATGTGAGGATTAATCCTGATCATTGATTCAAAAGTTGAAGATAATTTTCCACCGTTGGTTTCTTAATGCCTTCGAGTATATATCCTTATACACTCTTCGAGATTAGAGTAAGGTTTCTAAAGGGGTGTTGGCTTAAGGTCGTCTTATTCCTTCTTAAGGTTTCTTTCTATGTATTTTAGTTTTGATGTTAGTTGATTAAGGTCATTTTACTATTTAAATCTTTATATATGTATTGTGAGGCTGCGATTTGTGTATTGAAGGTGCAAACAAACTCTGATTTATAGTGCAGCGAGCTCATTCTCCTTGCTGAAACTCAAATGGACATAGCCTAGAATCTTTTTGGCTGAACCATTATAATTTCTAGTGTTCTATTCTTTATGCTTCTATTCTTTGCTATGTGTTTGTTTGGTTCTCATATACACTGTGAACTTGCTTTATCTATGTGTGTTTAATAGGTTTTAAGTTTAAAACCTTACAAATGGTATCAGAGCCCTTAGGTACTTGTGTTCCTAAGGTTAGATTGAGTTAGATTTCAAAAATTCAAGTCTAGATTTTAGGGTCCTTTGAATTTGAGGAAGACGAGTTCATCTATGTTTGAGATGAGCATTTTCAATGGCAAAAGGGATTTTAGAAGTTGGCAAAAGGGGTCTACCTTTCACATCACAAAGTGCTTATTGCACTGGAAGCAAACGAAACTAAGTAGATGGACGAGCAGAGGTCTAATGTTATAGATATCAGAACAGAAGCATACAACCTCATATTTTTACACCTTGTCGATTCTGTAATCCGTAAGGTGGCTAGTATGGAAACCCCTTATACTTTGTTGTCTCTGCTCCTAATGTAGTTTTCTTAAAAAGCATTATGTTTAATTACAAAATGGACAATTCTAAAAGTATGGATGAAAATATAGATAAGTTCACTAAAAGGAATAGACCAAGCATTGGGTGATTTCAGTGAAGCAATGGTCCTTTTCAACTCTTTACCACCTAATTATTAAGTTGTTAAAAATGCTTTATAGTACATTGGAATTGTTCCCAAACTTGATATGATTATTTATGGATTTAAAGCTCATGAATTAGAGTTAAATGCTAGTAAAAGAACTAGAATAATTTGTATGCCAATGGAAAAATAAAGAAGAAAGAGAATATAATTTAATCAATTTTGAACTGGTTCTAAGGGAAAGAAAAAAAAAAGAAAGGGAAAAACAAACCTAAATAAAAATGTTATCATTGTGGCAAGGAATGACACATTAAAAAGTACTATTATGAGTTTATTAGGAAACAAAAATAAGAGGGGAATGCATTTGTACCATCTAATAGTAAAAATGCATGTTTGTCTGAAGTATTGACTGTCTCTATAAATACTATGCTTAATGAATGGATGTTAGATTCAAGTTGTTCATTTCATGTGTGTACTAACAGAAATTGATTTATAAATTTTAATGAGTATGAATCTGTCATTGTTTATCTTGGGAAACAATGATACTTGTATTGTTCAGGGTATTAAGGATATTACTCTTAACTTGTATGATGGAAAAGTCAGATTGCTTACTGATGTTAGATATATACCTGCATTAAAACGTAATTTCATATCTTTTGGTACCCTGGATGATATTGGTTTCTATTATAAGGATATGAATGGTTACATGCATATTTATAAAGATGACTGTGTTGTTTTGAGTGGCAAAAAGAAGAATGGTCTGTATGTTCTTGATGGTGCTTATCATTCTTCAAAAAGAATAAATTATGCCATTATATCTAACCAAAACATAACAGAAACATGACACTTGAGGCTTGGACATATAAGCTAGAACGGTATGCAAATTTTAAGCCAACAAGGCATGCTTAGTAAAGGTCATATAGTTGTACTCGAATTCTGTCCTACATGTGTTATAGGCAAGCAACACGGACAAAGTTTACTAAAAGGAATTCATCTAGTGAAAGCATGCCTAAATTACATATATGTTGATCCATGGGGGACTACCAAGCTAATTACTCATGGTGGTAATATATATTTTCAATCTATTATTGATGATTTCAGTAGAAAAGTATGAGTTTATTTGCCTAAGTCCAAAGACTAGACCTTAGAAAGTTTTAAAAGTTGTAAAACATTTGTTAAAATTCAAACTAAAAGGAAAGTTAAATGTCTTAGGACTGATAATGGATTATAATTTTATATACTGCCTTTGATAATTTCTATAAAAAGAATGGGATTTTAAGGCATAGAATTTTCCCTTATGTCCCCCCTCCAATAAAATGGGATGGGAGAGAAGATGAATAGGATCTTTCTTGAGAATGTTAGATGTATCTTATTTACCTTTTGGTTTCCAAAGTCATTTTGAAGTGAAGTACCATGTTCTGTTGCTAATGTTGTAAATAGAAGTCTATCTAATGTTATAAACTTTAAATGTCCTAAAGAAGAAAGGACAAGAAAAAGGCCAAACTTGAGTCACTTTAGAATAATAGGTTTTAAAGCCTATTCCCATAAACCCGAGGATAAATTAGAGCCCAGATCTTATAGATGTGTCTTTCTTGGTTACCAAGAGGGTACAAAGGGGTATAAATTATAGGAGAGAGAGTCTGGTGGTGATAAGGGTGATTGTCAGCAGATGTATAGTATTTAATGAACATGTGTTTTCTTATATATCAACTAACACTAATGCATGAACACTTACCAACACTCCTAGAGACTTGAATCTTACGGAAGGTGCTTAGTTTAAGGTGGAGCTCAATGATGATTCACCATACCAGCATACTTCAATAGAAAACCAAGAATCAGAACTAGAAAATGATGATCATGTAGATCAAGAACTAGTAGACCCTGCTGCTAAGGAGGCTGCTCATGAAGATAATTCCCAATCTAAAGAGGAACAACCTTAGTAGGAAGATTTAAGAAATTATCAACTTTCAAGGGATAAAGCTGAAAGGATAATTAATCCTTCTACAAGATACATTTTTACTGACTTAGTTTTCAGTACCTTAATTGTAGGTCATGAGCTAAGAAATAGTAAACCAACTAATTTTGAAAAACCAATGCAATCAAGAAAGCTAAGAAATAGCAAACCAACCAATTTGAGAAACCAATGCAATCAAGAAACAGTGAAAAGTGGAATCAAGCCATGAAGAAGGGGATATAGTCATTAAGGGGTGGATGGAACATGGGAACTAGTCCCTAAACTAGAAAATCAAAACTTAGTACAATGTAAGTGGCTTTACAATCTCAAAGAAGGTATAAATGCTTTTGATGCTAAGGGGTATACACAATGACTGGGAATTGATTATAATGAAATATTTTCTTATGTGATTAAGTTTAAGACAATTAGAATGATGCTATCTATTATGGTGCATTATAACCTAAAGCTTGAACAATTAGAAGTCAAAACAACATTCTTGCATGGAAAGCTGGATGAGCATGTTTATATGACTCAATCCTCTAGTTTCATTGACATTCATCATCCTAATCATGTCTATTTATTAAAAAAAATCTCTATATAGTTTGAAACAGTCTCCTAGACATTGGTACAAATAGTTTGATATGTTTGTGATTAGTATAGGTTTTGTTAGAAGTAAATTTGCCAATCGTTTCTATTTCATGTCATCTTATGATACACCTATTTATGCTATTATATATTGATGATATGTTACTTATTAGTCACTCTAAATCCAAAATTGTTGAATTAAAAGGTTTGTTAAATAATGAATTTGATATGAAGGACTTAGAGTGTGCTAGGAAGATACTTGGCATGGTGATTGAAAGAAATAGAAACAAATTGAAAATACATCAATCTACATATTTACAAAAATCTACTGCTAAGTTTGATTTGTCTAATTGTAAGCATGTTTCAACTCCAATAGCTGGTCATTTTGTTTGTCAAAATCTCAATGTCCTACATTTGAATCTGATTTACTTCTAATGAAAAATATCTCATATGGAAATCCAATAAGAACTATCATGTATTCCATGATTAGTACTAGACTAGATTTGTTATATTCCCTTTCATTGCTCAGCAGATAAAAGTCTAACCCCGGTAAAGATCATTGGATGGCACTTAAACATTTGTTTTAATATATTAAAGGTCCCTTGGTGCTAGTTTATGTTTCTAGAAAAGGTATAATTCACTTGATCTTGTGGGTTTTATAGACTCGGATTTTGCAAGTGATCAAGACTCCAGAAAATCCACTACATCTTACTTATTTACCCTTGGTGGAAATTGAATAAGTTGGAAGTCTCAATTGCAACCCTTGATGGCACTCTCATCTACATAAGCTAAGTATATGGTCATGATTGATGTTGTGAAGGAAGTAATTTGGTTATAAGAAATTCTAAAGGAAATTAATTTACTTCAATGAGATGTTATTATTTATTTTTATAGCCAGAGTGCTATAGATTTATGTAAAAGTCCTACATTCCATGAGAGGACAAAGCATGTAGATGTTAAGTTTCATTTTATAAGGGTCAAGTGGATAATGGTGTTGTGAAGATTCAGAAGGTGTCAACGGAGAACAATTCAATTGATTTGGAAACAAAGGTGACAACTGCAACCAAGTTCAAACATAGTTTGGTTTGTGCCCATTGTTATGTCTTCATGTGAAGACTAATCTTTATCATTGATTCAAAAATTGGAGATAATTTTCTATCGTTGGTTTCTTAGTGCCTTCTAGTATAAATCCTTATGCACTCATCGAGATTGGAGTAGAGTTTCTGAATGGGTGTTATCTTAAGGTCGTCTTCTTCCTCCTTAGGGTTTCTCTCTGTGTATTTTGATCTTAATATTAGTTTACTAAGGCCATTTTATTGTTTGAATCCTTGTATATGTACTGTGAGGGTATGATATGTGTATTAAAGGTGTAAATAGACACTGATTTACAATGCAGCAAGCTCCTTCTCCTTGCTAGCGCTCCTTCTCAAGTGGACGAATTCTGGAACCTTTCTGGGTGAACTACTATAATTTGTGGTGTTCTCTTCTTTATGCTTCTATACTATGTTGTACGTATTTGTCTAGTTCTCGTGTGTATTGTAAACTTACGTGATCTATATGTGTTTAATAGGTTTTAAGTTTAAAACCTTATAATGACTAAAGTATCATTCTAGATAGACAAGTACAAAAATAAACTGACTATCTCGATTACAATAAAACAGAGAATTGTCAGCTTTAGAATTATTGAAACACTATGAAATTATCCATTGGTTAAGCTTATGAAACCATGCATGCAGAGCTTACAGAATACCATAAAGAACTTTGTGTAACCAACATATATGATTTAATTGTGGATTAAAAAGGCTTTACAGTTGTGGCATTTAAATAGGTTATTGTAGCTCACTATTGAAAAAAGTTGTATTAATGTCTAATTGTTGGACTAGCCGGCACTGAGATAGAACTAAGTTGAGAATTATGCAAATTGTACAAGGCTTGACCATTGGGCTATATGATCCTATGAAATCAAGACCTGGAGTTTGGTGATAACCCTTGGCAACTAACCTTGCCTTGCAATGTTCTACAAACCCATCAGGATAGTGTTTCATCTTGAAAATTCATTTATTACGAACAAGCTTGAGATGTGGAGATGGAAGAACTAGAGACTAAGTCACCCACCATCATATGTAACTAAGGAAGTAGTAAGTTGCCTTGTCTTTAAGTGAGTGACCATAGGGTGGGAAGGCAAAGTTACTAAATGAATAGGTTTTTGCACACTTTGAATGTCATCTGCACTTTTTGAGTGAGAAATTGATGGAATAAATGAAAAACACAAAATAGAGAAAGAGAAATGGGCTCAAAGAAACATTCTTCTAACTTGTTTTTTGTCAACCATCTATGCCCACATATATACTACATTTACACCATAAGATATATACACAACCATATAGGTGTTCATCTTATCTCTTAACTTGTGTACACCATAACTACACAGAAGTATATCACCATGCAAGTTTAATCATCAACTATTATCTTTTACTTCAACATCTCCCCTCAAGCGAGACGGGGATTCACTGATGTTGAGCTTGGACAGAAAATAAGTAAACCGTTGGGTAGGTAGCACCTTTGTTAAACATCAGCTACTTGATCTGAACATGGGACATATCGAACCTCTAATGACAAAGTCCACATCAATTTTGATGTGCTTCATGTATGCATGGAATACAGGATTGACAGCTAGATGACCTATGCTTATATTGTCACACCATAAGGTTAGAGTAGATGGAGAATGACACTTGAGTTCACATAACAAAGCTTGTTATCAAGAAAGTTCTACAGCACCATGAGCAAGGGTCTGATACTTTGATTATGTGGATGAGCAGGCAACAACCTGTTATTTTCAGGAGGACCAAGACACTAAGTTTTCTCTAAGTAGTATTCTTCCGTAGACCGACGATCATCCACGTTTGATGCTCAATCAACATTGATATAGCCAAAAAGATTGATGTAAGAGGAGGGCCGAGTATGGAGACCAAAATGCATCGTTCCCTTTAAATATCGTAAGAGTCGCTTATAGCAAACCAATGGACAATTGTAGGTGAGTGCATGAACTGACTTAATTTGTTTGCAGCAAAAGAAATCTCTAAATGTGTCGAAGTGAGAAAATGTAATGCCTTAATGGTGCTGCGATAAAGAAACAGGTTGGAAAAGAGAGTTCCAACTAATTGACTTGGAGTAATCGTGCTACTTGCTAGGGAATGACTTGTTTTGCATCCAATAATATATTGAGTTTGAGATAAATAAAGATCAGACTTATCTCTATAGGCCTCAACATCCAAGAAAAATGATATAGGTATGAGATCTTTTAAAGAAAAAGTAGCATTGACGCAAATGATGAATTTATTCATACATCCACAATTATTCTCTATGACCAAAATGTCATCTACATAAGCCAAAAACTCAAATTGTTCCTTGTGGAAAATTGAGAATGAAGAGAGATGAGTTTGTTTTGGAGTTAACAAAGCCCTAATTGCACAATGTTTACAATTTTGTGAAATAGCAAGAGATAAAACAACAAGTATTGTAGATGGTTTTATCACTAGACTGAAAGTTTCTGAGAAATCCATTCCTCATGTTTGATGGAAACCCGGCCTTGTATCTATCAATGGACCCACCTGAATTTTTCTTGAGTTCAAATACCCATTTGTTGCCCACAAGTTTTTTATTTGATAAAAAGGGGGCATAAGAGACCAAATGTGATTTTCCATTAAGGCATCGTATTCTTATTACATGGCCTTCTTCCATAGTGGACACAAAAGAGCTTAAGATGCAGAGTCGGGTTCTACGTCCTTTATAACCATAGCCAATGAACTGATGTACAGTTTGGGTTTTAATATACCCAATTTAGACCGAGTTTGCATGGGGTGTCTAGACACACGTGCAGGTAAGGGCAATTAAACTTGAAGATCAATAGTAAAGGGCATGGTCCATAAATTGTTTTGTACTTGTACTTTGGGAGTCTGAGTTTGGCGAAGAAAACATGGGACTTGCTAAAGATGAAGTTGCATTTGTTGAGGAGACACCATGTGTGTAGATATTTACATGAGACTTTATGTAGGACCCCACCTGGAGAGGCATGTTCATATAGAGTAGGTGTATGGGACTTTGCGTGGGACCTAGATGGAAAGACATGTTCATGTGGAGTAGGTATATGGGACTTTACGTGGGACCCAAGTGGAAAGGCATGTTCATATGGAGTGGGTGTGTCTAAATGTAATGAACATTTGTTTAAATGGGGTATCACACCATTATGAGATGACGTTGTTGTACCACGAGTTATTTTTTGTGAACATGAACAACATGATAAGAATGGTACTGTTGCATTGTCATCCCCATGAGTGAGTGATTTAGACGCAGTAGGGGAATTACCTGTC
Organism: Rhamnella rubrinervis; assembly: GCA_007844105.2. Classification (NCBI taxonomy): domain Eukaryota; kingdom Viridiplantae; phylum Streptophyta; class Magnoliopsida; order Rosales; family Rhamnaceae; genus Rhamnella; species Rhamnella rubrinervis. Next base: position 3,793,297 of record CM017583.2, on the reverse strand, counting down.
AAATGAATTTAAGATAAACTTGACTTTTATGGATAAAATCCCTACAAAATATTAAACTGTGAAGAGATAGGAACATGAAATGAAGGATCTGATGTGTATGAGCCAGCCTGCTAAGAAAAAAAGAATAATAATTCATTAAAAATAACATTAGATGTAGATTTTATGGGAACAGAGGCTTAAGCATTTGTTGCCCTTATTGGAATTACTGTACCCGATGAACACACACTTTTCGGAGTGAAATGAAAATTTGCATGTTTCGTAGGACGAAGAAATAGATAGCATTCACAACCAAAATATTTTAAAAAAGAAAAATTAAAATTTTTATTAAATAATTTTTGAGCTCGAGAAACAAAATTTAATGTTTTAGTAGTAGGAAAATGATAATAAGAAACACTGTAGTAGAACACCAATGGTGAAAGGACATAAAACTATGGGCTAAAAGAGAAATAGTAGTTTCAATTAGGGAAATTGACCAAAATGCCCTCTAATATAACCTAAATTGGAAAAATACCCACCATCTTTTAACTTTTGTAAAATATAGACAAACTACCCATTCTACCCTTATCTCTGTCGCGTGACTTTCTGTATACCTGAGTTTGTGAATTTTCACGATCCCGATCATCTTCTCCGTCGACGAAAACAACAACAACAATGGCTCCATCAAGAGAACAAGTTAAAAAAAGGTTTCATCCAAGCAATCCACCACAAGCCAAAACAAAAACCAAACAAGTAATCGCTAAGGAAAACCCCAAGCCGAAGAGGGTAGTGCCGATACCCCTATTTCCTAGAGAAGAAAAGTCGTAGTAATGTAGAGAGCAGGCTCCAGGTTCACTACCACCAACATCGCACCTCAACAATCTCACCTTTGTTTTCTTATGCCTGCATATTTTTAATTTTTTCATTTGAATTGACCAAAATTGAATTTGTATAGTTATTTGAAATTGAATTTTAGAATGAATAGGGAACCTTTATCCAATTAGTTATGAAATTCCCCGATTCTTGAGGGGTGAAGCCATACCGTATGGCTTTCAAACTCTGCGAGATTGCAGAGATCCAAGTTGAATCTCTGCTGCGGGTTCCCGCAATCTTGCGGATTTTATATAGTGGACCGCAATATGGTTTGGGGACCGCCCGCGGCGTTTTAAAAATTATGTATGTTGATCATAAAATTTAAATCGGAAAACGGGACATGCCGTTAGTCCCTATCACAAATTGATATCAGTAATGACCATAATGGCGGTCCGCCATTAAGTCCTTTGTTACTTGATCACTTCAGGATGAGGACCAAGGCCTCCCCGCCACCCAGGTCCCGATCACTTTGTGATCAAGTAAAGGACCAAACAAGAGGAGGGCCGCCATCCCGTAGTCATCTATTACTGATATCAATTGTGACGGGACCAGGTCCGACCAAATGGCGGCCCAGCCCAAATAGTCCATCCAACACGACCGCCAAATTGTCACCCACCTTTGCAGTCCAAATTTGAGAAACAATACAATCTTGGCCTCTGGCGGTCTGCCGCCAGAGTCCCTATCACAAATTGATATCAGTAATAGAGGACCATAATGGCCTCCCCGCCTCTGCAGTCCTTTGTTACTTGATCACTTTGATGAGGACTGCGAAGCCGGTCTTCCCTCGCCACAGGTCCTCATCAAAGTGATCGTAAAAGGACCGCATATCGCAGGAGGACCGCCTTTATGCGTGTCCTTGTTACTTAATATTTGGGACACGGCAGTCCGACTCGCCAAATGGCCTGGCCCTAGCCCAAATAGTCCATTCTAACACGCACCGCCAAATTGCGTGTCCGACCCATCAGCAGTGTCCAAATTTCCGAGAGCAAACAATACAATCTTGGCCCTCGCGATCAGTAGTTCGACTGCCGTTGTGTCTTTGCATTTTATGTCAATAGCTCTACAAAATCAGGAGGACCGCCATTTGGCGTGTCCTAAATTATATCAAACTTTGCTAGTTAGTATGGCCCGGACGCCATTTGGTAGGAAACATAGCAAATTATATGGGACCGCTAGGCCCCGCAAAACTAAGCAGTCCATACAATGATTTTCTTTCATTTTCTTTGAATTTGGCTTGATGTTTTAACCTATTTACCATGTTTCTAAATAAAAAATTTTACCATATTTTCGTGTTGTGAATCGCCTAGTGGAGCATGATAAGTACCATGCACACCTCACAAACAACTCCAATCTCGATCGCAATTGATGTGATAAAGAATAAACTAAGCAATGGCATGGATAAGTTGCTAGCTTCATGGATTGGGAAGTTTTTGAAATCAAGACCGCTCAGTTTGTGGTGGATTCATTCACCATCTCTATTACACCAAGTTGAGTGCGATGACAAATATGTGATGGAGTTTGATTTCAATGGTATCGGGCAAGGTTTGATAGAAAGTGTTTTGAATGATAACTGGTTGAATCAAGTAAATTCCCCACGGCCGATTGGATCATCTCCCTACGACTTGTGGACCAAGTTCTTTGGCAAACATGGACCAATGACACAAGGCTTAATTCAAGAAAGCCTTTGAGGACTTGGATTTCATGAAAAGAAGTTGCGATAATGTCGTGTTTGTATGTTCTATTTTCGAGATGGTGCTACTGGTGGGATAAGAAGAGATTGGTGAGGAATGACAACTTCAATATTATTCAAAATGATGATCCTGTAGTAGATATCCACTGGCCTTACGATGCGACCATCTTTGCGATCTAGGATTAAGCGAGGGCATGAGATTGCAAATTACGTAAGCGATTTCCTTGCATTTCGTGCGTATCATATTTAAATAGTTTATGAATTAAATGTACCGCAATATATGGATTTCCTAGTTATTTGACTTTGCTTAATTGTGTATCGATATGGGGTTTTGAAACCATTCTATTGTCGCCACAATTGGACCTCGTGGCAAATATCATGGATCCAATTGGATACCAAGGATGCTAGCATGGTCGTGCCCATCCATTCTCCAATACACCAAATTAGCACTACAATATTCGATCGAAAAGGACGTAAGTCTTCCAATCGTAATCACTTAAGCATTGCAATATTTAATGATATGTATACCGACTTTGTTTATTTTATCTTATTTATTAGTATACGGTAAAAATGAACTGCCAACTAAAGAGGAACTTCAACAAACATATATGAAGACCTTTTGCATCGGCCTAGGTGAAATATTATGGTCCAATTGTTTTCCGAAGTCGAGGCCTCCAAATCCTAACTTCCCTGCTTCCCCAACTTCCTATCGATGGTAAGGATGCATCTCGGTCAAGATTCCAACATACTTCGAGATTGAGATGCAAATTGAGGAGATACATGAGTTGGTTAGCATCCTGACCGAGATGAGACGAAATGACAACAACTAAAATGAAATTCAAAATTTATCCTCTCTCGTCCACAACTCAGATCATTTCCGTAGTTTATATTACTCATATAAATTTAGTATTTATATTATGTAGATAATTCTTTTAGTATGTAACTAACAATGTGATTACATGGTAGCCATTGTCCAACATGCCCGTCGTACCAGTTTGGGATCCATTTACTCCGATAGATCCCGCAGAGAGAGCTGCATTATCTGCCTTCATTGATGACCCATCTACCACAGTACACCCAGGGGACTATGATGCGCTAGAGAAGAGTTCGTTTCAACTGATTTTGACAAGTGGATCATGGTTAGGTGATGTGGTACGTATTCAATTGTTATTTAGTTTTTATTAGTTCATATTTTTATGAGTTAAGTAGCGTGTTGTCTAAATTATTTTTCAGGATGCCGCGATCGTTTACATCGAAGAGGATGATAAATTATCCTCAAATGTACGATCATCGAGCTATTGTCACCGACTGCATGTTCTGGGTAAGAAAATGTAACATCAGTTACTTGTGCCATGTTAAGTTCATGCTACTTACCCCTATTTGATCAACAGAGTTCAATTCATGCACGATATATAAAAATCTGAAAGAGCAGTCCAAACATAGAGTGGCGATGAAGAGGAGGATGAGTTGGTGACCGTTGATGGGAGAAGGAGATGAAAGACTCACCATTCGATATGTATGCATTAGGCACACTCCCAATCGGATCAAAGTCTTGGCTTGATGTTGATTATGTGAGTATTTATCGAACTCTAATTCACTTATTTAAAGTAATTTTTACTGTAAAATATGTGTAATGGATATTATTTTATTGTAGGTATATGCGGTTAACAACGATAACAAACATTGGTTAGCTGCCAAGGTTGACATCCGTAACCGGATTGTTACATTATAATGATCCCAACAATAGCATGACTCAAGATTCATTCCCAAGAATGCAGTGCTTGTCGATCTTATTTCCATACCTCTTATGGTCCATGGATACTATGACCTTTATCCGTAACTAAAGGTTGAAGGTAATAGTAACTGGAACCATTCGACATCAAACGCGAGTCACCTACAAACGCATTCTCAATGAAAATTTCGTAAGTTCCTTTTAACTTATAACTTATTTGACTATAGTGATTTTATTCTATGTAACTCTAACCCTAACTTAGCTATGAATTTTCTATATGCAGGGGTGACTGTGGAATATACACAATAAAGTACATAGAGTATATGGTCGCAAAACGGCAATTCGATTTCTACAATACAAATGTCATTTATTTTAGAGAAATTATTGTAGACATATTCCATGATAGGTGATGTAAATATTTTTGTAGTACGTAATGACATTTAAATTTAATGAATTGAATTTATTCAACATAAAAAATGCGTTTGAAAATTGGAAAAATTCATAAAGTGATAAGTAGGTCCAAATTACCATTTGTACTGAAAAATGATAAGTAGGACCGCAGATGGCGTCTCCCCGTGTCATTTTGCGGTCCTTATCATAAAGTGATCAAGCATACATGACCGCATATTAGAGGGGGCCACCGCAGTGTCGTGTTACTTGCTCAATTGTTGACTATCGCGCGACCGCAGACGGCGGGAGGATCGTTGTCCCGCGTTACTTCATGTATTGAAAATACGCGACCGCAGACGGCAGAGAGGCGATGCGTCCCGCTACTTCATCATTTTGTGGAGTAAGGCAGGACTGCATATCGGCAGGATAAGATGCAGTCCCGTTACTGATCATTTTGGAAGAATACGACCGCGATCTGGCGAGACGGGCCAAGCGCGTCCCGCTACTGATCATTTTGTCCTGAGTAATACGCGACCCGATCGGCAGGAGACGGCCAGATGCGCCCCGCGATCATTTTATCCTGAGTAACACGGGACCTACATATCGGCAGGGAGCGATGCGCACCGCTATTTCATCATTTTGCGAAGTAATACGCGACCGCGATACTTCGCCAAGATGCACTACTTTCATCATTTTGTAGCACTGCGATAATTGGGAGGACCGAAGATGGTGTCCCGGTATTTCATCATTGTGCGAAAATACGCCTTCATTCGGCGATGCGGCGCATCATTTCTTGAAGAATAGACCGCAGGCGAGGAGGGCCAAGATGCGTGCTACTGATCATTTGTATTGAAGTAACACGACTCGCAGTGGCAGAGGACGAGCCAAGATGCGTCGCAGCATTTCATCATTTTTAGTAGTAAAGACTGCGATATGGAGGGAGGCGAATACGGTCGCCGCATTTCATCATTTTTGAAGAATACGGGACCGATCTTGGCGGGGACCGCCAAGATGCGTGTCCTGCTACTCGATCATTTGTATTGAAGAATACGCGACCGCAGAGGCAGGCGACCGCCATGCAGTCCCGTGTTACTGATCATTGTTTGAAAATACGCATGATATCGGCAGGACCCCGATGCGCGTCCCGTTATCGATCATTTTATCCGGAGTAACACGCGACCTACATATGGCATGGGACCCAAGATGCGCGCGTTACTGATCATTTTGTCCTGAAAATAGGACCGCGATATTGGCGGGACCGGCCAAGATGCGAGTCCCGTATTCTGATCATTTTGTTCGAGTACGGGACCGCATACTGCGGGAGGGCAACGCGTTACTGATCATTTTGCTGAGTAACATAGGACCGCATATCGGCAGGGACCGCGAGTCCCGTGTTAGTGATCATTTTATCCGAGTAATACGGGACCTACATGGTAGGGAGGGCCGCGCAGTGTCCCGCATCATTTGCCGCGACCAGGGAGGACCGCCGCATGCAGTCCCGCTACTTCATCATTTTATCGGACCGTTACTTGATCATTTTGTATGGAGTAACACAGGACCGTGATACGGCAGAGAACCGCCAATCGTGTCCTTTGTCAAAATTGATTACTCGGAAATTCGGACTGCAGAAATGGACTGCGTATGCAGTCGACCTTTTAAAAAAAAAAAAAAACTGCATTTCTCACCAATGCCTTATAAATAAAAACTGCGTTTTAAAGTCCTTATAAAAAAAAATATGCACTCTCACAAAAACTACACTTTCTAAAGTCGTTATAAAAATAAAATTGCATTATAACAAATTTCATATATAAAAACTACATTCTCACCAATTCCTTATAAACAAAGCGTAAAAGTGATTAACCAAAGATAGTTTTGGATAGTTAGTAAATGCACATATTACAATGGAACATTACGATTGCATGTTTTTCGATTGTGACCAAATACTCGCATCTATGCATTTACGTGATAATCGTTCTTCCTCTAGATAAAATTCTTCTAGTCTAGTCTCCCAGGTAAATTATTGGAGGATTTAAGGCTTGTCCAATTATGTCTGTGGTGCCGCCCACATATCTATCATCGCGGGTAAATAGTTGCATAACATGCTCCATGATAAAACACTATAGTATTCGAACAATATAGGTAAGGAGATAAATTACGAAATCGAGCCATGATGGCATGTATACAAGGATATTGATCTAATTGAAACCGCACGTAACATGTTTTTCTTCCAAGTTGATCATCAACAACTCAAATGTACGAACTTGAAATTGTACATGCTCAATGGTGTTATCAAATCTACGACACTCGCTCAATGTCTTACTTAAAATTTTTCTAGCCATGGTGTGGTGTCGTGACTGTTTCGATTCAATCTGGCCGATCATAAAACCATCCTGCATCAATCTCCGTATGGCCTCAAGTAGCGGAAAAGCTGATGCCCTAGCATCTCTCAATCAAAGATTCATACACTCGGCTATATTGGTTGTCATAATATGTACATTGCTGGGAAAAAGCTCTAGCCCACTTTGATGGGTTAGCTTCCATGACATATCTATGCGCTCTAATGTCAATGGCCTCTAATTGCCTCATATGTGTATTGAAATCAACTTCTAAATAAGCTTTCGCTGCTTGATAAAAAGCCATATGCACATGCTTATTTTTTCCAAAATGCAGTTTCACGTTGCAACTGAGATGATACATACAATTCCCATGATGAGAAGTGGGATAAACTGTTGCAATCGCTTTCTCCAATCCCTTATGTCTATAATGAATACAAGATCATGAATTTCACCGTATGCCTCCTTAAACTGTGAAGAAACCAAGTGTAGGATGCTTCACTTTCTCAGACCGCAATGCCAAAAGCCAGAGGGTATATTTGTTCATTACCATCTAAGCAGGATGCGATAATTAACGTGCCAATATATTTTCCTTTTAAATGGGTCCCATCTACAGCTACGACTGGCCTCACATTACTGAATCCGACAATACTTTGCCCTAAAACCATGAAGAAATATAGAAAACTATTATCTTCATCCGCATATGAGTAATAGTGTCCGGATTCTTCATCCCCAACATATAACACCACACGGTAATATTTGATATGACTCTTCGGGTACCTCGATCTTGTGAAGTGCATTTTCTCTTGCCTCCATGCCTTATCGACGTTATTTGGATACCTAACTCATTCTCAATGCCGGACACTATATATCTTTGGTCTATATCGACGACCAATTTCGTGGTACTTTGATTTTATATGATTTCCAATATACTTACTACTTGATTGGCGATGTTGTGGATGACATTGTATGAAGCGAGCATGTGTTTTTAATGAATACCCTAATTGCCCGAACTCTACATTTGGGATCCTAGTTGCACGTGAATCCATTTACAATTATCAAGCACACGCACTTGAACCTTTGCGAACAAGATTTTTCACCCCGAACTCAAAATTTTCAATGCATATGTAGACAACTTATGTTGCAACTCCTTCTTGTTTGAATATATTTGTCCGGTGAGATTTCATCATCTCAATATATCGATCGATGATCACTTGAACTTGGTTCATTTGATGAAGTTGAAAGACGATTATGATTGATAAAATTGAGCTTCACTTGGTTGTGACTCACTTTCATTATGAACAGGATAATGCATACCCCTATTATCATTCAAAATATGTGCAATAGGAGAACTAACCATTGATACAAAAGGAATGTCAATATTCCTCACATGAACAGATGACGTAGCATTTAATTGGTTATCATTTCCCCCAGCCTCATTATAAACTGTTATATCCTCATCCAACCTAATATCCTCATTCTCATATTCATGCCATTCTCCATATGTATCATTGTTGTATTCTACATCAAGTTCGTGAATATTATGAAGTCTGTTGTAATCATCTATTGTAGGTTCTTCTACCCTATCATGGAAATTTATTGCGCTCAACCCATGCATTATTTTCCTCACCTTCATTTTGAGGATGTCATCTTCTTCATTGCCTCTAATTCCACTTTAACAACCACTTTATATCTTGAAGAAGAAAGTTTATTGCTCCCATCAGAAGAAAATGGAACCAAAGGCATTATCTTGTTCTCCAACTCTCGGTATATCTTCTTTGCCTCGGCCTCAATAAATAATGGTGATGCATGCCTTTGTATCAACACGAAAATACTCTTTGAAAAACATGGACATCTTCATCGCCTTCGATCTCAATGGATCCAACTTGTAACTAGATCGAACTATAAACTTCATTATGATAATTAAATTGGGGTTTATGTTTGTCGTATCATATACAATTTGTAGTAGTTCATCATATGTACACTTTGTTTGGATTAACTTTGCTTTCGTCTTCCCACCAACATACCTCCAATTTCCTTCACCATCAACCTCGAACATTCCCTTAAACCGAATAACAACTACAGTATTTTCCTCCATTTTGAACCTACAAATACACAAAATCACTAAATCATATCATCACCAAACATTACAGGTCCATGACTTAGCAGGGTCGGACCGCCATCTCACCGTCATATATATGGAATTGGACCGCCAAATGGCGGCCCAAGCCTTATGGCATTAGACACGCCATTTTGCAGTCCATCATACATGGAATTGGACCGCCAAATGGCGGTTCTTTATGGACCGCCAAATGGCCGGTCCAAGCCTTATGGCATTGGACCTGCCATTTTGCAGGTCCATCATACATGGAATTGGACCTGCCAAATGGCCGGTCCAAGCCTTATGGCATTAGACTTGCCATTTTGCAGGTCCATCATACATGGAATTGGACCTGCCAAATGGCCGGTCCCTCAGGCATTTAGCCAGTCCATAATGTAGGGCACTTGGCTATACTGCAAGTCCTTATGGCCATAGTATTGTATTGCATGTCCTTATACTAATTACCATCTAATATACCATGGTTTTCTTACTTTTTCAGTCAGATTTAATAAATATTCACTATTATAACAAAAAAATAGATCTTACTATTTAGGTGAGCTGTTTCCTTCTCCTTCTTTAAAAAACAACAGCAACAAAGAGAACTCTTCTTCAATGGGATTTCTCCTTCTTTCAAACGAACAAAGAAAAAAGAACCGAGAGCAAAAGAAAGAACATGTAAGAAGAAAGAAGAAATAGAAAATAAGAACGAATGAGTTTGGTTAGGTGTGGATATCAAAATCGGGTATTTTCGTGAATCATCATGTTTTATAAAAGTTAAAAGATGGTGGGTATTTTTCCAATTTAAGTTATATTAGAGGGCATTTTGGTCAATTTCCCTTTGCAATTTTGAGTAACTAAAGGAGAAGTTTTACACTGTTGAAATACTATACTCAAGATAAGGGGTGAAGGATGTCCTAATCTAAGGTGTCATAAATGACTTGGGGACAGTTCAGGTGAATTGGAAAAACTAAGAAAAATAGACATTAGGACTCTGAGTATTATCAGCAATAAAACATGATAGACGTTTAGAACAATTGAAAACAACGTGAGTGGCTTCAGGGAGAGACACTTGATACAATCCATCTTTAAGAATTCCTTTGAGCAGGATTTCCCCTAGCTTTTAACAAACATAGAACGAGAATTAAATTCAACAAAAACATCATTATAAGAAGTAAACTGAGCAATACTCAATAAATTTTTTGTCATGGATGGAAAATGTAAAATTTTATATAACATGAATTGATCACAACGAAAAAAGCCAATTTTTTTAATTTGCAAACCTTTATTGTTGACCACACGTAACTGATCTCCAACAAAATAATCAAACTTCTAAAAGATATTGGATTAGTCAAGTGAGACATGGGTGGTGACCCTACTATCCATTAGTCATTCAGAACCTATACAATTTGTATTATTAAAAGAATAAAATACAAAGGAATTTGAAGTTTGAAGATTTGCCATTTGAAGCAATAGATCTCTGAAAAGATGCATCAAATGGTTATAGCATTTATAAGCCAGGTGTCCTGTCTTCTCACATATCTGACACACAGTCCGATTGTTTGTCCAAGAATTTTGACTACATCCCCTATCTCGTCCATAACTGTTATATCCACCACGAGCGCTACCAGAGTAATTTTCACGACCATCATTATTTGTGTCAGATTTACGAGGCTCTTTGTCTATGAGATGGGCGACAGAGACAACCTTAGGGATGGTCTGTTGAATATGCATTTCCTGGTTCATGAGAAGGGACTGAACTTCTTCAATAGCAATGAATGTGCAAGAATTAATATTTGCAATCTCGACATCATACTCTAAGAGGAGTCCATTCATTGCATTATGAAATTATCATATAAGATAGGTGAACCTGTCATGGCTAAGCTGTCAGCAATATCTTTAAGTTTACAAAAATAAGACGTAATTGAAAGTGAATCCTTTTTAGTTGATTGAAATTGAGACTTGAGCTGCATCATTTTTGCTTTGGATTTGTTTCCAAAAAGCTATTCAAGAAAACTCCACAATTGATGGGTACTAGGAGCAACAGAAACCTTGTTGACCTATGTTAGCACCTCTTTGGTAATAGATGAGAGGATCCACCCCAAGAGAGCTTGATCAGCTCGACACCAGCGGTGATATTATGGATTCAACACCATCTTTTTCAATGCTTTGATTATCAACCTTTGTGATTTCTTTGATTAATTTTGGGGGTGGTGCAATTTCATCAGTGACAAACCCCTTTTGTTACTACCAATAATGACCGACAACATTTGGGACTTCCACAAGACATAATTGTCATATTCAAGTTTGAATAGGAAACTATAACTAGGAAGAGAATACTAAAAAAGGGTTGCTTGAGATATAAAGGAACTAGTTGTGATGCTAGTCTGTAGTTCTAATACCATGTAGGAATAAATGAAAAACACAAAATAGAGAAAAAGAAATGGGCTCAAAGAAATATTTTTCTAACTTGTTCTTTGTCAAATGTCTGTACCCACATATATACTACATTTAGACCGTAAGATATATACATATAGTCAAATAGGTGCTCATCTTATCTGTTAAATTATGTACATCATAACTACACATAAGTATATCACCGTGCAAGGTTAATCGTCAACTATTATCTTTTACTTCAACAGAAATTAGTAAATTTAGATCAACAATTAGTGGAATAGCTGGCGCATGCACAAACAAATGGGAGTCCAAAAGAGATGTAGAATTATTACAGCTATCTGATGTACTTGAGCTGGCAGAAGGTCTAGTAATGGAAGACTGAGATTGATTGATCTGCACTGTGAAAAGAGGATGAAGTAGGTTGCACTTTAAAGAGCATGTTGATGGACTCTTAGGTGACGTAGGAGCATGTGAGTCCATATTTGAATGAACATATTGTGTTGAGGATAAAGGTGTTGCTGATTGCATGGGACCATGCTCTTTAAAGTAAGGAAAATCTGTTTCATTGAAGATGATATATCTACTTATAAAATTCTTCTTGTATTACTCAGGCACTTGGATCCTCCATAAGAATTACTATAACATAGGAATGTATACTTTGATGTATGAAATATTAATTGAAATTTAGAGCTATTATAAGGTCTTAAAAAAGGATAACAACTACACCTAAATACTCTTAAAATGGAATAATCTGGAATCTTCTTAAAAAGTTTTTGAAATGGAGATATAGAATTCAAAATAGGTGTTGGCAATTGATTAATAAGAATAACTACAGTTTTAAAGGCTTCCCATCAAAATCTTAACAGAAGATGAGCTTGAGCAAAGAGACACAAACCCACTTCTGTAATGTGTATACGTTTCCACTCAACACGCCCATCTTTTTGGTGTGTATGAGGGCAAGGGTTTTAGAATGTTATTCCAATTTTTGTAAAATAAGGAGTAAGAGATTGAATGGATGTTGATGGTATTTTCTATTCGTTGAATGGAAGTTGATGGTGTTTTTCATATTGACAAGATTGACAAAAAGCTAATTTTTCATTGATATTAAATTTGACATTACAAGTGCTCAAGACAAGATCTAAAACTGGGTTAGATGGATGTCCAAGTCTTTTATGGAAAACATTAACCTCAGACACTAAAAAAATAGATAAACAAAAGATATTTAATTTATAAAATATTAATTTTGTATGATTTGAGAATTACCTGTATTAATTAGAAAGGCATTTCTATGTCCAATCATACGTGTCTGCATGTGTTGGCTTTCGGAGGTAATAAAACTTAAATGCTTTAGGATACGATTTGTGAAATTTTACGGTCTAGATGGCCTGATTTTCTGAATTAAAAGCTCATTTTATCAAACTGTTCGCTAATAATCGATAGGCATATGGACCATAAAATTTTCAAGCCAAATTAAATAGAAGTGCTCAACTTAAAATATGAAACAGACGAGTCATATATACACACCCCAGCGTGACAATCAATAACCTGGATCATGATATATATTCACACACACACACACACACACACATATATATATATATGTATGTATACACACACATAAAAGACTTGACGATCGAGCATGCTGCTTGCCTAATGCGCCACCATGAGTCAATTCCAACTCATTTGTAGGCTATATTTACATGATGTTGATGGATATATATATATATATATATATATAATATAACTAGGATAATATGTACACCAATGGCTTCTACGTGTAAATCTCTCTCTCTATATATACATATATATATATATATATATATGTATGTATATGGATAATAGTGTGATGACGTAACAAAGCTTAATATATAACACATTGTTGAACATATATATATCTATATATTAATGAAGTTAATTTGTATGTATGTATTGCTTAAGCGGAATGTGAGTAACACAGCACTAATATAATATATATATATATATATATACTTGGTTAAATGTGTAATACATATTTAAATTATATAATATTGTATGTGACGGCCTACAATTTTCCACTTGGCAAAGTGCATGCTAGCTTTGCGTGGGTTTGTGATTTTACTCATAAATTGGGCACTCTGTCAATGTTGTGAAGGTCACCATTTTTCACCGAACTGGTGGGTGGTACGTAGACGACAATACTAGTAGTTTGATGGCATTGGATCTATATCTATATATATACACACACATAAATATATATATATATATATATATATATATATATATATATATATCTGTGTGCTGTGCACCTAACTAATTATATATGGGACGTGAAGCTCAAGTAATATTAAAGTTGGATTAATTAGCTCATTAGACATAGACATACACATAGATGACCCACCAAAAACACCATGCATTGAAGTATTTTCTCGTGGTTAAATTTGGTTTGCTTGGCTAATTCATCAATCTAGATCTTTCATTTCGTTTCAGCGAAACCAAACCGACCATTTTTTTTTTTTTTCAAGTAACTATTAAAGATCATGCATTTGTCAATTCGTTGCACTTCTTGGCAAAGTCCTACTATGTCGGTCTTAATTTATAATGGCCTTCTATGCGATGGTCTAAACTGCTGTCCTACTGATGATCGTCATTCATTTGGCTTTGGCTTTGGCTTTGTACATCAATAACTTTTTATCTTATTATACATACATAATATATATAGTAAGGCTAGCTTTTATCAGGTCGTCCTGATTTAAATAAAGTCAATTTCTTAATTCTGGCATTTGATTCTATCACCTGGACTAAAACATAGTAAGGAATCAGCATTTGTGTAAAAAATTAAAGGTCATGATTAATAACTTGATTGAAAGAGTTTGAGGTAGAGGCAGGGTCGGCCCTGACATTTTGGGGGTCTTAGGTCGATTTAAAATATGGGGCCCTGACATTTTATCCCTCCTTTGACAATTTAGCTGAGGATTGCATTCCCCCACATATGAAATATACATCTCGGCCAAACTATCGAGGGTCTCAACAGTATAATCGAGGGCCTCGGTAGTATAATCGAGGGTTACATTCTCCTACATATAGAATACATATCTTGGCCAAATTATCGAGAGCCTCGATAATTTGGCCAACGGGTATATTTCCCTACACATAGAATGCACCCCTCGGCCAAACTGTCGAGACTTCAGAAATTTGGATGAGAGGTGCATTCCAAAAGGGTACATTTTCAAAAAAAAAAAATATGGTTCTCTATAATAAATATAAGTAATAATTTATATTCAATAAAAATATAAAAAATTATTAAAGTAATAATTTAAAAGATGATTTATTAAAATATTAATTTTAAATATATATGAGACCATAAAATATTATTAAAATATTTAATTTTAATTATTTTATTATATTAAATATATTTTATAAATATATTATATATATTAAAAAAATTAATGGAGCCCTCATAATTGGGGGGATTTAGTGAGCAACGTTGCAAATAATATGGAACATAACGCATATATGCCACATATTTAAAAGGAGCAAAAAGGGCGATGCAATTAACTATAATTGAGTGAATTGGTCAATCCGCTCGTACATTGTGCACCATATTCTTAGCAAAGTTGCTCATCATAGCATATATAATATATATAAAAAGAGTTGTTCTACTAAACTACATAGCTTACATATACTGGAGTATAATAGAGTTAAAATTGGTCAATTCTCACAGAATTTTATAAAAAGTAAAAATAAAAAATAATTAATATTATGTATTTATTTTTTATTCATATCTAATTAAATAATATATATTTGTAACTCAGCATATATAAAATACATAGCTATATTTATATTTTTATTTTTATTTATTTATTTATTTATTTTTCATTGAAGAATCCCTTGTTTACTTAGATGATGGATTTCTTATATAGCAAAATCTAAGGTTGTCATATCCTTTTTAACGCTTTTAGATTTGAATTCAAGTATTGATTGTCAATGCATCAAACGCTCAACATTTATCACATTAGCCTCATATAATTAAGGAAAACCAGCTTTAACACCCCCAAACTGTATTATGTTTAACACTTTGCGCCCTTAAACGCTTTTTTCTTTTTTCCCTTTTTTTTTTGGTTTTTGGGCATTAAGCACCCTCAATTATACGGTGAAACAACACCGTTGGGATCTTTATATTTTTTTATATTAAACTTGTAACATACCAGCCATGTAAAAAATACAATTTCACAGGGGCAACACAAGTCTTTTTCATACCTCTACTTTCACTGCTCTATTGAAAGCGCTGTCTGTTGTGCCAAACGCCCAGAAATTGAAAGACAAACACAAAGAACAATAACAAACACACAGAATTTATGTGGTTCGGCAATTGCCTACGTCCACGGGAGGCAGTCAATATATTTCCAGAGAGAAGTTTGCAGAGAGTTTACAAACAGAACTCTTTTCTTCTCACTCCTTACAATTATCGAGATCTCCCTTTATATAGGCATTTATAGAGTGTGAATTCAAGTTTACAAATTCAAATTTAACAGAGAATATTGAATTTCTTTGTGTTGTAATTGTTTGACTGTGGTTGAGTTGCCTTTCTTGCTTGAGTTGCCATATTTGATAGGTTAGTTGCTAATCTGGCACAGAATATTCAAGCCATTATTCAACAATCTCCACCTTGGCGAGAATCCACCATCATCTACTCATTCAGCCTAAGCTCGAAGATGTTGATCAAGTTCAAACAAGTGTTGGAACTTGATCCCCAGAATCACCTTGTTAGCATATCTGCAGGATTATCTGCATTATCTTCAGAGTAGAATATCTCCTTCATCAACTATCTCCCGGATGAAGTGAAATCGAACATCTATATGCTTGGTGCGTCCATGATATACATGGTTCTTTGCTAAACAAATTGTACTCTGATTATCACAGAATACCTCCACATTTTCCTGAACAATTCCCAAGTCATCTATTAATCCATGAAGCCAAATAGCTTCCTTGAAAGCTTCTGTTACAGCCATATACTATGCCTCTGTAGTTGACAAAGCCACTGTTGACTGTAAGGTTGATCTCCAACTTATTGGTCCTCCTGCTATTGTGAACACATAACCAGTAGTAGATCGGCGCTTGTCAAGATCACCAGCATAGTCTGAATCTACGTATCCAACCAAATGTTTATCAACATTTTTATCTCTCTCGAATTTTAAACCAACATCCACAGTACCCTGAATGTACCGTAGAATCCAATTCATTGCTTGCCAGTGGCCCTTACCAGGATTGTGCATGTAACGACTTACTATACTTACAGCATATGAAATATCGAGTCTAGTACACACCATCGCATACATTAAAGCACCAACTACATTTGCATATGGAATATGCTTCATCTTCTCCTTCTCGGATTCTGTACTTGGTGACATTAATGCACTCAATTTGAAGTGTGGAGCTAACGGTGTACTTACAGGTTTCTTCTTATCACAAATTTCAAACCTCTGAAGTACTTTCTTCAAATACTGAGTCTGAGTCAAACAGATTGTACCTTTCACCCTGTCTCTTTTAATTTCCTTTCCAAGAATCTTCTTGGCTACTCCAACATCCTTCATCTCAAACTCTGAGCTTAACTGAGCCTTCAGTTTATCAATCTCCTTCTTGTCCTTAGATGCTATCAGCATGTCATCCACATATAGGAGCAAATAAACAAAAGTACCATCTTGGAGTTTATAAAAGTAGACACAATGATCAAACTGACTGCGTGTGTACCTCTGATTTATCATAAAGCTGTCAAACCTCTTGTACCACTATCTTGGTGACTGCTTTAAATCATACAATGACTTACTTAATTTGCAAGCCCAATTCTCTCTTCCATGAACTTTAAACCCATCTGGCTGAGACATATAGATTTCCTCATCTAAAGTTCCATGGAGGAATGCAATTTTCACATCGAGTTGGAATAACTCCAGATCAAATTGTGCAACCAAAGCCAATAATATTCGAATAGACGCATGTTTGACAACCGGTGAGAATACCTCGTTGTAATCTATTCCTTCCTTCTGAGCGTACCTTTCGCTACAAGTCTGGCTTTGTATCTGATATTGTCTTTACCCGGAACTCCTTCCTTCTTGGCATAAACCCATTTGCACCTAATTGCTTTCTTATCCTTTGGAAGTGGAACCAACTTCCAAGTCTGATTCTAATGAAGTGATGTCATTTCTTCATCCATTGTCTTCTTCCACTTGACATTATCAAGACTGTATACAGCTTCCTTGTAAGTATTCGAGACATCATCATCTATCACTGGAAAAGCATATGCCATCATGTCTGAGTAGCGGACAGCTTTTCGAATGTTCCTTTTCGGTCTACTGGTAGCTATAGACTATGACTGTTGTTCTGATGATGAAACCTCCACCTCACTCGAGATTTCATCTTGATCATCGGATTCATAGTCAAGATGATCAATACCAATGTGTTCTTTTGGAATGTCAGATCCGTCAAACTCCACCTGCTGTAGAGAATTCGGATTCTCATTATCTTTCTCTGAAGTTTTCTATTTCAGCATTGCAGATTCATCAAAGGTAACGTCTCGACTTACAACGATCTTCTTTGACTCAGGGTTCCATAGTGGAATGCCTTAACTCCTTCACTAAAGCCCATAAAAATAGCTTTCTTGGCTCTAGGATTCAGTTTTGATTCTGTGACATAATAATATGTTGGACATTCAAAAATATGCAGATAATTATAATCTGAAGCAAATTTTCCAAACCATACCTCTATAGGAGTTTTCCCATCAATTGCAGTAGAAGGTCGTCAGTTGATAATATGAGAAGCAAACATCAAAGCCTCTCCCAAAATGCTTTGCTCAAGCCTAACTGAGATAACATACATCGAACTTTATCAATCAGGGTTCGATTCATCCGTTCTGCTGCACCATTTTGTTGTGGAGTGTCAGGAACTATGAAATGTCTAATTATTCCTTCATTCTGACAAACTTTCAGGAATGGATCTGATTTGTATTCTTCACCATTATCTAATCTGAGTCGCTTGAGCTTTCTACCGGTTTGAGTTTCAATCATCTTCTTCCATTTAAGGAAGATATCCAGAACTTCATCTTTATGCTTCATAGTGTAAACCCAAACATATATGGAAAAGTCATCAATAAAAGTTACAAAGTAACGTTTACCTCCCAATGAAGCATTTGTAGGAGGACTCCAGACATCGGTGTAAACATAATCCAGTGTTGCCTTGGTACGATGAGTTGCGATGCCGAATTTGACTCTCGTTTGCTTGCCCAAAACACAATGCTCACAGAAACTTAGTTTTCCAGTCTTTGGACCTTTCAGTATGCCTTGTTTTATCAAATTTTGCAAGGCCTTTTCTCCAACATGCCCTAAGCGCATGTGCCAGAGTCGGGAAGTGTCGGATTCTTCATCTTCAAAACTGCTGGATATAGCTGCACTTCCTATGACTGTTTGCCCATCTAAGAAATACAGATTATTCTTTAGAGTACCCTTTATTGCTAGAAATGCACCTCGAACAATCTTCATGACTCCATTTCCAATGGTCACCTTGTAACCACTAGAGTCTAGAACCCCCAGAGATATGAGATTCTTTTTCAAATCTGGAACATACCTAATATCATTGAGTTGTCTGATTGTATCGTCATGCATCTTTAAATGAACTGTTCCAATACCTTTTGTATGACAGGTATTATCGTTGCCCATAAGCACAACTCCACCATCAAGCTTTTGGAAGCTTGAGAACCACTGCCTGTTCGGACACATATGGTAGGAACATCCGGAATCCAAAATCCATCTATCAAAAGGGTCGTCTGATGATGAAACCTGAAAAGCTGATTCCTCTTCATTTGCTTTTTGTGCAATGTTTGCAGTTGATTTCTTCCTATTTGGACCATCATTTTTATAGTACCCTTTCTGATGACAATAGGCACATTCATCCTTTGCAAGATTTCTTCTTGATGATAATCCTCTTGACTTTGAACGGAATCGCTCTACCTCCAAATCCTCTGCATTTTCATTTGCTTGTCCTCCCTCTTACTATAGTCAAAACTTCTGTTGTTATTTCCCTGTGATCAATTTGATCCTTTTTACGATACTCATTGTTCACCAAAGCATTAGAAACATCTACAAATTTAACCTCATCTTTTCCATATGACAAAGTAGTGGTTAAATGCTCATAGCTTTCAGGCAAGGAATTTAATAACAATAGAGCTTTATCTTCTTCAATAATATCAACTTCTAAATTCTGTAAATCAGTAAGAATTTTATTAAAATTATCTAAATGCTCAATCATAGAGATACCTTTCTTGTACTAGAAACAGAAGAGTTTCTTCTTTAGGTAAAGCCGGTTCTCTATGCTTTTTGTCATGTACTTGTCCTTCAACTGTTTCCAGAGACTTACTACTACGGTCTCCTTCATAACAAAGTACTTCTGATTTTTGGCTAAGCACAGTCGAATTGTGCCACAAGCCTGACGATTTATGTAATCCTAATCTTTATCAGATATATCATTGGGTTTAGCTGCCAAAGCAATATGTGATCCTTCTCGGAATAGTAGATCCAAAACTTCACATTGCCACATGCCAAAGTTATTGGTGCCATCAAATTTTTCCACCTCGAACCTTGCATTTGACAACATAGGTCTTTGAATAGTGCTACTTGTGGATGATTCGCTGTTTCGGATCGGCTTCATTGTTCGCCACCATTGAAAATATCTCTTGAATACAGAATAATTCAATTATCAGAAAGCAAGTCCAATTTTGTCAGAAACGGATTAAAAATGGCTAAGAAACAAACAAAATAAAATCAGAGAATATTCTGCGATGAATAGTGTCAACTCGGATGAATAGTGAGGCCCTGCTGAATAGTGCGGCCCGGATGAATAGTACGGACTGAATGAACAGTGAGACCTGGATGAACAGTATAGACTGGATGAACAGTATGGTCCAGATGAATAATACGACTTCAGCAGTATGCAGTTCAATAGTGCGGCTTCAACAGTTAATGGCTCAACAGTGCGGCTCGGTGCAGATGAATAGTATCAAATGAGCAGTGTCGTCTTCTTCCACCAGACGCGCGCGAAAAAAAAAATTTTCAATTTTTTCACCCAGATTTCAGCAGCCTTTTAACCCGAATTTTACAGGGTTTTTCTCGTACGAACTTTCTCTTTCACCTGGTATACTCAAAACACGATTTTGAGCACTTTCAATTTTTGGAACAGTTTAGAAAAATTGCTCTGTTTCAAGCAAAACTTGAGCTCTGATACCAATTTGTTGTGCCAAACGCCCAGAAATTGAAAGACAAACACAAAGAACAATAACAAACACACATAATTTATGTGGTTTGGCAATTGCCTACGTCCACGGGAGGCAGTCAGTATATTTTCATAGAGAAGTTTGCAAAGAGTTTACAAAACAGGAACTCTAGCTTCTCTTACTCACTCCTTACAATTATCAGAGATCCCAGCCTTTTATATAGGCATTTATAGAGTGTGAATTCAAGTTTACAAATTTAAATTTAACTGCACCAAATATTGAATTTGTTGTGTTGTAATTGTTGACTGTGTTGAGTTGCCTTCTTTGACAGTAGCTTGAGTTGCCATATTTGACAGTAGGTTAGTTGCCAATCTTGAACAGAATATTCAAGCCATTAATCAACACTGTCTTCAATTAGAATTAGGGCATCTAGATTTCAGACATCAATGTTACCACCGATGATGAGATTGAGCCCGACCTGCTCATTGCCAATTCCAGTGGTCTTATCTATGAGAGACAATTGCAGTGGTTTTGCCAGTTTTAATAAAGGATTTAAAAAGACTCGTGTTGCGTCTGTAAAATTGCGCGCATGCCTTTTACATGATTGATATATTACAAATTTAATAGAAAAAGATAATAACGATGCAACAAAACATATAGTTGAGGGTGTGTGTGTGTCTCTCTCTCTATATATATAAATATATGTTCTCACATTCAGAATCTTGGAAATTATTAACTTCTAATCCTATATTACACCAATGTCAGTGTGATGTGTAATTGAAGTATAAAAGTCATATCAAAGTTGGTCTGATTTTGGACCGCAAGTAGTCGAAACTATGTTATAGTTTATTTTTCTCAAACAAAATTTTAGTACAAATATATATAATATTAATTATCGAGCTCACTAATCACGGCAAATATCACTACTCAATCAAATTAGGCACAAAAAAACGTGCTGATGTGTACCATAAGGTACTAAGCGTTGCACTTATCGTAACATTTATATATATATATATATATATATAATATAATATAATATAATTTCATGATCATCTAACTGCCCTAGCTCGACTCAATAAGTGATAACACTAGCTATATCTAGTTTTTTTCATTTCTTTTTTTTTTTTAACTTAGGGGTGGGGAAATTCGAATCCAGAACTATTGCCTATGGAAGCAATTAAGCTCATGTTTATGTTACAGGAAAAGTATATGAATAATATTCATTTATATCAGTTAATAACACAATGATTTGATCAAGAATGCAATTCAAATGTGGTCCACCTCTATTAGGTTGTAATGTAGTTTAACATGGTATCTAAGGTGCAGGTCTTGGATTCAATCCAGCAATTACAGGTTTCAAAACAAATTTTATTTTCACATCTTGGCCCTTTATTACTTTATATGGTGAAGAAAATTAAGATTAATATTTGTTGCTTAAGTGCCTCAATTATGGTAATTAATTAGTTTGAAGCCGGAATTTGGTTTAACATGATTGACAAGGAAAAAAAAACAGAGAGAGGGATAGAGAACAAATAAAAAAGAATATTCGTTCTTTATATACCTCAATATGGTAATTAATTAATTAATTTATTTATTTTTTCAATATGGTAATTTAGTAGTTAATTTGAATCTAAAGATGAGGGGTAGTTAATTTGAATCTCATATTTACATGTTTATCTTGAGGCGGGGGATTTGGCTTTTGTCACTGGGTATGAGGGACCATTGTTAAATTAATCGTTTAAATATAGTACTTTATATATATCTTGCTTAATATAATGTGATGAAAGAGATCTATAACTACAAAAAACTTATCTTCAAAGTAGAAATCACCGTACGGAAAATTGAACCTTGAAAAGATTGGCATTTTTCCATTACTTGAATGTAATAGGTTGCTTTATGTCTTTCTTTGTTTATAAGTCTTCAGCCATCCTCTTGAAAACGCACAAGAAAATTCAATTGACCAAATCAGAGTTTAATTAAAAATTGACCAGATCCAATTAACCCACAACTATTATATGCTTGATTTGGATTTTTCTTTTTCTTTTTTTTCTTTTTTTTTTTTTTTTGGCCTCCAAAAAGATTTCAATTTTTATACATTGCATATAGACATGTACTAATTGAACAAAATTTTATTTTAAAAACTCATGTAAAACGATTTAGTTTAAAAAATTATATGTTTTGGTGATTATACTCTGGTAAATTTGGAAGTGGTTCTACCACGTATAATTAAATGTAAATGCACTAATTGCAGGTGATAGCTTTTTTATCCCAACTTAAAAATGCACCACATCATTATTTCATGAAAAGTATAGGATACTATTTTGAATGTAAATATGCATTATTTTTTTCTTGTAGTATCTTCATTTTTTCTTCTTCACGAATAAAAATGGGTCTCTTAAGTCATCAGTTTATAAATATATTACAAACTAATATCTACTGTTATTTAATTTTTATGATATTTTTAAAGTTTTTAACAACAGATCTACACTCTTAATCATTTTCTTTGAACTATAATCTATTATTATCTAGTATTTACAACATTTTCAAATTTCTAAATAACAAGCCTATTTAAACTTGCAACCTCATGCCCACAGAATAATAAAAACGGTGATTTCACACCCTCGGGTGTTTTTCTTTTTGTAATATCTTTCTTTTTTGGGTTGATGAGTAAAAAGTGATCAAGAGAATATTTTTATGGTGATGTATAGGAGTCAGTGCGTACAAATGATGACACTTTATTTTTTATTTTTTTTGATAGAAATTGATGACACTTACTTGAGTGTACTGAGAAGAGGTACAGACAATAGATTGCATAAAGCCTCATTCTTATCACATGCATTTAATATTTGAAAAACCAGAGTATAAAAATCAATAATTAAGGCCTAGATCATGTGCATTACATCAAATTAAAGCAACCAGAAATCTGTCATTATCAAATTTTGGACTTGGGAATCTTTGTATTAAAAAAATTATAAGAAAAAAAAACTCCAAAAGGATAGAAAATTTAGCGCTAATTATTTACATCAAAGAAAAGGGAATACCAAAAAAAAAGACTTTAAATTGTAAAAATGAAAAAAATAATAATAATAAGCGGCTGGAAAAGCTTGAAAAGATCTTTAAAACATTCAGACAAACAATGATTCTCACAACAGAAAATTCCATCAGCTAACTTCCTCCTATCCAACCAATTTTGTGTTATCAGAACCCAGCAAATCAAAGAAAAAAATAAAAATAAGAAACAAAAATGATTACTTAGACCGACCATTTAATCCATTTGGGACCATATTATCTTTCGGTTTATGTGTGAGACAGACAATTCAACAAGACCCACAGATCTACATGTACAATGACCAAATTTACAACGCAAATCTACATGTACAATGACCAAATCTTAGCTTCACTTACAACACAAGACAGCAGTTTCAGAAGAAATAAAAATAATTTAAAGGGTAAAACATCAAATATGACCCACCATAAACTCCAACATGTGAAACTGAATAGATTGCTATGCCAGGTAGAAAATATAAATAAAGAATTTAAACGATTCTCTCAAATTCAATTACTCTACCACTCTCAAACTGATGATTAAAAATTTGACACATACATAAATTTTAATCAAAAAAAAATTATTTATCAATTAAATAGATTTACACATCATCTGGACTGCAAGACCTCCAAACTCTTACGGCACGTAGGTGGCAATCCACGTCCAAACCTTTTCAATTTTCCTGACCTGCCCCACAGCAGAAAGGTAACCAACTCCTTATATTTATATTTTTCATTTTTTTTTTTTTGGTGGGAAAATTGTATCCCACCTAATCTTCATAGCTGCTCCTTTCGATTTTGATGGAACTGAAATCCAATTTTAATTATACCCGGAAAAATGTAAAATAAATAAATAGTGAGGGTGTAAAAAAAGCTCGGAACTCATTCGAGGCTACTATAACACTACTTTTCTTACAAAGCATAACAGGTACAAAATTATGTTTCCAAAACCAAATTCCACCCAAAAAAAAAAAAGAACTTATTTATTTGTGGCTCTACACACATTACTAATTGTCTCTGAAACATTTTAAATGAGACAATATCCACCATCTATACACAAAGGAAGGGCTCTCCTATCTTCTTGGGATTTCACTTTTGCCCCATATTTTGCAGAAGGACAGATTTTTTTTAACAAGTTTTTTCCTCACTGAAATTTGAGAGAGAGAAAGAAAAAAAAAAAAGGAAAAAGAAAGAAGCCTATAATAGCAGAGCTTGTTTAGCAAATAACACAAGCATTTGGGTTCTCTTCCATGCTTTGGACATAGTAATAGGTGGTCAAGTGTGGATTATAAGCTCTATAAGCCTTAACAAGCTCTAACACAGGGTCTGGTGGTGGTGGTGCTGCTTCTTTCTTTTTCTCTTCCTCTTTCACTTCCTTCTTTGCCTCACCACCTTCTTCTTTCTTTGCCTCGTCTTTCTTTGGCTCCTCTTTCTTTTCCTCCTCTTTCTTTGCTTCTTCTTTCTTTGGCTCCTCTTTCTTTGGCTCCTCCTTCTTTGCTTCTTCCTTCTTCGGCTCTTCTTTCTTTGGTTCCACTGCTGGTCCCACTGAGACTATATCTGTTGGCCAATATTTTCTCAATTTGCTCACTACATGTACCGGATCTACTGTCCCAATCACTGTTAGTTTCTTCCCCTTCATGTCCATGGCGATTAAATCAATGCCTACAAAGATTTTGAAGAGTTTTATATACATAATACCACATAATACCAATGCTTGACCTTTCTTGATGATTTGGTAGTTTCAGCTACAACTTTTTTTTTTACGTTGTAAAAATTTTCTCGAGAAAAAAGAGAGAAGAAAACTCAACCCATTCTTGTGGTGCTAAAATTTTCCAGCGTTGCTATATAAACAGCCAAAAAACTAGCTTTTCCACGTATCATGTAAAGAAAGTAGTCACTCTTACACTTGTCAGTAGGCCAGAATGAGTTGCAAGAAGGCAGTCCTTTTCCCACATACAAAAACCCATCTCAATCAAAAAGGATGTACCTTATTTAATTGCAGAGATTTCTATAACCATTCTTGGTTCAATTACATAAAAAAAACAAAAAGAAAAACCATTCTTTTTATAAAATTTTATATGGTTTCCCAGGACAGTTAAAAATGAATAAGATCATACCCCTAAGAATTTGTTCTTCTTTTTTTTTGATAAAATCATTATTTATCTTATAAAAACAAGAAAGAGAAAGTAGAAAGAGGAGTGATGTAGGTAGTGAGAGTGAGTTCTGTGTAAACGTAGGTGTTTGAATGAACGTTCAATTCATTGATGTGCAAATATATGCTTCCATGGACTCCATCTGTAACATGAAAGAAATAAATTCTACTATTTTCTTTTCATTTTTATTTAACGATCACGCGAACCTTGAGAGCGTGTATCGCACGCTTGGCCCTTCGTTATTTTCTAGGTTGACGTTAATAATGTAGGCAATAATAGGTGGTAGCAAGAAGATAACACAGTAACATCATTCCTTCATCTCATCATTTATTCCCTTTTAACAATTAAAAATAAATAAAAAAGAAATAACATCACTCCACCCTTGTATTCATTTGTATCAACAATTATATATATATATATATATGCATATTTATTTATTTATTATTTATGCAGAAAACTATTGAATGGAATGCGTGATGGGATAGGTTAAATGAATAATAATTAAGGAAATTTGATTATTCCTTTGAAAGTAAATTATGGTTGAAATTAATAATTCACAGTTCCCATAGAATAACTTATTCTTAAGTAGCACCTTGAGTTTTGCTCCATGAAAAAAGAGTTGTAGTTCAAGTCTTGGTAAACTCCATTATTATTTCAGAATGTATTCGGTCTTATTTAATGCGTCAGCTGTTAAGTATATGGATTAACTGCTCTAGACTTCTATCAGATTGTAAAGCTGGAGTAGCAAGAAGGTCATATCCCCTAATAAAATTTTGGACTGATAATATCCACATCAAGGCTCTTTTTTTATTTATAAAAAAAAAACTTATTCTTTAAGTATCCTTTTGGAAATTAAAGTGTATTAATTTAGTAATTATAATTATATAATATGTGACACATGCTTGAATATGTACGGGGGTTAAAAAATAGAATGCAATAAAATTTAAATATGGCATTTTTAATCTTTACTTTCTAGAAGTTTCATGATCTTTTAAGTTATTTTGATTGTTAGGTTGGATGCTGACTTTTATTAATGTGGAAATTACGTATGTTAGAATACATTTTCAAAGTTGCATGGATCTAAAAAATGAAATAGTTGATGACTTTTTATACTAGTCCTTGGCTAATTTTGAATATAATTTCTCACTTCAAATTTTCCTTTATAATCGGTCACAATCTCTTTAATATTTAATAGATTATATAAGAGAGATCTTTCATAATTAACTATCAAATTTTAATTTATATTTAAATTATTTATCTTCTCCTTTTTTTTTTCTTTCTTTCATATCATATCAAATAAAATAAGAGAGCGATATAAATTACTTTTTCTTTTCACCTCTCATCTTCTTTTTCAGATTTATAAAGAATGAATTAATTATATTTATTCCTCATATTATTTTATAC
Source organism: Rhamnella rubrinervis (assembly GCA_007844105.2). NCBI lineage: Eukaryota > Viridiplantae > Streptophyta > Magnoliopsida > Rosales > Rhamnaceae > Rhamnella > Rhamnella rubrinervis. Next base: position 3,765,971 of record CM017583.2, on the reverse strand, counting down.
AATAGGATGAAAAGAGATGATGAACAATTTAAATATAATTATAAATTTATTAATTAGTTACTCCTACCATTCATTCAATATTGGAAAGATTGGTATGGATTCTCCATCCCCTTCCTCCTCTAATCTTCCTACTAGATAACTATTATATCTTTCATCTATCTACCACTCTTTCTCACTTATTCCATCCCTCATACCAAGCATAGGCTTAAGGAGAAAAAAAAGTACTACATTCATGAAAAAGAATTCAAAAGGTCAAAACTTTTTTTTCAATCAATGCTTGTAAAATTATAAATTTTTTCTTTTTGTAAATTAACTTGCTTATTGATTGAAAAGATTTTAATAATATGACTATCACTATTTAAGAAATAATTTTAAAAATAATCATTGTTTTCCAACCATATTTAAAACTTATGCTCCACGTTTCAGTCTTTGTTTTAAGTTAATCACACTTGTTAGTTAATTCTTAAAAAAATTTCAAATGAACACTTTTAGCCCTTATTTAGTAAAACAGCCCATTTGAAATTAGTATAAAATTGTCAAACTTTTACAGGCAATAGAAATCTTGGCAATTAAAGATTCAATTGATTTTTGTATTGAGGTGAGAATTTATGATGAAATAATAGAGAATGATATCAAATATGCTATCAATTTTATTTTCAAAATGACTGTCAATAACAGCGTGTTATTTTCGATATTACTATCTGTTAATAACAGAGTGTTATTTTTTATATAACTTTCTTTTAATAACAGAGTATTTTTTAGTTGAAGAAATAATAGAGAGAGAAAACACTTCAATCAGTTTTTTTTTATACTTTAATCATTTTTTTTTGGTTGTACGTTCACCACTAGAAATATTAATATATATATTTTTTGTACTTTCACTACTGGAAACACTAATAAGACTACTAATAAGTTAGCTAGATTTTTTTCTCCTTAAAGAATTTTATAATTTGACTAAAGATCTTTAAAAAATTATATAATTTGAATGGAGGAAGAACTTGTCTAGTTGGTTCCTTTTCTGAAAACTAATTTATCTAAGAGTTTTTTTTTTTTCCTTCTTTTATCACAATTGAAGCTTATTTGTCTATGATTTTTTTTTCAGAATTATAAATTTCTAATTTAAAGTGTTTTTTTTTTCAATCAAGATTATAAATTTCTAATTTAAAATGGAGGAAGAAAAAACCTGTCTAGTTGGTTCCTTTTTTAGAAGCTGATTTGTCTATGAGTTTTTTTTTTTTTTTGGTCAAGGTTAACAGTTTCTAATTTAAAGGAAATGGGCATGACTTCGATTGCTCATATGTTAGCTATATTTAATTTATCTTTATAAAATTTTATAATTAATTTATCTTTATAAAATTTTATAATTTGACTGAAGGAAAAACCTATCTAGTTGGTTCCTTTTCTGATTATCCTTTAATAACAAAGTGATTTTTAGTTGAAGATATAAGAGATAGACTAAAACATTTATTTTTTTTTGTACTTTCTCTACTAGAAACACTAAATATTTTTTTCTCTGTAATTTCGCTACTAGAAATACTAATGAAATTGCTCATGAGTTTGCTACATTTGTTTTATCTTTAAAGAATTTTATAATTTGATTGGAGGAAGAACATGTATAGTTGATTCCTTTTTTGCAAGTTGATTTGTCTATAAGGTTTTTTTTTTTTTAGGATAAAAGATGATTTGTCTATGAGCATTTTTTTTTCTTTTTAAAGAGAGTTTTTTTTTTTTTTAATCAGGATTACAAATTTATAATTTAAAGGGGAAGGAAGAAGAACCAATCTAGTTGGTTTTTTTTCTAGAAGCTGATTTGTCCTTTCTGATTTGTATAAGTTTTTATTTTATTTTATTTTATTTTTATTAGAATTACAAATTTCTAATTTAAAGGGGAAAGGAGGAAGGAAGAACCTTTCTAGTTGGTTTCTTTTTTGGAAGCTAAATTGTCCTTTTCTGGAAGCTGATTTGTTTATAAGTTTTTTTTTTTTTTTTTAATAAGGAATACAAATTTCTAATTTAAATGGAAGAAGAAAGAGGAAGAACCTATCTAGTTGGTTCCTTTTTTTGGAAGTTGATTTGTCATTTTCTAGATGCTGATTTGTCTGAGTAGAAGTTAATTTGCCTATGAGTTTTTCTTTTATATTGTTAGAATTATGAATTTTTAATTTAAAGAGAAAAGGGCATGACTCAGATTGCTCATGAGTTAGCTAAATTTGCTTTAATTTTCTTTTCTGAAAGCTGATTTGTCTATAAGTTTGATCTGTCTTTTTTGGAAAGCTGATTTATCTATGAGTTTTTTTTTTCTATTTTTTCAGGATTATAAATTTTTAATTTAAAAGGAATGAGATTAGACATTTTTTTTTATTAAGAATTTCTAATTTAAGGGGTATGAGTTTTTTTTTTTTCTTCTAGTCAAGATTATAAACTTTTAATATAAGAGGGAGGGGGCATGACTCAAATTGCTTATGAGTTGGTTAGATTTGCTTTATTTTTCTTTTCTGAAAAATTTTAAACGTTGATTTGTCTATGAGTTTGATTTATCCTATTATCTAAGAATTTTCTTCTTTTTGTCAGAATTATAGATTTCTAATTTAAAAATGAAGGGATTATAATTTTTTTTTCTTTTCTACAGGATTACAAATTTATAATTTAAAGGGTGTAAGTGGAGGATTACAAATTTATTTGTTTATTTTTTTGTCAAGATTATAAATTTCTAATTTAAAGAGTGAGTTTTTTTTCAGGATTACGAATTTGTAATTTAAAGGAGGGGGAAATGACTCAAATGGCTCATGAGTTAGCTAGATTTACTTTATTTTCCTTTTCTGTAAGCTGATTTGTCGAGTTTGATTTGTTCTTTCTTAAAAGCTGATTTGTCTATGAGTTTTTTTGTGAGAATTACAAATATTTCTAATTTAAAAGGGATCCTTTTTTTTTTGTTAGGTTTATAAATTCCTAAACCTAATTTGTCCGGATCCTTTTTTTTTGTGGTTTATAAATTTCTAAAGTTGATTTGTCTATGAGTTTTTTTTTTTTATCAAAATTATAAATTTTTAATTTAAAAGGTAGGTGACTTTTTTTTTTTGTTAAGTTTATAAATTTCTAAAGCTGATTTGTCTAAGTTTTTTTTTATGTGGGTGTGAAAGACATACCACTGAGCTAATCTCACTCTTCAATTCGTGTATAAGTTCGAGCTAATGAAATTTCATTTTATTTAAAATAATAATTGTCAAACATTTTTAAAATAAGAAAATATAACAACTATTACAAATATATATATATTGCCAGCTTTTCATTTAAAATGAACAAATTTTCATCAAAACTGTCAAATTTACTTTAATTTAAAACCTAGTAAATAAATCTTATAATTAAATGAGGACACATATTTCAAAAATTTTAAAATTATATAATACATGGCCTATTTGATATAGGGGTTTTTAAATGTCATGTCTATGGCCAAAATTTTTTAAGATTTTTTTAGCTCATTTCACAAATGATAAATATCTTATTTTAAATTATTGAAAATGTCCTCAAAGATAATAAATTTTTTATCTAAAAACTACCAAATCAATTTGTCATATGCTGAAATTATTCATCACCAATCTGTTGATGCCAAATCAAAAATTATTTATTTTTTTATAACAAATGAAAAATTATCTTTTAAAAAATAATTTTTAAATAAACATTTTATATATATAATGTAAGAAGATAAATATTAATACAATATAAGACTTATCTTTTACCTTGAATCAATTCATCATATGTCTAATTAAATTTTTTTTATCTTTTTTAAAAATTTACTGAATTGATTCGTCGTCAGTTGCTTCGTCATGCTTTGTCAATGATGAAACATCCGGTGAATCAAGCTAAACAAAAATTATAAATATTTATCTATGTAAAAAAATAAATAAGATAAAAATAATAATATTATCTATGTTTTAAATAAAAAAATCAAATATATATATTTATGATATTTTTTAATATTTATGTGAGTTTTTAATTTAATAAACATCATAAATGATCAAATAAAAATAAATAAATAGAATATAAAAGAAAAAAAAAGGCAATGCAGAAGATGACGAAGGAGCAGAGAATAATAAAGAAGTTGTAAAGTCAGGATATTTATACTTTTTTTATCATAAAAACTAATTAAATTTTAATTCTATAAAAATTAAAAAAAAAAATTCAAATAGTTATTAGGATGAATATGGCATGAAAAACCCTTGATGTAACTTTTGTAATTTTTAGTTTATAGTCCCAAATTATTTACAAATTTAAATTAAGAAAAAATAATAAGAGAGAGAATACTAACAACCGACAAACACAAATTTTGTTCAAATCAACAGACGACTTCACTCACCGCTAAACTCATCGAAGACTAAAAAATAAAACATTCACCGAAAACAATATTAGAAATAAAATTAAATTAGATTAAGATCCGCTCAACTCATGAATTCAGTTTTTACCTTTGTACTTATTTACCAAAACTGTTTTTACCTTTGTACTTGTGTGGGACCATTTGGTTGGTCAATCATTGTCCACTCTGCTTGGTTGGTGTCAGGCTCCGTGAATAACCACCAGCCGGCGCGTGCAAGTTGAGAATTTTTAGCGTTTGGGTGGTCGTCAAGTTGGGCCAGGGAGAGGGGATGCGGGTCCCAGGCTGGTCAATGTCAAATACATTCGCGGGTTTTCACAATTTGGCGGGCTGTCGATCCCGCCCGTCATTTTAGAATGCCGCCAAGTGTCTCTCCTACGGATTTTCGACACGTGGCTGCCCTACACAAGATTAATTAATTCTATCGGTTTCAATTGTGGGTCCATATGGATAAAGCAGTAAGTCTCAAGTGTCACTCTGTACACAAGATTAACGAATTCTATTGGTTTCAAAACGTGGGTCCACATCGATAAAGTAGCGATAGGCTTACTATAGCCCTCGCCGCCCCACTCTTAATTGCCATCAAAACTCAAATATTTTATTTTATTTTTTAAAGAATCCTAGAAAAAATATATATAAAAGTAGTTAAAAGTTGGATTATGATACGTCTTTCTTGCTTCTTTTTTTTTTTTCTTTCTCTTCTGGGTCATAGATATATGTGTTTCTTTTAATTTAAATATTTTTTAACATAATTTTCTGATAAATATTCACCACATATAAAAGTCTACCAAATACTGCAATAAAATTGGACTGAAAAAACTCTATACTTAATAAAAACTTGTAATCAGATGATAGAATAATGTCATCTTATTCTTTCTAATAAATGGGTAAATATATTTTCCTATAACATGTTCGTCGGTAGCAATCAAACTATGTGATAGAGTAAATGCATTCAATAGTTTTTCCTTGCTATTATAAATAATATTATTTCTAGACTATGTGATCTACATCCATGGTTTATACTCGCATGGATTACAAATCTCAAAAAATTAAAACCCTTTTTGTATTTTAGTGTGCACTTAAATAGTAAAACATAATGGAATTAATGAGAGCAAAGCAAATTCCTCTACTACTTTTTAAGAGATTATACTAGCTTTTAGCTTTCGATTTATCAAGAGATGCTACCCAAGATGTAACAAAAGAGAAAGCCAAAGTACAGTGGACCACCAAGGCTTAGTGGCTGCACACTTACATAACAATTTTCCACAACAAATAATATTATATTACATTATCTTATATAATTCCCCATATAAGAAGAAAACAATTAGAAATAATTCCAAGATGGGTGTATAGCATGCACCACACCGGAGACCCTTTTGGAATCTGCATAATTGAGTCAAGAATGCAGGGCTCTCTGTTCATGCAATGGTCCAAACATTTTATTCTACATCACTAACTCCATCTTGATTTGAAAAATAAAAAACTCCATCTTGATTTGAGCACATTGGGTGGCGCATACACGGTTAAATAAAATGTAATACATTTACACACACACATACATATGCATATACATATATAAAACAGAGTTAGACCTCAGATTTCATGCTACCTTTTTTTTTACATGTGAAGAAAAAGAATTTTGCATGGATTATTTGTTTTGTTTTTGGATCTAAGCTAATATTTCTTTGATGCACGTATTTTAAGGGCTAACAACTCCACAATCTAACTTCAGGGGAAAAACAAAGACTCCATAATCCAGAGACCTCTATATTTCTCAGTTTATAAAGAACTTTTAACTCAAAAATAGCAACAAAAAAAAAAACTAAATTGAAGAGTAATAGTTTTCTTTGTAAAGTGCATTGAGTTTGTCAAAATTCACAACTTTACCAATTGGTTGCCAACACCCAAGAGCCTGCTCACTGACATCTTGCACAAACCTGCTGAAGCACGGGGAGGGAGAAATGACAGACTTTACAATGAAGACAAATGCAGAACAATTTTAGGTCTCAATCCAACAGTGTCTGATCCGGTGCTTAAATTTAAATTTAAATGCAATACTAATCGTAAATAGCTCCATGACTAGTTCACTAAGGAGTGTTTTTATATTCATTTGTGTCTAGTTGTTTATACAATTATCGGTTGATAAGCTCTTTGTTAAAGTGGATCAACTAGGCTGTTAAAGTGCATCAACCAAGCTTAAAATAATTGGCCAATATGAATTTATGAACAAGAAAAAGTATGCTTTCACACACTGATCTCATTCCCTAGTTCCACAAGCATAAATTTTGATACCATTCAGCAGGAAAATTAATTTCCACAATTCAGTAAGCAGAGATCCTTCAAAGTATTAAACAACTAAAGTTAAACAATAATAGAGCCAATATTAACTAACAACAATTCAATAGGAATTCATAGAAGCACAATTCCACAAAGGAATCCTAGAGTTGATAAAAAAAAAAAAAAAAGTGCCCATTTAACCACCACTACATTCAGAGTTAAAAAGCATCTTTCTTTCATACTAGCAGCCAAGTTAACTACACTCAAGAGTGGGCAATTCATAAGATGCTACCACTCTACAGCCACAATCACTACTGTGACCTGAGTACTGGTTCAAGGGCTTCAACAGTTACCACACTATTTCCCCTAATGACCTACATCAACAAAAGGTAATAGTTAGTTTTGCAAAAACGCTTCAAAATTTTGATTAATAAAAAGAAAAGAGAGACAATACTAGAGACCCACCACCATGCCTATATCAGTCTTCTCATTGCCATTCACTTCCACAGTGTTGTCAACCACCAGATTCATGAATTGATCAAACCCACGAAGCGTCCCAACCACCATCCTACTAGCATTCAGTTTTACTGCAATGTATACAGTTACCAAAAACTTTTTATTTAACTTAAAATTCAGGAGGAAAAAAAAAAAAAACTCAACACTTCTGCTAGATTTTTGTCCAAAAAAAACAAACATAGAAATACAGTGGAAGGGAAATTGCAGAAAATTAAAAAGAAAACAGGAGCAATTAACTTCTATAAGCAATAAACAAGAACTATAAGCTCTTCAGTTTAGCTAAATTAAGTCAACAACCAAACACAGGAATATGTATTCAACGGTAAATTACTGCAAATTAAATAATCAACAAAAAAAAAAAACAGTAAACTTACTCTGTAGCTTCTTGTCCATGTATCTGTTACAGAAGAGCGAATCTCAGACAAAAAAAAAATACTCAAAAATGCGAAGTGGCAAACAGTGTAAGCGATAAAACCATAGACTATGAGAACTAAGAAAAAGAAGCTTACTTTTTGAGATCCGGAGGCTGACCTGACCTGCTCATGCTGTACGATTTTCCGAGAGATGCACAGACAGAGGGTTTTCGGCGACGATGCTTAGGGCAAAGTCGATTGCATCGTTTGAGCAAAGTAGGGCTGAGGGTCGTGTTATGGATTAGGCGGGAATGGGCATTATACGCTTCGGTTTATTTAGGCCCACCAATTTATAATTTATTGAAAATTAGTTTTAATTATAATTGTGACTCGTGAGTTTTTCATATATACATTTTATATCTAAATTTATATATATATATATAAACAAAAAACAAAATAAAAAAAAACAAACAAACAAATTCTCTTTAAATTTCACTTATTTTGGCGATATTAACTTTGTGTGGACAAGTTTTAAAATAAACTGTTTTAAAATTTATATTTTTTTCAAAACTAAAACTAAAAATTTACTTTTTACAATAATTCTAGACTAACCAAATTTTGAATACAAAATGATGCTGTGTGTTATTGGATTGCAATACACCCGTTTGCTTGGCGTAAAATATTAAGAGTATACCACCACCGGTCTGGGTTCACCAAGTTTGGTTGCCTAAACTGAATAGAACCAGTTAATATTTAAAAAATATATATTATTGGATTGCAATGGGCTCACAGTTCTAATTTATTTGTCTACCGACAACATACCATGAATTTTTTTTTTGGTACTGTATTATGACATACATGGTAAACAAAGTTTGGTCATCAGAACATTTTTTTTATGAATTAGTTGCTTTTTAGTTGGTTTTTTTTTTATTATTATTATTAGAAAACGTAAAAACCCACATGATAAAATTTTAAAGAAGCAAAAATTGTGAAATGGCATTATAACAAAAATGAAGTTAAAAGGGGGTTTTCATAATCTCCAAAAATCGAAAAACATGCATGCAACATTCACCAAATAATATGATTGTTAAACTAATTCATTCAAAATAAAACATATTGACAATGTGAATGTAAAATTGTTTCACCAAAAATTATAAAAATAAAATGAAGATGCAGAATTGGGCTAAACTGGAAGTGTATGAACAAAACAGCTTATTTGGACAATAAATAATGCTTAAGCTAGCTCTGGCAAAAACTGTGTATGCCACCATATATAGCTCACCTGACTCAATCTATGTATGCCATTATCAAAGACCCAACTGATAACAAAACAGAAAACTTGGGGAAATCAGATTTGACAACACATGATTTGCTTGAGACTTGAAAGAGAAGAAAACAAAATTCTCCATGAATATGCTAAGAGACAGGCTAGAAAACAAATTCCTAGATCAACAAGACACTGGGTTCAGATTTCATGTATGGTTGGTTGCACAGCAAGCATATAAGCTATACATTAATCAAAATAAATTGTACTTGTGTGCCTACATTTCAAGCGAATATCAAACCTCCAGCCATTAGAGGCCCCATATCATGCTTACGAGTAACCCCATCATACTCAAGCTTTATTAAAATTAAAAACTTGGAGACGTTATTGATGCAATTATAATGTAAAACTAAAGACCTTGATGTTAGGCCTTGAACCTATTTTCTTCTTTTCCTGTTTGAAGCTTCACCTTCAACTGAACAAAAGGAATAAAATTGTAAAACAAGAGAGCAAATGACTCGTTTGCCCAAAAGGGTAATGCCATCAAGCATTTGTAACATAAATAAAGCAGGGATTTGAACAGAATTTAAAGAGATAATACTAACAGTTTGAAAAAACCATAACACATCTCGTCAACGGATTCTAGCAAATAGGCCAGCTCAGTGGCTATACAGTTTCCAATAACAGCAAAAGGCAAGATTCCAATATTTTGGAATTGATCAAATTCGCAGAAACAGTACTGCTAATTGAAACAGCAACTTGCCAAAATTTCACATGCCTAAACAAAGGAGAACTTACCGGTTCTGATCTTATTTCATAATGCAGACACAAAATCCTTTAAGTTGACCTTATTTCATAATACGTAAAACACTTGTTTAATCTTCATTTAAAAGCTAGACACCAGTATATTTGGCCTTCCTTTTTAAACCAATTCATAAAGATCCCCATTGAAGGATATTCCATGACACCTGTGTAGGGTTGGGTCTGCAAAATAGGACCTGGAGGCAAACTTGATAAATGAAACAATGATGCTACCATATATCCAGATTTAGAATTTTACTGACCATATAATTGCATACTTTGATGATCAAGAGAAGTTTCAAGTGAAAAAGGCTTAATGTACATTTCTATATGTAAGAAAAAAGCAGTATCATTTGCTACATCCATGGGTCACTATTATGCTCACTTGCAAGAAGACCATGTAAAAAGACAATTTTCACTATTTCTAGGCCATAAGACGTTATAATAGGAATCAAGATCTATTTCTATGTGAACCTCTGCAATATTAGTTGCCAACCCTTCCAAAGAAGTGTTCAATTTGCAAGCAGCCTTGGGATTGCACACTATTTGACCTAGCTCCAAACTTGCTCTTCTTTGCCCCTCCTGAAGTCTCCTTAAATTCCTGAAAATTTTGGAAGCATGCTTTATGTTTGCAACCACGAAAATATTATGCAGAAAATCTAACCTTATGGGAACAGCACACTAAGAATTAAAAAGCAGAAGAGAAAGAACTACACCAAGCATATTGTTTTGTTGAGTGCCAGAGTTTACCGTAATGCTTTTCAAGTGTATACTATGAAAGCAAGAAGTGATTATAAAATTTATCAGGCCAAACTAAATCTAATACCGCATAGAAGTCATGCTGTATTAGATCTTCAAATTAATCAAACACCAAGCATATCTTCAGTAAGAGTAGCTATTGGCAATCTAGTAAATTGTTCCAGACAATAATGAACTCAATTAAACCAACCATATAAACCCACCAGTGTTGACTGGTTCAAAGATCTCAGAACTTTTACTCTACCACCTTTTCCATCAGCTCCAACAGCAATTAAATCACCAGTGTTTGAGCTTAAACCTTTTCTCCATTCTTTTAGTTCCTTGTTTTGGCCCCGCTTGCACCATTTTCCCAAATACCTGTTTGTTCCATCAGGCCCAAGCAATCCACCAGAAAAGCATACATCTCCTATGGTTTTAAAAAAAGTAGAAAAAGAAAGTAAAGTTGTAATTTTAGATTACCAATATTCTTCAAGCAAATCTTTATTCACTCAATGCACAGTCAATGAAGGAACAAATTACCTGGGTTGGAAAGTGGTGATGGGACAATAGATTCTTTTCTAATGTTAAGCACTGGTTCAACATGTGTGACACTATCATGAAGCAAAGCTACATCTTCATCAACATTGACAGCAAAGTTCTTGGTGGTATTGTCAATACTAGTTCCTATACCCAAGGGCCCAACAAGGTTACTAGGTTCACGTAATAATATTTCTTTCTTCATATCTGAAGCCGCCTTCGATATTGGCAGTGTAGACTTCTGGGCAGCAACATCTTCAGCGGCTTGATGTTTCAAATCAGGACTTGGAAGTTCACACATAGGAGTTGACAATTTTGAATCATCCTCATCTAATAAAGAGATAGCATCTTTCCTTTTACCAAGAATCGTGGAACTCATTCCAACTTTAGTATGTGTAGTATCCATAACATTATTGAAATTGATATTTTTTGTTTTCTGAGGATGTGATGACTCATATGTCAAGTTTGCAGTCTCCTCCAAATTAAGCATAGGAGCTGAAAATTGTTTCCTTTGATCTTCTGATGCATTATTGGAAGCAAAAGAATACGTTTTACAATTGACATCATCTGAGACCCTTTCACGAGTTGAAGCCTTCAACGCTTTAAGTGCTTCATTATCTTTCACTTCAACAACTATTTCCAATTCTTCTACCCTTGACTGATAATGGCCAAAAAATACTAGATGAGAGAATATTCATCAAACGAGATTCATTAATAGCCTCAATGAATTTACCTTCAACTTATTTATTTTTTCCTTAGCCTTCTCCAGCATTTTACTAGATCGAGCCTCTCCTCGTCCAAGAAGATTGCACTTGGCCATCAATTCCTTGTAACTCCTATATGATGTCCGAGCAACAAAGATGTCAAATTGAAAACACAAGAAAGCAAGATTTCTGCACAAGTTGAATGAAGGGTAGGTACTGCTTATTTGTTTTTTAAACAAATTTAAGACCCAATTGCTCAAACAATGTCAACACTATGCTTCCATAAATCCATCAATTATAAAGTGATTCAGATAACCAACCTATTACGCATCACCAAGGACTTTCTTAGAACGTCTATGGTATCTTTATTATTGGCTCCATTACCAAAGGAGGCAAGCTTTAAAACCTCCTCTTCATCCAGATCAACATCAGTTACCCTAGATAGCAAAAGCCATATTGACTGTCAGCAATAACTAAGAAAATGAGTAAATAAACAAATAAGCATACAAGGGATTTCAATTATTCAGAGATGAGAATCTAAATATCTCAATTTTTAATGATGGGATACGTCTAAGGCAGATCTTAATTTCAAACCTGAGAAAATAATAATAATAATAATAATAATAGTAGAACAAATTAAAATAGACAAACACTTACAATTTAAACGCTGCAAGTTCTTTGGCCAGTGCCATGTTCCTTTCTTGCAACCTCGAGCACTCTAAAGTAGATTTATTAAGCTCCTACAGCAGATTTGAGGAAAACTTCATTATAAATTTTATAAAATAATATACACCACAAAAGTGTTAAATAGATATTATGCAAGTAATATTTCACCTCATTTTTCATATGAAGCAGCAGTTGCGAAGATACTAATTGTTTTGATGCCTCATTTTTCATGGCAATCTCTTTCTGCGCCTGCTCCTTGCAAAGACAAAACTGAAACAAGAAATGCCTCATAAGAAAAACATGAAACTAAAAAATAACTACTAGGAAGGGAAAAACAACAAACCCTACATTTGATTACTGATATGAAAATGTTATTCACATGATTAATTGGACAAAAGGATCTGATTCTCTCAGGACCAAAATGCCACAACAATCATCAAATACCCAAAACAGTTAAGTCCTTTATGCCTTATTTCTCAAATAATCCACACAAAGTAACCGCGGGAAATATGTAAATCCCAAGGTTTAAAATTACACTGATGTAATTGTTTAACATTTCCCCTTCCAAGTTCCAAAAAAGATTTCTATATTTTAAATTTTTACTTTTTATTTCTTTAAGACTGATGTAACTTTAAACTTCTCTAAATATAAGAAACCCAATTTTTTTTTTCTTTCTTTCTCCTTATTTTTTCTACAAGACAACAAAAATGCCATACCTCCTCATTGAGCTCTTTGAAAGCCTTACTCTGGCTCTCCAAAGCTGAACCAAGCCCTACAACCTTTGATTCCAACCGTTTCACCTCTCTACGCAACGCCTCGGGATTTCCCTCACAATCGGCAACGAGTTTCTGAGTGATACTTGGATCGGCCGAGTCACCGACCGACTGGAAGTAAAGCCTAATCGCATTGTCTGCCTTACACCTTTGCTTGCAGACGGGACAGCTGTGCTTCTTCGTGCTCGAACAGTACTCGAACCACTGTTGCAGACTAGGTTTTCACGACACACAGAAATGCACAAAATTGAATATTGCTTCCCGATACTTACAGAAAATTAGATACAAATCCACAAGCACCATATACATACAAAGAGAAAGAGAGAGCGAGAGACTCACCATAGCTCGTGGAATACATGGCCGCAGATGGAGACGACTTGGAGATCTTCAACAATGGGCAGGAGATCTTCGTAGCAGATTGAACAAATAGCTTTGCCAAAGGTGTTGGTGTTGTCATTTACCATCTCTGTCCCTCTCTCTCCCTCCCTCTGCGTGGTTCGCTTTCTCGCTCTCGACCATCTTATTTTCTCGGGGAAATGGAGCCAATTTTGAGAGTGGATACAAATTTTCCATTAGAGCGGGAATTGGAGGGAAAAACACCAAATTGATTTGCCTAATTACGTAAATATTCTTTAGGTTTTTTTATTTTTACATAGACGTCTTTAATTTATTATTATTATATAATATATATATATATATATATATATATATACATATTACCCAAAGATAATTATACTTTGTTAAAACCTCTATTGAATACAAATAAAGTAAATATTAATAAGAATATTACTTAAAAAAATAGATAAAATTAGCTATAATTAAATTAACTAAAATATTTATGGATAATGGAATAAATGAAACGTTTTTGAATCAAAATGATAATTTTGGGGAAAGAAATTAATAGAGGCTAATTGTAATAAAATAATGCAACAGTTGTAAAATAAGGACAAAAGCAATATGAAAAATAGAAAGAGACATAGAAAAAGAGACGAAACTATATCTCATAATTATTATTTGTATCCAAATCCTTTTTCTTTTTTTTTTATAAATAATACATGAGCGCTCAATGGTATAAAACATTTTAATAATAAGGGCTCATAAATATTTAATAATATCCACATAATAAATATTTATATTTTATAATAGCACCTAAATAAATAATCAGTTTTTAAGTAAAAATATTTATAATGATTTTACAATTTCAATAAAAGTAATTTGTTATTAGATAAATTTTTTTTTTTGACAAAAACACGATACCGACACGAAACGTTACCATTTTTAAATTTTTGTAACGACTTAGGGGTGTTGATTAGAGATGATGTGGGCGATGTTCTAACTACACTGTCGAAAAAATGTTTACAAGATTGTTATCTCCTTGGCTATTGAATTGTTGGTAGTCAAGGAAGCTATATGCAAGGATATTGGTACGACGAAGTGAGTCATTGAGACCGATTGCGAGGATTGGGCAGATGTTTTTTATATTATGAGTGTTTTATTATCAATGATATTAAATCTTTGTTTGAGTGTGTGGTCTCATCTCATGAGACAAACCAAGCACATAAATTTATGAAAGGACTAAGAAAGTGAGAGGGATTTAAGAAAGTGAGAGGGATTTGATGTATGGGTTTTTTAATAGAAAAATAAATGGATAAAGTGAATTTATATTTAATTAATAAATTTTTAATTATATTTAATTATTTTATCATCTTTTTCCTTTATATAGTATACCAAACAATATGATAAATCAATATAATTTATTCACTTTTTTCACCTCCCCTCCCCATATATCTCATTTCCATCGTTTCCCTTCCCTCTCGACATTACCAAACATAGCTTAATTGGTGCATGCTTTAAAGTTAACCATGCACTGTTGATTTGGTATATTGGATAGACCATGTACCTAATTGGTTTATAACTCTTATTCAACAATATGTAAGTGACTTTTACCAATAATGGAATTTTTGAGTTTTTTCAAAAAGAAAATAAAATGGTAAGCTTTCACAATTAAGACTTGAAATTAAAGGATTATTTTGAAAATAGCCCTTTATATTTTGATGTTTTTGTACTCTATTTCAAAATTCAAAACTCTTAAAAATACGAATATAAAAAAGATATGTTAGAATGCATATAGGAAATTGGCTTGGCAAAATTTTACATATACAAACCCATATAGAGAGGGGAAAAAACCTTTGGTATTTGTGAAGTCTGTACTCATATTTTTTTTTTGGTAGAATAAGTTGCATTAGCACAAAAAACAAAACCCATAAGAATAGGTTACAGAGTAGCAGCCTGCTTAGCCACAATAATGTTCAAAATACAAAGGGGAATATAGTCTACTGAAAATTCATCAAACTTAAAAGCATTTATAGTTTGAAAAGAGAGCTTTGCTACTGCATTTGTTGCCATGTTGCTACTTCTCCGTTTCCATTTCACCTTCCATCCATGACTATCAAAGCACTTTCGGATGTTACAGATGGAGTAGCAAGCAAACCAACAGGTGGGGTCACTGTCAGCATTGACAGCTTCTACTTCCTTGGCATCTGACTCCCATTCCACCTATCTCCATCCACACCGATTTGCATAATCCACAGCCCACCATATAGCTTCCACTTCAGCCATAAACGAAGACACACAGTTGATTAACTTGGATTCCAAATACAGCAGTTGTCCTTGATCATTTCTAACCACCATGACAATTGTTGCTTGACCACCAACAAAGGCAGCGTCCACGTCTACTTTAATACAACCTTGATGAGGTGGGCACCAACACTGAGAACCAGAAGGTCCACAGGTATGTGAAGTCTGTACTCATATACCATTAAGATGATACCATATAATGTCACATCAAACCAAACCATCCAGACCACGTTCACTAATTGTTTATTTATTTAAATTTATCAAAAAAAAAGTAATTTTTTATTTCAGAATTTTTGTTTTATTTTTTTATAGAAGTAGATATCATTTTTTTTAAAAAAAATTCTTTTAAAAGGAAATAAATATGAGTTAATGCTTTTTAATATTATAGAAAGTAAATATATGACATATAATTACATTATAGACTCGTTTTTATTTTATAGAGACTTTGATACTCTCTTATCTATTGGTAGTGTGGTTTCAGAATGAATGAAATCAATTTTTTAATTTTTATTTTGCTTATTCATTTTCTTTTTTTTAAACTTTATTTATATATTTACTAATTGGCTACGAATTTGATGAGCATAACTTGTCAAGATTATAATTCAAAATGGGGCATATGTTAATTGACTAATTGATTAATAATTGGGCATTTGATTAATTCTTCATTGTTAGGGTTTTAATTAAAAATTAGGAATTTGATTAATTAATTGAAAATTAGGGGTTTTGATTAATCATATATATATATATATATATATATATATATATATATATATTAGTAGGAGATTTTAGTTTGGTGGTTTCAGGGTTTCAACTCAAACAACTCATTAGATTCCTTGTTGATTTGGATAACATCAAATTAAGGTACTTTTAATTATTATTATTATTTTAATTTATTAAAATTTTATTGATTTGAATTGCTTTGATTGGTTGTTAGAAATTAAATTGTTCTTTGGAAATTGAATTGTTTGTTGAAAATTGAAATATTGGTTGTTGGAAATTAATTTGATTACTAATTTGAAGTTAAATTGCTTATTGAAAATTGGATTGCTAGTTGGTTATAATATTTTCATGATATTATTGATTGTATTATAATTTAGGTATAACTTACAATATAATATAGGATCTTTATGATGTCGGATAGTGATAAAAATCAAAGAAGTTTAAAAATATTAAGTCATTTTTTAAGAAAATAAGTAATGCATAATTAGGTGATTAACTTTAGAGGTCTCTAAATTCTGAATCTTTTAATTATGAAAATGCAGACTATAGTTGAGAATTTGGCATCACAACTTTTGAACGTAATCCGAGATTATATCAGCAAATATGTGAATATCTGGTTAATGAATGTTACAATATTTGGAGAGCATGTATTAATTTCAACTAAGTGCATATATCAGTCACATGGATGAGACGCAATCTCAATGATTTCAATTGAGTAGTTTAACTAATATTTTTGGCATTATGAGGGGAAGGCTTATTACATCGTTGGTTATGTATATCTATTTTATTTTAAAAATAAAATATATTTGTACCGCCAAGTTTTATATTTAAAAAAAGAGAAAAAAAAATCATAACACACGATTGAACAATAATACATGAATTAGTCTCTGTATACAATAATACAACACGAATTGTATGATATTTTACGGATTTAGGTCAACCATAAAATATTTAGTTGATAATGAATCAACATCATAAGACATATTAAATTGATGTATTAGTAATAGATCAACATGATCACATTCTGTTAACATGATAATAATGATACTTTTTTAATATAACTTACATTATTACATTAACTATTTTATTATATAATCTTCAATTATTCATCTTTTAATGTTTAATTTTTTAGATATTTTTATTTTCTATTAATAATTTTTATTATTCACTATATGTTGGTATAATTTAGTATTGATTAAATTTATTAAGGTGTTTTACAGTAATTTATTTAAAAATAAGTTAAATAAATTGCTTGACTATGAGTCAAACATAATTAATATGTGAACATATTATAATGTATTACACGACAACTTAATAAATATGTTCAGATTTTTTTATATTTGAAAACAAAAGATTGTTTAGCGATGAAGAGAATTTGACAGGTTTAATGGCCTAATAACTATTCATACAAGCATAATTAGCCACATAGGTAAATAGTTTTCATATTGGGAAGATTGTACCCATGCAATTACTTTCTTGCCCTTTTTATTTCAAAAAATATAAAAAAATCAAAAGCCCACTTTGAAAAGTGTTCGTTCTAAAGTGGATATTTTATTTCTTTTATTTTTTAATGCAAATTGCATGGATTTGGGTGTGGTTTGAATATGATTTCTTTTATGTTCGAATGTAAAAAAGCAATTTATTTTTGTGAAAAGTATTAGATTTAGATGTATTCTAGTTGTGAAAAACAAATAAAATATGTAGATTTGATATGTTTTTGTTGTGAAAACCAAAATAATTTAAATAATGAATGGTTGGAGTCAAACTGTCAACGACAAAGAAGAAGATGATGGATCCGATTAGTATAATAGTCAAGTCTGATTTATCTCCAACACAAATTAGTTGAATCCGACCCATTAATTTTTTCACCCCTAACATTTGGAGGTTTTTAATGAGTAAGTTGGTTTTTAATATTATAAGAATAAAGGTCATAATAGAAAATTTTTTCATTATAAAGTAAATGGTACTGTAAGTGAAAGAGATTACACTAAACAGCTGAAGAAGAAGACAAGTTAAAGGTATTGGTTTCTAGTTACAAGTTCCCTACCATTTTGAATCTAAACTTGTTAAATTATTCATCTAGTCTGAGATATTTTTAAATATAGGTTTTTCCTTAAATAATATTGAACCAAAGTTTTTTTTGTTAACACAATTGAAGTTTCTCTATTTACTTTATACAAATAAATTTGTGTCAAATCTGACAAATATGTGTCGGATTAGATAAATATGTGTTAGATCCGACAAGTTTGTGTTAGATCTAACACATATTTACCAAACTGTTATACTCATAAGATTCAACATCTTCTTTTTTGCCCAACCATTCACCATTCAATTTATTTTTTATTTTTTGTTTCTATAACAAAAACACATCTAAATCTTATACTCTCCACACAAAAAATTCAAATTTTAATATATATATATATATATATATATATTTACATTCGAATATAAAGGAAATCACATTCAAACCACACCCAAATTAAGACACTTTACATAAAAGAAATAAAAAATCCACTTTAAAAAGTGTTATTTTTCATATATTTGTATAAAATCATCATTATTTAGTTATGTGAGTATTTGACTGGCTTTTGGCATAACAATGTACATATATCTAAAAATATGTCTAAAATATGCTATGTAATTTAGCAATGTGACTATTTTTGTGATTGTATGGTATTGTGGGTGTATTATTATATTGCGTTATATGTAATTAAAGTATAAAGTCAACATTATTTATCTATATTAATTGAAAACCAATGACTACCCATAAATAGTCATTGCATGTTGAGTATTTGACTATGTTTTGGTTCAACAGTGCTCTCATATATAAAGATATGCATAAATATGTTGTGTAATAGAGGAGTGTGAATGTTTTTATAATTGCATGATAATGTATTATTATGCTATATTATATGTAATTAAAACCAAAGTAAATTGTAAATTTTAAGTAATCTATGTTGTGTTATAAAATAATTCAGTTTCTCTCACTATTGTATGTTGCTGATTTATTGATATATATATATATATATATATTTATTTTTAGATAAGAACAACTTATCACCTCTTACTTTTGAAGAAATAGGAACTCAATGCTCGAGTTTATGTAAAACTAAGAGCAATGAGATTTGATGTGTTAAATCATTAATCCAAGTTGAGGTTTGGATACATCTCATTAAGACAATGCTTAATTGTTACGATGAGATTAACTATTTATTCTTTTGTTTTAATAATAATATTTTTTTTATAGTTTAAAAGATATTTATTATCTTATTGGTTTGCCAATATGTGGCAAGCCAATTAGATAGATAGATAGAGCCTTTGTAGATACATGTCCTGAATATTAGGAGATGATATTGATAAATCTTATATGAATAAGAAAAGGGAGGAGACCTTAACACCTTGAGGTAAGAATTAGCTAATGTTTCTCTTGATGTTGATGGAAAATAAGATGTCTGGATAAGTATGTCCAGGCATATGTCTTATATATTATAGGATACTTCATCACAAAAAAAAAAGGGAAATGAGGTCTTCGTTATATATTTAACACTTTTGGCAAATATATATCAAATTAAGACATTTTCTTAGGGGTGACAATTTACCTCGGCTTGCCCCATTGGGTCCCGTCTAGGGGTGTCAATGGGGCGGGGTGACATTGGGGTGGCCCTTCCCGTCCCCCACCCTGTTGAAGAGTAGGAACCCCATCCCCGCCTCTTTCTTCGCCTATATGGAGGCGGGGCAGGGTCAGGGTTGAGGATTCACTGATCGGGACCGGAGATCCTTATTCCCAGCCTATGGCCCAGCCTATTTTAAAAAAAAAATTAAATTTAAATATTCAGAGAGATGAATAGAGATAGATCTAAGACATAAATGACAGATCTGGTTATGGTGAATATGAGGTTGGGTTGGTGTCGATGTCGGAAATGGTTGCTTGGATTTGGTGCACTGGTGTTGTGAATTACATGAGAGAGATGAGAATAAGTAGAGGTCGAGATGAATGCCTAAATTTGGTGTGCTGATGGTGTTGTACTGAGTTAGATGGCAGTAAGGTAGGTGAGAGAGAGATGAGAATGAGAGGTGTTGTGTTAGTGTTATAGGTGGCATAAGAGAGATAAGAATGAGAGGTGATGTGCTGGTGTTGTAGGTGGTGTGAGGGAGATGAGAATGGGAGGCAGAGCAACTGGATGAGGGAGATGAAAATGAGAGAGATAGTAGATAAGTTTTGTGGATTAAGAAAAAAAAATAAATGAATTTAGTTATATTAAATATATAAAAAGAATTTAATATATATTAAATTAATATATATATATAACTATATATACATGGCGGGGATAATATTCCTTGACTCTGCCTCGCTTCCTATTGGGGTAAAAATATTTTTCCCTAACCCTGCCCCGTAACCCTAGATAAACGGGGAATCCTTACCCCGTTTGAGTGAGAACCTAATTAGGTGGGGCGGGGCATGGTCCTTTTGCCAACCCTAATCTTGTCATAAGATGAAGATTCCCCGTTAAACAAGCTGGTGGGGCAGACTTGGGGTTAAAAAATTTGCCTAGGGGCAGGATAGGGCAGGGCCGAGGTGTAATATCCTTACTTTGAACCCGCCATGTATA
This sequence comes from Rhamnella rubrinervis, assembly GCA_007844105.2. NCBI lineage: Eukaryota > Viridiplantae > Streptophyta > Magnoliopsida > Rosales > Rhamnaceae > Rhamnella > Rhamnella rubrinervis. The sequence continues at coordinate 3,745,006 of CM017583.2, read as the reverse complement.
TATATATATATATATTATGTATTTTAATTTTTATATATTATAATTATATTAAGATTTAATATTTTTTATATTTTAATTTTTTATTACACAACATATAACTAACTTTTTTTATATTATATGTTTTAATTTAATTTTTTTTATACAAATAAACTTTTTACAATAAATAAAAAAGAAGAACAAACGGGGTAGGTGTCCGGCCTCGCCTCCCCATAACTGGGGATTGGGACAGAAACGAGGTGAGAAAATCCCTAATGGGGTAGGCCATAGGGAAGGGCGCCTCGCCCCGTTATCATCCTTACCTTTTCTTAAGGAGCTACTTTATTGGCCTAGTTGCACACATGCATATAAGTGTGGAAGAAAAATAGTGGAAAATTTGTCATACGCAACTTTGCAGAGTTGTAATTATGTATAAATTTAATGTTAATTAATTTTGCATGAATTCGGTTTATAATAACATTATTACTTGATTGAATATCTTGAAATATTTTATTTTATATCTTTGTATTGGAATATATTCCTAAGCTCTACAGGAGTTTATTTGCGGAGATTGAATGCAATTACAATAAAGGTTTCCGATTATTCTGGCTTAGTCAGAAAAGTTGAAATTGACTTCCTTCAACACTCACACTAATAACACACAAAAAAAGTTCCAAATTTTTTCAAGCATTTCCAATAGAATGAGACAAATATTTTTTTTCCCTTTTTGTTGCCTTGCTATTTTCTATGGATTGTGAGTTGAGATTTTCGTGTTTAATAATTATACATGTTGTGAATCTTTTTTTTTTGTATAAAATCATCATTTTTTTTAATTATATAAGTATTTGGCTAATCTTTGGTGTAACAATGCTCATATATTTAAAGATATGTTTCAAATATGCTATGTAATTGAGGAATGTGGCTTTTTATTTTTTTTTTATGATTGTGTGATGTTGTGAGCGTGTTATTATACTGCGTTATATGTAATTGAAGTATTAAATTATCATTCTTTAGCTATATGAGCTGAAAACTAATAACTGCCCACAAACATTCATCATTTTAAGTATTTGGTTAATGTTTGGTGCAACAATACTCATATATCTAAAGATATGCATTAAATATTTTGTGTAATTGAGGAATGTGATTTTTTTTTTCTGTGATTGTATAATATTGTGAATGTGTTATATGTAATTGAAGTATAAAATCATTATTCTTTAGCAATATGAGTTGGAAATTAATAACTACCCATAAATACTTATTGCATGTTGAGAATTTGGTTGACTTTTGGTGCAATAATTCTCGTATATATAAAGATGTGCAAAAAACACATTGTGTAATTAAGAGTGTGATTGTTTTTGTAATTGCATGTTGCTGTGAGTGTGTTAGTATACTATATTTTATGTAATTAAAGGCAAAGTAGATTTTAAATTTTAAATAATTTATGTTGTATTCTACAAATTATTCAGTCTCTTCTACTGTTGTATGTTGTTGATTAATTGATATATATATATATATATATATATATATATTCAAATGAGAACAACTAATCACCCCCAACTTTTGAAGAAATGGGAACTAGATGCTCAAGTTTGTGTAAAACTAAGGGTGACGGGATTTGATATGTTATATCATCAATCCTAGTTCAAGGCTTGTATGCATCTCATTAAGGCAATGTTAAGTTGTTATGACAAGATTAATTTTTTTTTTTGTTTTAATAATAATTTTTTTTAAAGATGTTTGTTATATGTATCTAAGATGTTTGAATTTTTCAAAACTCCATGGACATGCAGAAGAGAAATGCTATCCCCACTTGAACCACGACATAACTTTTACTTATTCAAATAACAATTAAGGTGAAGTAGAGTCGGGAATTAATCTCTTTATGAGAAAGAGATTCATATTGCAAGTTAGTTATTATGGGTAATTCATACAAAGGATCAAACTAATAATATAGATAATTATAGGGATAGATAGAGCCCTTGTTGATATATGTACATAGTATTTAGGAGAAAATATTATTAAATTTTATAGGAATAAAAAAAGATAGGAGATAATAAAAAGGACTATTTCCCTTGACACCTTGAAGCAAAAATTTGTTAATATTCATCTTGATGTATATGAAGAAGTAGATGTCATGGATAAGTATGTTCGGACATAGACATGCTACGAAAAGCGAAATTGCTTAAGGTATAGAATGCGACATCGTTAGTTTTTTACAGACATTAAAGCTATGCGTGCGTTTAGACGATCACGTAAAAAATAAAAAAAATAAAGCCCGCTGTCTTCACCTCTTATTTTAACAAACATTTTCCCAAATCCTTAAAATTTTTTTCGCACCTCCTTCCCTGAAGCACACCACCACGCCAGAATCAAGCATTGACGTCGCTAGACCTAGTCACACAACAAGCCCACAACTAAAATGCTACAGAAGTTGCAAATCCTCAAGACCCAGTTGGAAAATCTAGTTCTTCATATAAATGCTATATCTAGGTCAATCCCAGTAGCACCAGAGCTTCACAGCTTCGATGAAAATCCTCTGATTCCAAGCATCGACGTCGCCAGACCCAGTTGCACAAGAAGCCCACAACTTAAAAAAGTTGCACATCCTCAAGGCCCAGTTGGAAAATCTATAGCTTCGATGGAAATCCTTTGATTCCAGGAACACTAATCTAGTTAAAGAAAAAAAAAAAGAGAAAAGAAAAATTATTTTGAAATGTACACTTAATTAAAGTAGCTAAAATGATTAATTTTATTTTTTATTTTTAGTTTTGGTTGATGCTTGATTCTGGCGAATCAACTAGGTCTTGAGGATTTGCAAATCCTCTGATTCCAGGTACACTAATCTAATTAAGAAAAAAAAGAAGAGAAAAATAAAATGCTTTTGAAATGCACGCTTAATTAAAATAGCTAGAAAGAGTCAATTTTTTTTATTCTATGTTTTTATTAAAGTAGTTAGAAAGGGTCAAAAGCAAAATGCTTTTGGCGAATGTCAACAATTCGGTATTTAAAGTGTATTTAAGTTGCACTGGTACTATATTTTTATTTTTATGTTTGTGTTTTAATCATGAAATTGCATGTGCAAAACACTTGAGCCAAAACATATATTAATGTATTTTTGTTATTTTATCAGTGGGAGGAATCAAAGTACAATATTTATACAATTTTGGTAGCAACAGTGCAATGTTTAGTTGACAAATAGATAGAAACATATAAATGTTAAGCCCTCATTGTAACTTAAACTGTATATTTATTTATGTTAATTGTACTCTGCTGCTACTCATATGTTAATTCGTGTTGATTGTATTAATTCCTAATTCACTGAATATGTTGATTTTGATTCTAATATAATTTAAGTTTAATTTTTTATTGTTATGCATGTGGTGTTAAATTATTTTTCAAGTGTTTCCTACATTTGATACTATGTGTATTTTTTATTTACTTGAAATGATATCCGCAGGATTGTGATTCGCATGGTTCATGATCATTAACTTCTAATAGGATAATATGCTGGATAGTGATAGTGATATTCCAATAAGCAAAGCTTATACTCCATAACTTGCAGATGAAAAAAATTCTAAAGTTAAACAAGAATTTGGTACAATTGAATATGCTTTTAATTTTTACAATGCATATGCTAGAGAATGTGAGTTTAGTGCAATGATGAGTAATAGTAGGAAAAAAATGAACAAATGAGATAGTTTGGAAATAATTTATTTGCTCTAAAGAAGAAGAAATAAATAAATTTTATCAAAATAAATATAAACAATTGGTTAAAGATTGGGTGAAAGGCATAGAGGAGTATTTTGAGTCAGATGCAAGGCTAAAATGACATTGGTAAAGCGACAGACATGACCAAATTGGGATGTTAGCACTTACCACTCCTACGAAAATACATTGTTTAAGATCACATAGAAATATATTGGTTGCAAAGAGGGTTTTAAAGCAATAACTATTTGAAGCTAATATACTTGCATGTCAACAAATACGGGTCATGGAGATTGAATCTAGTAGTGCTCAACATATGGGATGCATTGAAAAAGATATAATAAATTATGAACAGTGTTTGAGGGATGAGCATAAAGAGGTTGATGCAGAAATATTGGTTGAATTTTTTTTATGAAAAAAGAAAAAGATCCAGCATTTTATTTTGACTATGAGCTTGATGGAGTAAACCGACTAATTAAATACTTTTGGGCAGACCCTTATACAAGGAGGTCATATAATTTTTTTTTGGAGATGTTATAGTATTTGACACTACTTACAACACAAATAAGAATGACATGATATTTGCACAAATAACTGAAGTAAATCATCATGGTTAAATAATTATTTTTGGATGTGCATTTTTGAGTGATAAGAAAACGGAGTCTTTTGTTTGGTTGTTTAATAAGTTCTTAGATTCTATGCCAAAGGGTGCACCTCAAGTGATTATTACTGATCAAGACCCTGCAATGACTAAGGCCATAGCTGAGGCTCTATCATTAATGATTCATTGGTATTGTATTTGACATATTTTAAACAAATTTTCTAAAATATTGGGTGCGATAATTTATCAAGACAATTATAACTTGTTTAAAAATGTTATTTTAAATTCTGAGACTAAAGAAGAGTTTGATGCAAGTTGGCTTGATTTATTGAAGATAATTAATCTGGAAAATAATGCATAGTTATGCCATTTGTATGAGATCTGTTGCAAGTGAATTCTTACTTATGTCAATATGCATTTTAGTACTGGAATGTCAAATAGCCAAAGAGTTGGAAGTTCATATTTTTTCTTTAAAAAATATATTTCAAGGAAAAATTCATTGATGGATTTTATTACTCGTTTTAATCGAGCTGTAGGCCATCAAAGACATGAGGAGTTGGTTGCAAATTATGAAGATATGAATGAGCAACCAAAGTTGACATCTTTATGGCCTATGGAGACACAAATGGTGAAGCTTTACACAATAACAAATTTCACGTCTTTCCAAAAAGAAATGTTTCAAAGCATTGCTTACATTTTAACTTGTACATTTGATAATGATGAGACTGCGCTTTATACTATGCAAAGGGTTGATGGAACATTATTATCAAGATATAGACATTTAACTTTTAGAAAGCAATCTAATATTGTCTCATGTAGTTGCAGATAATTTGATTTCAAAGGAATCCCATGTAGATATATGTTGGCCTATTTTCATTTTAAACAAATTATTAATTTACCAAGTGACTATATTTTGACAAGGTGGACAAAAAGTGTCAAAGTTGGTGGAGTTGTTAACTATAGTGGTTAAGAAAGTAATTGTTAGCAAGATAAGCTTTTAATGAGGCATGCATAACTATCTCAATTATCTTCCATAGTAGTTGATAATGCTTGTCTTACTATTGAATGTACTAATATCTTCTTAAATGAGTTAGAATTGGTACATAAAAAAATTAAGGAGATGAATGTGCTCATGATGTGGTGTTGGAATCAATTAGAAAAGTAAGCAGTAAAGAACCCAAGAGTATTGTAATCCTACTCATGTAAGATCAAAAGGTTATCGAAAGAGATTGAAATCTTCAACAGAAATAGCAATTTTAAACTCTAAATTTTGTCGGGGACGTGGGCAAAAGGAACAGACACATAACAAAAGAAACTGCCCTAAATTGTATGAAAGGTATATTTTGTGGTATTTAAGTAAATAAAAAATATATCTTTTTTACTATCTTTTGCATAATTATATTTTTTTTATGAATAAAATGATTCATTTTGTTTTTTTGTTTATGTTGATTAAAAATGGATGACTTGAGCAGTGATTTAGAATGAGGATTTATCATCTCAAGCTAGTACATATTATTTTTTTTATGTCAATGGATGACATGCATTATTTTTTAAATATTAAAATTTGACATAATAAAATTTATTTTGAAGGATCAAATATGTTTGTTCTATCTAAAAGATTATAATTCTGTGCAACGTACGGGATATAACCTACTCGTTTTTGAGTTTGTTTTGTTTATCTAATCTCTTATATGCGTCTCTCACTATTTTCTTAGTGCATTTCATTTCAGGAACCACATAACCACTCTGAATCGAACCCAAAGGCTTGTTTTTGTTTGTATATGAATTGTGAGCTGGTCAAATTAAAGCTAGTTGTTGTTGTTGTTGCTGTCCTGTGTTAACCATCTCCATGCATGCGAGATTTCAGCAGATTGAATAGTTTTGAGTTTCAATTTTGTATAGAGTTGAATGTGATACACATGCAAATTTATTAGTGCATTCATTTCCTTTTTTGTTTCTTTGTAATTTAGTTTTAGTTTTTTGTGATCTCGCACATATTGTTTAGCTCCAAATTGTGTTGTTAGATGTAGTGACTACATTTATTAGCTACATTCATTTATTAGTTGTCGTGGCTACATTTCTTGTTATAGTTTTCAAACAGGTAATGAATTGTGTTGGTCTTCGACTAAAAAGTTTAAATATTATTAAAAACACTTCTTATGAGATGCAGGTTAGTGTATTGAGTGTTGTGTATTCACAGTCTTAGCTTCTTTAGAAAGAAGTATTCTTGGTAGAAATGGTTGAATCCATTACCATGTCAAGAGAATCATTGTCACATCTCAAAGCTGTTTACTTCCTTCGACCTACTCAAAGAACATCTAGCATTTGTGGCAGCAGTTGGCCAATCCTAGATTTGGAGAGTAGCACCTATATAAGATTTTTTTTTAACAAATTGTTTAGAAATTGTAAAAATGGTTAGATGTAGTATTACTTTGGAATTTAGGACTACCTGAGTTCTGTTAGCAATAGGTAAATATTGCTCCAACCCACTTCTTATGCTATACTGGATTTACAGTTTTCTCCAACATATTGAAGGATACTCAAATTCATGACTTAGCAGATTCAGATGAACAAGAAGTTCTCCAACAAGTTCATGTAATTCTTCATTGGCTAACTCTAGCAATTTCACTTATATTGTTTATTCTTTTCCCTTGTCTTTAATTTCTCTTAATCTGAAAAGCTATTCTATAATATTATGACATTTATTACTAGCGTCTACAATGAAATAGGAAAACAACAATAATAAGAAAAGGGAAATATGTGGTGAGTTTATAATATTACGAGATTTTTTGGGTCTTTTTTTTGAAGAAATTTATGATTTTTGTTTTTTGTTTAACTATATGTGAGTAGGCTTATTTTTCATATGAATAATCCACTAAAGTTTAGTAATTTTTAAATTTTAGATTTATTTGACGTAGTTACAATGTCACTCACCCATATTTATTTTTGGATTTCCTATTTTAATTTATTATTATTTAATTATTTAGATTTAGTAGTTGTTGTTATGTTATATGATTTTATTATTATTTGATATCATTACCATTTTGATTGACAGGAGTTCTATGCAGACTTTGTTGCCTTCGATACTTTCCATTTCACTTTGAATGTTCCATCAAATCACTCTTACATGATTCCAGTAGAAGTGGATCCAGATAGACGAATGTTCCATCAAATCACTCTTACATACATTTTAGCTCCAAATTGTGTTGTTAGTTGTAGTCAAGGATGAAAAAATAGAAAATATCCACAAAATTTCGTGGATATTTTTGGTTTTATAGAGTATGGATATTATCCATCAATGGAAATTGAGAATGGTTATAATTTCTGTAATTTTCGTCGATTCCTTCACAATTTGGTCAGAATTTCCATAATTTCCATTGAAATTTCCATAGAAATTTCTGAAATATCCGTATTAACTATTAAGTATAATATTAATATTTTTTTCTTAAATTGAAATTATTATACTTATATGCTTTCAACATTTTACATATTGTATAGATTTTGTTTTGTACAATTTATACTTGTGCAAATCATAAAGTATCTTCTCCTTTTTAAATTCTAATAAATTAATAATTACTTTATATTTTTACAATTTATATCGGATATGATACATATAAAGAGCAAACCAATATCATATATATATTATGATTATCATTAACAATCACATATAACACCAAATCCATAATAATTACACAAAACTATAAAAGAGATGTGTCATTTGATTAATATTTTTTTCATTACACTAATGGAAATGAAGATACGGAAGAGATTGAATATTTTTCGACCAATAAAAAATTCTATGTTTGATTGAGTTATATTTAAGTAATTATGTATTTGTATCATTATTCTAATTAATAAATAATTTATTATAAAAAAATAGTAGCATTTTTATTACGGTCAACAAGTACTTCTTAATTATAAAAAATATAAATTATGTTCAATATTTTTTTAGTTAAATTAATAAAGCTATTAATAAATTAACATATATTAAAATTTTATTGAAATTTTTTATATTTTATTATTAATTTTTATCATTTCTTTTAAAATTTTATCGATATCGATATTTTATCGATATTTCCACCGATATTTCCGTATTTTTTACCTTTGATATTTCCGTCAATACTGATATTTTCATCCTTGGTTGTAGTGACTACATTTATTAGGTACACTCATTTATTAGTTGTAGTGACTACATTTTTTTGTTATAATTTTCGAACAGGTAATGCATTGTGTTGGTTTTTGACTAAAAGTTTAAATGTATTTAAAAACACTTTTTTTTCTTTTTTTTTAATTGCTAAATTTGATTAGGTGCTAACTAAAGTTTCTCAAACATGACTACATTAGATGTTTTATAAATAGACTACTTTCCAACAAATAAATACAAATACAAAATTACGATAATGATTACAACAACCACATTTAAAACTTTAAAACTAGAATATTTGGGGTCGTGTCTCACTTGAACTTCTTCCATGTAATGATGTGACTGGATTTTTTATAACACTTCCAGTAGAGTCTTGAAATTGGAATTCAATTCCCGAACATTACAATTTAGCTCATTTATTTCATTAACCAATATTTCAATTTTTGTAGAACATACATCATCATCCCATAGGAATTTTCCACAATACATACCATCCTACACAATACCAATATAGTTAATATGGGAATTATTTAATATAAAATGTAACTATAAATATAAAGATCTAAGTACCTTATAATTGTTGCACTACTTAGATTTTTCTCAGAATGAGATATCATTAGTCTCAGATAAGAGTCATATTCACATTTTTGTTGCCTATAATTATTATTCGTACTCGATGATGACATTGCTCCAAATAAAAATATTCTAAAAAAAGTTAAAACAAAATTAATCAACACATTAACTTCTTTAAATACACATTAAAATTGAAAGAGTAAGTAATGCTTGCTACGTGAATGACTTGTAAAGCAGTCCAATCAAACTTAATGACTTATAAACCAATCTAATCAAACTTGGTATGAGAATTTTAAATTCACCTTAAAATTGAAATAGGATGTTTGTAGGTAGACATGTACGAGATTGACTTGTAAACCAAACTCAATAACTCATGATCAGCTCTGCAATTTTCATGTTTTTCTTTTTTGAATTTTCTTCTCTTTTTAGTCCAGAGAAACAAATAAGATGTCTTGTTATTATTATTATTATTATTAATTTATTAATTTACTTACTATTTTATGTAAAGGGATGGCCAAAAGTTCAAAAAGATAACTACTAATTAGGTTTGGAACATTCATTAATAAGAAAATTGTGGTTTCAGCTAGTCTAGAATATTCGAATACATGCACACATAGTACAATCAACATGAATCTACATAAAAAAAATGATGCAATCAACATATTTGGACACAATCAACATGAATTAACATATGAGTAGCAACATAGTACAATTAACATAAAGAAATATACAGTTTCAGTTGCAATGAGGGCTCGACATTTATATGTTTCTATCTATTTGTCAATTGAACATTGCACTGTTGCTATCTAAATTTTATAAATATTGTACTTTGATTCCTCCCATAGGTAAAATAACAAAAAATACCTTAATTTATGGTTTGACTCAAATATTTTGAACATGCAATTTCATGATAAAAAGATAAATATAAAAATAAAAATATAGTACCAGTGCAACTTAACTACACTTTAAATATCGAAATGTTGACATTTACTAAAAGCATTTTGCTTTTGAACCTTTCTACCTACTTTAATTAAGCGTGCATTTCAAAAGTATTTTGCTTTTTTTTTTCTTTTCTTAATTAGATTAGTGTATCTAGAATCAGAGGATTTGCAAATCCTTAAGACCCAGTTGATTCACCAGAATCAAGCATCAAACAAAACTAAAAATAAAAAATAAAATTGACCATTTCTAGCTACTTTAATTAAGCCTGCATTTCAAAAGCATTTTTCTTTTCTTTTTCCTTTCTTTTTTTCTTAGCTAGATTAGTGTACCTAGAATAAGAGGATTTCCTTCGAAGCTATAGATTTTCCAACTAGGTCTTGAGGATTTAAAACTTTTATAGCATTTAAGTTGTGGGCTGCTTATGCAACTGGGTCTGGCGACATCGATGAGTGGAATAAGAGGATTTCCGTCAAAGCTATGAAGTTCTGGGGCTACTGGGATTGACCCAAATATAGCTTTTGTATGAAAAACTAGATTTTCCAACTAAGTCTTGAGAATTTACAACTTTTGTAACATTTAAGTTATGGACTTCTTCTGCGACTAGGTTTGGCGACGTCGATGCTTGATTCTGGGTTGGTGGTGTGTTTTAGGGAAGGAGGATTCTGGTACGGTGGTGTGCTTTAGGGAAGGAGGTGTAGAAAAAGATTTTAGAGATATTGGGGAAATGTTCATGAAAATAAGAGGTGAAGATAGTGGACTTTATTCTTTTATTTTTTACATGATCGTCTAAACACACACATAACTTTAATGTCCGAAAAAAATTGACAGTGTCGCATTTTATACCGTAAGCGATGTTGCTTTTTGTAGCATGTCTATGTTCGGACATGTCTTATATGTTATATGAGGCTAATTGAAAAAATAGAAAATGGGGTCTTTATTATATATTTACTATACTTTTGAAAAATATAAATCAAATTAAAATATTTTCTTTATTAGCTGCTTTATTGGCCTACTTGCACATAGACATGTAAGTGTGGGAAAGAAAGAGTAAAAGAAATCTATCATGGGCAACTTTGCAATGTTGCAAGTGAGTATAAATTTAATGTTAATTAATTTTATATGAATTTAGTTTTAGAATAATATTCTTGCTTGATTGAATATTTTAAAATATTTTATTATAGATTTTTACATTGGAACATATTCCAAAGCTACAGGAGTTCATTTGTGGAGGTTGAGTACAATTGCAGTTTAGGATTTTACTTATTTTGGCTTGGACAAAAAAGAGAAATTTCAAATATTTTTCAGCATATCCAAGATGAGGAGGTAAATTATTTTTTTAATCTTTTTTGTTGTCTTGTTACTTTCCATGGATTGTGAGTTGAGATTTTATTTTGTAATAATTATATATATTGTGAATCATTTTTTTAATAAAATCATCATTCTTTACCTATATGAGTATTCGGCTGACCTTTGGTGTAACAATACACATGCATCTAAAGATATGCACGAAATATGTTGTGTAATTGAGGAATGTGGTTGTCTTTCTGATTGTATGAAGTTGTGAATGTGTTATTATATTGTATTATATGTAATTGAAGTATAAAGTTGTCATTGTTTAGCTATATGAGTTGAAGACCAATAATTGCCTATAATTACTCATTGCATGTTGAGTATTTGGCTAAATTTTGGTACAATAATGCTTATATATATATATATATATATAAAGATATTCATAAAATATGCTATGTAATTGAGAAATGTGACTGCCTTTGTGTTGCATGCTGCTGTGAGTGTGTTATTATACTGTCTTATATATAATTGAAGGTAAAGTAGATCATAAATTTTAAATAATCTATGCTGTGTTATACAAATTATTCAGTCTCTTCCACTATTGTATATTGTAGATTTATTGATATATATATATATATATATATATATATATATATATATATATTCAAATGAGAACGATTGATCACCTTCAGCTTTTAAAGAAATGGGAGTTTGTGTAAGACTAAAGGACAAATTTGATATATTACATCATTAATCCAAGTTCAAGATTTTTTTTTGTTTTAATAATAATATTTTTTTTGGAACAATGTTTGTTAACTAATTGGCTTGCTAACAAATGGCAAGCCAGTTACAAGGATAAATTGAACCCTTGTAGATATAGGTACAAAATATTTAGGAGGAAATATTATTAAATCTTATAGGAATAATAAAAAAGAGGAGAAAACAAAAGGGATTGTTTCCCTTAACACCTTGAGACAAAAATTTGCTAATGTTTCTCTTGATGTAGATGGAGAAGGAGATGTCCTAGATAAGTATGTCCGAACATATATCTTTATATGTTATATGGTGCTTCATCTCAATAGAAAAAACAAGAAATAAAGTATTTGTTATACATTTGCCACTTTTGAAAAATATAAATCAAATTAAGACCTTTTCTTAGAGAGTTGCTTTGTTGGCCCACTTCCACAAAAGTATGCAAGTGTGGAAGATAAAGAATGGAAAATCTATCATGGACAACTTTGAAGGGTTGTAGTTATGTTCAAATTTAATGTTAATTAATTTTGCATAAATTTAGTTTTAGAATAACATCCTTACTTCGATTGAATTTCTTGAAATATTTTGTTCTAAATTTTTACATTGGAATATATTTCTAAGTTGGTAGAGTTTTTTCATGGAGATTAAGTTCAATTGTAGTTCAGATTTCTGCTTATTCTAGCTTGGTCAAAAAAGTTGAGATTGACTTGCTTCAACACTAGTACTAACAACACACAAAAGAAGTTTCAAAATTTTTTTAACATATCCAAGAAAGTAGTAAATCTCTTTCTTTCATTTTTCTGCTGCCTTTCTACATCCTTTGGATTATGAGTTAAGATTTTAATATTCAATAATTATAATTTATTTTTAGTATAAAATCATCATCCTTTAGCTATATAAGTATTTTCGTTAACTTTATTGCATAATAACACTCATATATCTAAATATATGCATGAAATATGCTGTGTAATTAATGAATGTGATTTTTTTTTTTGTGATTGTATGATATTGTGAATGTGTTATTATGCTGCGTTATATGTAATTGAAGTATAATTTTTTTTTTATCTATATGAGCTGGAAACCAATAACTACCAATAAATACACATTGTACATTGGTATCTAGTTAACATTTAATGTAATAATTCTCATATATACATGAAATACGCTATATAATTGGAAAGTGCAACTGTTTTTGTTATTGCACACTGTTGTGAATGTATTTTCATGCTATATGTAATTGAATATGAAGTAGATTATAAATTTTATTAGGAACTGTGTTGCACTATTCAAAGTGAATTTTTAGTATTTATTTTTATTTTTTTTAAAAAAATAAAGGCAGAGAAAATAATTATATGGTACAAAAATAATAGTTTTGATATTCTTTCTAATATAAAAAAATATATATGGTTGTTTGGATAATTAACTTAGTACAATTGACTATTGCGAAATACAATCTGAATTTGAGTTTGACAACCAAATTGACATAGCTTGTATGAGACATAACAAAACACAATAGCAGACAGGGTCAGATAGAAACCATTTACAAACAAAAATGGGTGTTTTGATGTCATGGCCCTATAAGGAGGGCACTTAGTATTTTTACCCATTTTTATGTGAATTAAAATTATGGCCACTTTGCTTGGTGATTTTACCTACTTATTCTTCTCATATTAAATGCATTTTTATTACTTAGACATGAGTATTTCTAACTATAGTTCGATTTATTGAGCTTCAACATCAATACTCAATCATCTTTACCGTTCTACACTTCAGATTCAATAATATTTGTACTCCTTCTTCAACAAATAATAATAAGACCACTTCATTTTAACTTTTGTAAGTTTATTTATTTTGATGCTTGTTTAAATTATTTTAACTTTTATAAGTTTATTTATTTTGATGCGTATTTGAATTTGATTTCTTAATGGGTAATATTTATTAATCATTTTTAGAAATGATATTGTCGTTTTATGGGATTTAAGGTGTTAAACTGGATACTTTTGTGATCAATCTAAATATATGCAGTAAAAAAAATCCATTTTGTGAATTCTATAACAGGGTCGGTGAAAGTATTAAACCTGACAATGTGTCATGTTAAAACAAATTCATGTCGTATCATGTTTGTGTTAAATTTTTCTCATTCAAACACAACATGTTAACGGGTGGAAGAATTGAAATTCAAATTTATTCATAAAATTAACGGGTGATTCATTAACAGCCAGTTAATATATTAGTATTTTGTGTCATATATGAATTAACATATTAATACTTATTCATTTCACTTGTTATATATTTTTTGATTGACTTTATTTTTTATTCTAAAAAAATAATAATACTTTATATAAAAAATTACTAAAAAATAAAAAAAAATTTTAAGTATAAATATCATAAAAGTAAACAGTTAAAACAAAATTTAAAAGCATATAGAAATGTTTCTTGTCAATTATAAATACCTAATAAAATATCTTAATAATCAAACAATAACAATAAATATTACACAAATATTCTTTTAAATCCACAAATGAGTTTTAATTTATGAGAAATTTTATGTATAATTTAAACTTCAGTAGAAATAGTATTAGAACATTCTCTTGATTTCTTTTCACCAACATTTAATTTGAAAATATCTTTACAAATTTTATCCAAATTGAACTTCTCTTCATAAAAAACTACAATTAAAAAAAAAAAGTTATGCAAATATATGAAAAATAGTGACAAAAAAAATACATAAACATAAGATTTACCTTCTTTTCCAAAAAGCCATTCATGATTACACAGTAAAGCTTCCACAATTTTTGGCAAAAGAGAAATATGATATTGATCCAAAACTTTACCGCCAATACTAAAAGCCAATTCGAAGGCAATTATGAAAATAGAAATTGCTAACACATTACGTGCCAATTGAGATGGGATAACTTTCACCAATTAAGGACATCTAATTCTTGTTTTCTATCCAATATTACCAAAATATTTATCCACTTTACTTTTTTTGCTTAAAGAAGTACCTTCAATGTAATTAATATCAAAGTCCTATAACATACAAATAACAATTTTATTAGACAATTTAGCAACAATTTAAATACATTAAATTTAGTAAACTTAATATTAATAAATGAAAAAAAACACTAATAATTTACCTAAAAAATGGTGTCCTCGGTTTCCAAATGATTGAAAGTCTCATTTAAAGTGTTGTTTATCTTGACAAAATAAGAAAACTTCTTATATATATATATATATTATATAAAAATTCATTGTGTCTCAAACATGCTTCATCTCAAGAGAATCTTTATCATAAAACTTTTCATAAGCCCATTCAACAAGCTGAAATTTATAATGAGGATTCAAAATCACAAGAACCAAACTATACTTGGACTAATACTTATCAAATTTCAAACTCATAAGTGTCCCCATCTTTCTTAAAAAAACTATCATTCCCTTCCATAACCAATTTGGTATTATGTTGAATGATAAATACTTTGGGAAAAAATAAGTTTGATGTAAGGTATTTAGTTCCATAAAATAAAAAAGCAACATCATAAAAATACCCCATAAACTTAAATATCTTTTATATTTTATTTTATTCTTCTAAAGAGAGACAACATTTAAAATTTGAATTCGACATCCCCAATCGCTTAATAATGAATTAATTTTATATGACAATGCAACACCAGTGTGTGGAGGAGGTATATGACAAAAATTCAAGATCTTTTATTCAACTTCCACTATTCATCAACAAAGTAAACTGTAAAACTAAGATATCTATTAGTGGTAATATAGGTCCATAAATCAAATGTTAAACACACTCTTCCTGAAAGAGAACTCAACATATTATGCAACTTTTATTTTTAATTTTTAAACATCTTTAACACATGCTTTAGCGGTATTCTTACAAGAGATCTTGAGATCCAAAGAAATATATTTAAATATAGTTTTAATATCCTCATACTCAACAAAGCTAAAAGGTAAATTATGTCTGATAATTGCCTCTATCACCAAATTATGAAATACTATGTAATCAAAAGAAGAAGAGCAAGTTAAAATACTCCCTTTAGATTATGAAAAAAACAATTACTTTACATCACCATATTTATTTTTGGGACAATTTTTCATATGACTCAATATATTACCAGTCTCATGATTACTTTCATATATATATATATATATTGTACTTCACATTGTCTACACTTAGCACTTTTGTTTATTTTTTTTAATCTTCACCAATTGACAACAATTCAAACAATATCCAAGCACGTGATCTTAGTTTAAAATTGCCCTTACTAATTGCAAAGGCATTTCTTTAGCTTTTTTTTCTTCTTGTGTTTGTTTCCTCATTCTCTTCAATATCATCTTCAGTTGAAATGTCCACAAGATTGTCAATAGAATTACTTGAATTCATCTGTATAATACAAATAATTATTATAATTTAGAAACATACATAAATGTAATAATTTTAATTTACAAAAGGATTAAGGAAACAAGTTAATATTACAATAATAAAAATTAGTACTTACTAGTTGAGGATGACTACTACTCATTTTAGCTTCACATATTTCTTCTAGTGTTTGGGTGCTAGAATTCTTCTCCTAGCTTTGAAAATATGAAAATTCGATACCCTTACTTAATTTAAAATTTCACATTAAGGCAATGTCAACCATGAATAATCCAAAGAGGCTAAAAAATGTTTATCCATACAAGTTGACACTTGACACTGTTATATATAATTATAAAGTGAGATTTATTTTCCCTTTTTGTTTCTTTTTAGCCTTCTCCAATTTGCCTAATTCTCCACCAAAACCAAACAAACAACTAGTGATATAAAAAAAAAAGAAAAAAAGTAACAATATTTAGGGAAAAGTTTGAAATCTAGCTTTTTAAATTAAAGGGTAAGAAAACTAATTAAGGTGTGCCTCACTAGAAGTCAATTAAAGACAAAATTGATTTTTAAAAGTTCAAGAAATATGCACAAAATCAAAAGCACTTGCAAAGTAAATAGCCATTAGTACTCAATTTATAATTACTGAACTAATAAAAAAATGACAATAAGCAACGCGGACATGCAAACAAAGCTTTATCCCTTCTCAATTTAAATGACATAAAAGTAATAACATCAAAATACAAATTATGAACATCCATGATCTTGGAAAAAAAAAATAAAAAAAAGATAAAAGAAAGAACAGAGAATCATGGACCAAAAGTAACATTCATTCATTATAGTTCACGAGGATGAGATCATGTCAGGATTTAAAAACTAAATAGGGATCCTAAATGAGTTTCTTTATACTTTTGTTTTTTTCTTTTATTTTGTAATGTTTTCTAATTTAGCTCTTGCAATGTCAACATTTTTCATGAACAAATTCCTTTGGTTCATAGTTCACGAAGATCATCAATATGTTACAAATTAACTTTGTTACAGGAATTGATATACGACCAAATTAAATAAGCTTCTTCTTTTTTTATTGTGATTTTGTTATGTCATTACTTGGTAAACAAAATATAAGTTGAATAGCTTTTTAAATTGTATAATTTTTTGGAATAGCATTTTTTTTAGGAACCAAAATTCAGGAATATCTTTGTACCAAATGGATATCCATTGTATTTACAGGAAAACATTATAAATAAAAGCCATATTATTTGACACCCTCATACCCATACGACCATACCTTGTTAGTGTTGTACCTTGACAGCTTTTTAAATTAGGTGGAACCAAACCTCCACAGCTATTAAAGGATGAGAATAGGGATACGATGACGCTGATGAGGTAAAATGAGCAAAGGATGGGCAGAGATGAAACAGAAGAGAGCAAAAAGATATGTAACAAAGGAAGGAAAGATGCGAAAGAGAAAAGACTGAAAGAAAGAGGTAGTGTGGTGATTATCATTTAATTTAGGGTTCGTATTGAAAGTACTATAATACTCTTGCTTAACAGGTCAAACGAGTGATAACAGATTTCACCCATTTCATCTCATTAACGTAACGGGTTCTTAATGTTTGGACCTGGTATGGACATGACTCATACTAGCTAAACTCAAATATTATTTTAATTATGTGGGTTTATATCGTATCAATGGATCATGTAAGAATTTGCTAGGTCTAGCGAGTATGATATTCATTGAAGTCCCATTGATCCTTAATTTTTTTTAAAATATTCAAAATTGGAAGGTGGAGGTCGGTAGGGTTCGTGGCCCACCGACCCCCACCTACTCTCACCTGCCATGCACTTGGGAGATCGGTGACCACTAACCCCCTATCGACCACCACTTGCCAATGTGAATTTTTTCAAGAAAAAAATTAAATTTAAAATTAGACTTGAGATACTAAATTGGCATATGTTTTTTAAGATATTAAATTTGTATTTTCCTACTTAAAAAGTTTCAAAGCTATTGGCTTGAGGTTTATTTATTTATGTTTTTAGGAGTTTTGAGATATACTATACCTTTCATTACTAATGTCCTATGAACTTTTATTAATTTTGCACTCTACTTTTCAAATACTGTTTTTGCAATATAATCCCATGAATTTTAACATTTATTATACCTATAGTCCAAATAGTAATGTTAGCCATAAAAGATAAGTTTCTTATATTCCAATTAATATGGAAATATATTATTTGTTGACAAAATAATATGCCTAAAAGTAAAAAAATAAACTCTAAATGTAAGTCAAGTAATTATCAAGTGTAATAACATACCAGTTGAAAATTTTCATTGTATCTTTAACTTTATCCATTGTTAAAACTTTATCTTTATTAACTTTTTTTTTTGGTAAATATGTTAAATTTTAACCTTTTACTCAAAAAGTAGTAATATGCATTTTATCTCCAAACTGGTAACTATACTAAATTCCTTTACTGTAAATATTGAACTATTGCCATTAAAATTAAAGTCCATAATATTAAGGGGGTGTATGCAATTTAGATTTTAAAAGACTTTTATAAACTTTTTTTAGTAAAAAATTATTACAAATTTTAATAGATTTTTATAGACTTTTTTAAAGTTTATAAAAGTATAAGTGACTTTAAATGACTTTTATAAACTTTTTATTATTACTATTCATATCGACAATTCTAAAATATTCAAGCAGTAGACTATATATGGTTATTTTTATAAAAATGAAAAGTACAATTGTCTAGAATATGCGCCAAATTATAAATTGAATTTTAAAATTGAATGAAAATAAGAACTAATTTTAAAACAAAAATCCATAATGTTCACTTCCTATACAAAAAATATTTAATGGAAAAAAATCTCTATAATGTTCACCATTATTAATAACCTCAACATCATTCCACATACTATGACCTAAATTAGCTCTTCATTCATTAGCATGCTCTATTTGTTTAGAGGTGGCAACCCGAGGCAAGGATTTTCTCACCCCGTCCCCGCTATAATTCCTGGTTATTGGGAGGTGGGGCGAGGTTGAGATTCTCTATTTGTGTTTTTTTTTTGCCACATTATTAAAATATACTATAAAAAAACCCACCAAATACTTTTTTTATTTTGCTATATTATCTTAAAAAAATAGTAAAAGAAGTAAAATATAAAAAATATTAATATACTATATATAAATTAAAATATATTATATAATATAAATATATAATCAAAGCGGTTTTGGGGCAGGGATATTGTACGCCGCCCTGGCCTCACTAACTCGGTTAGGTGGGGAGTCCTCACCCTGTTTAGACCAGGACCCGACGAGCTAAGATGGGGCCGGGCCCAATTGCTAGCCCTATTTTTGTTGCTCTTGAGTCTCAAAAATTGGTTCAAAATTGTCCGCTTGATTAACCAATAGTGATGAAGATGATAAATCTTCATTATCCAATTCGATTGGAAATTCATTAGAGTGATACTTCTGAAAAAAAGTTTTTCAATCCTACACAAGCTAACACTAGCTCTGCCTGTATATCATATGGAAAAAGATGAGCCGATTTGAAAATTATGAATCGTGATTTGAATATACTAAATATCCTCTCAACTACTTTTCTCCACGAATCATGACGAAGATTGAATGGCTCATTTACAGTTTCAGGATTACAACCATGATAATAAAATTCTTGAAGATTATATCGGACATCTCGAAAAGGAGATAAGAATTGACGTTGAATAGGAAACTCATAATCCACTAGAAAATATTTTCCAGAACAAACAATAACAAAGGTACAATTAGTAAGTATTATACCATGTATAATTTCAAAAAAATAAAAAAAAAATAATATTATAAAAAGTAGGTAGGAAAAAAAAACTTGTAACACTTTAAGTCCGTTGTTCCTTGATAAAACATCATTTAATACTTTTGAATCATGAATATATCTCTCTCATCCACTAAGTATATACACAAATTCTAAATCAAAATTACAAGTTGCTAGGACATTTTGCAAATTTATTTCGCAACGATTATGATATCTGCTCGTATCACATCCATGCACCATTGCTGGAATATTAGTGCCACCAATAGCACTAATACAATTCTATATTTATAATAAGCAGCAAGTATAAAAACAATAACAACAACAATAATAATAACAATAAATAAATAATTTAATAACTTACTTTAAAATAAAGATAAAATTTTGTACTTTCTCTTTGTGGCACTGTTGATTCAAATTTGACCATCATATCTACCACAGTTATATTAAATGCTCTCAAAACCTTGTTGAAATTTCTACTAGTAGTAAAATGTGATAAAAAAAATGTTTCTTAAGCCACACAATAACGAGAATTTTGACCAACTGTGAGCAAAAATGCTGCATACATTTCCTCAACACAAATAAATCTATTATCCTTTAAAAGTGTATTTTCTCTTATGATAGTGCATAACTTTAAAACACACATCGGGATACATTCTATAAACTTGCCGAAAGTTTACCAAATCATCTTGTAATATTTTATGTACATAATCATATCCAATTGATGTTTTTGGTTCTAGATAAGTAACGTTGGATGTGATTACTGTACATATTATATATAAACTCATTTAGCATACAAAGATATGCTTTAATTGATCTCAATGAATACCTAATGGTTTCGTGCAATTCTTCTTCTTTCCTTTTATCTTGTATCTCTTTTTCCATTTCTTCATTCTCTACTTTAATATCTTCATGCATGTTAAAATTAAACATTATAACAATCAAATCACCTGAGAAAAAAAAGTTCAAACAACAAAAAAAAAAAAAATGTAAAACATTGTAAACGAATAACAACAAAAGAATCCTATGTCAATCTTCAATGGATTTGAGAACTCTATTACATCATTCCACATATTACTAGGTAATGAATTAAAAAAAAAACTCATTCTTGTAATAAAAAATTAATTTAGTCGGAACACTTTTCAAGTGTCATTTTTAAAAAATTCATTATTTTTGCTTTAGTGTTAAGTAACTTAAGCGCCATGAAACGAGCATGCTGATCTAAATTTGGGATATCCTTTATAACATCCCAACAGCTTACTTCTCTACTCTCAATTAAACTAATAATTTGTTTCAACTCGCCAATGTTTTGGGCAATGTTGTATAGAACATCCGATTGACAACTATTAGGCTTAAATGAGCTAGATTTTCCTTTAATGTCCATTCTATTTCTTTTTTTAGTTGTTGGATGAACCTTTGAATTCATAAGTGATGCAAGTCGGTTTACACCAAAATTAAATAACTAAATTCACCAAATATGTAGTAGCAATAAGTCCAAATCGTACCCATAGGGAGTAGTCTAACAAGTGATCTAATTCCTATTCTAGTGAATCAATTAAGACAAAAAAATGGGGGCTTTTGCAAAGTATGAATATATTAAATCAACAATTTAAGTTAAGTGAAGCAAGAAAAATTAAGAAGAGCAAACAATAGGACAAAATCTCGGTTCAGAGTAATTTAATATTATTAATCACATGTGATCATAGAAAAAGGGGAATCAAATTAATTACTTATCAATTCTTTAGCTTTGACATCAATAGATAGTACAACTAATCTATTGCAATCTTTTTTTATGCTGACTACTCAGAAATGTTCATGATCAAATCCTTAATCCTAGATCATTCAGTATCAATGTGAATTGAATTAATCTAGAATCGTATTAAAATCTAGAAAGATAGCAAAAATAAAACTAACCCTACAATCATTGCAAGATTATAATCTAAACTATATTATCCAAATCGCTACAGATAATCAAACCAAAATATAACTCAGATTTAATTTAGCATGTATTCGATCATAAACAATAATATTGGATCCAGAATGCTATTGTAAATAATAGAAATTAATCAAGAAAGTAGAAGAATATAGACAAAATAATTAATTGAGTTAATTAGAGAATTATCAATTTAGGTCTCACATATGAATGATCGATAACACAAATTAACTCCTACCTGAGAAGAGAAATTTACATGCTCGTAACCTCCAAAGCCATAATCAATAATCTAATAATGAAATTATGTATGCTGACCTCTCTCTAAACCTAAAGAAGACGTCTATTTATAATAAAAACCTAATCTTAGATGTTTAAACTTAAAATCTTCAAAATGATAAAATTGACTTTGCTGCTCGCCGCACCAAATCAGGTGCCTGACTTGGCCACGACACTATTGGGTTAGCTTTAGTCCAAATCTCATGCGCAAGAACAACTCTCCAATGTATGTCAAGCGCCTGACACATGACCTTTCTATGCGCCTGACACGTGCCGAACTCGTGGGCTTCGAGTCTCCTTTTGGTGACATGTCAGGCCCAATGTCAGGGGCCTGACATTGCACCTGACTTGCTTTTCTTGAACATTTCTTCATACTTCCAGTAAATCTTCACATCATTTAATTCAAATGTAACCTTGCATGCATAATACACCATATTAAATCAATTTTAGAGATTAAAGCACACACGAGTTACATATTAAATTAAGTAAAAATAACAAAATATACACCCATCAATGGGATATGAGGTAAAGTCACATGTAGATGATGAATAAAGTAAAGTATCATGTGTATCACTTTGTATGAATGTCTCAGTCTATGGATCATATGTCAAGTCATCTAAACCATCAACTTTATTGTAATTTGTCTCAAATGTTCTTGCATCTTTTTCCTCCCCTAATCCAATTACAAGTGACCCAGTTGCAGTTTGATTTCCAATTGCAATTTCCAAATATTGATAGTCTGTGAAAGTGTTAGTTCAATAACTTTTATGTGTAAGTGTTAGTTCGATAACTTTTATATGTAAGATGTGCCTAAAAAGAAAAAATAATTATTGTTAGCATACGAAGCATGCATAAAAATAATATAAAAACTCCTAGTTTTTTGTTTTGAAGATGGAAAGCTCTAATCTAACATAAAAATGACATCTATTATTAATTCACAAAGCATCATTCATGTTTCATTCTTGTGCATGTTACATATAGAAATCAAAACCAAAAACAAGTATTCGGTGATGATATACCCACCAATTTTATAGTATCATATATTCAATGCATGTGGGGCCATGCATGCATTTAACTTTCTTAGCAGATTGATAAAGGTATGCACTAACAATACTTATGCCCATAAAATTGTGAACAAAAACTTTAAACAATTCTATGTATGGTGGCAATCATGGAAACTCAAATTAATAAACAATATATAAATATTCAACATAAGCATAAGGTACAAAACATGTAGTTGCAAACAAAAATCTCATGCCCATATCGATTATATAAAATCCAA
Source organism: Rhamnella rubrinervis (assembly GCA_007844105.2). NCBI lineage: Eukaryota > Viridiplantae > Streptophyta > Magnoliopsida > Rosales > Rhamnaceae > Rhamnella > Rhamnella rubrinervis. The sequence continues at coordinate 3,721,349 of CM017583.2, read as the reverse complement.
AAACAAAAATTTATAATTTTCATCATATATATTAGTTGGGGCTTAAATCAAATAGAGACAAAAAGACATATTCCTTAATGGAGCTTAGTGCACAAACAATAATATAATAGTACTTAAAACCCCACTTAAAAAAGATTATGATAAAAACATAATACAACAATTATAGTACATCATGTGATTATTTTATTGAATATAGTTATCTACATATAGATATTTAACAGAGAGCTTAAAAATTAAAAATAATCTCACCTTAAAGTAATCCTTTCATATTTCATCAATAGTAGTGAATTTCTTTGCTATAGGATCCCATCCAAATCCAAAGTTCAAATGTATAAGCTGAAAATAGTTAGTGCATCGTCCCTTAAACCACTTAACATGACTTACATATTTTTTTATAAGGTGTTTGAGATTCGAGTTTTCATTAAGGACATGAAGCAATTAATGGACCATTTTATCACGTCATCCATGATTGGCAGCATCAACCATGATCCTTTATAGTTCATTGCTTTCTTCCATCGTCCATAGTTTATATTTTCACATTTTTTGGTTTTTTTTTGTCACTTACTTGAATTGAGTCTTCCATTTAAATATTACCAAATTGCTAATTAATATGATAGAAAATTAAACATAGATCTAATATTGATAATTACGATATAAACCCTAAATTAAAGAAGAAATAATCAAATTTTCATTATATTAAACAAGAGCGGTGAACTGTTTACATGTAATTTTCTATCTAACTCATAAAATACATAGAGATACTATATTACCAAAAACTTAAAAGAAATCATGTAAATTAGTGATGATGAAATATAACTCTAAATAAAAATGACTTTCAAAAGATGCTGTGTTTTCTAGTTATCTTCCTCCTCTTTGTTATTAGATATTCAATTGGAATCATGACAACCTTCTAGGTAAATACATACTTACATATTACTATACATCATGTCTTGAGGTTAGGTTAAGTTATAAATTCAAAAATTCTCCCATAAGAAAATGCAGAAAAAAGTGATTAAAAGTTTTATTTCAAATTGAGCAAAATCAATATATAAAAATGCTCTACAAGAAGCCATAATGGACGTTGTCCTATTATCTGAAAAGGAAAAGGTTATGATAAGAATGGAAAAAATAATTCCCCAAAACATATAGTAAAGTTAAACAAAGAGAGGTAGTTAGGTTCAGAAAGTGACCAAATTACTTATATTTGTATTTATATTTCTAGTGATTTCACCTAGAACCTTTGAGCATGTTTTTCGCTATGTCACATGCCCTTTTGCTCCTTCTTTACCTCGATTGAAAAAGTCTTCCACTTGGTCAATAAAAGTCTTAAGAGAAAATAAAAGACAATTTGAGAGATTGGATATATATGTCACCTAACCAAAAATAATTAAAGGTCTGTATAAATTCATTGATTATAAAAGTATAGACTAAATTAAATACCTATATACTTTTAATGACTTTATAAAGTTAAAATTGAATACCTCAAAATCTTTAATGATTTTTTGAAAGTTTATAAAAGTTGAGATTGAATACCGTAGGACTCTTAAAAATCTTAAAAAATTTTAATTAAATACCCCTAGGCTTTTTAAGTTTACAAAAGTCATCTAAAATCTTGATTAAATACCTCCCCCTAAGGTTGTGGTTTACTGCTTGCCCTAGTATGGTATACTATGGCGCTACTAAATGTAATATGTCTCAACCATTTGATAAGTGACCAAAAACAACTACGTGACAACTTCTTTTCTAGATTTTTCTTTCGTTTTAATAATTTTTTGATATCTTGATCAAATTTAGCTTTCACCTTATCTATGCACCTTTGTAATGTTGCCTTAGATGATACTTTTACCAAAAAATGCTCAACATTAAGGTATATCAAAGGCTTAGCATTTGTTATTTTTCTGTGAAAATAATAATATACAATAATATTATAAATTAGGATACACTATAATAATATATTTTATTATATAAAAATTACATTAAACAAATCAAATGTGGGGTTGGTGGCCCACCTTACCCCACCCTTTCTATAGGTAAGGAGGGTTAGTGGTAAGGTTAGTGGCACACAATCACCCACAGACTCCACCCCACCCTACCCTCACACTCACCAATTATAAGGAGGGTTGGTGGTAAGGTGGATGACCATCGACCCCCAACTCACCTCATACTCTATAAGTTTAATGAGTATGGTAGGTTATCATTGACCACCCCCATCCCACACTCCTAATTATAGGGTCGGTGGTTGGGTCGATTGCCACCAACCACATACATCCTATTATACTCTTCTACCAACGTTACATATAAATTCTCTCTTCCAAACACCCACCTACCTCATCCATGTACACATACCATCCATCTAAGCACACACTCCCCCACCACCTCACTCACCCACATACTATGACACAAGGTGTAGGTTGTGGGGTCCCCACACTCACCTAACCCACCAACCTCCATTCTCCTCCCACCCGTTCATACACCATCAATAAGGTGTCGGTATGCCCATCGACCACTCACATCTCCCTCGTCCAACCCACACAACCACCTACCATGACATCACCACCAAACTAAATCAATAACCATTTACATGCATTCAACACCAAAGCATTATTTCAAAAATATTGAATATATTTTTTCTTTCAAGCATTTAATCAAACACCTTAAATGCATTAAAATACACAATCATTTATTCAAACAAATGCATGCATGGTTACGTCCAAGCATTATTTCAAACACTTTGAATGCATTCAAATATATAAACATTTCATTCATACTCATTACATGCATTCAAACATCCGTACTCTTACAAATATTAAATATAAATTACATTTCTCAATCTTTGAGATCAAATAACCCAAAATCAATAAATTAATAATTATTTTTCATGACTTCTTATTTAGTAAACCTCTTGAAAATTTTTAACAATCCATATTAAATTTTTAAATACTAAAATCATAAAATGTAAACAAAGATGAGCTAACCTTGATGACCAATGTGGGCGATGGCACGGTGTAGAGTAGATTGAACATTTTGTGACCACAGTGTGGAGACTAGGGTATGTTTAGCACATGGAAAAAGATAGGATGGGATAGGAAAAGATATTCCACATTTCTTTTCCATGTGTTTGGTGAGCCAAAAGAAAATTCTGACAAGAAATCCTAGATAATTTTTTTTCAAGTTTTTAACTATCAGCTTATCCCACCTCTGCCCATGGGATTTTATCAGATAAGAAAATAAAATTTTCTTTTGACAAACTAATCTTGCGTAACACTTCTCGCTCACCCAGTTGTTGTCATACTTTTCCACATAAGCCATTATCATCACAGTTGCACAACCACCATCATTGTTATCACACATCCTCATCATCGCTGCCACTCATTCTCGTTGTCACAGCCACACACCCTCTTCGTTATAGCCACACAACATATATTGAAGTAACCGTCGTAGCCACAATCTATCCACTAAGAAGCTTTCGATCTCTTTTTTTGTTGTACTCTATTTTTCTGGTCGTGGCCTAATTCTCAGTTACAATGTTAGATTTGAAAAAATTACAATTTTTTAAGGTTATATGTATAGTGATTTTGGTTTTTTTTATGGGGATTTTCAAGTGCTTGGGGATTTTTTTTTTATAGATTTTGTAGTGCTTGGTATGCTTATTATTTTTGAAGATTTATACTGATTTACACTTTCTCTTTGTAAAAAATATTTTTAAAAATTTTCATACCATCATGTATCTCTTTGGAGCCTTTACAGATGCAAATTTGCAAGAAAACTTTAAATTAGTTTCTTTCATTAAGGATGTTGTTTAAAGCCCAAGTTAGAAATAAAGGTGAGAGACTTTATTGTTATATAACTGATAGATGATCTTTCCTTTGGATTGCATTAATTGAATACATAGGCAAGTGATGCTATATTTGGATGAAAATACTACTTTGCTAGATTTACAACTTGATAATGTTATTCTCCTTTTTTTTGTTACTTTATTCATCGCCATCTTTGTTTTGCAGATCTGAGCTACTGATTTCATTATTAGATTCATTTTTTTTCTTTAAATTTTTCTTTATGTGATTTGAGTTTTAGTGGAATGACATACTTTAGGTAGTGATTTGAGTCACATGGTGTTTTAATAATGGATGTGAATTGTAGTGTTTTAGGAGATTTGGTTTAATAATTGTATGTGTTTATGATTCATATTGGAAAGTAGAATGAAAAAAAAAGATGTAATTGTAAATGGGTTTGCAATAAACATTTTATCTAGAAGACCTTGAATCTTTATTTGATTTTGATGAAAGAAAAGGATTTCTAGCTGGTGTACTCATAATTCATCTAAATGCTAAATATAAAAATTTTGGATTGTTTTCCTATTTGCAATTTGGCCATGGAGAGTACTCTATTTTCCTATGCTGTTAGTTGAAAATTATGATGGGTTCCCCATTCGCAATTTGACCATGGATAGTGCTATAGATTCTCATGTTGTTAGTTGAAAATTCTAATGATTTCTTTGTTTGGAATTTGGTCAGGATAGTGTTATAGATTCTCATGTTGTTTGATGAAAATATTGATGGTTTTCCTATTTGTAATTTGGTCATGGATAACATTATAAATTCTAATGTTGTTAGTTGAAAGAGATACACGATCTGTCAATTACTGGAGAATTCGCCAACATTTCTAAAATTTAAGTCAATGAGTGGATAGATGTAGATTCTAATTGTTGGTTTTGCACATGCTTAGTTTTCTTTGAAAGGATGAGGGTAAAGTTTATCTATATTGTTTCTAATATAATTAAATATAATTAAACATTACTCTGTATTTAATTTGTCCCCACTTGCCTATGTCATCTACTCTGTATATATATATATATATATATATATATATATATATATATATATATATATATATTGTAGGGTTAGCAGACATGAAGAATGTCATCCTCTTTGAGTCTCATTGGGAGTAGTATGTTTTTTATTTGGAAATGAATACTACATATATGTTGTTTATTTTATGTCTCCCTAACTTCATAAATGATATATTTTATTACACATAATGATAATGGAAAGTTATTTATGTTTTGTTTATTATGCACAAGTGGCATTGACACGGTATGCATTGAAAAAACGGAAGAGTTAAATGGCAATTCAATCAAAGTCAGCCTCCCTTCCGCATTCATACATATAGATTTCTGGTTTTTAAATAACACAAATATATAGATTGTCTCTTTTTCACCAGCATACCAATACTCATGAACTGTATATTGACTATAAGTATTGTTTTCAAATCATGTGCAATTATAACCATTCTCGTTGTCCTGCTTATTTTAGTTGGTCATAATTCTTTTCAAAGTCATAATTATTTCTACTTTCTTTTTTTGTTTTTTTATTTTTTTGTTGAGTCATCGTGCAAGTCCTTATTATTGGCGTGATTGTTGGTGAATGGAGCATGCAAGATTTGTATATGCATACATTTAATTTCCTTAATGTCTTTGTTTATTTGTGATCAATTATAAATTTTCATAAAAAAAGAAACTTGAAAATTGTATAACTATTCTCATACTTGTATACATTTGTAATGAACTTTGATGTTCCTTTTGATTTGTTCTTCTACAAATATGTTAAAGTGGATAGAGGTTGCATATTATTGTCATATATTTGTTCACAATTTGGAACAAATTTAATATATTTTTAATAAACATTGATCTTTTTTTTTAAAGATGGATAGAAGACAACTTGTTGCATTCTTCTTACTAGTCAACAACTTTGAATTGAAAATGCTTTGTATGTGTTTCATGTTAGTTGTAGTTATGTACATGTATGCATCATGGTATTATGAGAACATGCCTTTTATGAATCAAGTATTTGGAAGGAATGAGCCATGTATGTCTTTCATAACTAATATGTTGGGAAGTAATTTTTATTCAATTAGTCAACTTAGAATGGATAGAAGAACAATTGGTGTGCTATGTAAATTACTACATCATGATGAACATATTAAGGTGAATGGTTTGGTTATCTTGGAGAAGTAAGTGTGCATATTTTTACACATACTTGCTTATCATGTAAAGAACCGTACTATTATAAGTAGGTTTAATAGATTAGGAGAGACAATAAGTAGATACTTCAATTCCATATTAAATGGGGTATTATGATTACATGAGGCTTTATGTAGACATCCGGATCATGTACTTGAAAATTGTACAATGCTAGGTAGAAGATGCTTGAGGTATGTTTTTTGAGTAATTTATTTGGTGGATTAGTTTGTTTGTAGCTTTGTTATATTCTTATATTTATAATTTTGTTTATGGATTAGAATTGTTTGAGAGTATTAGATGAAACTTAAATTAAAGTGAATGTACCCAAAATAGACAAACCAAGATACCGAATAAGGAAGAGTGAGATTGCTATAAATGTGTTAGGTGTATGTAACTGTAATATAGAATTCATATTTGTATTTCTTAGTTGAGAATGTTTGGCATCAAACTCAAGAGTATTATGAGATGCAATAAGTAGGCCACATGAATTAAGAGCTCCTAATGGTAAGGCATAAGGTTAGCATTTAAATTTAGAGTTTATACATCAAACTAAATAAGCTAATGGGAGTTTATTTTGGATTTTTGTGTTGTTTTTATTTTGTGGATGTTGGTTACACTAATAGTGAAGGATTTCTTACACTATATAAAAGAATAAGATATCATCTTTTAGAATTAAGAGAAAGATATGCACCTATGAACTATCAAGAATATTTTAACATGAAAATGGATCTGTAAGGAATGTGATAGAACGTTGTTTTGGAGTTCTTAAAATGCATTGGGTAATTTCGAAGAGTCCATCTTTCTATCCAATTAAAATTTAAATTCGAATCATCACAGCTTGTTGTCTTATACATAATCTAATTAGAATAGAGATGTCATTTGATCCTATAGAATATGAGTATAATATGCAACAATTACTAAAAATGAAACAAATGATGAATTTGTTAAATCCGTTGCTTTTTCAAATGAGTGGCCTATTTGGAAAGATAACTTAGTAAAACAAATGTTTGATGAGTGGAGAGGAAATTATGGTGGTAGACATTTTTGTAGTGTTTATTATTATTATTGTAGTTTTAAGTTATGAAGATGTTCTATCATGTGAAATTATGTAAACTTGTTATGTAAACATGACATTGTCACATTTTATTATATTATATTCTATGTTTTGTTATGTTATATGATATATGTTGTTATAGAGTAATTCTAATTTATGAATGATATTAAAGCAATTCCATCTGCATGATTATATAGGAATAGAAGTTGGAGGTAGCAGAAAGAATAGAAATAAATATAGTTGGAGTTAAAAAAAAAAAGCTTCGCTAACTATATTAGAGGATGTAGTAGCTAGCGGACAGAGTTGTTATACAGGTTCTTTTAAGTCTAGCACAGTTAATATGATTGAGAGGTAATTGGTTGAGTTGTGCCCTCAATCTAATTTAAGAGTTAATCCAAGCGTAGAGTCAAAATTAAAAATGTGGAAGAAACAGTATAGCATAGTATATGACCACTGTGTCTCTTCTCTCGATGATATCTCAAATCAAGTAGTACTTTCTCTCTATGTGCTTTTATTTCTTATGATACCTTGGTTCTTTTGACTGTGCGACGGCCTCACTGTTGTCATAGTAGAGGGTAATGGGTCGTTCTGCACTTGGTATCACCTCAAGATCCAAAAGGAATTTCTTCAGCCACACAGCTTTCTTTACTGCTTCAGAAGCAACCATATATTCAGCTTTAGTAGTGAAGTCAGCAACACATATCTGTTTGATACTCCTCTAACAAATAGCTCCACCAGTAAGGGTGAACATATATCCGAAGGTTGATTTTCTAGAGTCAATGTCCCTTGGAAGTCAAAGTCTGTGAAACCAACAGTTTCCAAACTCCCTCTGGAATACATAAGCATATAATCTATTGTTCTCCTTAAATACTTAAGTATATGCTTGACAGCAATCCAGTGTTCTTCACCGGGATTAGATTGATACCGGCTTACGACTCCTACTGCATAGCAGATATCTGGCCTAATACATAACATGACATACATGAGATTATCTACTGCCGAAGCATAAGGTTCCTTACTTATACGTTCTTTCTCTTCAGGAGTTTTTGGTGATTGCGTCTTAGAAAGATGAATTCCATGTCTTAAAGGTGAGGATCTCCTCTTGGAATTTTCCATATTGAACTTGGCAAGAATTTTATCAATATAAGAGGCTTGAAATAACGCTAATAACCTATTTTTCCAGTCTCGTAAAACTTTAATTCCAAGAATGTAATTAGTATTTTTGCTTTATTTTTCTTCTTGTTCTTTTGACTACCCTTAGGTTTCCTTTTAGGTTTTAAAGAAGAACCTTCAACATTATGAGCACTGTTGCGCTTCACAAGAGCCCTTTTAGCACTCTCAAGCTCATGCATCAACTCCATAGGAGTGAGATCCATCTTGCTCATATTGTAGTTGACCTTAAACTGAGTATAACTCTCAGGTAGTGATTCAAAAATCATGTCTACTTGAGCTTGTCGGTCTAGCTTAGTACCCATTACATCCAATTGAGTAAAATATGACATCACTTTCAAACAATGATCCCCCACACTTCCCCCAGTTAAGCGAGTGTTCATTAAGTCATTCATCACAGCTTGCCTCAAAGAACTAGTACTTTGAGCAAACATCTCATCCAATTTCTGAAGTATTTTTTCTCCACACAAGATCTGAGATATTTCACCATTCAAATGACTAGCAACACTGGTAAGAATATAGCAGCGAACTGCTGTATTTGCCTTTGCCCAATCATTATAGTTTTTTTAAACTCTTTCAGAGGCATCAGCTGCGGGAATATCTAGCTATGGTAATATCAGGACGAATTTGAGATTTTCATATTCCAAAACAATGAACATGTTGGTTTTCCATTCGTTGTAGTTGTTACCATCCATGAATTTTTTACTTAAAATTTGTGTGAGACGACTAAAAGTTGACATTTTTTGAAATAAAATTGTACACTAATATTAGCATGTATTTCTACAATAAACTTAAAACCATTAAACTATTTTTCTGTTTATTGTAAACAATTATTTAGTTTTTTTTTATAAATACTCACGTTGGGCAAGATATTTATAATAAACTAAATTTGATCCTGAAATAAACTAGTGTCCTTGTAAGTTGGTTCTCAGGAAAGAATATGAGATCACAAACGGACCACTTAAATCTCATCCTTCTAAGACAGAACCTCCCTAAATAAACACAAATTTATTTCAATCTAATTGTTTTATAAACTTTTGGGCCTTTAATTTAAAAATCATAGCCTCATTGGGAAGGTAATAAATAAACTAAGTTTGAATATTATTAACCTTTGTTTTAATTTTAAAATTATCTTTAATATCTAAGATTGTCGATATTGGGCCGAACAACCTAATTAAAAATTTAAAAATAATTAAGGTCCAACCCAATAAAACTCAATCATGCTTATCCATTGAAGGTTCACATGATTATTTTATTTTAGACACATAATGGAGCCCTTAGATTTTAAAATTAAATAAATAATTAAAAACCTTCCTCATTCAATATTTTAAAATTAATTTGGGATTTGCTAAATTATTTTTGGAAAAACAATCTCTCATAATAATTATTAAAGTAGATTAAATCGTAATAATTATTATGCACATGTAATTATTCAATGATGCATGCTTATATGGTTTTGTAGAAAAAAAAAATTACAAACTCAAATAAAATTATAAGGTCCAAATTGCCTAATTAATATTGCTGGCTCAATCTTCTACTCCATTTTCTAATGGGTTCCAAGGTATTGGACATTTATTGGGTTTAATTTTTAACAGGGCTTTAAGGCCCAAAAAAAATTGTAAAAAACATAGCCCACCATGAAACCCTAGCCTCCACAGGTTCGGTTCATGCGCCGTTGCCAAATCTCCGCCACAGGTAGAAGCCCAACATCCGAAAGAGTCAGTCGCCAGAAGCAGCTATCTAGACGACCACACACCGGCTAAGTACCGACACATGAGTCCCACGTGTAGCCGCTTTGAGAGGAGCGTGTAGGCGTGTCCGGTGGATTTTGTAGCTGAGTTTCTGGCCATGGCTTCCTCTCCTCCTTGCGCTTCTAATGTCTCTAACAGTGCCTCGATTAGACCTCTATAGCCTTCTCTGGAAACCAAAACAGACACGAGATGCAGTATTTACACTTGTATTTTTTACTTTTTACATAAAATAAATTTAAAAATAAAATATAATAAAATCAAGAAATTGAAAATTAAATCAGGGAGGAAACCTGAACTTATGACCAGCCTCCCTGTTACATCCCAAAAATAAAAATATAGGGAAAATCTATCATGAATCAGGTCACTACAACATCTATTATGAACAAATAATTATACAAAACACATATTATTATGCAAACACATCACAATAGAAACCTAGGTGCTATATTTCTAATAATACATCATAAATCACATGTTAACTGAATTCTAAAATTCATATGATTTACATAGTCTAGGCTCTGATACCACATGTAAGAAACACATACACAAAGATAGCGGAAGTAATAAAATATACATGTTATGTAAATCATAAAACTGATTTAAAGAACTCAGAAGTACCTCTTCTGTGATGTGAAGATCTCATAGTTGATCCTCCAGTTCGGTAATCACCACCATAAATCAGCAACAGCACCTTATGATCTCCAATCTGAACTACACAATTGTACTATCCATTGTTCGATCTTCCAGTGCTATCCTCATATGCGATGGAGCTATGAGTGGGCACAACAATCTATGGAAAATGTTGTAACACAGAAGGAAAAAACAAAGAATATAAATGTTCTTTCTTTTCCTATATTATTTATAAAACACATTAAATTTTTTCTGAAAAAATAAAACTCTCTATTTTCTTTTTTCAATAGATTTTCTCTCTGTCACTTAAGACTGAAAAACCTAGCCCCCCTAAAGAAAACACAACGATTTATTAAATAATAAAAAATAGAGTTTTAAATTATAAAATACATCTTATCTGATCTCTTCAGTTAAGATAAATATTAAAAAATTTAATTTAATTTAAAGTAAATCTTAGCTGATCAGATAATATATTATCCAAAAAATCAAAATCAAACAAATTTGATTTAATTTAATTTAAACGTATTTTATTGGGATCCAATATCATATATAACAGTTATACACGTTCTTTTAAGTCTGGCACAGTTAATATAATTGAAAGGTAATTGGTTGAGTTGTGCCCTCAATCTAATTTGACTGTTAATCCAAACATAGAGTTAAAATTAAAAATGTGGAAGAAACAATATAGTATAGTGTATGATATGATAAATAAGAGTAGATTTGGATGGAATGCCACTAGAAACTGTGTGGAGGTTGATAGCGGTGAAGCATGGATAACTTATATGTAGGTTTTAAATTTTTATTATTTATTGGTCCATATGTTGAGTTTTTATATTGTTACACTAATACAACTTTATATTTTATTTATTTTTGAATTTCAAAGTAGTGCAAAAGGATGGAGAGAGAAATTTTTTCCAATTTATAATAGACTTTCTAATACATTTGGAATGGATCGTGCAACCGAAATTGGAGCAAATTAATTTTTCAGAGTAATAGGAGTGTAGAAGGATGAAGAGTTAAATTTTTCCCAATTTATAATAGATTTTCTAATATATTTGAAAATGATTGTGCAACCGGAATTGGAGCAAAAACTCTAACTAGGATAGCTGAGCACTTCAATTTGAACAATGAACAACAACATAATACAAACTTTTGATATCAATTCTCCAATGTCAATCAATCAATCTAACATTTCTAATGTTGCTTTGCCAACCTCAACTCAATCAAGTGGAAAGAAGAAATTAAATGCAAAAGATGATATAACAAAAAAGTTTAGTGAAGTAGCATCTATGTTTAAGAAATTAGCTGAGAAGTTTGAAATGAATGATACTAATTATCCTAAATACTTAACTGAAGAGCTTGATAGGTTAGGATTTTCTATTATAGATAATCTCAAAAGCAATGAGAAATGACACATCAAATATGAAGGTTTTCAAAGTTATTAAAAATGATGATGATAAGATCACATATGCTAGGATATTTTTAGAGAATTAGTGGATTGTCTAACTATATTATGTAATTGGAGAGTTAGTATCTTCTGTATTATGTAATGAACATATGCTTTATTTATATCTATAGTTGGAATATTTAGTTATGTTGTATTTGGTGTATTGTGAATTTTAAAAAAAAAGAAAAAAAAAACATATTATGAATTATGTATTGTTATGAACTTATATATGTATTATGTATGTTATGGACCTATGGTTTATTTATATTTATAGTTGGAATATTTAGTTATATTGTATTTAGTCTGTTGTGGATTTGAAAAAAAAATTATGAATTGTTATGGACTTTTATTAATATATCTTTTGTGTTACAATGATTGAAATAATATGTTTACATTATACTTTTGTGTGTTGTGGGTTTGAAAGGAAAAAATAGATTTTGATAAAAAAAAAAAAAAAAAGTTTACATTGTGTTCAAAGGTAGGCAGGCTATTATATATAGTACGTTGTCTAAATGTCAAAAACAAGTAAATGAGTTCAAAGATAATTTCTATGAATCTTATCTAACAATTGAAGAAGTTGAAATCACATATGTTGAATTTATTGAACGGTTAATGAAAAAACACTTTAAGGCAATATCAATGCACCAAAACGTGGAAATCACGCATACATGTCTTAACTCAAATAATGACTTAGTATTTGGTTTCATATTATGTTGTATGGTTGAAATAATATTAATGAGTGTATTTATGTATTATTTATATAAGTAGATTATTTAAAACAATTATAATATATATAATATATGTGAACTAATTTATATAACTTATGTATCAATTTTATATATATGTAACTGAGATAAATATTTATATGTTATGTTTTAATTTTATAATAAAATCTTAATTTAAAATTAATATAATATTAAATTTTCATTTTTAAATTTTTATATTGCAGATATATTCATTGAATTTTTAATTTTAAAAAATATATATTAACCAAAATTTATAATAAAATATTCTATATTTTATAAAGGGTTAAATTATTAAAATATAATTCTATATCATTAAAAATTAAATTGTAAACTAATTATTAAAATTATATTTTAATAATTTAACCGCTTAGAAAACATAGAATTTTTTTATTTATAAATTTTAGTTAAGAGTTGAATCATTAAAATATAATTTATATGTAATTTAAAAATAAATTAAATTTTAATAATTAATATATTATTAAAAATTTAATTATAAATTAATTATTAAAATATAAATTATATTTTAATAATTTAAATATTAACTATATTTGTAGTAATCATATCCAGTATTCACAAAATTAATATATCTAATCTAATTTTTTATTCGGACACCATCAAATATAGAATATCACTATTATAATCTCAGTTTTTTATATTTTATTTTTTTTAGATTTTTTTAAATTCTTTTCCTAATCTGTGTGCAAAATGAGCAAATAATGGAGAAGAATAGTTAGGTAATAAAGAAGAGCAATGAGAAGAAAGGATATCCAAAAGAAGATGACCAAAATTTTAATTGAATATAAATTTGATCTAAAATTTTAATTATATAAAAAAATAATTATTTTTTCTTAACCATATTTAATTTGATTATGGGGTCGAAAAACCCAATTCAAAAAAGAATTTTTTGATGTCATAACTAAGTACAACCTCATTTAATGAAAAATAATTTAAAAGTGGTATAATTAAAAATATAGCTCAAAATTACTCTTATACGCTTATGAACAGTCCCATTTTAAAATTGAAATAGCTCATTTGACTAACACCTCTTGTTTGCAAAGACAGCGCATGAGTCAGGTTTAAAGCATAATTTGAAGGTATAAATCTACCCAAAAAATTATGAAAATATATTCAAAACAAAGCTTATCATTTTAGCTTTCTAACCATATATCATTTATCTCAATTTTATACAAGAAATATTTTCAAATATAATTTCTACTAAAACTATGTAAATCTATCGAGACAGCATATGAGTCGTGTTTGAAGCATAATTTGAAGACATAAATCCACCCAGAAAATTGTAAAAAAATATTTTTTAAAAAGAATATTATCTTATCTTTCCAAATATATATTATTTGCCTCAATTTAGTATAAAAAAGGTTTTCAAATATAATTTTTACTAAAACTATACAAATCTGGCATGATAACACATGAGTGAAATTTGAAGCATGATTTAAAGATATAAATCCATCCAGAAAATTATAAAAAATATTCAAAAAAAGATTATCTTCTTAACTTTCCAACCATATATTATTTATCTCAATCCGAATAAAGAAACTTTTCAAATATAATTTCTACTAAAACTATATAAGTCTATCGAGACAACATATCGACGGATTTGAAAATAGACTTATAGTGGGGTGGTGGTGGACACCACCAGGTCAAAGATGCCCATCGGTGGACCTGCCTATGACACTATCAATGGTCCCACCAATGGGCATTTTGGCCTGGTGGTGGACACCACCACCTCACCACTAGTGCCATAACACAGTCTTATGAATTTTGCCGAAACAGCACATCAGTCATGTTTCAAACCTGATTTGAATATGTGAATCAACTCGTAAAATTCTAAAAAATATTCAAGTTAAAGTTTATCCTCTTAACTTACAAATCATATCATTTACCTTAATACAAGTTTAGGAAGGAATTCAAATTAAATTTGTACTTAAAGTCTACAAATATTTCTATGAAAACTATATACATTCGCTAATACACCACATCGGCGGAATTGCATAGTTTTCATAGAAATTATATTTGGAGACCTTCCCACTATCAGATTGAAGCAAATGATATATGGTTGAAAAGATAAGAGGATAAGAAGATAAGTATTTTTTGAATATTTTATCACAATTTTCTGGGTTGATTTAGACCATAAAATGATGCTTCAAACCTGACTTACATCATGTCTCAGTAGATTTGCATAGTTTTCGTATAAATTATATTTGGAGATCTTCCGGGTTTTGGATTGAGGTAAATAATATATGGTTGAAAAGTTAAGAGGATAAGCTTTATTTTAAATATTTTTCATAATTGTCTAGGTAGATTTAGGCCTTCGAATCATGTATCAAATCTAATTCACGTGCAGTTAATAAATACAATTTCAGAAAATGACATAGGTTTTGATGGTGGGGTGGTGGCGGCCAAACTACAGCCTACCAACAACATCCTACGGCTTTCCAACAACTTCCTATGGCTTTCTAACAGCTTCTTAGGCCTTCCAACAATATCATATGACCTTTTAACAACTTCATACGACCTTTGAACAATTTCTTACGGCCTTCTAACAACTTCTTACAACTTTCCATCAATTTCCTATAGCCTTCTAACAACGTCCCACCGCTTTTCACTAACTTCATACGGCCTTTCAACAACTTCTTACAGCCTTCCAATAACTTTCTATTGTCTTTCTCTAATATCTTATGGCTTTTTAACAACTTCCTACGACCTTTTAACAGTTTTGTACGGACTTTCAACAATTTTTTACAGTCTTCCAACAACTTCCTACGACCTTTCCCCATCATCTTACGACATTTCAATAACTTCCTACAACTTTCCAATAACTTTTTATGGCCTTCCAATAATATCGTACGACCTTTCAACAACTTCCTACGACTTTCAACAACTTTCTAAGGCTTTCAACTCCTTACGGCCTTACGACAACTTCCTACGGTCTTTTAACAACTTCCTATGACCTTCCAATAACTTCCTAAGTGCTTCCAACAACTTTCTACAATCGTCGACCAACTTTCTATGGCCTTCCAGCAACTTCCTACGACCTTCTAACAGCTTCATATGACCTTTCAATAACTTCCTACGGCATTCTAACAACTTCATACGGTCTTTTAACAACTTCATAAACTACTTCCTATGACCTTCCAACAACTTCTTATTACTTTCCAACAACTTCCTATGGGGTTTTAACAACTTCTTACGCCCTTTCAACAACTTCTTATAGCTTTCCAACAACTTTTTACGGCCTTTTAACAATTTCATACGACCTTTCAATAACTTTCCACCGACGGGCACCTTGACCTGATAGTTGCCACCACTACGCCATTTTCAAATCCAGAAATGTGGTGTATAGGCGGATTTGCATAGTTTTCATAGAAATTATATTTGGAGACTTTTTTGGTATCGGATTGAGGCAAATGATATATAGTTGGAAAGATAAAAGTATAAGCTTTAATTTGAGTATTTTTTTAGAATTTTCTAGGTGAATGTAGGCTAAGAGTTTTATTTTTTATGTACATTATTCACATTCTTTTTCAATACGGTGTAAAATTTTTCCAACGCATATAATTTTTTATAGTTTAGTATTTCTGTGTGAAAAAACCCATATAAAATCTAAAATCACTAACAAATTAACAACCTGATTAATAATAGATAAAAAAAATTAAGAATTAGTATTACTATTAACTTATATAAACTTACATGTATATTAATAGTTGATTTGATTTGATGAAGACGAAGAAAATATATAATTCAATCGAAATAAAAATTAATGAAAATATTTTTTTATTATTTAAGAAAATTTATATTATTTATATATATATATATTTAATTTAGAATAATAATAAAGGGTGTATGTATTAATTAAGAAGAAAAAGAATATAAAAGAGATAGTTAAATAAAAATATTTATAAAATGTATTAAAACTTTTATTTCTATAAAATATAATTAAAATAAATTTGACCATAGACTGTAACATTAAAAAACCCTTAAAAAAAATTGACTCACAGGCCCAAATTAGTGGAGGGGATTCATTTAAGCCTACCAATGCTAACAGTGAAAATCTTTAACGCCGTTCTAAACTACCATTGCCTCTGTATCATCGACAATCGACACGTGTCTCGTAGGTTTGACTCTGTCTTTGCTTACGCGTACCTGAAAAATATCCATGTACAGACACCACCACCTTAAAAGTCCAAAACCCCAGAAAGTTCCCAACAAACCGCCAAATAAGGAAACAGAAAAAAACCAAAGCAAAAAATCCAAAGTAACTCTTCGTCATTTTGCATCCAAAAACCCTGTTTTCTGTATTACCTTCTTCTTTGTTTCTCCGATTTCTTTCCCAGAAATAGATCGCCAAAATCCTTCCGAAATGTAATTTCTTCCTTCCTATTTTGTTTCGTAAAACCCTAATTTTTAAAAAAAAATTTCTGCAGAAAAAAATTATGTTTTGATTTATTATTCCTTTTTTTATTTTTTACTTTTTTTTTTTGTAAATTCTTGATTTTGAGTTTTGGGTCTCTAGGGTTTTATGAATCGATAAGCCATGGCGATCTCGAAGAGCTTGAATTCGTGTCAGATTATGAACGGACCGTCTCTGACCCACTCTGCGGGTTTCGAAATCCGGCTGTTCTACGTTCGAATTGCACCGTGCGTGATTGGGAGTGTACCGGACCACCTCATTCTCCGTCATCTCCGCCGCGAAATTGGGGTTTCGTTGGAAATCAATGGGTCGAGAGTACCCGCTTCGGATTCGTCGGTGTTGACCCTCCGACGAGACAGGGTCGATAAGGAGTCGTCGGAGGTTACGTATGTTAGCACAGACACCGTTCGAGTTACTGGGGGTATTGAATTTGAGGTTTATGAGAAGGAAGACATGGTTTTGTGTGGGTCTTTGGAGCAAATAAAGGCGAATTGGGTGAATGGGAATGTTGGGTTAGAGAACGATTCGAGAACTGGGTGGACCATGGATTGCTATATGGCAGTTTCAATTGGTTCGGGGTCATCGGCGTTTTTCCAGCCGAAATTGGGGGTTTCTTCACCGACTATCGAGGTTTATATAGCTGGGTGTTGCTCGGGTGTGCCGGTGATCTTGACGAAGACGATTCAGATTAGTCCGAGGCGGAAGAGCTCCAGGCATGGCACGCTTGATGCCATTCCGGAGGATGGAGAGATTGGGAAAGAGACTGGTAATGCGTTGATTCGTCAACGGAAATTGCAGGTATTGTAGAATCAGTTTTCGTGTCTTTGACTTTGAATTGGCTTTTATTTTATTTAGAATGAAAAATTGTGCTAATTAGTCGGTTTTATATTGATATGATTTCGATAATATTATATCTGATAAATGGATTGGTTGTGGTAATAGAGGACTAGTATATGCAATTTATTTGATTATGATGGAATCCCAGGTATCATTGTCTTTGACAAGTAATTGGAAAGCTTATTCTATGTCAAGTAAGAGTTTATACACTTTAAAGTGATCATTTTGAGTGTAGATCATGTAGGAAAAGGCCGTTTAGTTGGATTTTGTTAACTATGTTGAATTGTGCTTGAAATGGGGCACTTTTTAGGATGCTGCTGTTAATCGGTTTGCGTTTATCTATTATTTAAAATTCTCTTCCAAGTCATCTTTCTATGTTTCTGGCTTTGCTTAATAGCTTTGCCTGCCGCATATTTTAGTTTCCTGACCTTCTCAATCCATGGGTTTCATATACTATGATGAGAAATTGAATTTAGCGCGTCTTGTTTATGCTATTACTTGTTAATAAATGGCGAAACAAATGATGTTCTAGGACTGATGGTTCGGGGAATTTGGCTGCGAAAGTTGTTTCATTATAAGAAATGAAAGATTTTATTATGTGATTCTCTCTTAAATTTAATGTTACTGTTAAACAACTTTAACATTGATCAAGGGAAGTAATGCTATATTTCATCGCAGTAAATTTCATCCACCCTCTAGTACAGTCTATATGCATTTTGTCGTGAATTTCACTTGTTCTATATATTTCTTTCCAATGTTTAATTCATATACATATATAAAAATTCATGTTCAAGTCTTTGGGCAGTCTGGAAGACTTGTGAGCTTACTCAATCACTTATGGTTTAAAGACTTATTAATCAACTGAGCAATTATCCTGTGTTTAGAAAGCAAATAATCAGGGTTTGTTGGGGTCTATTTTCAATGTTTTTCTTTTATCAAAATAAACCCATGCAATTTAGAGTTAAAATATGGTTTAGATGTTTAATTATGGCTTAGTTTCAATCAAATTTGTCTGTGAACAAGTTAAGTTGAACTATAAAGTTATACAAGTTTAGTTGAACTAAAGTTACACTACTCGAGCTTATTTCCTACTAACCAAATTACTTTCACAATGCACGGATTTTGAAACATGTCTTTCACAAGTCTTTTCTTTTACTCGTTAGTGTTTTGTTGACTTTATTATGGATAGGTAAAGGTTACTTATTGATCATTTGTGATCAGAAGAAAAAAAAAATATTAATATTTTTAGTTTAAAATTTGATGTAAATCCATTTTGGGGCTATGCAGATCACAGAATCCGAAGTTGATGGTTACGAGTCAGATGAAAAGATTGGACGTGGCTTCTACTCTGAAGACATGTACTCTGGTGAGGATGGTCAGCTTTCATGGTTTAATGCTGGTGTTAGAGTGGGTGTTGGAATTGGTCTTGGGATGTGCCTTGGGGTTGGAATTGGTGTTGGACTCCTTATGCGTTCATATCAAGCAACTACAAGGAATTTTAGGAGGAGGTTTCTCTGAACAAGATCTTTTCACATGGAAATATATTGCTCTTGTTCAATAAGAAAGAAAAATACGTTAATGGATGACAAAGGAAACAGAAGTTTGAAAGCTTGTGGAAGACGACTTGAGAATGAGGAATAGGTAATAAAAAATCTGATAAGCATGACCTTTTGTATATGGGTTGGAAGTTGTACAGGTTTTTTTGTTCTATAGTTTATCTTTACATAAAGTTTTAGACAGGCTTATGAAGTTCCATCTCATCTGCAACGCTGCTTCATAGATCAGTGTATACGTTGGTTTCAAACGGAACTAAGAGAGGTGTCTGTAAGGTGAACTTTCTAAAATCCCAGAACAAGCAAGGCTCTTGAAAACCCGAAGGATATGCAAAGCTGGAAAGTCATGATTGCCTGCTGGAATAAAAAGAGAGTTTTTGGTAGACGACTTAGGCTTGTGAGAAGTGACTTTGTCTTTTTTATGAAGATGTATTTATTTGTTTCATTTCTTGTAGAAATTTTTTGTATGTTTGGAGTTCGTTTGGAAGAATGTATTTTCTTCATTTACGAAATGTATGGAACACTGTCTTTGTCTCTTCTTGTTCATCCTTTTTTATGGTTCTTCTTCTTCTATTCAATTTATTAGTTTGCATAAGTTGTTTTTGGCTGTGACTGTGAAGTGAAATATGATAAAGTTTATTATGGTTACCTTTCTGGTATTACTTCATATCAAGACGCACGGTAGAATATGGTATATGCTCCCTTCTTTATGAAAGTGAAACATGAAAAAAATTATAAAAATAAAATATAAAAAAATTTCAAAATGGTATATGCGCATCTCGTGTTAAGCACAATAAATCTCCATAAGGATAATTTCTATACAGTTATTTTACTTCATAAAATTTTTGTAAATGTGTACTAAAAATAGTGATTGGAAATATGATGGCCGATGGGTGTATGCAATTTTAAAAAAGAAAAAGAAAAAACCTTAGTGTTAGAACTTGAGTTTCAACTTATATTAAAATATAAATGAATATTAGAACATTTATATATAATTTTTCATTTGTATAACTTTGTAAAACTCCAGAATAATATATTCGCTACCCAAACAGTATACCCATATTTAACAATCAAATATGCCCACATTTAACAATTAATGTTGAGCAAATCAAAGACACTGTGCGGAGCATATTAAAATTTAAACCCCAATTTTTACAGACCGATATAAGGATCGTAGCTACACCTCATGCGCTGCTTTACCTAAGAAGGATGTATTCAATTGAAACTTTAAAAGACTTTTACAGATTTTTTTTTTATGATGGACTTTTGTAGACTTTTATTAATTTTTACTGATTTTATAAAAGAATGAATGATTTTGGATGATTTTTATAAATTTTTTTTAATGACTTTCATAAACTTTGAATAAACTATTATAAACTTTTTATTACTTATCACATTTATAAATATTTTATATATCTCTTTTCAATTATAAGCATTTTACCACGTAGAAAAAAAAAATTATTTTAGCTTTTGATATATATTTTTTTGATGAATTAGCTTTTGATATTTAAATAGCCAAATTTTAGCCATTAGGGGAAGTAAATTAGTAACTCTCTTTTGCAAAGTAATTACCGCAATGAGCAGCCCATTTTACTTTAACCACAGAAAATTCATAATGACCACTCCATTCCATTACAGCGTAGGGGACCAAAAAAAAAAAATAAAAACCCAAAGAGAAGTGCTAGTAAGGACTCCATTCAATTACAGTGTACGCATTGCATTAATATAATGAGAGCTCAAAAAATTACACAGTGGAAAAAATAATAACAAAAATAATCATTGAGCTTTTCCATTCGCTTGCTAAATGATATGGCATGCACACAAAAGGAAAAACTAGCAGTACACCCTCCAAATGAATTGAAGCTTGCGTACAGCACAGCAATCAGGAAATGTCTCTAATCTGCAGATATAGCTGTTAGTCTCAAGCATCATTACATAATTTTGATAGAAATATTATCGATCATATTGCTCAGAAAGAGAGCCCGTTTGTGGTTTCCAACAACCAATTGAACTTCTAAAATGTTCCTTCATATTGTGTATTTCTGCATACATGTAGATTGGCTGCTATAACTTTGATCCTGGTCAGCAACTTTTCCTTTCAGTTTCCTCTTTAATGCCTTATCAAAGTCGTGACTTAATAGCGATAATAAGCTGAATAGTGGCCGCACCACTCCACATTCCTTCAAAAGGGAAAATTTGTATAAGTTCTTATAATTACTGCGAATATAGGAGCAGAAAATCAATACCCAGCCATAAACCCCATATTTACATTATAAAGAAGTTTGATCAACTAAGTTCTTACAAATGTCGTCCAAATGAAAAACACAAATTAACAATGCAATAGAACTCTCCCAGCTAGCTATGCCAGAAGATCATACTATATATATGTATACGGGTCAACAAATATTGATTGCTAATAGCAATATTTAATTCCATGTATGATTAGGATAAAAAAAAAAAAGGCCACGTACATCAATCAAAACCAACAAGAGTACTACTTGAAAAGATAAATGCATGCCTGCATGCCTTATAATAAAAATAATCGACCTTTTTCATTTCTTTTATTCTCAATCCAGATGACCCTGCAAATAAAACAACAATTACAATATCAGTCTAATTAAAGAGAGTACTACTTTTCATTGAATCCATAACTTTCAATGAACATCTAATCTTTCGCATTTTATTTTCTACATATATATAATATAACATCTCAATGTCCATATAACTATCCCTATTGGTCATGAAAAAACAAAAATATGAACAACCCCTGTATTTAGATACACTCATGCTATAAAAAGTAAAACCCTCTTGAAATGCACACCACTTCAGAGTCAATGAAATTAGGGTTTCAGTATACAGTTGTGTTGCCATTGAAAATATACATCCTTTATGATATATGTGACTATTCATGACAAGGACATGAGAGATTGTAACACCAAAGGACGTGTTTTCTAAACAGAAGAGAACAAAGCTCAAGCATTTGATATCCCCAGCAAGAAAAAAAAAAGTTCCAATAATATATAAATTTTTCTTTATTATCGCTTATGAATCAGTTCACCATTCTTTAGCATATATTCAGAAGAGATCCGACTGTATATGGTTCACCACTCTTTAGCATATATCCAGAAGAGATCGACTGCATATATATGAGGTTGAGATTGTTGAGCCTCTTTCCAATACCAAATTCATTGAGATCTTCATAAACACAAATAATCCTAACCCCTAACCTTTAAATTTTTTTTTTCTCTCTTTAAAAAATTTATGAAAGTTTTTAGGGAGGATGAGAAATAAATTTTAACATTGAATATACATACCCCTTATTCAAAAATCAATAAAAATATATAAAAGTCATTTTATTAAAAAAGTAAAGTCTAGAATGAGTACCTATAAACTTTATAAATTTTTAAAAAATTATAATTAAATATTTCAATACTTTTTAAGACTTTTTTAAAATTTATAAAAGTTTTAATTGAATACTCTATAATTTAAAAAATATTTTAAAAATTTTAATTAAATATATCTAAACTTTTTAAATTTATAAAAATCTTATAAAATTTTGATTGAGTTAGATTAGATATACAAAATCTGTCTATTTCGTGCATATAGATTTTTGGTAGGCTCCACTGTCCTGAGCTTTTGGGAATTTGAATACGCTGCTGAGCAGTTAACCAAATGAAGGGCGGCAAGAGGCATAGGCTAAGATTGGGATATAACCGGAATTTCGAATAATTGAAGGGGCATCGAATTGGAAAAGGCCAAAAAAAAAGATGGAGATTTCTAACCCCACTCTCCTGGAGATCGCTCCATAACCAAAAACGACCTTTCACCGGAACCCAAACCCAAGCCTGTTCAACTGCCACCTCCCTATATTGATATGCAGATGTCCATTTTAGCCCTCCAAATTTATCAAATTTACGTCCATAAACCCTAGCCCCGCCCAAAAAAACAGACATCCACCATCAGCAACCTCTAAACGATACTTCCGTTTCCACTGTCGGAGAAACTCGGGGCCCAACACGACGTCGTTGCTCGAGCTGCACGAGCTCGGATCCACTGCTGCAATGCCCCAACGGAACAGCGCTGCACCTCCCTCTCTCCCTCTGGTCGTCACCCTCAACTGCATCGATGACTGTGCCTTGGAGAAGGAATCCCTCGCCGGCGTCGCTGCCGTGGAGCACGTGCCTCTCAGCCGCCTCTCCGACGGAAAGATCGAGTCCGCCTCCGCCGTGCTCATTCACTCCCTCGCATACCTCCCACGCGCCGCCCAACGACGGCTTCGGCCTTACCAACTTATTCTCTGTCTCGGCTCCTCCGACCGCTCTGTGGACTCCGCACTCGCCTCCGACCTCGGGCTCCGACTTGTCCACGTCGACACATCGCGAGCTGAGGAGATTGCTGACACTGTCATGGCGCTCTTCCTCGGCTTGCTGCGCCGGACTCACCTACTGTCGCGCCACGCTCTCTCGGCTTCGGGATGGCTCGGCTCGCTTCAGCCGCTGTGCCGTGGGATGAGAAGGTGTCGTGGGCTGGTTTTGGGGATCATTGGTAGATCTGCGTCCGCTCGGGCTCTGGCTACTCGGAGCTTGGCATTCAAGATGAGCGTGCTCTATTTCGATGTTCACGAGGTATCTATGTTCCTTACTATAAACATTTTTAATTCAAATTTTCGAAGTTAACCAAAATTTGCAATTTTAATTTTGTTATTTGGTTAAATTGGTGGTGGTTGATGTTTCCAGTAGCTAAAAATGTGCTGCATTATGCGATTTGATTTTGGACTGTAAGTAATTGATTTATTTAAGCAGTTGGGAAGCAAAAAAATGTGATCTTTGAACTTGTTTTTATGCGTCTGTTGCCAATGATGATGTGCTTCATTTTGTTGTTTATGGTATGCGTTTTTTTGTGATGACCAATTGAATTGAAGACATTATGTCTGTATTCAAGTTAAATGAGTTCCAGCTTCTTTAGTTCATTTCAAAATCTAACCTGTTTTCTACATTGTATTTTAATTTGATGTTTTTACCCCTTATGTTTGTGGTCATTTAACTGTAAATTGACCTTATTGCATATTTTTACGTTCGTATACCTTGTGCATTTTGTATTGGATTGCTTGTATGAATTTGGTTGTATTATCTACTAAGTTTTCTAGAATCGCATTCACACAGGGGAATGGAAGAGTGAGCAGGTCTTCTATAACATTTCCTACTGCTGCCCGAAGAATGGATACTCTTAATGATTTACTTGCTGCAAGTGACCTTGTTTCACTTCACTGTGCACTGACAAATGAAACGGTGCAGATTATCAATGCTGAATGTTTGCAGCACGTAAAACCAGGTAAATTTGTCTTTCATTTGAGCCCTTTTTCACAGAATGTTTCATGGTTCCTAATGGATTAATTATCAGTTTTCTTGTACAGGGGCATTTCTGGTAAATACAGGTAGCAGCCAGTTGTTGGATGATTGTGCTGTCAAGCAGCTTCTAATTGATGGAACCTTAGCTGGCTGTGCTCTAGATGGTGCCGAAGGTCCTCAATGGATGGAAGCATGGGTATGCCATCTACATTTAGGCCACGAATTTAAGTTGGTTGAGTCATAATATAGTCATCTAAAAGCATCTCCAATTTGTATTTATATTTTTGCATGATTTCTTGAGGAACTGCTTTTTAGCATGGTTGCTATGTTTTCTTTGTCCTCCTTTTCATTAATATTGGAGCTCTATCATCGTCTTTGACTAGGTTAACATGATTGTAAAGGAGCTTTCTGATAATGAATTTTGGTTCTTAATAATAAGTCGTTTGTAAAATATGTTTCTTAATTAGTTTATAAATTTTAATTTCAAGCTGTCCCTCACTATCTTGAAGATCACTTGCCCTGTTGCATATTCTAAGGTTTTTATGATCTAAAGAGGTGAGGTCCAGATAGTAAAAGATTGAAACTATGTTGTCTCTCTGTAGTTGTTTCTGTTTCTCTTTACCAATTTCTTTCTCATTCTTCTTTGCTTGATTTTGCTTTGTGTATGTGTATATATTATTCTGTTTGTTTACTTGAGTTACTCTGGATGTAGATAATTGTGATTTGCAATTGATGTTTGCTTCTGAAATATTGCCTTTGGGTTGTGCTTAGTTAGTCAGTCTTTTCTATGTAACACTAATCATGGACTTTTGTTCAGGTCAAGGAGATGCCCAATGTTTTGATACTTCCACACAGTGCAGATTATAGTGAAGAAGTATGGATGGAGATAAGGGATAAAGCCTTATCCATATTGCAGACCTTCTTCTTTGATGGGATTGTTCCAAGAAATGCTGTTTCTGATGAGGAGGAAGATATAATAGGTGAAATAGGTGAAATGGGTAATGAAAATGAACTGTCTGATAAACAAGACAAAGATAGTGCTCAGCAGAGTTCTCTTGGTGAGCGATTAACTGATGTCATACATGTAACTCCAGAAAGCTCCCATACCAAAGGAGTTAGTCTGTCTAAAGAGTCTCCTATCCAGTCCCAGGATTCTGGTATGTCTCAAAGCACCGCAACTCGATCTGACGGAAGACGCTCCCGATCTGGTAAGAAAGCGAAAAAGAGGCACACTCGTCAAAAATCCCAGCAGAAATCAGATGATCCTTCTGCACTAGAAAGGGAGAGTACCTCACATCGGGAAGATGATACTGCTATGAGCGGAACAGATCAAGCGTTGAGTTCCAGTTCTCGGTTTGCATCTCCTGAAGATTCTAGAAGTAGGAAAACACCAATAGAATCAATTCAAGAATCACCTTCTAATCAGTTCATTAAAACAAGGAAGATGCTTGTTGGAAAACCAAGTGAGCTGTTGAAGGATGGGAATGTTGTAGCTTTATATGCAAGAGATTGTCCTGCTCTTCATGTCTCCCGGCAAAGAGTTAAAGGTGGCGGCTGGTTCCTGGATAGCATGTCAAATGTAACAAAAAGAGATCCTGCCGCACAGTTTCTTGTTGTTTACAGAAGCAAGGTTAGCTCACAAGAACGTATTCGTATTCTCATGGGCTCAAATTTGTGCCTGTTTTCATTTTTATGGTAACTACTCTGAGTAGGGTTGGTAACTGTAATGCTGATTAACTGATATGAAAGTATTACCGGACTTTCTGCAGGATACAATTGGTTTGCGATCTTTTGCTGCTGGTGGAAAATTGTTGCAGGTAAGATTAATTGTCGACGCTGCCTTTTTATTCTGATTCCTAATGGCCCTTGCTGTGATAGAGATGGCAACATTACCCATAAATCCTGAGAACCTGACAATTTAATTTTAGGATTTATGCTGTTAAGCAAATAAAGTCAGGTTCTTTTTTTCACATTGCAGATTAATAGAAGAATGGAGTTTGTGTTTGCTAGTCACAGCTTCGATGTTTGGGAGAGTTGGATGTTGGAAGGTTCTTTAGAGGAATGTAGGCTGGTTAACTGTAGAAATCCGCTGGTGAGTTCCTTTATCACTTTATATGGTTGCTATGCTGCAAACTAGTAGTTTTTTTCTTCTTCTTTTCAAACTGTCATAGAAACATAGTAAGCTGAGTGATACTACTTTGGTGATGACTCACTGAAATTGTTGTTATATGATCCAGAGTCGGACTTATGTTTATCTTCCTTCTCCCACTCTAAGCTTCTCTCATGCTATTTTTAACCCTTATGGGAGAGTCATTGGTCTCGTTGTGCATTTGTGCATCTATTCTCTTTTTGTATTTCCATATACTTATTCTGTCTTACAATTTGTTTGGGACTCAAAAAGAAGTTTAACATATGTATCATGAATTCCTCTTGAGGTCTGATATTCTCACACTGCTTTATTTATGAACACCATAGACTTTCCATGCGGAATCATGAGTTCCTTCGCATTGGTTACTTATTGAGATGTAAAAGTGTGTTGACCAGAAAATAATTCTGAATAATTATGATGTGCTCATGTTTCTGAGTCTGTCATATGATTTGTTAAATAAAACAAGTTATTGTTAATTATCACTCAATTAACAACTAAACCCCCAGTTTATTCCTTTGCATCCGCTGCTCACCTTCAGATCTTTGATCCAATGCAAACTGCAGGCTGTTTTGGATGTAAGCATCGAGATTCTAGCTGCTGTAGGGGAAGATGATGGAATTACTCGCTGGCTTGATTAGATTGAGAACATGACTGTTTGGGAAGTCCTGGATGAGTATTTTTATCACTCTTGTGAGGTTTGTATTACTCCAAAACAGCCTGAAATTTGTAAAGCATTCGTTTTGTTTTTTTTTTTTTTTTCTTCTTCTTCTTCTTCTTTTTTTTTTCCCTTCTTATTTTGTGGGTTTTTATTTTTGTTTTTCAAATTTTTATTGTTATCAATTATGTAAGAGATTTGTGTTGTGGTATGCGGCCTTGAGATGAAATGAATGTACTCTATTATAACAGAGATTTGCTCTGCTTTCTTCAAAATTACTTGCTTTTACTATAAAATTAGTTGGTCAAGTTTAATTTAGTTATTATATTGTATAGATCGAGGACAATTATTTATGGAAGGTGTATATTTTCTCTGTTTATAATAAAGCTAGAAGAGGACAACTATGTGTAGCTGGTGTTATATTTAAGCGTGGAACAGTATATATTTCTCTTTTAGTTAGAAAAACTAATATTTGTCTACAATTCATCATTATGATCTTCATCATCAAAATCAGCTGAACTTCCATCTTCATTACTCTTGTCATGAACTTGCTTTATTATGATAGGATTGCATATTGCTTCCCCCTCCAGCTTCTCAACGAAGTCATCCTCTGCATTTTGTTCCCATCCAACCATTCAAGATCCTCCTTCAATGTGCTCTCGATCTTCTCCTTGTCATCCGGATGAATCTTTTCTGCCAGCTTGTCCTTGTCACTGATGCTGTTCTTCATGCTGTAGACATAGCTTTCGAGATTGATTCGGGTGTCAAATCTGTATCCTTCACCTTTTTATCCTCCTGCAAACTCTTCAGCCTCCACCATCTTTTCGATCTCTTCCTAACGGACGTCCTTTGTTATTGTTAATGGTAGTAGCATTCTACTTCTTGGCCCCCTTGTCCTCAGCTTTCACAGTTAGGGTTCCGTCAGTGTCAACTTCGAACGCGACCTCTATTTGAGACACTCCCCTACAAGCAGTGTCAATTGTTAACTTGATAAAATTTCTTTATTTTCGGACTGAGAATTGTATAGAGAGTATATGTATATATATGCTCAGTGGGTGGAATTCCGGAGAGATCATAGGTTCCATGCTCATGACAATCCCTCTCAAGGTTTTTTCACCTTTGTATGCCCCGATTGAAACGGTGGTTTGCTGGTCTTGGTAAATGCTAATATTTTAGACTTGTTCACTTGAATTAGAGTAACATCAAGCACTGAAACATCTGAAAATCAAATATAATTAGTAAATCCAAAATAAATGAACCACATTATCGCAGGTAAAATTAGTCGGTAGATTATGTTTATACACTTCTACGAGCAGCAAGTATTATAGATACACGTTACCTTTGGTACTTTTGCCGCCTTCACCACTGATGATTCCACCTTGAACGGTTGCTCCATGGACAACGGCCTCATCAAGTTAACACCCTTGCCTGGTTCTTTCCCAAAGAAGTCCTTCAAAAGCTCTCTTCCTTTCCGGTTGGGTCCCATCGTCTTCTTAGACAAGTCTACGTTCTACTCCTCAAATCTAGCCCTCGTCAATGGTTATGAGAAATCGATACCGTCAATCTCTACTCGTAGTTGGTGTTGGTTACCCAATGCTCTCTTTGCTAACCCGAGCTTTGCTGTCTCTGTTAATGTCTCTGTCGTACTTCTTGATAAACTTGGTGAAATAGTCATCACCCAGTGGTCGAAATCTTCTCCTCCCAAATGGGTATCTCCATTTGTAGATAAAACCTCAGAATACACCATTATCGATGCTCTAGACACTAACATCAACGGTTCCACCAAGAAGATCAGACCAAAATGTTCTTTTTTACGATCCTTTTTGGTCAGGACCATAGGCAATGGTAGTGGCTGTTGGTTCATTGATGATTCGAATCACATTAAGCCCGGCGAGCTTGCGGCATCCTTTGCAGCCTGTCCCTGAGCATCATTGAAATACGCTGCAACTGTTGAAAAAATGGCTCAAATCTGTTTAACTTTGGCAATTCAAGCAACTGTCAATAATGGCAATTTTAAACAGTCAACAATAACAACTCCAACAAAGTTCAAATTGTCTTCTTAATTCGGTGCAGTACAATTTAAATTTATAAATCTTGAATTCACACTATGTAAATGTCTATATAAGGACATGAGATATTTGATAATTATAAGAGATGTGTAAGAGAAGCTAGAGTCTTTGTTTATAAACTCTTTGTTTAACTTCTCTCTGGAATGCACGGACTGCCTCTCGTGGATGTAGGCAAATTGCTGAACCATGTAAATTATGTGTGTTTTGTTATTGTTTTCATGTTTGTTTTTTAATTTATGGACAGTTGACACAACAAATTAGTATCAGAGCCCAGGTTTTGTTTGAAACAGAGCAATTCTTTGCAACTGTTCCAAAAATTGAAAGTGTTAAAAATTTTATTTTGAATATACCATTTGAAAGAGCACATTTGGACAAGAAAAACCCTGCAAAAATCGAGTTGAAAGGCTGCTGAAATCTGGGTGAAAAAACAAAAAAGAAATTATTTTTTCACGCGCATCCTGAGGAAGAAGACGACGCTGTTGATGCCCCATTGTTGAGCCATTACTGTTGAACTCGCAATATTGAAGCTATTTACTATGGAAGCCGCACTATTAAGCCACTTACTATTGGAGCCGCATTGTTGAAGCCGTCCACTGTTGAAGCCGCATTGTTGAGCCAAGCCATTTTCAAGCCGATTCTAAAGGCATATTTTTGGAATATTTCCCATCATATTTCCGGAATATTCCCCAGTATATTTCTAAAATATTCTCCAACATATTCCCCAGTATATTTTTGGAATATTCTTAAATTTATATATATTTATTTTTTAGCCATTTTTAGTCTGTTTTTCACAAAATCAAACCTATTTCCTAATAATTGAATCATTCTGGATTCAACCGAGAAATTTTCAATGGCTAAAACAGAGCAAACTGAGCTGATTCAGTCCAAAAACATCAGTGAATCATCCACAAGTGGCACTGTTCAAAGACCTATATTGTCTAACGTAAGATTTGGGGTGGAAAAATTTAATGGCACTAATAATTTTGGCATATGGCAATGTGAAGTTTTGGACCTGCTATTTCGAGAAGGATCACAAATCACCTTAAAAGCTAAACCCAAGGATATATCTGATAAAGACTGGAATTACAGAAATTATCAGGCTTGTGGCACAATTCGACTGTGTTTAGCCAATGATCAGAAATACTTTGTCATGAAAGAGACCGTAACAGCAAGTCTCTGGAAACAACTGGAGAATAGTACATGACAAAAAGCATAGAGAATTGGCTCTACCTAAAAAAGAAACTCTTTTGTATCCAGTTTAAGAAATGTATTTATATGATTGAGCATTTAGATAATTTGAATAAAATTTTTACTGATTTACAGAATTTAGAAGTTAAAATTATAGAAGAAGATAAAGCTCTATTGTTATTAAATTCCTTACTTGAAAACTATGAGCATTGAACCACTACTTTATTATATGAAAAAGATAAGATTAAATTTGTAGATGTTTCTAATGCTTTCGTGAATAATAAGTATCGGAAGAAGGATCAAATTGATCATAGGGAAACAACACCATAAGCTCTGATTATAGTAAGAGGAAGGACAACCAACAGAAAATCTAAAGGATCTGGAAAGGTGAACAGATCCCGCTCAAAGTCGAGAGGAGTATCATCAAGAAGAAATCTTATAGAAGATGAAAGTGTCTATTGTCACCAGAAAGGGCATTAGAAAAAAAATTGTCCAAATAAAGAGAAATCAACTGTAAACATTGAACAAAAAGAAAATGAAGAGGAATAAGCTTTTTTGGTTTCATCATCAGACGACCATTTTGATAGATGGATTTTGGATTCCGAATGTTCCTACCATATGTGTCCAAACATGCAATGGTTCTTACATTTCCAAAAGCTTGATAGTGGAGTTGTGCTTATGGGCAATGATAATACCTGTCATACAAAAGGTATTGGAACGATTTGTTTGAAGATGCATGACGGTACAATTAAATGACTCAATGATGTCAGATATATTCTAGATTTGAAAAAGAATCTCATATCTCTGAGAGTTAGACTCTAATGGTTATAAGGTGACCATTGAAAATGAAGTCATGAAGGTTGTTCGAGGTGTATTTTGGCAATGAAGGGTACTCTGAAGAATAATCTGTATTTTTTAGATAGACAAACAGTTACAGAAAGTGCAGCTATATCCAGCAGTTTTGAAGATGATGAATATGATACTTCCCAACTCTGGCACATGCGCTTAGTGCATGTTGAAGAAAAGGTCATGCAAAATTTGATAAAACAAGGTACACTGAAAGGTGCTAAGACTGGAAAACTAAGTTTTTGTTAGCATTGTGTCTTCGATAAGCAAACGAGAGTCAAATTCGGCACCGCAACTCATCATACCAAGGCAACACTGGATTATGTTCACACTGATGTTTGTGATCCTTCCATAAATGCTTCATTGGGAGGTAAACATTGCTTTATAACTTTTATTGATGACTTTTTCAGATATGTTTGGATTTATACTATGAAGTGTAAAGATGAAGTTAATATATATCTTTCTTAAATGGAAGAAGATTATTGAAACTCAAACTTGTAGAAAGCTCAAGCGACTCAGATAAGATAATAGTATAGAATACAAATCAGATCCATTCCTGAAAGTCTATCAGAATGAAGGAATAATCAGACACTTCACAGTTCATGGCACTCCACAATAAAATGGTGTAGCAGAATGAATAAATTGAACCCTAGTTGATAAAGTTTGATGTATGTTGTCTCAATCAGGCTTGAATAAAGAATTTTGAGCAGAAGCTTTGACGTATGCCTCTCATATTATTAATAGATTACCTTCTATTGCAATTGATGGGAGAACTCCTATAGAGGTATGTCTAGAAAATTTGCTTTAGATTATGATTGTTTACATATTTTTGGATGTCTAGCATACTATCATGTCACGGAATCCAAACTGGATCCTAGTGCCAAAAAAGCTATTTTCATAGACTTTAGTTAA
Source organism: Rhamnella rubrinervis (assembly GCA_007844105.2). Lineage (NCBI taxonomy): Eukaryota > Viridiplantae > Streptophyta > Magnoliopsida > Rosales > Rhamnaceae > Rhamnella > Rhamnella rubrinervis. The sequence goes on along the minus strand of CM017583.2, from coordinate 3,688,546 downwards.
GGAGTTAAGACATTCAGACTTTAGAATCCTAAGTCAAAGAAGATCGTTGTAAGTCGAGATGTTACTTTGGCCAATTTGCAATGCAGAAACATAAAACTCAAGAGAAGGATAATGAGAATCTAAATTCTCTACAGCAGGTGGAGTTTGACGGACCTAACATTCCAAAAGAACCTGTTCAAACTATTGGTCATCCTGACTATGAATCTGATGATCAATATGAAATCTCGAGTGAGGTGGAGGTTTCATCACCAGTACAGCAGTCAGAGTTTATTGCCACCAGTAGACCAAAAAGGAACATTCAAAAACCTACTTGTTACTCAGACATGGTGGTATACATCCTTTCAGCAATTGATGATGATGTCCCAAATACTTACAAAGAATCAGTATACAGTCCTGATAATGTTAAGTGGAAGAAGGCAATGAATAAAGAAATAACATCACTTCATTATAATTAGACTTGGAAGTTGGTTTCACTTTCAAAGGATAAGAAGACAATTGGGTGCAATTTGGTATATGCCAAGAAGGATGGAGTTCCTAATATAGACAATATCAGATACGAAGCCAGACTTGTAGCAAAAGGTTACGCTCAAAATGAAGGAATAGATTACAACGAGGTATTCTCGTATGCTGTGAAGTATGCATCTATTCAAATATTATTGGCTTTGGTGGCACAATTTGATATGAAGTTATTCCAACTCGACGTGAAAACTGCATTTCTCCATGAAACTTTAGATGATGAAATCTATATGTCTCAGCCAGATGAGTTTAAAGTTTCCGGACAAGAGAATTGGGCTTGCAAGTTAAGTAAGTCACTATATGGCTTAAAATAGTTACCTAGATAGTGGTATAAGAGGTTTGACAGCTTTATGATAAATTAAATGTACATACACAGTCAGTTTGATCATTGTGTCTATTTTCATAAACTTTAAGATAGTACTTTCGTTTATTTGCTCATATATGTGGATGACATGCTGATAGCATCTAAAACAAAAATGAGATCGATAAACTGAAGGCTCAGTTAAGTTTAAAATTTGAGATGAAGGATCTTGGAGAAGTCAAGAAGATTCTTATAATGAAAATTACAAGAGGCAGGGTGAAAGGTACAATCTGTTTGACTCAGACTCAGTATTTAAAGAAAGTACTTTAAAGGTTTGAAATTTATGACAAAACTAAACCAGTAAATACACCGTTAACTCCACACTTCAAATTGAGTGCATTAATGTCACCAAGTACAAAATCTGATAAGGAAAAGATGAAGCATATTTCATATGCAAATGCAGCTAGTGCTTTAATGTATGCAATGGTGTGTACTAGACCCTATATTTCACATGTTGTAAGTATGATAAGCCGTTACATGTATAATCCTAGTAAAAGCCACTAACAAGCAGTGAAGTGGATCCTACGGTACATCAGGATACTGTGGATGTTGGTTTGAAGTTCGAGAGAGATAAGAATATTGATAAACATTTAGTTGGATACGTGGATTCATATTATGCTGGTGATCTTAACAAGCGCCGATCTACTACTGGCTATGTGTTCACAATAGCAGGAGGACCAGTAAGTTAGAAATCAACCTTACAGTTAACAATGGCTTTGTCAACTACAGAGGTAGAGTATATGGCTATAATTGAAGCTTTCAAGGAAACTATTTAGCTTCATAGATTGATAGAAGACTTGAAAATTGTTTAGAAAAACATGGAGGTATTTTATGATAGTCAGAGTGTTATTTGTTTAGCAAAGAACCAAGTATATCATGGTCGTACCAAGCATATGGATGTTCATTTTCACTTCATCCAGGAGATAGTAGATAAGGAGACATTCCACTATAGAAGATCAGAACTGCAGATATGCTAACCAAGGGGGATACAGAGATCAAGTTCCAATACTGTTTGAACTTGATCAACATCTATGAACTTGGAGCGCCTAAGGACGTACCGGAGGCAGCACTGATTGATGGATTCTCGCCAAGGTGGAGATTATTGAAAAAATGGCTCAAATCTATTCAACTTTGGCAACTCAAACAACTATCAATAATGGCAATTTCAAATAGTCAATAATAACAACTCCAGCAAAGTTCAAATTATCTTCTTAATTCGGTGCAATACAATTTAAATTTGTAAATCTTGAATTCACACTATGTAAATGTCTATATAAGGACATGAGATATCTGATAATTGTAAGGGGTGTGTAAGAGAAGTTAGAGTCTTCGTTTGTAAACTCTCTTCTTAACTTCTCTCTAGAATACACTGACTGCCTCTTGTGGACGTAGGCAAATTGCCGAACCACATAAATTCTGTGTTTTGTTATTGTTTTCTTGTTTGTCTTTCAATTTCTACGCAATTGGTACAACAGCAACAACCAACAATTAAAAAAGTTACTTCTAATTATGGTTAAATCCATACAGGCCAAGGTTCTAGCCTTTTATGTTTGATTTCATAGTTATACAAATGCTACATTTCTAGCTTTTCATGTTTGATGCGTCAATGCATATATAATTCAAACTTGAACAAAGAAAAGTTAGAAAACAATACAGCAAATGTTAATGTTTCTTAGGATAAGGTGACCAATATATGCATATATATGTTAAAAAGGATTTTCATTTTAGGGTAATTTTGTCAAATGCCCATCTTAATAATGGAATTTGCAAAATTACTCACGCGCTTATAATCTTTTTTAAAATACTTAAATATACCTTATTAGTTAACACTCATAACTACTTATATATAATTCTCATTTTTTATTTTTTACCTTTTATTTTCTTTTTTTCTCTACTCTTATAATTTTTAGTTATTTTGCAGTATGTTTTTATGTGAAACTACATCTATATTGTGAGCATTTTAATTTTTGAATTAAAAAATTTCAATAAATATTGAATGAAATATAATTTTTATAAATTTATTTATTTTTATTTTTTATTGTAAAAATGCTAATTTTCTGCGAGCTCCGCCCACCTATTTTCGGTTAGTTCGCCTATTTTTTATGGTTAAAATATCTAAAAAACTAAAAAAATTATAAAAAATTATATCTTATTCAATACTTATCAAAATAATTTGATTCAAAAACTAAAATATTATAAATTGATTTGGTTTTATAAAAAAAAAAAAGCCACAAAATAAATAAAAATCATAGAAGTAGAGAAGAAAGGGGAACAAAAAAGAGGAATGAGATCGTAGTTGTATTAAATAAAAATTAAAATCTCATAAAAATCAATAAAATTGCAAAAATCATATTTCATTTCGTATTTATTGAAATGATTTAATTTAAAAACTAAAATACTCATTAATTGATTTAGTTTTATTAAAAAAAATATGCATTAAAATAAACAAAAATCATGAGAGAAGAGAATATATGAAAAAATAAGAAAGAAAATGAGTTATAAGGTTTACTTATAATAAAGGGTATTCTAGATATTATTAGGGTTTGATGAGTATTTTTTAAAATACTATAAGTGCATAGGTATTTTTACAATTCTAATTAATGAAGTGAGCATTTAACCAAATTAACTTTGATTATATGGTTATATAAAATAGTTGAAACGGTGATGATGTCATTTTTAATTTTCTTTCCCATGTATCCTTCACCTACCCAAGGACCATAGCACTGATTTTCTTTGGGCTAAACATCTTAGTTTCGTCCTAAACCTTGATTTGAATATAAGGCTTATCAAGGATAAATTTTGAATTTCAAAATTGAATTGGCTAATTTTATCTTATAAAATTCTTTTTTAAAAAAAATAAAATAAAGCTCAACCATTATGAGTCTATTTTATTATTAAAATAAAATATGTATATATAAAAACATCTCCAATAGAAAATATTATAGTAAAATAATATCAAACTCTCAACACAAACCCAAAAAAGCCATTGCGTATATAGTATTAGACCATCTTCAATGGTATTATTTAAAATAAAAGGTATAATTTGTATAATAAAAACTATCTTTATTAATATTTGAAAATAAAGAGTGAAAAAATTTATTTAAATCCAATAGACTCTTTATATTTTTGTTCTTCATTTTGATTTTTTCCATAAGCATTAATGACCAAATTTCCCTTCCACCATAAGGTTGGAATAAAAATATTATAAAAATTAATTAATAGAGCACATAAAAATAAAAATATTATAAAAATCAATTAATAGAGCACATAGAAACTTGAAGTGTATTAATTAAAATATAAATAAAGAGTGAGTTTTGGCTCTCTAGATATGGAGAGCCCAACTGACTCTCTAATTTAATTTTTAGATATAAAGAGTCTGTTGGACTCTAATTTTACAGAATAACTCTTTAAAATACAAAAGTTTATAATATACAGAACCCATTGGAGATGCTCTTATACAATGTAATTATATGTCAAAGAAAATAAAATATCAAATTCCTAATTGCACAAACCCCATAAAAGCTTTATGTTTTATGTTATATGATATTTTATAATATTAATTTAATATTTATTATATACCCATATATTTTGGGTATGTAACTAAAAAGTGCTAAATATGCACCTTCACTTCATGATCCAATCCCACTCAACTCCTTCATTATCATGCTAGTGCGAAGTGGATGAGAGAAAATCTCATCCACTTCTGTGGTTACACAATAACCGCTCTCTCACCTATACATGCCACATCCTATATGTACAGGTTGTACATTAATCGCAACACATACCACATCTTTACTTACGTGCATACCAAGCATGTGCACATTTTCACACCTGCATTGCCACTCACCCACACCTCAACTGCTAAGTAACTAATCCCATACCCTCACACTCCTATATTCTAGGCGTTTAGTCACAAGTGGAAGGGAGGAGCATAGAGCACAAGACATGGAACTAAAACATTCTTCCACCCTTCTATGTAAACCTCAAATGACACTCAGCTTAGGTACGCTTTGGAACCTTCTTGCTTAATAATTTCTTCAACCATTTTCGATCACTGACTTGAATGACGAAGTGTTCTTAGCTGATACTATACTGGTGCCCTAAAGCTTATTAATCTTCTTTTTTGTTTTAAGGTCCTTAAACACACTCCAAGTCCTTTTGAGCAGTGTAAAATAGAAATAGTTTTCTTATTAAAACATTTGGCACTGTCTGTAGGAAACCTAATTCTCACTTTATAAAGGTTTCAAGCTCGTTGAAAAGCAAAATGACATCTGACAATGAATTTTAAACTTCTTTAACTTCTAAAAAAATAAAAAAAAAATGAGGGAAAGATGACGTTACACTGCAATTGTAACTTAACTCAAGATTCACGCTGGCTAATTTCGAAAATATTATGGTAAACTTAGTAGAGAATTTTAAATGGGTATGGTGCCTTCTCCACCTCCTCGGAACAGGAATATGCATCTCCTTACCCACACCATTTCAAGAGGCACATATATGAACTTGAATTAAGGGAAATAATAATCTAGAAGGCACCTTACTAATGCACCTTAAGGCACACTTTAGCTTTTAGTGCACCTCACAAGTATACTTAAGTAGTGCACTATACCCATTGCACCTCACTAGTGTACCTCAATTGTGCATAGTGTACCCTAGTGCACCTTATAAGTACACCTCACCAATGCACTCACCCCACTGCACTTCACTAGTGCACCTTAGTGCATGTCAAATGTGCATCTCAGTGCACATCAATTGTGAACCTCAATCTAAGTGCATCTTAGGCATACCCTGTACTTAGTGTGCATGCACTTAGTGTAGCATACCCTAATAGGCGCCTAGTGTGGCCAACTCAGCTCCCATAACTTCTGCTCCAAGACAGCTTCAAAAAGATTTAGCTCCTAGAGCTCTTCAACTCTTATAACTTTTGCTCCAAGAGAGCTTCAACGCCTAGCTCTTGAGTTCCTATAAAAAAAAAATTAGTAGGTGTAATTAGTAATTGTATTGAATTACTATATGCACCGCACTCTGACACAAAAATAATGCCTATAAATTGTGGGCTTCATTGAATAACTATATGCACCCTAAACATAAAACACACTTTTGGTTGTGGAAGCTATATATACACTGGTGCATTTAGTAATTTCATTGAATTACTATATGCACCCCAAACACAAGATACGCAGCAAGGCATACACACCAGTCACTGTGCATTTAGTAATTTTATTGAATTCTATATGCACCCTAAACATTAAGCAAGCGCCCATAAATTTTGGGCGCGCCATTTTCGTGTAAGCATAGTTTTTTAGTATACCAACGCTCAGAAAATTTAGGCGCGACAATTATATTCTCTGTAAAAATCTTCTACTTTAATAATTTCTTAAAAAAAAATCTTGTTTAAAGTCAACTTTAGGAGTAAGTATTTTTCTCATATTTTAAATTTATGCTTTTATTTATTCCATTATATTTCAAATTTAATTTTCTATATTTAAAATAAATATAGTTAGCAAGCATTTTTAAATATTTTGTCAAATTTTGAAAACACTTCAACATGTGGTATAGTTTGAAAATATCAATTTCTATTTAGCTATATTAATCAAATATTATTATTAATTATTATTTAATTTTATCTACTATTTGATTTATATAGTTAGAGGGCAAATATTATAAGGTATTTTATAATATTAATGCCCAATTCTGAGGAGGTTAGACGGTGTTCAACCGGACTGCCCAGCCCTACCGATGGCTTTCCGGTTCTTTCTTTCTGCTTTGGGACTTTATTCATTCCGATGTGGTGGATGCGGTGAAATCTTTCTTTCGAGCTATTCATCCGCCTAAATTCAAATTTTATGGTGCTTCCCGCTGCGTGCGGACTCAATGGATAAGTTCGTCCAATCATGTTGGGAAACTTCCTTTTCAAGGTGGTTTCTAAGATTTTAGTTGATCGGCTACGGGTCGCCAGTAATTGTTTCGACAATCACTTGGTTTCATCAGAAATGTGGAGGACCGCATCGCGATTGCTTCGGACCGGTCAATCACCTTAAAGTTTTTTGGTAATGTGGCTTTGAAGATAGACATTCATAAGGCTTTTGACTCTATGGTGGGACTTTCTGGCTGGCGCTTTTATGTTTGTTTCGCACCAAATTTTGCTCGTGGATCGATCTATTCTCACCTCAAAGAAAGATTTTGCTTATTAATGGGGTTCCGAGGTTACTTTAGTTGTTCCCGGGGTTCCAAGGTGATCCACTTTCTCCCTTTTATTCTATTGCCAAGATTTTTTGAAAGGTGTATTTATCTCGGATGGTCTCCCATGGCTCTCTCTGCCGATTTCCTCCCAGGAACTCCTCCCCACTCACCTCCTTTATGCACGACGCGTGCTCATGTTTTGCGAGGGACTTATCGAATTTGACCGTGTTTTGATGCCCTATGCCTCTACGCTCTATTTCAGGTCAGTCAACTCGACAAATCCACATTTATTTTGGTTCGGTGTCTAGTCCCGCGCCAAGATTTTGGCGGACTTCGAATCAAGTCGGGTCGCCTTTATCTATCCTGGCCCCTTTTAAAGGAAGTCCTACAGCTATTCTTCGCCTCATCGCCGATCGGATTTTGGAGCGGTTAGCCTCGAAAGGCCGTACCTCTCGATGGCGGTCGGTTGTGCTTGATTAACTTCGGTGATTACCTCAAGTTTGTCCACACGCTTATGGTCTACAAATGGCCGGTGGGATTTCAAGTCTCTTAATGGCTATTCGAACTTCCTTCGACCTGATCTTCTCGGTTCGAATCGGCCTCGGTTGCTTGTCCACTGTCCCACTAATCGGGTTTGGGTCCGAAAACCCGGTCACCTTTAATAAGGCTTTCTTGAGTAAGTTGGCTTGGAAGTTGATGAACAAGGATTCATTCGTTTTCGTTTCCTTCGCGCTTCAGGAAAGTGAACCCTCAGATATACGCTTCCTCGACCGGCCCGCTCGGTTTCTATCTTACCATTTCGAGGGGCGATTTGGATCATCTGGTTCACCTGTGGTTCGCTTTCTAGGTTGACAACCGGCCTGGGGATGCCCATTATTGAGTTGTTACAAAACTCGAGATTTATCGACCCGGACACCTGGTATGCGATCGGTTGATTCTAATGGCAATTGGAACCTTAGTTTCCGTGCGCTTTTCCGATTGTGCTCGGGGTGAGGTGGCGATTTTGATGGGCCAGTAGGATGAGAGAGTTTGGCCCCATTCACCGCCATTTCGAGATATCTATCTTCACCTTTCGGCACGCGCCTCCGATGTAGGTTGAACACGTTTGGAAGTGTTTTATTCCTCCCTTCGCTTCGTTTTGGCGTATTCTTCGGCCGATTCCAACCGACGATGTCTTGATTAGGAGGGTTTCTCCCCGCCTTCAAAATGGATTTGTGGTAAGGACTTAAAAACTTCTCATCTCTTTTGACTTGCCCTCGCGCCATTCGATTGTCTTGGGGTTGCCGGATCGTTAGTTACTTCCATCGGTGGTTCTATGTTTGAGAAGGCTATGGAGGCTTCATTAAGCATTAGTCTTCAATCTTTGGACGGCATTATTGTTAGTGCTCTCTCGCTATTTGGTATGTTAGGAATCAAAGGCATTTTAGTAATATCTTCATTCCTCTGCGTTCTTTGGCTTTTATGTGGCTTCGACTAGGGAAGCAAATGCTATTCAAAACACGATGCACAACTCCATTGGTGATCTTCGATCCTCGAATTTGGGGTTGCGGTTTGCGCTCGCTCCTCGGTTTATTCGGTGGTTTGTCTCCCGCTGGGGATGGTTGAAGGTTAATACCGACGATGCCGGATGGTTGTCGGGCGGGTGTTGCGGTGGATACCGTAGTAGGGCTTCATTAAAGGTAGTTTCGCTCATCGGACTCGTGTTATGCCTTTGAGTGAGCTGGGTGCTATTATTGCTATTGGCGTCTAGAGATTTCGGTTGGGATCATCTTTGGTTGGAGTGTGACTCCACTTATGTCAATTTGCTTCTTTTTCGAGGAGGTAGTCCGGTCTACAAATCAAGATGGGTCAACCGCATTAGTTATATTTCCAGATCCATTCGGGTTTCTCACATCTTGAGGGAAATCGTGGCGGATGCTCTTTCAATTCTTCGCTTCGCACCCATGGTGGTGGGTCTTATCTTGTACCAATGCATTATAGAAATGTCAATGGTTTTGCAAACTATAGATTTAGAAAGTAATTTAATCGTTGTATCTTGTTACCCCTTCTTTTTCGGATTGAGATTTTCCCTTTCGGGTTTTCCCTCTTTCGTGTTCTAATGGTGGCGACGGCCGTTGTTTTTCTTTCTTTTATTACTTGGTAATATTTTCTTTTGTACTCGTTTATTTGTGTCTCTATACCCATTTGTAATTGTTGTATCTGCTTGTAATCTTTTTATTTATTAAATTTTTGCTTGTTCGGTGTGGGTTTGGAGGGGTGCCAACCTAGTTGGGATGTCTCCGCCCGGGTTAAGAGGGATGCCAACCTAGTTTGGATGTCTCTTTCCGCCTATCCGGCAATTAATCTCTTCTGATTAATTTAATATTTATTATATACCCATATATTTTAAATACGTGTCCAAGAAATGCTATACACCTCCATTTCAGGATCCAGTCTCACTCAACCTTTCACTACTATTGTGGGATCTGAATCATTTGTTTTTAAATTTAAGAATAAGTATATTATTTTTTTTTATTGTTTAGTTGAGATAAACATGATTATATAGGATTTTATTATTTTAAATAAAGTAGATTCAAATCTGGTTTTTGAACAGAACTGATAAGGTTTTTGGATTATTATTATTATTATTATTATTATTATTATTATTTAAAAAAAAGAGTTCAAGTCAAACTCAATTTCTTAAGTCATTTACAGATCTATGACTATGCATTTTTGAAAAAAAAAAAAACGTACGGTTTTAGAGAGGAACGTCTGAGAGTTTTTGAGGGTTTGAAAAAAGACCAGTAGGAACCTACTGATTTTGGAAGGTGAGTAATAAATGTTTTGATCAAAGAAACCTGAAGATTTGATTTTTCTTGTGGAAGATTTAAATACTAAGTCTTTTTTCTTTCTTTTTCTTAAGATTTATTTTTTTTAAGCTTGATTTGGGGGCTAGGTTTTTGCAACTTTTCAAGATCAAATCAAGGATTTCAGGTAAGATTCTTAACCCCAAGATGCTTTATGTGTTTTCTTTGCTGTTCTTGATAAATGAATTATTGAAATTTTGGGTTATCTATAAACTCTGCTGAAAAACCTGTCTATTTAGGGGGTATTTGAATTTTCATGACCTGCATTTGATATTGAAAATTTTTGAATGATTTGCATTAGATAGATCTATGAATTTTAAACGTTTTGGTTTTTGTTTCAACTCAATCCGAATTCTCTATAATTAATTATGAATTTTCAAAATTCTCTGTTTCAAGTTGTAAAATTCTGAACAGTTCGGTTCTCAGTATATTTTCGATAGGTAACTCAATTCTTTTTAATTTGAAATTTTTATATGCTTTATCTAAGACCGTCTGAAACATATGTATGAAAAATCACGAATTTTGGAGGCATATATAATTAACTGTGAATTTTATAATTTTCTGTATCACTGCTAGGTTGGTTTTACAAGTTTGATTCTTAAATTTGGAAACCAAGTTTATTTTACCTAGTAAATTCTGGGAAAATTTCAGCAGATAGATATATGTCGTATTGTTGTTTTGGTGATGATTTTAGGTCAATCAGAATTTTCATGAATTAGTTATAATTTTTGAAATCCATCTGGTTCATTCTTTTCATACAGTGACTGTTTGTATAAATTATTTTCGTTAAAATACTTATTGATCATGCAAAATGCTGAAATTTATTTGAGTTTTTATGGACACATGGATTGATTATTTTCCATTTGAATTGAATTGATTGGTTGGGTATAGTCTGATTTATGAATTTTTTTTTTGTAGAATGATTTTTGAATTTATTTGTATGGAGATTATGCAATTTGTGTTGATTGTGGAATAGAATTTGACGCAGATATTTTCTTTTTGCAATGGATATCTGTAGTAATGTTTTAATATTTGTGTGTGTCAAACATGTAGTTGATTAAGGTTATAAGTTGCCTAAAATAATGAATAAACGTAGTGAGAATGCATGTATGAGTTTAATAATGTACGACGGATTATGAACGGTACATTACATTTGGTTGGTACATAAAAGCACTATACAAATATTTGAGTTTGATCATGACAAACTAAGTAAGCTATATGTGAGATTGAAATGCTTACTGTGTGATGCTATAAGTGAGATTGAGATGCATGCACACTTATGATTTGATATGTTATGGTATGTGAAAGAAAATTCCAACCAATAAGCATAATGTTAAAGCATTGACTGGCATATGTTATAATTGCATAATAAGTTTGACTTACGATATTGATTGTGATTAAGGTTGCATATGGATGCATACTTTAATTGTGTGGGAATTCTACTGAGTTATTTAATTCACGTCTTAATTTGTTTATTTATTTTTCTCAGGTAATAATGCATAAAATGATTTATCTTTCATGATAATTATTGAAAATGGTGAACTATGTGGCTGCTCAAGAGGGGAGACCTTTGAAGTACAAAGTGAAGGTTTTCCAATATTATGATGAGGAGTTGAGTTTATCAACATTGAATTTTATTTGTGGTTTATGTTTTAGGAAATAAGAAAGGAGTATGAATGTTTTTGTTTATTTAAGCATATTATTGTTTTAATATGTGAGTTTTGAATTGGATATTTTCCTTTTGTTAAGGATTTAAAAAAAAATGAACAACATTAGATTTAATCGTAAAGAGTGTTTTGACAATCAAGGTATGGGTCTTGTTTGTTCAAAGGCTTTTATACAGAAAATATATATTAAGTTTTTTTTAAAAATGTTTTCCGCAAATACATGTACGTATTGCTTTGGTAGCCATCTCGGTCTTGTTCGTTTTATGGAGCTTGGTTGGGGTGCATTACAATTTTGGTATCAGAGCATGGTTACGAACCTTGTGGCATATTTTGATAAAAATAAATATTTAATTTATATTATTCTTATGAATGTTATAAATATTTGGTTTTAGAAATTAGTTGTACTCCCAAAGGAACCTCAAGAGCTTCATGAGATCACCATGACCATGAGGTATATTTGATTTCTTTTTATTGTCTGACCCTTGATTAAATTTATTTGTTTTTGTAAAATGATCTTTATTAGGAAGATGTCTGGCAAGCCTAAGGATGTAGAGGAGTATAAGGAAATCCAAAGATCTTGGCATTTCCCTCTGACTCTTCTGATGACTCAAGTTCAGATTCTTTCATAGAGGAGGATCCTGAAGAAGATCTTGAGGAAGATCCGGAGGAGGATCTTGAAGAATAAAATGAACCAGTGGATGAAGAAATTGAGATATTGGAGTATAAACTAGAGATAGAGGGAGGTGAAAAACAAAAAGACAATTCGGTGATAGAGGACTATCCCGAAAGTAGGGAATTCTTTAGGTGGTTTGGAAATAAAAAGAGGAAAAGAAATATGATCCATAGTAGGCCATTTAGGCCCAGAACTTGTAAGCAGAAGAGGAAAATCTTATATGTTACTAAAGTGGTTCCTAAACCTATAGGGTTGGGGATTGATGAGTCGGAAGTGGAGTCTGTCCCTAGGAGACTCCGAACAGAGTTGAGGCGGTTGGCGTAGGTGACTTAGGTTTATTTTATTTTATTTTCTTTATGTTATCATTAGTTAGGATTTCAATTAATAGTGGTTGGCGTAGGTGACTAAGGTTTATTTTATTTTATGTTATCATTAGTTAGGATTTCAATAAGTGGTTTATGTTAACTTTATTAAAGTTATTAATAAAATTTGTTATTTTGGTACCATTATGTAAAGTGTTTAAGTTTATATATGTGATTGATATTTCTATGCAATAAAAATGCATATATGATTGTTTAGAAGTGCAAGTAATTGAATAAGTTGTTGAAACTTATGGAACTGTGATGATGGTATGTCTGTTCCTTATCAAGTTTCAAATTAGATTATTAAATTACTGGTGATTTGTGTGTAGTACATCATGGCACACCCTAGGACTAATGTTGTAGACGGGCAAGCTCCTAACATCAACGAGGCAGCTCAAGTGATGCTTCAGGCTTTGGCTGCGAATATGGGATATCAACCGCTGACCAAGAGACAAAATTGCTGATGTGATTGAGAGGTTCAGGCGACAGAGACCCCCGACCTTCTCTGGTCTACCAATCCAATTCAAGCTAACAATTGGATAAGGGAAATAGAGATGGCTTTTGAATTGATGACCTGTTCATAAACTCAAAAGGTAATTTGCGCTACGCACCTGCTGAGAGACAGCGCAATGCATTAGTGGGATTCAGCTAAGAGGGCACATATGGTTGCTGAAAACCCTATGACCTGGACTCAGTTTAAGGAGATATTTAATAACAAGTATTTCCCCCTAAGTCTGCGAAGTGCAAAAGAAGCAGAATTCCTACATCTGAAACAAGGTAACATGATCTTAGTGGAATATGATAGGAAATTCGAAGAACTCTGCAGATATGCTCCAAGACTGGTTACAAATGAGTATGAAAAGGTGCGCCAATTTGAAGATGGATTGAACGATGAACTTTTCAACGCAGTGGCATGTATGTGACTGCCAACTTATGGTGAGGTACTGCAAAGTGCTCAAATCATAGCCGATAGGAAGGCTAGAAGGAAAGCGGTAGGAGAAGATTCAACCTCAGGGAGTAAGCCATGGAATCAAAACAACCACAATAATAAGAGAAAGTTTGGAGGTAGAAGGCAGGACAATAAGAAACTGAGGACAGAAGAAACTAGAAAGGAGTTTCCTACTTGTGAGACGTGTGGAAAGAAACATGTCGGCGAATGTTACCGAAAAACTGGAGCCTGTTTTAATTGTGGAAAGACTGGGCATCTTATAAGGAACTGTCCAGAACCTAAAAAGGGGGATACAAGAACTCAAGGTCGAGTGTATGCGATGGCGAGGAACCAGGCTGTTGATTATCCTAACGTGGTAGCAGGTACACTTTCTGTAACTAGTCAAGAAGCATATGTTTTATTTGATTCTGGGTCAACACATACCTTTGTGTCTAGTAAGTTTGCTAAGACATTGTCCGTAAAGTCTGAAAAATTAGACTTTGAATTGTGTTTCTATGCCTGCTGGAAGTTTAATTTATGCTTGAGAAATTTTGAAGTCTTGTGAAGTTGTTCTAGGAGGCAAGACTATCTTTGTTGATTTTATTATTTTGGATATGCATGATTTTGATGTAATTTTTGGAATGGACTGGATGTCCATGAATGGAGTTAGTATCCACTGTAAAGAGAAAAAGATTCTCTTCACGATGGAAGGCAATACTATGGTGTTTGAAGGTGAAAAGTCAAGACCACTTCCACGTGTTATTTCTGCACTTCAAGCTTTAAGAATTATAAAGAAAGGGTGTCAAGCCTTTTTAGCAAGTGTGATGGATGCAAGCGCAGCAACTCCATCGCTCACTGATGTCAAGATTGTTCGGGATTATCAAGACGTGTTTCTGGAAGATTTACCTGGATTGCCACCAAAATGAAAAGTTGAATTCTCGATTGAACTTGTGCCTGGAACCGCACCAATTTTGAAGACCCCTTATAGGATGGCCCCAGCAAAATTGAAAGAGCTTAAAGAACAATTACAGGAGTTGTTGGATAAGGGATTCATTCGACTAAGTGTTTCACCATGGGGTGCACCAGTGCTGTTTGTGAAGAAGAAAGAAGGGACGATGAGTATGTGTATTAATTATAGAGAGTTTAATCGTGTAACTATTAAGAACAAGTATCCTTTACCGAGAATTGAAGATTTGTTCGATCAATTACAAGGAGCCAAGGTGTTTTCAAAAATAGACCTTCGATCCGGATATCATCAGCTAAAGATTAAAGAGAGTGATATACCTAAAAGTGTCTTTCGAACAAGATATGGATACTATGAGTTCTTGGTGATGCCTTTTGGATTAACGAATGCCCCTGCGGTGTTTATGGATCTCATGAATAGGGTATTTAAAGATTTCTTGGACAAGTTTGTGATTGTGTTTATTGATGATATTTTGGTTTATTCAAAGAGCAAAGAAGAGCACGAACGACATTTGGAAGCAGCTTTACAACGACTTAGAGAGAAGAAGTTATGCCAAATTCAAGAAATGTGAATTTTGGCTAGAAACAATATCCTTTCTTGGTCATATTGTTTCTAAGAGATGAATAGAAGTTGACCCAAGTAAGGTTGCAGCTGTTAAGAATTGGAAGACTCCAACGAATGCTGGGAAAGTAAGAAGTTTTCTTGGGTTAGCTCTATATTATAGAAAGTTCGTGGATGGTTTTTCAAAGATCGCATTGCCTTTAACGGAGTTAACAAGGAAAGACGTTAAGTTTTTCTGGTCCGACACTTGTGAAAGAAGTTTTCAAGAACTTAAAAAGAGATTGGTTACCGCGCCTGTGCTAACCATACCGAATGGAGAAGATAAGTTTACTATTTATAGTGACGCATCAGGAACTGGCATTGGTTGCGTATTGATGCAAGGAAGAAAAGTGATAGCATACGCATCGCGACAATTGAAGCCTTATGAGCAAAACTATCCTACACACGATTTGGAACTTGCAGCGGTAATGTTCGCATTGAAGATTTGGATACATTATCTCTATGGAGTGAAGTGTGAAATTTTCACCGACCACAAAAGTTTGAAATACTTCTTTACACAAAAGGAGTTAAATATGAGGCAAAGGAGGTGGTTGGAATTAGTCAAAGATTATGACTGTGTGATTGACTATCGTCCGGAAAAGTTAACTCTGTTACTGATGCTTTGAGCAGGAAGTACGCTGGTATGAATGCAAGCCTCATTATGAAGCAACGAAAACTCTTGGAAGATTTGAGAAAGCTGGATATCGAAGTGATCGTAGGATGTTTTCCGGGAGGTTTAGCTACACTAAAGTTGCAACCAGCGATTGTCGAAAGAATCAAGGTGACACAACGTCAAGACCCCAGTTTGGAGGAAATAAGGAATGAAGTAATTCAAGGAAAGAGGCCAGAGTTCAATATTTGCAGTGATGGTACATTGAGGTTTGGAGATCGTTTGTGTGTACCCAATAATGAGAGTATAAAGAAAGAATTAATGGTGGAGGCTCATTGTACGCCATATTCGATACACCCTGGAAGTACAAAAATGTTCAGGGATTTAAGAGAGGTGTACTAGTGGACAAATATGCGAAGAGAGATCGCACAATTTGTGGAGCAATGCTTAACTTGCCAACAAGTTAAAGCAGAGCATCAAAGACCATCTGGTTTGCTGAAGTCATTAATGATACCTGTCTGGAAATGGGAGCACATCGCTATGGATTTTGTGGTTGGATTACCGCAAACATTGCGATGATTGAATGCTATTTGTGTGATTGTATATAGACTCACAAAGTCAGTACATTTCTTGCCAATTAAGACGACTTATACATTGGAGCAGTTAGCGCAACTTTATATCAATGAGATTGTAAGGTTACATGGGGTGCCTGTTTCAATTGTGTCGGATAGGGATCCGCGGTTCACATCGATATTTTAGAAGAGCTTACATGGAGCCATGGGTACGAAATTAAAGTTTAGTACTGCGTTTCATCACAAACTGACGGACAGTCGGAGAGGACCATTCAAATTTTTGGAGGATATGTTGAGAGCTTGCATGATTGATTTTAAAAGATCATGGGATGAACATATACCTCTCGTAGAGTTTGCGTACAATAATAGTTTTCAAGCTACTATTGGTATGGCACCGTATGAGGCATTGTACAGAAGAAAATGTAGATCTTCTGTACATTGGGATGAAGTCGGCGAACGAAAACTTATTGGACTAGAGATTTTGCAGCAAACACAAGATGTGGTTGCAAAGATTAGAGAGGGAATCAAGACGGCTCAGGATTGTTAGAAAAGTTATGTGGACAATCGACGAAAAGAATTGGAATTTGCAGTTAGAGACAAAGTTTTCTTGAAGATAGCACCATTGAAGGGTATCATGAGATTTGGCAGGAAAGGGAAGCTAAGTCCACGGCTCATTGGACCGTTTGAGATTCTTAAAAGAATTGGTGATTTAGCTTATTGTTTAGCTTTACCACCTAATCTTTCAAGTGTTCACAATGTGTTTCATGTATCGATGCTAAGAAAGTACATTTTTTACCCTTCGCATGTACTTAGTTATGAACCTTTAGAGATTCGAGAAGATTTAACATACGAGGAGCAGCCTAAAAGAATTCTACAATGCAAAGAAAAAGTACTGCAAAGAAAGAATATAGCATTTGTAAAAGTGTTTTGGAAGAATCACTCATTAAGAGAAGCCACATGGGAACGAGAAGAGGAGATGATGGCAAAATATCCTCATTTGTTTGGCAGTTAGGAGTGGTACTATGTGACTTATATGAATTTGACTTATTTGAAAAATGTATGTTACTTATTTGAACTTGTTGTCTTAGAATTAATAACTTTGTTTGATAGTAAAATGTTCAATTTGGCATGTTTCAGTTTTGTTTTTGTTTCGAATTTCGAGGACGAAATTCTTTTAAGGGGTAGGTAGTTATGGGATTTGAATCATTTATTTTTAAATTTAAGAATAAGTATATTATTTTTTTTTTAGTTGAGATAAAATTTTATCAGATAAACCTGATTATATAGGATTTTATTATTTTAAATAAAGTAGATTGAAATCTGGTTTTTAAACAGAACTGATAAGGTTTTTGGATTATTATTATTATTATTATTATTATTATTATTATTATTTTAAAAAAAAAAAGTTCAAATCAAACTCAATTTCTTAAGTCATTTACAGATCTATGACTATGTCTTTTTAAAAAAAAAACAAAAACAAACGTACGATTTTATAGAGGTACGTCTAAGAGTTTTTTATTGAAAAAAGACCAATAGGAACCTACTAATTTTGGAAGGTGAGTAATAAATATTTTGATCAAAAAAACCTGAAGATTTGATTTTTCTTGTGGAAGATTTAAATACTAAATCCTTTTTCTTTCTTTTTCTTGAGATTTATTTTTTTTTTAGCTTGATTTGAGGGGCTAGGTTTTCACAACTTTTCAAGATCAAATCAAGGATTTCAGGTAGGATTCCTAACCCCAAGATGCTTTATGTGTTTTCTTTGCTGTTCTTGATAAATGAATCGTTGAAATTTTGGGTTATCTTTAAACTCTACTGAAAAACCTGTCTATTTTGGGGGTATTTGAATTTTCATGACCTGCATTTAATATTAAAATTTTTTTTTATAATTTATCATGGATAGATCTATGAATTTTGAACGTTTTGGTTTTTGTTTCACCTCAATCTGAATTTTCTATAATTAATTATGAATTTTCAAAGTTCTCTATTTCAAGTTGTAAAATTCTGAATAGTTCAGATTCTCAGTATATTTTCGATAGGTAAATCAATTCGTTTTAATTTGAAATTTTTATATACTTTACCTAAGACTTTCAGGAATATATATATGAAAAATCACGAATTTGGGAGGTATATATAATTAACTATGAATTTTATAAGTTGTTGTATCACTGCTGGGTTGGTTTTACAGTTTTGGTTCTTAAATTTGGAAACCAAGTTTATTTTACCTGGTAAATTCTGGAAAACTTTCAGCAGATAGACATATGTCGTATTGTTGTTTTGGTACTGAGTTTAGGTCAATCGGAATTTTCATGAATTAGTTATAATTTCTGAAATCTATCTGGGTCATTCTTTTCATACAGTGACTGTTTGTATAAATTATTTTCGTTAAAATATTTATTGATCATGCAAAATGCTGAAATTTATTTGAGTTTTTATGGACACATGAATTGATTATTTTCCATTGGAATTGAATTGATTGGTTGTGTATAGTCTGATTTATGAATTTATTTGTATGGAGATTATGCAATTTGTGTTGATTGTGGAATAGAATTTGACGCAGATATTTTCTTTTTGCAATGGATATCTATAGTGATGTTTTGATATTTGTGTGTGTCAAAGATGTAGTTAATTAAGGTTATAAGTTGCCTAAAATAATGAATAGACTTAGTGAGAATGCATGTATGAGTTTAATAATGTACAATGGACTATGAACGGTATATTACATTTGGTTGGTACATAAAAGCGCTATACAAATATTTGAGTTTGATCATGACAAACTAAGTAAGCTATATGTGAGATTGAAATGCTTACTGTGTGATGCTATAAGTGAGATTGAGATGCATGCACACTTATGATTTGATATATTATGGTATATGAAAGAAAATTTCAACCAATAAGCAATGTTAAAGCATTGACTGGCATATATTATAATTGCATAATAAGTTTGACTTACGATATTGATTGTGATTAAGGTTGCATATGGATGTATACTTTAATTGTGTGGGAATTCTACTGAGTTATTTAACTCACGTCTTAGTTTGTTTATTTATTTTTCCCAAGTAATAATGCATAAAGTGATTTGTCTTTTATGATAATTATTGGAAATGGTGAACTATGTGGCTGCTCAAGAGGGGAGACTTTTAGAGTACAAAGTGAAGGTTTTTCAATATTTTGATGAGTAGTTGGGTTTATCAACATTGAATTTTATTAGTGATTTATGTTTTAGGAAATAAGATAGTAGTATGGATGTTTTTGTTTATTTAAGCATACTATTGTTTTAACATGTGAGTTTTGCATTGGATATTTTTCTTTTGTTAAGGATTTTAAAAAAAAAATGAATTACATTAGATTTTATCATAAAGAGTATTTGGACAGTCAAGGTATGAGTCTTGTCTGTCGAAAGACTTTTATACAGAAAATATATATTAAGTTTTTTTTTAAAATATTTTCCGCAAATACATGTACGTATTACTTTGGTAGCCATCTCAGTTTTATTCGTTTTATGAAGCTTGGTTGGGGTACGTTACAACTATGCTAGTGCGAAGTGCATGAGAGAAAAACTCACTCACTTATATGGTTACACAATAATCTTTCCCCCACCTCTACAAGTCACATCTTATATATTAATTGTAATACATATCATATCTCTACTCACATGCATACCAAGCATGTACAAACTTTCACACCTGCATTGCCACTCACCCACACCTTAACTACAAGTAACTGATCTTATACCTCCACACTCCTATATTCTAGGTGATTACACACAAGTGGAAAGGAGGAGTGTGTATCACAAGACATGGGAACTGAAACATTCTTCCACCCTTCTATATAAATCTCAAATGACATTCAGCATAGATATATTCTGAAACTTTACTGAAACCCTCCTCAATAATTTATTTTACACTTTCTGATCACTGACTTAAGCGTCAAAGTGTTATTATCTGGTACCACACCGATGTCCAGGGCTCCTTAACCTTCTTTTATGTTTTTAGATCCCTAAACATGCTCCAAATCCTTTTGAGCAGTGGAAGGTCCAAATAATTTTTTGGTTAAAACATTTTATGTTAATGTAATTAAATATACATGTAAGAAAAATGAACCTTTTTTAATACCATGTTATTGCAATAAAATTGAAAAAAAAAATGTGTTAGTATTAGTATAATTTCTTAAAACAAAGAGACCATTTTTAAAAAAACTATTAAGATAGTGCAGGCTGTGTATAATTTTCCAATAAGTTTTTTCATGACATAGGTCCAACAAGCAAAAATGAAAAAAAAAAAAGCTACTTTTTATAGGGTTAATTACTTTTATGCCATTGAAATGTATTGGCCATTGATAATTAAAATTTTAACCACACTAGTGGTAACCACACATACCACCACTAACATCATTGACCTCTCTTCTTGTTCTTGGTTGAATCACTTGTCATCATCGCCGTTGTCGCCTTCCTCTTCTCCTCTTCCTTTTCTTCTTCTTTTTTGTCGCGGTCACACCACCATCACTATGGCCGTCCATAATAAAGGTTAGAGCACTTCATATGTTTTTAAACTTCTTCCATGGTTCTCTTGTTGTTGGGTTTAGGATTTTTATACAATAATAGTTGTTTATGTTCACTTTGGGGTTATTGATTTTCAAATGTTATGGTTAGAGAATGCTTGAGTATTTGACTTAAAAATGAAAGGTGTTAGAGTGTTTGAAATAAGATAGAATGCATATATTAAACATAAATGTTTTAGTGGACATTAATGGTATGTGTTTAAAATTTGGTAATATTTTGATTTTAGGTGGTGTATTGTTCATAAGTTTTATTATTAGAATGCATTGTAGATGTTTGAATAAATATTTTCGTGAAGCTTGGAGTGTTTAAGGAGTTCAATTCCATGTATTTTTTACTTGCTTGTGTTTAGACTTGAGGTGGTGTGGGGTTTAAAAGTTTAGTTTCGTAATGCATGCTAGGTATTTGAATAAATGTTTAAGTGAAGTATTGGTGTTTAAATCCATGTGTTTTTTCTTCTTCTTTTATATATATATATATATTTAATCTTAGGTTAAATGGTATAAATATGGTTTGTTTTAATGTTTTTTTATGTAGTTTATAATTTAATTTACTTTAGTGTCCGTCGATGGTGCATTGGTAAAGGCACAAAAAGAGTAGAAGGCATCAGTGCCCATTAGCAAGGTGATAATGGGCACCGACGCCCATGCCCACAACCACATCGCCCATTAATGCTTCACCACCACCTCGTCAGTGGAGCTGGTAGGGTACCAACATCCCCCTTGTATGCACCTTCCCAAGCCCTCATTGGTGCCTACCATTAATCTGTCGATAGGGCACCGACGACCCCATGCACCCCTCTCCCCACCCCTTTATCCCCCACTCCCCAACACCCCCCATGCCCCCTCACCCCTCACACTACACCCCTTACCTCTCGCTTTATGTCCTCTTATCCTACACCCTAAGCCATAGGCATCTCACCCTACACCCCCTAACCCTTGCCCATGTAGGGCATGGGAGGCGTTGGTTTGTAATGTTTATTATATAATACATACATAATATCAACAATAATTACACGATGATTTGGCCTGTTAGTTAAATTGTGTGTATATTCCGCCACCACCTGGGTTTGATCAGGTGTGTGGTATCTTGGATAAACTAAGGCCCTCTACCAAAAAAAATAATAACAACAATAATGAATTGTAATTTTTATATATAACAACTGAAAATAAACTTTATCAAAGGGGCCCTAAGTGTGTATGAAATAAAAGTAAATTAAAATATTACAAAATCAAATTTTGTGCACCACCAACTTGGTGGGAGCCAATTCCATAATTTGAATTTTGTACGCTACTCTAATTTTGTACATGTTTTAGAGGCCTAAATCCATTCAAAAAATTTTACAAAAATATAAAAATTAGAGTTCAACCTCTTCACTTTTCAACCATATATCATATATTTCGGAAAGATTTTCAAATATAATTTTTAGCAACACTGTACAAATCTGCTAATGATGGGCACCATCAGGCAAACTAATAGTGCCAAACTGAAGGCCATCGATGGGCCAACACCATATCATTGGTGGGCACCACCTGCACTGTTTACCAAATTTTTTCTATATAAAATTTCCCAACATAAGAGAAAATTCACAATTTTTATTTTTATTTTTATTTTTTAAAAAATATTTCATATGAAATCCCAAAATCATCAATTCAATTGAAAATAAAAAACAAAAACCTAAAATAAAATGCAAATGTCAACTTACAAAAGCTCAAATGGTTGTTATAATCATCAATTCAATTGAAAATAAAAAATAAAAACCTAAAATAAAATGTATATATTAAATTATGAAAACTTAAATGATTGTTATAAATTGATTTGTTTCACCTTAAAAAAAATATCTTAAATCAAATTACAAATTCAATGCACAACTTTTTTATTCATATTTTTTTTTATATGTATAATAGATATTTAAGTGTTTCATTAATTTAAAAGTATATATGTATTTCATTAATTTATTAATATAAAAAGGAATAGATAAGTAAAAAAAAAATTCATTATAAAATAACGAATAGCTAAAATTTTAATTTTTTTTAAAAAATAATTAAAAAAATTTAAGGGGCCCACGGCATCAAAAAACCCTTTCCCTAGCGCGTATAACTGCCACTTTCCCTAACCATAGGCAAGGACCAAGCTAACATGAAGAGGCCACGTGTAAGGAGATCAGTGACTCAGGGGTAATTTCGTCTTTACAAAATATTTCTGTCACCACAAATATAATATTATAATATTATAATATACATTATTCATGTACACGTAAGGATGGCTGTTGTATTTTCTAGACCACATCTGCCACTTACTTGTACGGGATTCCGAACAACCCACCACTCCAACATCTACACAAAATCAGAGAGAGCGAGACCCCCCGAAACAAAACAATCTGAAAACGCTCTGTTTTTTTTGGGTTTTTGTTTTTGTGGAGAAGTTAGATTTGAGCTTTTATGGTGTCTGTGAATCCGAACCCAGCTCAAGGGTTTTACATCTTCGATCCAATGAGTATGGCCCTGCCGGGCCTCGATTCTGTGCCGGCGCCGGCGGCGACGACGACGACGACTATGAATGCTACTGCTGCGCCTGCTTGTTCGGCTTCGACGGCTACTACTGCGACGTCGTTTGCGGAGGATTCCAGTAAGAAGATCCGGAAACCGTATACGATTACCAAGTCCAGGGAGAGCTGGACGGAGCAGGAGCACGACAAGTTTCTCGAAGCGCTCCAACTGTGAGTTACTCTTTCTTCTTCTTCTTTTTTGGATTCCGTGTTCTTTTTTGTGCTAATTTTCATGGGTTTACCAGTTGAAAGTCTTCTTGGTGGCTGTTAAAATTTTGAAAATGGGTTCGCTTCTTTTTTAGCTTCTATTAATGAAGATTTTGAATTTTTTTGTTTTTTTCCCCTCCTATTTCTGTGGGGATTACTGGGACTACTTGAAAGTCTCTTTAGTTGCTGATAAAATTTAGAAAATATATATGTTTTTTCTTTTATAGCTTCAAGTGGTTGTAGATTTTGCATTATTCACGATTCATCCTTTTCTATTTTCCTGGGAATTGTGTGGATTAGTTGAAAGTCTGGTTGATTGCCGATAACATTTAGAATTATTTTTTTAGTTCAATAAATTGAAGATTTTGAATTCAATAAATTGAAGATTTTGAATTCAATAAATTGAAGATTTTGAATTCTTCATGATTTATTTTCTAATAGAGAACAGGAGTAGGATTTATAACTTGAGCTGTTTTGGTTCATTGGTTCATTGGTTTTTGGGTATATTGCATAATTATTTAGAATTGAAGGATTTTTAGTTGAATTCAATTTATAGATCTGTTTTTCTATAGCTTGTGGCTAATTTTTGCTAGACAGAACCGAGGGGTGTGCAGTCCTTTTGGAATTTTGATTTTCCATTTAGAGGTTTAGGTATTTGTAAAATCTACCTATGCTCTTTTGGACATTTCGTATAGGAAATGTAATATTGGTCCGCTACAATTTGCTCACTGTCGCCAAGTTTCTGCAGTATGAAAATTATTGGCTACAATAGGTGTACCGTGTTCGGCAGTACTCATTGTACTACGTTGCAACAATTAACTAGTAACTGGACGCATGAGAATTATTTTTAGAGACATGTTTTAAGTGATGACCAACATTAAAATTGAAACTATTAAATGATCATGTGACCAGTCATTACTGGCTTGTTGTACCATGCCAAATTTATACTACCAAAGACTTTCTTGATAATGTCAAAGTTGTGATTTTCTAGTTGACAGTCCATTACTGTTGAGATGATTTTCTATTTCACATGCCTTTTGATTTGTAGTTCTTATGTGTATTGCATACTAACAAGTTTTTTCTGTTCGTTTATATGATGCATTAGATTTGATCGAGACTGGAAGAAGATTGAAGCATTTGTAGGCTCAAAGACAGTTATTCAGGTATTTTCAAATCATAGGTGAACTTATCTCGTATCTAATTGATAGTGAAGTACTATTAATTCAAATTTTAAGATTGCTATTTTAAGTGTTATGTTTTGTATAAGAGTTCATTCACCTTGGAGTCAGACATATTTCCATAATAGCTCTGCTTCCAACTTGTGAAACTGTTCTAATATTTCATTCTGGCAGTTCCACTTCTTGTGTACTGCATCTTTTTGTCATTGCTTAATCTAAGAGATGTCTTTAACAGATACGAAGCCATGCACAGAAGTATTTTTTGAAAGTTCAGAAAAGTGGGAAAAGTGAACATGTACCTCCCCCTCGGCCAAAGAGGAAGGCGGCTCATCCATACCCGCAAAAGGCTCCTAAAAATGGTGAGGATAGTTGATCATTTTTTTTTGGAATGTCTTTTTTGGGTTTGAAGAACCCCTTGCTCATAATCCTAGTTCTGGCAGCTCCAATTGTTGGTCACATTAATGGGCCATATCAATCTTCTGCTGCTTTGCTTGAGCCTGGATACGTTTACATGCCAGATTCATCATCTGTGCTTAATAATCCAAATACCAGTCCATTTTCTTGGAGTTATGGTTCCCTGCCACCAGTTAATGTTTCACAAGTGGTTAAAGGTTTTAGTTGTTCCAACTCATAATCTTTACAAATCAAACTCGATTATTTTCCTACATGTTGGAATTTACTTGCAGCATTTCATGAGAATTTTCTATTTATGTGGTTTTCAGATGATGGGAGATTATCCGGATCAACTATTGCACACAAATGTTACAGTAGTAGTAATGAAAGCACTCTGAGGACTTTACCTGCAAGCAAAACAATGAATCATGGTGATCACAACAAGGCAATGAGAGGTTGGTGCCTTTGCAAATATTATTTGATGTTTCACAAGTGGTTAAAGGTTTTAGCTGTTTCAACTCAATCTTTACAAATCAAACTCGATTATTTTCCTACATGTTAGAATTTACTTGCAGCATTTTGTGAGAATTTTCTATTTATGTGGTTTTCAGATGATGGGATATTATCTGGATCAACTGTTGCACACAAATGTTACAGTAGTAGTAATAAAAGCGCTCCGAGGACTCTACCTGCCAGCAAAACAATGGATCATGGTGATCACAGCAAGGGAATGAGAGGTTGGTGTCTTTGCAAATATTATTTGGATGATATTAATGTCTGATAAAGTTTGCTGCCAAAGCATGATTGATTAATGTTTTAACTTAAATAGCTCCTTGAACAGGATGAAATTCGAGCGCATCCTTTGGGCTTAACTTAGCGCTTGGCATGTTATTAATGTATATGTATTTCCTCAGTTGACTTCTCCTATTTCTTGCATATTATTTATATTGGTTACATAATATTTAGCCTATTGTAGTCTAGCCAAACATTCTATCATCCGCATATTAGCTGCTTACATCTTGATAAATGTCATTGATAACCACTTTACTCTAGAGAGAAGTGTCTGTCAATGTTTGTCATTTTGCAGGTGTATGACAACTGGTGGACATTTAAGAATTACTATGTGTTTGTAGTGCTGGTTGATATGCCAAACAATATATATGTCTGTTATTGATCCATCTAATATTTTGCTGCTTTGTTTATCATTAATTCATTTCATACTTCTAGTGGTGTTAACTCTTGGTTCTATATGACAGTTATGCCAGATTTTGCTCAAGTGTATAGCTTCATTGGCAGTGTCTTCGACCCTAATGCAACTGATCACTTACAAAGGCTGAAAGAAATGGACCCAATAAATTTGGAAACAGTATGTCATATTTATTTTGCTGTACTTTATTTTATTTTTTTCTGCTAATTTATGTTTCTTAATAAAGATGACAAGTCTCCGATGCTTAAGATTTTTCTAGACTTATTTTCTGATTTCTGAGGAAATTGCTTTGCACTTGAGGATTTTTATCTGGTATTTCACAGGCACTGCTATTGATGCAGAACCTTGCTATTAATTTAACAAGTCCTGAGTTCAAAGATCATGTAAGTTCTTTTGCCTCAACTCCCCTGTCTTCAGATTATAGGTTGATGGCACAATGTGCCATTAATATGTACACCATTTCTCATCTATCTTGCTATTTTGGTGTAGGTGATTTTGTGGAAATTATTTTTGTCCTTTAGGTTTGAGGCCTTTTTACTTTTCAGTTTAGCACATTATACTTATTGGAGCGCTTCTCTGTTCCAACATGATAATTATAATCTAAAATCTATATCGAAAGGATTTTTGAATGGAGTGGTCAAAACTTCTTACTGTGTTTGAGTCCTTCTAAGAGGTCCACTAGAGATGAGAATTTTTTTTTTTTAATTCCTATTTATTTAATAATAAATAGGAAATTAGTTGTTTGGAGCTCCTGGAATGAACTACGCTATGAAATTAGTGTGTGAGATCTGTAGCTTGTTTATTTTCTGCAATAGAGATTGGGAACTGCTAAGCATAAGCCTCACAGCTTACAGCTTTGACTCGTCCTGCTCATTCATTTACTGATTGCATATAGTTGTCCACTCCAGCTACTCTAGCCACGGAAATTGAAACTGTACCTAGTACTCATTAAACGGGATCTGTCCCTCTTTCTTCAAGCAAGCCTCTTATGCATCTTACATTGAGCCTTTTTGTACAAGTTGTACAATGTATTGCATTCTTTGCATGTTGATTTCTTTACAGTAGTTTATGCTGATCTGCATCATTGTTGTACTTATCGGTAATGCAATTCATGCAGAGGAAGTTGCTTTCGACATATGATGCTGTCCCTGAGAAGGCTAAATCCATTGATTCTTGCAATTTCCCATTCAACAATAAATCAGAGAATGCCATTCTGTCTGCTTAAGAGGGGGGAATGTTAAAGCAACTTTAGAATCCAAGTTTCCACTGCCAGGTAAAGGCAAAGCAGGCTGTGAGATGAGTTAGCTAACGGTAATAGCATCAGGACGCTCTGTAGACTGTATATATGTATAATATGTGATCTTGAATTTCATAGGTTCTTTCACTATTAGTGAAATTTGTCGTAGGACCAATGTCAGTTTTGTGTTGCTGTATATTCTATATTATTGATAGTTTGTCAGAGTATAAGTCAACTTCAAGGTTTTCTATGGTGGCTATCTTGTATAGGGGTTTTTGAGTATATCGTCACCGATCGTTGACTGTAAATAGTTGCGAGGTTTGTATTTTGTCTTGTGACCTTTATACTAGAGTATTACTTTTGTGAATTGCAATGGACCAAATGCACGAACAGATACACATGTACATGCATGTACTATATCCTCTGTAACTCAGCTTGTGCATTTTGGGGCTATTTATTGGTCGGCCATGTCTTCCCAAACTGTATCTTAAACCTTTGATATTTTTGTTTAGTTTCATCTGCTTAAATTTAATTTCCCGAGTTTTGAACATGTAGGTGTGCTTTGGTTTGAGATGATCAGGCTCGTTTGAACGTGCTTATGTATTAGAGCCTATTTTTCTGTACCACTTAATTAAAAAGCACTATTTCAATGAAGGAGTTGATGTTTGGTTATCATCTATAAAAAATTACTTTTAAAATAAAATGAAGTGTTTTAAAATTCTATTAAAGTATTAAATGATGTTTTAAAAAATAAAAAAAATAATAAAAAACACTTTCTTAAAAGAAAAAGTTTTGTGCCTTTTCTTTCTTAGAGATTGATATTTACTTAATGCAGTAGAAAATTAGTATAATATTATATAGATAATTTATTTTATGTTGTAGAAAGTTAACTTAAAATAGAAAGGTAATTTATTTTGTTATAATTTATATTGTAGAAAGTTAAAATTTAATAGTAGAAAGACAATTTAATTTATTATGTAGTAGATAGTTAATTTAAAATTAATTAAAATTACATAGAGAATTTATGATGTTGTAATTTAGATAGATTCATAGATAGATTAATTGTTAAATACAGACAAACAAACTAGATAGATTATTTAATATGTTTATGTTCTAAAAATTATATTTATTATTTTATCTCTATTTACATCTAATGTTATTTTTTTATCTATTAATGGAATTTCTACATATGCCATATTAATTTCTTCTTCTTTTTCTAATTCAATAGTTTCAATCTTTCTGTAGTTTTTTTTTTTTGGTAGAAAAAAAAAAATGCATCGATGTGAATCTTATCGGTTAATTCATTAGTGGATAGCTTTTGCTGCTCAGAATTCAAGTAGGAAGCCAACCCCTAACAGATCCCTTCACTGACTTCAAGCAAGAAGTACACCTGAGACAATAACAGGGCTTGTTAAAATTTGAATCACAACTCTCGCAAATGAGTATGATGGAACAGTCGGCTTCCTTTCCGCTAAACCACACCCCCAGGTGCTCAATCTTTATGTAGTTACTAAATCTCTTTGTTACTTGATTATTTTTATTAGTTTAAATATAACTAATTCATGGCATTTCTATTCTTTAATCTTCTTCTAATTTCAGTAATTTCCATTCTAATCCATTTAATTTAATAGTATTTAACCTTGTTGGAACTATCATTTCTACATATTTACTTTTAAAACATTTTACTATATTTTGTGTTTCAAATTTAAATTTTTTATGGTATTTTTTATATAATTTCCTTATACAAATATTTTAAGCCTAAGATTTTTATATTCTGTATTTATTTTATAACATTTATTTGTACACTTAATATGCTTACTAAATTCATTTATGTTTATATTTATATTTATATTTGAAATACATCATACTTCTGCTAATTTATTTCTAAGGTCTATTTATGCACTAGTTATTTGAGTCTATTCATACTCATAAAATCTACTATCATATAAATATAAATGTGTTTATGTATATAATCCTTTTCTAGCTTGACTAATTACACCTATAATTATTATACCTACATGAATATCTATAAAATTTGATTTTAGAGTCTTTACCTATTTTACTAATTAAATTTTTTTATTTTTTATTGTTTACAGAAAATATTTTCAATTCATCTATATAAATATACAAACTACTTTTTATTTTATCTAGCACTCCTCTATTCAAAATTTTCTTTTTAATTTTTTTAAAACCGTTTTCTAATAATATATTTGCATCATCTTCATCTATTATTTCTTTAGTTGTTTCTCTTATTTTTTTATTTAGACTAGAAAAATTTAAAGAGTTTTTAAGTCTTTGCATTAAATTAATATTTACATTAGTCTTTCTTCCTAATTTCATTTTTAAATTTTATTTTTGGTCCTAATATATCTTTTATAAGTTGTCTAGTTATACTGTTAAAATTTTATATTTATTATCTATTATATCTAATTCTTTTTGAAAATCTTAATTTTTTACTCAATTACTTAATTTATCTATATTATTTATCATTATTTCAATATTTAAGTTTTCAGTATTGGTTTTTATATTATTATTATTTTCTATTTGTTCTAGTTTTTCCTATATTATCTAATTTATTTATGGTTTTTAATAATAATTAATTATTGTATTGGATTGAGCTTGTTGTATACTATTACTATCTTTGTTATAGTAATTAATTCTAATATTTCTTTTTTATTTGGAAATCTTTTAATTTGGTTAGTAAAATCTGTTAGGCTTGATTTAATATAGTCTAGATTTTGTATTAAAATTATTAATTTCAAAATAATCTAAACTTTTCTATATATTTTGTCCAAATTTACTTATAAATTTTTACCTAAATTTGCTAATAAGTTTACTATAAAATTTTGCTAACTATCACTAGTATGCGTTATATGCTTATATTGATTATCTAAATGTTCTACATTACACAGAATTTTATACTGACCATAATTAATTTTAATTATTCTATAATTTTCAATTTCTAAATCTACAATCTAAATTATTAAGGTTCATAAAATAAAGACTTGATTTTTGAAAAATTGATGAAATTGTAAATGATTAAGAAAAAGAGACAATTATATAGAAAATGGACAATTATGTGAAAAAGAAAATCACCCTTAGCTTACTACTTATATAACAATATTTAAAAAATTGGAGCAATTGATTTGAAAATATTGGAATGAATTCTCCATTTATTCTCCTGTTCATTCTCTTCATCCATTCATCCTGTCAAACAACTATCATATCTACACTCTCCCTCAATCCCTCTTTTAGGGGCTAAATACTTCTATTTGTTACAGGCATAATCGAACTAAGACTTAATACTAGGCATACATTGTCCTCTGAATTATCTCACATATTTCAAGTGAGATTTGCCATAGTACAATCCATTAGTTCCAAATTTCTATGCAAGGTTACAAACATAGATTGTACAAACAAAAACTTTAAAAGGCACAAAACATTCTCAAACTACCCATACTAGTTTAAAGCCAAAATGACGTAAATAGTTTGCTGAGGATATAGGAATCAGCTTGGGTAAAAGCAAGCACGGAAATATTGTGAAATGACAGGAAAAATAAATGAACTTCTTAATTTTACTAATTATACTTAAATCGAATTGAGTCACTATTAAAAGCTTATATTTTTCCACCTCATTGAATAAATTTTCAAACAAGACCCATTTCCTACCTTTCTTCAGCTATCAACCCAACTTTTTCCTTTTCTCAAGAAGTAAAAGAAAAAGAAAAATTCAAGAAAGAGAACATAAAGGATTCAAGTAATCACCAATTGCAAGAAAAATCCATTAATTACATTAACCCCATCCAATCCCTTTTGAAAGGAGCACGTTAAACCCAGGCCTCATCCCATCAAAAAACAGGGGGGAAAAGAAAGAAAAAAGAAAAGGACATTTCCCAAAGCAAATAGTTGCAGATCTGACCCAGAGAACGTTAATACACCGCCTGGTATACACAACCAATAATAATCCACTCTATCTATACCCGAAACCCATGTCGAGCTCATGACCAAACATCCCCTGACTATGGCCACCAGTAGCAAAAGGGTGAATCTGCTTCGGATTTGCCCTAAGTTCCATCTCAAGAAGCCTTTGGAATGCCTCTGGACTACTGCTTCCGCCGCCAACATCAGGAGCTGAAAGTTCAAGAAGCAAAGAAAAATTAAAAGTAATTAACACGTATAGTCTGAGCTACTCATCTTACAACTTTGTATCACATCCTAAATTACAAAAGTAAATTACTAAATTAAAGAGTCCTTTTTTAAGAAGTCCAATCAAGCAAGTAATGCCACTTCAAAATTATAAAAAAGGTTGTAATGGATTTTATTCACTTCGAAAGAAAAAGAAGAGAACATGCAAAGTTTTGGGAAATTAAATAATAATTTTGAAGGCCCACGAAACAGTCTCACTTGTTTTCAGAGTAATTACGGATCATGCCAGCACAAGAATCTTTTAAAGTGCAAGCACGGGTGATAGTAAAACCATGTTAAAGGCAGGCTCCACAACAATGAAGTAAAGATGCAAATTAGCTGAGCTACATATGCCATACATATGCAATCCAATTGAAATCAGAAAAGAATGTAATATTTTGATACAAAAAGTAAATTTTGGAACTGAAATGAGATAGGAATGAAATCGACAAAGGAACATGGAACCGCAGCATTAATCACATGTTAAATCCATCAAGGGGGTTTCATTAATTGCCAAAATAGAATCAATCATATAACTAAGATATGAGAGAGAGAGAGAGAGAGAGAGAGAGAGAGAGGAACAGAAAGGGCATCTTTAGCACAAAGTAAGGAGTTCCCATTCATTATTTTAAGGAAATTTCATTTTTTTTATTTATTGTCAACCAAACAATGATATGAACCAAATATTTCCACAAATCAACCAGAAGTAGAGTTTTACCTAGCGGTGGCATTCCAGGACCACCAAAGTTTGGCTGCCGGTGACCGAAAGGAAAACTTGGCATTGGGTTCAGATCTTGTCCAAAACTGGTCACCTGACTATTGGGGTGAGCAGGTAGATGTGTACCATGGTTGGGATGAGGTGGCATTGGTGGACCCCTGGCTAATCCTTGTAACATGTGAGGAGGAAAATTACCTTGCATTTGCATTTGCTGCAACACAGGATGATGAATGGGCTGATCAAACCCAGGTAGCCCAGTACTTGGATGATGGAAAGAAGGGCGAAGCATATTAGCAGGAATTTGATGATTTGGTGGACGATCATGATGGATATTAGCTTCTGGAGCCAAAAACTTCATCTGGGAATTCATATTAACAGGATGAGAATCCATTGGATGGAACAACTGCCCTATATTATTCAACTGAGGTTGATGTAGCTGTGCAGAAGATGGTTGGACATTGAGATTCTGATAAGGAATGTCGGGCTCCCTATTATCATAAGGACCAAGATGGAAAGGTGGTTCTTGTCCTGCCCTCATAGATCTTTCATCTTTCAAGGCAAAATTGAAAGCTGCTAGCTTTTCAGCAATGTCAACTTGTGCGTTTGAGGAGGATAACAGCTCTGTTCTAACAGAGCTCCCAGAGGGCATAAAACTTTGAGGGTTCAAAGGATTACTGACTGTTATCAAACTATCCTCCTCTGGAAGCGGAATATCAGCCGGCACATCAAAACCTTCAACTTTAGACCCTAAGTTAATTTGATTCTGCGATATATTATTTAGTTCAGCTTGAGGATCATCAAAAGGTAACCATTGTTTATCGATCCTATCCGATCTGGTTTGCTTCCTTCTATTTGCTATCAAAACATTGCTACCATGAACAGTGCTGTTAAATCCAATTTCATTGGTAGAAGGGATGCCACTTTCATCTATCACAGGAAAAGGCAATCCATGAGGCTCAGAAATATCAACTCTTGTAGATCCAACTGGACCCCTTTGAACAGAAACTGGTGCTCCAACCGACTGCAACTCCTTCATAAAAGCAGTACCAAATAGTGTTTCAAGAGTCAGACTCTTTGCCGAATCAGAAATGCTTTCACCATAAGCCTCTCTAGAATTTTGAAATACAGTGCCAATATTAAGTCCTTCGATAGCATGTTGATTGTCAGCAGATGAGCCAAGGTTGGGTGACGATTCTTTATCATCCAAGCTAGTTCCCTTCTGCAATAGCGAAAGGATGTGCTGAGATGCAAGATCATCAATATTAGCTCTTTGCTGCTCAGCGCTTACAGCAGAATCAGTCCAGCTTTGAACTGGTGGCTGCAAGGTTGAACCATTCTCATTAATTTCCAACAGAATCGACTGTTCAAGGTCTTCACATGTAAGAACCGCAGAAACTGCCTCGGCTTTGTTGTTCTTGTTCAACTGCTCAGAATTATCTACTGTAGCAGATTTTGTATTTAATGTAACTCTGTTTGCAGGTTCAGAGTTCTGAAAAGGAAGATTAGGTAAACTGTTCTCATTTTTACTCCCAGAAACTGGGGATCCATCTCTTTCACCACCAACAATCAATGAAAGCAAGTCATTGGGCCTGCCAGATGAATGATCATTGCTCCGTTTCTTTTCTGAAATAAAATAGAAAATATAATCAACACATATTTAAAATTTTATCATAAGCAATTGAATAAAGTGATGGTAGCAAACCTTCTTCAAGGAACCAACGAGCAAACTTAGAAGATTGGACACTTTGAGGGCTCAATGACTCATCTGGTTTAGTTTCTTGATGCTGTAATAGCAACGACAAATGCATACAAGGCTTAGTTACTTCGTCTAACTAGTTAAAGACAAAAGAAACCATAAATTTGCCCACATGCTAAACATTAATTTCGTGAGTATACATACTAATGAAATTCACTGACATATCCATTAATAGAAAATAACAATGGACAAGCAGAGATGAACTGATGACACACAGAGATTTCAAGGAAATTGATAAATATATATACATATATAAACAAGAATTCTCCTATGAGGGACCCCTTTTAAAGTTAAATGTGGGATTCTATTTTCAGCCGTTAAATGCACTGGAAAGTTGCTTTTGATAATGATTAGACTAAACACTCCAGAACATCTAATGGCTGCAAATATGACTCCTCACTAAATCAATATACGGGATCCCTCATACGAGAATCCCAGTACATGCACACACTCACATATAAATGAATATCTTTCTTCAATCTCACTTTTAAAGTCACTAGGGATGTAAATTAGAACTCTAAGATGCTCCACCCAAGAGGAAATTTATTTGAAGTCATATTCTTGGTGGAATCAAATAGCAGTCTTCACTGCCATCTTGTGCTATGGGACTTCATAAATACTAGACTAACAATGTGTAAACCACGTTTCATTAGGATGTTTTGGTAGAAAGTCTTCAGTAATCTAATCCTTGAATGGTTTAATAGAAAATTTGAACAACAATAATTATATTTGGGAGAAGTAGAGAACTATCAGGAAACCAATTAAGAAGAACCACTCAACAGAAAAGTTACATAGGGAGAGATAGAGAACAATGATAACAGGGCAGCAAGAAAAATTCAGACTTCCAGTTTTAATATATTATAAGGATAAGCAGCATGGGACACTCAGCCTTGGTAAATGTTTTATAAAAACTTATGAAGAAATAAAATTAAGAGAGCAAAGACTATGTAAAACAAAAATGTAACTAGAAACCATAACTACCTCAAGGGGACCAGAGGAGCCACCACTACTCAAAGTTGAAGCACCACCAAAAAGCTTCTCCAGGATTGAAGTAGAATAATCAGCATTGGACTCACCCAATAGTGAATTCCCCGTCACCTTCTCAACATTAAGATCTATAGTTTCACTACCTTTTGAGGCTTCAAAGGCTTGTGCCAAATTACTTTTCTTGTACAACTTACTATCCGTGTCAGCTGTCTTAATTGAAACATCAAGAGAAGATGATGATTCTAGAATTCTTTCACTCTTGTTATTAATTGAAGCATAGCTACTTGTATTTTCATGTTGCTGCTTGCTCAAACCCATCTGTTCAGCTAATTGTTTCACCTCTTGATTGTCAGAAGTCCCATTTAAAACATGGCTGCTTTGAGAATGTGCGAAGTTTTCCTCAATTTCAGGATTCCCAACCTACATAAAGACAGCTAGGGTCAGTAGTTTACTAATTTTAACTTTCTCCAGGAGTGAAAACCACACAAGGTGCAATGGTAAGAATTGAAAGCAATAACGAAATACAGAAAGTTTTCAACACGTCAACACTATAAGCAAACAACCACCCAGTTCTTCCCCAACAAGAGATCATTCTTAACTATAGTTTCATGTTGAATCAATGCATAACATAAGATTCTAATTTCCTGAGTGAAAATGATGTTTCTTGAGATCTGCATCTAGTTGGAATGTTATGTTAGAAGATGCATAATTAAAATATATATTTCAAAACCCTCCTCTCCACCATCTGCATCTAGGTTAGGAGATGCATAATTAACATATCTATTTCAAAACCCTCCTCTCCCCCCACCCCACCTCAGATATTCAGATATGAAAGAGATGAGAAATTTCTAGTCTATGTTGTGTTGCTTTTCATTTATGACTTCATTAGGAATTAGACTAGAGACAAATATAATCAAACTCAAATGACTCACCAAGTTCAGTCTCATACATTAGAATATCTCAATAAGCAGGTAAATGGAAGTAATCGTCATTCTAGGTTTAATATTCAAAAGAAATATGAACAAATTGCTCCAAATTCATCAAATAGTAAAACTGCATATATAATTATTAGAAGCCTGAAGCTACTGCATCTAAAACAAGTGTTTGAATCACTATCCAACCACCAAACGTATAGTATTTGATAAAAAAACAGCAGTTACCTCTGCCGAATGATGCTGGTTTACAGATTTTGCTCCAAAAGTTCTATCCACAACTGTGCTAGTAAAACCTGGAGGTACAAGTGGTCTGGAAGCAAGAGTTTGTGGAGGGAAAGAGGAATTTTCAGAATCATTATCTGAGGCAGACGGTATTACAGAGTCATTGGATTTGTTGCTTCTATTCAAAAGTCTCTTCTCATCTTTGGAATCCTCCAGCAGCGAAGTAATGTCAAAATCATTGTTACTCTTGTCTAGACCCAACTTCTGCTTTTCTTGAAATGATTTGTGCTGCTCCTTCCTCATCAATTCAAAAGAAGCTGGAAGGGAAGATACAAAATGACAAAAATGTTCTCAATCAACAGAAAACAAATGCTTAAACAACTAAAGCAGTATGCAAGACTGAAAAACAACGCACATAAAAGCTAAACATGTTCATCAAGCAATCTGCAGAAAGAGTACCTCTTCTCTTTCTTTCCTCTTCTGCTCTATCCTCACTTGTGCACTCAGAAGAACCAAATGTTTCATTATTATATGAATCGTTAGTCTCCCTCCTTGAATGAGGTACTGCCTGAAAAATGTAGGACAAAGAGATAATGCACTTCCAATGAAGGTTTTGCTCAACTTCTTTCAATAAATATTTTTCACTATGCTATTCTTCAAGTTAGACATAACCATACTGGAGTCTAGAAGCGGTTCATAATTAAAATCCATACGATAAGAATTATGGTTTAGAGCAAATCTGTAAATAATTATGGTTTAGAGCGAATTTGTAAATGATCTGCCATAAGGAAATATAATACAATCCTTACCTTATATGGACGAGGAGGATGATAAGGTTCATTACTTCTACTGAGCTGGTAATGCTCAGTAGGCCGAACCTTTGGTGCTGATACTCCTGCAGCATACCCAGATGGTCTTGGAAAGGAACCACTGCCAAGAAGTCCATCATGCTCAGGAACGTGCCAAGACCGCCGAGATTGATTGCTCTGTCGCCTTCCAGAATCTGCAAATGAATTATCAAGTATTCAACAGATATGAAAAAGAACATTATAGATTAAATTCTTCAGAGAATAGTCCAGCAGGATCTCAGTACCATTAAGAGATTACATTATATTATTGCATAATCGAGCAACAGGTGCCAATAACATATACAGCACATAGCAAAAATTGAGCACAAAATGCAGTCAGAAGTCGCAGAAAGATTATCATAAACCTGTTCTCAACTAGAATAAAACACGATTCTTTTGAGAAAAAGAAATAAGGAATAGAAGTAAAAATTAACAAATCACCTCAGACATCAATCATCTATATTACTAATCAAGGTTGTTAACTACCAAGCCCAACGCAAAATCAAGAACATTGTGAAAGTGAATTACATAGGGCCTCAAGATCTTTAACATCATTTTGGAGTATTTTCAGAACGGAAGAGATCCAGTTCGGTGAAACAACTTATAATTACAGTAGAATCAATTATGACCTTAAGTTATAAAGTAGGGTCAAACTGCAAACCATTTGAGCTAAAACTGATTACTGTTCATCAGCCTTCACTTTCCTCACAATTATGATACAGTTATGGACTTGTGTCCAGAACAATTTCATGTTTCTAACACTCTTCAGAACAATAAAACATTTTGGCATCCTATCCACTTTCTTCACAACCTTATAATTTACCCATCCATGAAGGGGCAGTTATATGCCCACTAACAAAAATTCACTTCATGCAATCAGATTAAAGAGATTATACCTCCCAAGTAACAAAGAGGTTGAAACCATCAACAAATAATTAAGATTTAAAACAACAAGACTACATTGACAAGGTACCAAGTATTATAGTACCAATTAAAATCTGTGACTAGAATGAGTATGTAAAGTTTATACACTGTAAGAGGTTTCAGAGGCTGAATCTTGAGATGTATAAAGTAGACCTAATAGCTGCTGCAGGTCACGATTAGACTAATTAATGAACTGTCAACTTCACAAGAACTTTATGTGACGAGTATTATCATTATTATTATTATTTTGGCATATGTTAAATTAGAGGATGGGGAATTTTCAAACACAGACCTGGGACTAAAAACAAATGGTCATTTCCATTTGGATCATCCCTTACAGGATAGACAATTAAATGTGTCAACTGGTAGTAAAATACACACAAGATATGAGCTTAAAAATGTCCATATCTAGCCTGGTTCGCCCGGTCAGTGAATTACTTGAGGGATAAAAAAGCCATATTGGTCTCATCAAGGAAGAAAGGAAAAAAAAAAGAAGCACCTCATGAGAAGTCATAAAATAATGACTGCTACAATAACAGTATCACAAGGAATAAAATTCATGTGAATTGCGAAATCAAAAGGAGATAATAAATTCCCCCCTCAACTTTCAACCTAATGTAAGTTTAGTCCTTTAAACTATTTTTTTTACAACAATGTCAGCTTGAACCTTCATTAACATACCAACTAGGTCTTTATGTGAACAAATTTAGCTAGAATTACTTAAGCTTTGAATGTCCAACTTTTAACTAAAACTTTTAAATAGTTATGTCATAAGTTCATAAAAAAAAAGAAAAAGAAAACATAGTTAAGAGAAATTACATTTAGCCAAAAATATTGTGCAACATTTTTCCACAATAATTACATTTTCAGACAAGTCACATTATTATCATGTTCTTTAAATTTTTTGCTTCAGTCTCGCCAAATTTGTAAAGAATAAAAAAAAAAAAAATAGATCGCTTAATTGCTATTATCAAAGTTCATGATCAAATTTACATTGGTGCCAAAGTTAGTGGGGAATTACAAATGTGACAAAATAAAATTAGCAAACCATGAAGATACATAGAGAACTGCAACCCAACTAGTCCACAAGTGCATGAATTATTTCATATGTTGGGGAGGGGACAACCAAGGGGATGAAGAGTGAATCTAAAACCTTACCTGAATCCCAATCTGACTGTGAGTCATTGTCTCTATCACTTCGTCCAGAAGAACGACTTTCCCACCTTCCATAGATTCCCCGAGAAAAACCAGGTGCATCACCTCTAGCAGGTGGGGATGACCCGTACTCACTACGCCTGAAACTATTTAATGATAAACCACCAGAACTTCTTTGCCGATCTTGGGAAGCATCCTCAAATTCACTGACCCAAAACACACACCACAACACATTAAGACTTAATCATAACATGTTCTCAAAAAAAGCAGAACAAAAACCATGGCAACACAAAGTAGTGCCAATATGAACAAAATATAACATCCAGTCCCTACTATTTTTAATAAAAACAAGCTGCGAATACAAAAGATTGAATCATCTTGAGAAAGATCTTACCCAATAATTGACTGATCGAACCCACTTGGTAGCTTTTTGCAAACATCTAAATCACTTAATGACAATAGAAAATCTCTGGTATATGATATTTTTAATTTCCTGGATCAATGGAACAATATGGTTATGGTTCAGTAATAAAAAAGAACAAGAAAATATTAAAAAATAAAGACATCAATCAAAATCCAAGGTAAACAATCAAAACAAAAAATGCAGAAACCGGCTCTATTACTTATGTGATTCCTTGCTCATTTCAGCAAGCTGATCCAGTGAGTGTTGGCCTTCACTCTCTAAGCTCATTTTGCAAACTTTGGGTACAAACAATAATCCAACTGCAGTTGCTTAAAGCTTATTGTCAACAATTCATCCAAAACCTAGCCTGCCCTCAATGGCGAAAACCAACATTCGTCAAAATCAATAGCTCAAAGCTCAAGTCAATTACGTAAAACTAGTAACCATGTGAGCAATCAAGCACACTTTCTGCCCAAACAAAAAGCTTTAACGTCTATACATATGCTCAAAACTATTCCATCCTTAAACGAAACCACACAATTAGAGCAAGAAAATTAGAAAACCCAGCTCTTCCATTACCAAGTACCACCAGGTCCAAATCAACAAAAGTCAGACCCACTACCTCTAAACCCTA
Source organism: Rhamnella rubrinervis (assembly GCA_007844105.2). Classification (NCBI taxonomy): domain Eukaryota; kingdom Viridiplantae; phylum Streptophyta; class Magnoliopsida; order Rosales; family Rhamnaceae; genus Rhamnella; species Rhamnella rubrinervis. The sequence continues at coordinate 3,648,169 of CM017583.2, read as the reverse complement.
ATATCTTGAACTTCCATCTCCAGATGCAGCTCCACCTACAATAACACCCAAAGGCACCCAAGCTTCAGACGACCACCCTAACTATCCCTAATCCAAAATAAAAATTTCCCAACCCAAACTCCAACGCATATATTTACATACACAGAATCAACCCCTCAAATGTTGCGTCGAAATCTAGAAGTTATCGTCGAATTCCCGCAAAATTTTAGCTTCTGAATAAGCGTCCAGTGGAACCAAAAACAAAGGATTCTAGGGTTACTTTGTTTCCTCTTCTTCCTCCTCTCCAAGAGCTCCAAACCAAAAAAAAAGAAAAAAAAAATTACAAGAAAAAAAAGGGCTTTCTTACAGATGAACTACACGGATCCAAAAGAAGAAAAACAAGAGAAAATTCATATAATTTTTTTTTCAAATATTTCAATCTCTGGGCTTAATCTGCGTCCGATCGATTAGAGAGAGAGAGAGAGAGCGCGTTTCAGTGAGAGAGGGAGAGAGAATGGCAAAGGATCTCTCTGCTTGTTTCCGAAATGACGATCTTCTCCTTCAGCTCTCTGGGGAAAAAAAAATTTCTTAATTAATTTATACTCTAAGCGTTTGGCCTCACGTGTAAAGTACGCTCTGTTTTCGCGTACCTTCGGGATTAGGAATTGCTGACTGCTCTTCCACGACGTCTGCAGCGCGTGAAGTAAAATTCACTTTTTTGGATAAATATTAAATATATCATATTTTAGTTTTATGTAAGAGAATAATAAATTCCCATCAATTATTTTAGTTGGCTTATGTAATCAAAATCGTTTTTTAAGATTATTTATTTTTTGGTGGTCACGGTTCTCATGGACAGAACATAGTATAGTGATTTTAGAAACAACCTAGTTGTTTTCTTAATTTAGAGGTTAATTAGTTATAATTTATTATTGCTTCAATTAATTGTACATAAATATTAAAGGAAAAATATAAATACAAACGGCATATTTAAGTCATTTCAAATTGTTTTTATAATTTATTAGTCTTTTTTTTCTTTACATTTATAATAAAATAATAGAGTTAATCAATTCTAATTAACATTTGAACACAGCAATTTATGCACTAATTCAAAGAAAGAAAAAGAAAACTTACCACACGTATCCTCTTTGGTTTCATAAATTACTGATGTGGTAGATCACATGTATTTAATGTAATATGCATTAGTTTATTAAATGTTGACAAACATAAGAGATTTTAAAAAATAAAAAGAAATACCAAACAAATGAGACATTCAAATGTATAGATTGTAAAGCTGAAGTAGTAAAAAGATTCTATCCATTTATAGAATTATAAATTGATGAGATCCGTATCGATTTTTTTTAATAAAAAAATACAAGTTCTCACACAAGGATTGTATTATGTCCGATAAATTAATCCAATCAAATATTATTACATTTTTATTGATATACATCTTCGGCCAAAGAGTCAATATCATTTCTAAATTTCTTTAAGACCACTCTCAACCCATCACAACTCTTTCCTATAAGATTGAATTAAGGTTGCTTTTTTTTATTATTATGTATTAAAATTTCACAATTTAATTTGTTTTTCTTTTATTTATATAAAATATGAAAATAATAATTTTTTAATAAAAAATGACATCAATGTAGATATCATCAGTTTAAAATTTTATTAGTGGATAAAACCTTCTTATTACTTCAGCTTTGTAACTTTTTCGGAGTCTAAAGTTGCTAGTCCACACCCCTAACAGATCCTCCTCCACATGGCGCATCAAATAAGACTAAAGCAGCTGTAACCTTTGAATTTATGCACTAATTCAAAGTAAGAAAAAAAAAAACTTACCACACGGATCCTCTTTGGTTTCAAAAATTATTGATGTGGTAGATCACATGTATTTAATGTAATATGCATTAGTTTATTAAATGTTAACAAACATAAGAGATTTAAAAAAATAAAAAGAAATATCAAACAAATGAGACATTCAAATGTGTAAGTTGCAAACCTGGAGCAATAAAGCTTTACCACTAATAAATTTTGGGCTGATAAAATCCATATCGAGACCTTTATTTTTTACCAAAAAATATATATAGGTTCTCACAAAGATTGTATTATGTCCGACAAATTAAGCCAATCAAATATTATTACATTTTTATTGATATACATCTTTGGCCAAAGAGTCAATATCATCTCTAAATTTCTTTAAGATCACTCTCAACCCACTATGACTCTTTTCTATAAGATTGAATTAAAGTTGCTTTTTTTCTTTTTATTATCGTATATTAAAATTTCATACTTTAATTTGTTTTTCTTTTATTTACATGAAATATGAAAATACTTGTTTTTAAATAAAAAAGAGCTTCGATATAGATTTCATCAGTTCAAAATTTTATTAGTGGATAAGACATTCTTATTACTCCATCTTTGCAATCTTTTCGAAATCTAAAGCAGCTGACCCACATCCTAACAAATCCCCTTTCACCGCGTAAGTAAGCAAGTACATCCGAGGTAATAGTTTACTTGACTCGAACCATAACTTCTTCAGCGGACATCCTAACAGATCCCCCTTTACCTATCGCATTAAGTAAGATTTAGTAAACCTGAGGTAATAGTGAGTGTGGTGCATCAAGTAAGACTAAATAAATCTGAGGTAATAGTGGGGTCTGGTGCATTAAGTAAGACTGAGTACATTTGAGGTAATAATGAGGTTTATCAAGACTCGACCACAACTCTCGCAAGCGAGTGTAATAGAATCATTGACTTTTTTTTCACTAGGCAACATCCTCATTTGCATATGAAAATAATAGTTGAAGAGACATATAAGACATAAATCATGATTGAATCGGCAGTTTTAAACAAATTTAGCCGAAAATTTTAATTGTTTGTACAAATACAATCAGCCTTATTTAAAATATTAAATCTGCTCTAACTTGACTATCTGTATCCATGCTCCAAATATTCCGAAAATATCATACAAATATCACCTAAAATATCAAAAAAATTTATTCTTGTATTTTTTTAATATAAAAAAGGTAAAAAAAAACAATTTTTTTTCCACCCTTTGAGTTTATTTATTTATTTATTTTTTTGGTAAAACGATTTGAATTTATTTATGCTGGAGTAAAACATTTCATCCAAAATGTTCCAGCATCTTATCCCATTCCAATCACATAAACCACGAAAAACAAACTAGCCCTCAACTTCCTCAAATTCACACAAAAACCACTACAATCAGTCCCTATGAGGTATTAACGTAAATACTACTTACTTCGAGGAATTTTACCATTTTGTCCCTAATCCCAGAGAGAGCAAGGTGAAGCGAAGAGTCTGAGATAGAGAGGGAGTGACAACGGACCCCAATTCCATGGCGTCCCCTTCGCTTTTAGGCTCCGCTACGTCGTTGTTTCACGGCCGGTTCCCTGTCGTTCCAACTCCATTATCGGTGCGAGTCCCGTACGGAAGCTTAGGAAATGGAAGTGGAGTTGTCTCGGTGAAGGCCTCGGCTGGCACTGTCCTGGTGGAGAAGTCTGAGGCTGAAAAGATCAATAGGCTGAAGACCATGTACCTTGAGAAAATCGTTCCTTTGCTTATGGAAGAGTTCTCTTACAAGAATGTCCTCCAGGTAAATACAACTAACAATTATGTACATTTGAAATGTTTTGTTAACTATTATTTGATTTGATTTTTTTTTTTTCTGGGCAATGGTGTTTCTGGGTTTTGAATTTGGGTTTGAGAAGGACGTTAGAGTTTGTGTTATAATGGTGTAATTTTTAATTTTTTTGAATGGGGTTCGATTAATATTACGAATAAGGTTATAGTTTTTGTTTGGTGGCTGAGAAATTTAGGGACAGAACAGGACAGGAGTTTTTGGGTAATTATCACATTTTCTCTGCTGAGGACCCAACAACTGTTTGATATTAGAGTGGTGTTATGATTTTCTAATTTATAATTTTGTTGAATGGGGTTAAATTGTCTCATCGGCAAAGATGGTTCGGGTCCTCGTTTGGTTGCTGGGAAATTTTAAGAATAGAAAATAACTGGAGTTTTTGAATAATTATTGAATTTTCACTGGTGAGGACACAATAATTGCTTGGCTTTGCTTAGCTGATTTTATCTACCATTTTATTGACTAAGTTGAAAGAAAAGGAATAAAGAAATAATGCATAAGGTTTGGTATTTGAAGTTAGTACTCACTCTGATTTTCCATTTTAAAGATAAAACAGACTCCTTAGCCATGTTAAGCAGACATCTTTACGATAAAGGTTTCTCTTACTTTGATGATTAATTGTTCACCATTGTCTACTTTGATGATCTGTGGGTAAAGAGAAAATCTCTACCTCTGGAGAAAGTTCCTTAATGCTGAATAGCCTGTCTTGTTTGCTTTCTTTAAAATTTAAAATCAATATTTCATTTTTGTATTATTTTTTTAGTATGTTCATTACTAAATAATTGGAAACTTAGTAAGCTGATTTTTTTAAATCAATTTTTGCAATGTGGAACTTGGTCAGGTTCCAAAGATAGAAAAGATTGTGGTGAACTGTGGTATTGGAGATGCTCAACAGAATGCAAAGGGGTTGGAAGCAGCAATGAATGACCTGGCACTCATAACTGGGCAGAGACCTGTTAAGACACGAGCAAGGGCTTCCATTGCTACTTTCAAGATCAGAGAAGGTCAACCGCTAGGGATTGCTGTTACACTCAGAGGAAATGTAAGCATGCTTGAAATCAAATCTTGAATCTTAATTTAAGCTTGATTTCTTCTACTATCCGTTTTGCAGTCACCTGAACAACATTAGAAATTTCATAATTAAAGAAATTTACTAAATTAAAGCTTAATATAATAGTATTATGTGTTGCTCAAATTCTGTTGTTGGTTGAAAGATTGTCGTAATTAAATCGTGGTTTGGTAAACTCTTTGTTTACAAGTCAGTAAGATGCATAAAATGATGCACTAAATGGAGCTGTTGCATGATGATTGAATGTTCCTATCATGGCATAGTGTGTGAAGTTGCACTGAGGGTTGAGTAAGATAGTGGTAGAGCACTGATTGTGTTAGCGATTGTGCAGCAACAACCAGATTAATGGTGCATCACTTAGGCTTGTTATGGTCATGGTATTTTTATTTGGTTGAAGAGGCAGTGGTACTGAAAATAGCTGTTTGTAGTAGGAAGCACCTCAAATGGTTAATGATAGTGATGTGAGGAGTTATCTATTTATTGAAAGTGAGTAACTCTTTTTACCTGGAAGAAACTTTAGTCTTCTGCTTTGAAATAGTTATTTTATTTAATTAATTTTTTAATTAATAGGAGAGAATCTATTCATTCCCCACTTTTCTCTTCTTATATGTGTGTGTGTGTGTGTATATATACATACATATATGTATATATACCTACACACATGTATTCTGCTTTGAAATAGTTATTTTATTTAATTAATTTTTTAATTAATAGGAGAGAATCTATTCATTCCCCACTTTTCTCTTCTTATATGTGTGTGTGTATATATACATACATACATGTATGTATGCATATATATATGTATCTATATATATTTTTTTCCTTTCAATCTTTTAGTGTATATGCTTGAACGTTATTGACGTTTTTGTTGTTAATTTAATTATAAAGGTTGTTCCGTCATCTCTTTTTATGTCATGTTTTCTTATGATTTTGTGCATTCTCTAGTAGCATAATATATAGATAGAGTGATTAAAACGTCTTCTAATCAAATTAAAATGAGTATGATGGAATAAAAGAGGATACATTGTAGAGTAATGGTTATTTACATTCGTCTTCAAAGGGGTTTATAAGTTTATTTTTCTTTTAGCTCTCTCTTTCAGTTGATGGCTGTCAGAATTTATAGTCCCAAGTTTTGGCCAAGTGAAAACAAAATTTTGAGCAACATGCATTGGTCAGTTGCCAACGTTCTACATAATAGCAGGTCACATAAAATCTGTTACAGCACATTACTGCAACTGGGCATTCTTTTATGCTTGAATGGTTGTATATGAGCATTCATTCGACAGAGAAAAAAAGAAGAGAAAAATTGGGTTCTGTATATTTCTTTATAAGAACCGTATCAGATTTTCCTTCTTTCTTTCAGCTGTAACCAGATTGAATCTTATGACATGCATGCTCATTGTTTGATCTTTGCAGGTGATGTACTCCTTCCTAGATCGCCTTATTAACTTGGGGTTTCCTAGGACAAGGGATTTCCAAGGAGTAAACCCTAACAGCTTTGATGGACATGGGAATTACAGTGTTGGAGTTCGTGAACAGAGTGTGTTTCCGGAGATCAGGTTTGATGTGCTTGGCAAGCCGAGGGGAATGGACGTTTGCATTGTGACGACGGCTGATACAGATAAAGAAGGCCAGAAACTCTTGTCTCTGATGGGGATGCCATTTAGAGAGGGTGGAGGTCAGACATCTTTGGTGCGCAAGAAGAAGCTCAAGGCGCATCATTTTGATTCCAAATCGAAGGGCAGAGGGCGCAGATAAGGGTAGGCTTGTTGGTGGAATCACATTTCTTTGACATATTTTATTGTACGTTGGCAAATTTTTTTTCCCAGAGTTATGCTCTTTTTGTTGTATTTTTATTGCCAAGGTTTTGTTGTCTGTGTAAAATCACAATCTGATACTCGTAATGAGTTCATGTTTATTTAATTTTTTTTTTTTTTTGCTTGAAAAATCTTTATCTTGCTCTAGTGTTGAACCTCCAGAAAAGCATGAGACCTTAGCCAACCTTAGGTTACATTTCAATTCCAGCATCGCAAACTAGCTTTTTATTATAAAGGAAAATCAACCAGATTTAAATTTAATTATATTCCATTAGAGCAAAACAGAGCATGACACTAATAAAATTATGTGCAGGGAACTTTTTATTATAAAAGTTTTTTTTTTGCAATCATTATAAATGTAAATTTGCTACTACATGTTGAAAAGATTTAAATGATGATATTTTGTACTATAAGGTCATATGTAATTATACTGTATTAACTGAATTATATTAATTTTTATTATTTATATATATATATATATAAATAATTTTAAAATAATTCGATTGATTGCTATGTTATAATATATACTCTTATTTATTTTATTAAATATAAAATAATATTATATAATATTATTCCACCCCAATGTCCACTGTTACAGAACATGCCCTGAGTGTGTAGAATAGGTAATGTCAAAGAACAAAGGTAACTCCTACATGCAGCAAGCGACCTGAAAGAGTGCATCCTAATCACCCTAAGCTAGCTCGAGAGGGACTAGTCAAGATGCATGGCCTGAACTTGGAAGAATGCACCCTAACCCTCTAAACTAGGGAGGGTCTAGTCCAGGTGCGGGGCCTGAATATCTGACCGATAAAAACTAATAAAATAAAAAAATAAAATTTCGGCATTAGAAAGGAGGAAATTTGTCGAACTTAGAAGAACGGTGATCGCAACAATGAATTTATTAATAGTTCATCCAACAAATTCTCTCTTTCTTTTTATTGTGCGTCTCTGTTAAACACCTCTCTCTCAAGCCCCTCACTGTTAAAAGTGATTTAGATTCCAATTTTCATTCTTTCCCACCATTTGTTAACTGGGGAAAAAATTGTCTATTCGTAAACAAACAGACAAAACCTCCAAAACCCAAATCCAAAAACAAACAGATATATATAGAAAAGAAAAAGGAAAAATATGGTGGGTTACATTCAGATAGCATTGGGAGGTGGAGTAATGGGAGTGAGAGTACCAATGGTGAAACCTTGGGTTGTCAAGGCAGAAAAACCCATGGCACCTGATCTCTCCCCTGACGGTTCGATTTTGCGATGTGGGTCCTCATTTTCTCGCCGTCGCGACCTTGTTTTCGTCGTTAATCCCCAAGGTCTCTTTCTTACTCAATCTTTTTTTTTTTGGTGGGTTTGAAGTTTTTAGTGATTCTTGAATGTGGAATTTGGGGCAGGTGCTAATGGTAGGACAATTAATGAATGGAAGAAGCTGCTTCCATATCTAAGGTCTCGTCTTGGTACAGATTATAATGTGCGTTTACTCTCTGTACATATCTTAGCTGCTCATTGCAGTGTAAACTTGACTATCTAATTTTCATGAATAATTATTTACATTCTTGAATATGATTTCTGTTAATTGTTTATGGATTACTCTCAATGTAAAATGTTTATTTTATTGTAATTTGAACTAATAGGGTTTATAGTGAATTTGTTGTTAATGTTTAACCCAACAGCTAAACGAATTTACATTGACACTGCCAATGTAGGATGTGGTTACATCTATTATGTTTTTCAGTATAAACACTTGTTTAAGCTCGTCTATTTCCAATATTGAAAAAAAATAAATAAAAATCTTCTAAATTGTGGGCAGATATGTGAATCTTTGACTTCTGGTCCTTCTCATGCAATTGACATAACAAGAGAGGTAGGCTTGGAGCCTCTATAATTTCACTTCAGCTTAATGTTAGTTTTCTCCTGAAAGATTGGTTTGGTGTAACATTTCTTTCAATTGTATACAGGCTATATGGGAAGGTGCTGATGCTGTAATTGCAGTGGGGGGAGATGGAACGCTTCATGAGGTACGACCTGATCTGCTTTGAGAATATAGATTAATGTTGATATTGCTACCATTTATGATTCAATTTTTTTCTACCGGTGTTGGCTCCTCGTTGCACAAATTAATATACCATCTTTCCAATAGGCGAAGCCATTGTAGTAAATGAATGGAAGTGAATAATTTTCTCTTTTCATGTCAGCTCCGCATAGTATAAGTGACTGTACCATCATTTCAATGGGCCAAGCCATAGTAGAATGGGTTATTATACGTGAACAGGGGGAAGATGTATCAGCTTGTGAAGTTCTTATAAACTTTAGATCATTTACTTCATTGTAAAGGTGTAAGAAGTTTGTGGGTTAGACTGTTACTAGAAGCTGAGTTCTGTTTGGGTGTATCCTAAATATTGTGGGTTTTTGATGGTGGAAAAATCAGTTACTAATAACTTGGCCAAAGTAATTTGGAAGTTTTATAGTGTTATCTTCATTCTGGGTAATTTGGATTGAAAGGAACAATAGAATCTTTGAAGACAAAGTAATGAGCAGTGAAGATCTTTTTGAGAAACCTAAATATTTAGCATCTTTGTGAGCTTCTACAGACAAAGCTTTCAAAGATTTTTCTTTTCTTTGATCGTTCGAAATTGGAAAAATGTAATGGGTTGCTGATGTGTTTCATAGTTCTTATTGTCAATTTTTACTTTTTTATTATAATTCAGTTCATGAGGTCTATTTTATCCTTTGTATTGAATTTTCCTATCAATAAAAGATTGTTTCTTATTAAAAAATAAATAAATAAAATAAAAATTGTTTCTTATTAAAAAAATATATAAATAAAATAAATAAAACTTTGTGAAGTTCTTATGATCAAGTTTTCCTTCTAGAAGAAATGCTTAGGTTAAACCATGCATGGGAGATGAAATAGTGGCTTTATTGAAGAATATTTGTGCAATATTAGCTTTGTTCTGGATAATTTCGTTGGAAATAGATAGAATGCTTTCCGTGGACAGAGTCAAAATTTGACGGTTTATTTACAGGTATCTACAGCAAATGAGTTTAAAGATATTCTTGTTTCTTTAATTCTTTTGATTTGGAAGAATGTTATTTAATTTCAGTACTTTAGGTTTTTTGTTTCTGTTTGATGATTTCTCATTCGTTCTTATGTAGTCTTTAGTTCATTGTCAAAGTTTTCAAATATATTAAAAAAAGATGAAGAGAAAAAACCTGGAATGGGAGATATTGATTTATACATTGTTACTCATCTACTATTACTTTTGAGAAGCAGGTTGTAAATGGATTTTTTTGGGCTGGAGAAGGTGTAACTAATCGTGATAGAGAGGCCACCCATTCAACTGCACTTGGGGTAAGTGTTTACTATCAGACTCTGCGATTTAAAGTGAACCTTTTCTTGTACTCTTCCTCAACTGCAACATTTGGTCCTCAGAGACATTTTTAACTGATAATTTAACTACTTTTTATGATTTTCTGAAGGCAAGATATACTATATTTTTCTGCAGCTCATCCCCTTAGGAACTGGGTCTGATTTTGCCAGATCATTCAACTGGTTAGTTTATGCATTCAGTTTGGTAAAGCTTTTTATTTTTCAATGATAATGCTACTTTTGATAACTTTTGCGATTGTTAGTTGCTCCAGATCATAATTGACTATGCTCGTTTTATAGGAGAAATGATCCCCATGAAGCCATTGAACGCATTGTTAGAGGTTCTCTCACTGTCTGTCTCCGTTTATGTCTCTCTTTCTTTTTTTTTCATTCTTTATTGCTGAGCTTTCCCTTGTTTCACCTATTTTTACTTGAAAAAAGTGGAGGAGCATTTACTAACTAGCTAGTTAGTTGATACTGTTTAGGTGAATTACTGTCTTTTGACTACTGTAGATTATTTTGCAGGACAGCGAACATGCATAGATGTTGGTGTCATTAGTGGAGAAACCAAAGAATTTCATTACTTTGTTAACGTTGCTGACATTCATTTGTAAGGTTAACCTACCATTTAGAATTGAGTCTAAAATGACAAATGCTGATCTTAGAAACTCATTGCTGCTATTTGGTATTTTGCAGGAGCGCTAAAGCAGGATACTATGCTTCTAGATACAAGAAACTTGGAAACTTGTGCTATGTGATTGGTGCTTTACAGGCCTTTATTGGGCACCATAATCAGGACCTCAGAATCAAGGTTGGTCTATTTGATGTGTCTCAATTATGGCAATTTGGTAATTTTATTTTATTTATTTATTTATTTTTCTGTTTGGCGTGCCGTTAGTCACAACTCAAAACTATACTCCATAGTCCATATAATGTTTACTCACTAGTAGTACTGCTGACCCAAATTGAAACAAATGTTTGATCCCTAAATGGTGTGATGCTGATGGGAAATGTCATGTCACTGCTGCAATATTCCATATCAAAATTGTTGTGAATGATAACGTAGTAGGTCTATAGGATTACTCATTTTGCATATGATTATCACTAGCGGTTTTACATCAGCAGAACCTTGTTAACATAGGTGAATGGAGGTGAATGGGAAGAATGTTCTCAAGTGACAGCGCTTTGCATCGGAAATGGAAAATACTTTGGCGGTGGCATGAAAATTACACCAAATGCCGAACCTCGCGGTGGAAATTTCGAGGTGGATTATTCTTCTCTTCGAAATACTTGACACGGGTGATTTTACCAATAGTTTATTTAAATTTTGCTGTGAGATTCCTTGGCAGGTGGTGATTCTTCAGGACTTCAAGTGGTATGACTTCATTCTCAAACTACATAAACTCTACAGAGGGACACATTTATCAGTGAAAAACGTGTCCTCGTTAAGGTAGCTCATATTCTTTTAGGTGGAGGTGTGAGATGCAACAATCTTTAAATTGTTCAATTTTCTGACACTAATACACTCTTTGTCTTGTTGCAGAGTGCAATCAGTTGAGGTGGAGGACATCTCTGGCGGTGCCAGTATTTATGTCCAGTCCGATGGAGAACATTTAGGGTTCCTGCCGAGGAGGTTTTGCATCATACCTTCTGCCATTGAGATGATATGCTGATCTGAATCTTGGAGTACACTTTCGGGTGATCGTGGTATGTTGACTGCATCTCTCCTGCCGTTTTTCCTTTTCATTCGAGAACTGCATGAATGCACCACAAACAGAGCAAATAGGAGCCATGCTTGATGGAGACGGAGAGGGGACTGCTTTGAGTGTGATGGGTTTTTGTGTTGCTGTGTTGCTCCAGCCAGCCAGTGCCCATGACGCTGTGTTGAAAACAGAGTTGTTCTTGTCTAGAAAATAAATTGCATCAATTTTTTATTATTTTTTTCTCTCTACCTAATTGCACAAAGTATTCTTGTAATTTATTTATTTATATTAAAGTGCTAGTAGCTGGTTGATAATATTTTTGGATAATAACAAAACAATTCCTCAATTCTATTCTATATTTCAAATCTACTAAATTAAATTAAATAAATAAATAAATAAATATATATATATATATATTGAGATTTTAATTTTATTGTTAGGTCAAAAATAATTATGGAGCAAAAAAATGTTAGAATGAGAAGTAAATTTTAATGTATTGCATTTTAAATTGGAAAATTAAAAAATAATAATTATATTATTTACTTAGGGTTTGTTTAATAATATATTTATTTTTTATTTTTATTTTAATTTTTTTTAAATTATATATAAATTGATTAGATTAGAGGTTGATTAGTATTTATTAAATATTTTTATTAAATATTAATTAGATTAAAAATATAAATAAAAAATAAAAAATTAATTTTTTATTTTTATTTAAATAGTTTAATTAATATTTAATAAATTTTAAATTAATTAAATTATACATGATTTAAAAAAATTAATTATATTATCGAACGTAATCTTAAAAATTAATTTTTTATTTTATATGGTTATCAATTCCTGAGGACAGATATTTTGAAAACTGACCGCGGGACGACTTGCTCCAGCTGACTACTCCCTCTCTCTCTCTCTCTGAAAATGGCCACCATTGTTCCCTTCTCTTTCAATATTCCAAACCTCCATTCGCAGTCCAAATCCTACGTCGTTTTTCAGCCAAATCCTCGTCATAGATTCTTCAGGCTTTGCTGCAGTGGAGAAAACCCACCAGCAAACAACTCCTCCACTGGTAGAGAATCAGAGCCGACAAATGCAGTGCTTAAGCTAGCTTGGTATGGTTCTGAGCTTCTGGGCATTGCCACTTCCTTTTTCCGCAAAACTGAAGCTCCTGATGAGCTTCGTGAGCTTGCAACAGATGGGTCTGGAGCAGTCGACCGTACCGTTTTGGTGCAGACTATTAAACAGGACTTTGAGAGATCGTACTTTGTCACAGGTTCGCCAAATTCCATTTGAATTCCAACTCTTTCTTTCCTTCTGACGTCTTACTAACGAACTGCTTCCGAAAAGTTCACAACCAAATATGATGATTTTATTCTTTCAAAAAATATATATGGAGATTTTATCAAGTAGTTAAAATTCATGTCAGAGAATTGCTAACAAATCCTTTGGTTAGCTGGTAGATCATACCAGTATCTGCTGAGATGCTTTAAATTACAATGCCAAGTTGCTTTAAGCTTGTACTTTTGAGGCAAAAGTAAGATATTCTTTGTCTCCGCATGTAATTCAGTTGTCTGATGTATTTATTTCAATGTGCTTGAATTCAATTATGATTGGCCTAGCTGGGTAATCTTGTTTTTTCATTTGCTAGGCAACCTTACACTTGATGCTTATGAAGAGGATTGTGAATTTGCTGATCCAGCTAGTTCTTTCAAAGGGCTTCGCCGTTTCAAAAGGAACTGTACAAATTTTGGGTCCCTTATAGAGAAGTCAAATATGAAGCTTATGAAGTGGGAAGACTACGAGGTGGTCACTATACAAGCCTCACATCTCTTTTTATAAGTTAATAGTTTCCTGCCAGCTATATAAACAAAATATCTTCAGTATTTGGGAGCACTGTACTCCATATTCGTATAAAAGTGGAGTCTACATGTAGTTTCTTTACATGTATGTGAATGGGGCGTACCATACTACTAGAGTACTGAAAGTTTGTTCCTGTTTATGATACTTAGTTGTCCACAAATATGGCAAGAGTGTATGTGACAGAACTAGTTAGATAAATTTCTAGTTCTGTTTACTTTGGTAGTCATTTCTTGCAAACTTGTGATTGAATACGATTTGGACACAGGATAAGGGAATCGGTCATTGGCGATTTAGTTGTATCTTGTCATTTCCTTGGAGGCCAATTCTTTCGGGTATGCTTTTAAGCTCTTGTATCCTGCCATTTAAATTGCATGCGTCATTTTATTGTAGAACAATCTATTCCACGGAAAGTGTCATAACTTGTTCACATGACCGGCCTTTTTGTTTTGCATTAGTATTCTCTACTGAACAATCACTCTTGCTTTCTTTTCTTTTTTTTTTTTGAGTGGATAGGTTGTTTTCCATTACATCTATGGATGCTTGATTATATATAGGTCTGTTAACCTTGCTTGATTCAAATCATATGACATGCTTAAAATACGATGGGAAAGAAAGTACATGCTCTACATATCTTAAGCACATTTATACTTCATAAACTTGAATTTTTTATTTTTTTTTGATGAACATAAACTTGACTTTGTTAACGTATACTGCAGCAAGTGGATACACAGAGTACTTTTTTGATGCAAAGTCTGGAAAAGTATGCAGGTAACATTGCAAACCACCCATTCTCTATATTTTCAACGTTGCTCTACGATTCAATAAGCTCTTTATGAAATGTTTCAGGCATGTGGAGCACTGGAATGTTCCCAAAATGGCCTTACTGAAGCAAATTTTAAGACCTAGTCGGGGGTTGAGAACCAGTAGATGAAGAACCTACCTAAGCTTTTATTATAGGTAATTGCAATTTCAATGAGTAGTATTTTGATTTATGAGAAAAGAAAGGGTTGAGTTGGTTATGATTCTCAAAAAGTTTAAGAGGAGTCGTACGTCGTTTTGAAGACTCCTAGCAACAAATTGGAGCAACATTGTTAGTATTGACATAAATGCTGCATCACATTCACCTCAATGTTTTGTCAAGCGCTACCTTTTTGTCGCAGGTAAGATCAACATTAGTGTTTATTATGAAATCACTAAGTGCCCGTTTGGTAACGTTTCTATATTTGGTTTTTAGTTTTTCTCTTGTGTGTAATTTTGTTAGATTAAAGGTTAGTTAATGATAGTTATAGTTTGTAATGTTAGTTAGACCTCTCAATGAACTCTGATCCCTTGTTTGGTAGGAGGTATTAGTGGAGGGATTAAAAGAGGAGGAAGGAGTGGTGGAGGGATTTAAGGGATGGTGGTTGTTTGGTAGGAGGGATTGATGGAGGGAGTGAGTTTGAGGATGGATGACAATTTCATTCAAATGCATAAAAAACACTCTCTCAAATATTAAAAGGATTGGAGGAGGGAGAGTTTTTATAACTAACTAATAAATTTTTAATTATATTTTAATCCTTTATACTTTTTCCTTCGCATCATACCAAACAACATTAAGGGTTTATGCAATTCACTCTATCCTTCTCCCTCCCCCTCTTCTCATCTCACTCCATCCTTCTCCCTCCCACTCCTTCATACCAAACAGAGCACCTCTCCATCTCTTCATCTCACTTCATCCTTCTCCTCCCCTCTTTCATACCAAACAGAGCATAAGTGTGAAGGAAAATAAAAACTAAAAATAACAAATTAAAAATCATTTCAACCTGTTTTTCATAGTTTATGTTTTTCTTTTTTCATCACATTTATAGTTGAGATGAGAGGTCTAATAAACTCTAACTAACTTTTTAAATTAAATAAATTATACGTAACTCAAAAAAATAAAATAAAAATAAAAAATAGAAACGTTACCAATAGGGCTATCAGAAAAACTAAGGTTTCTTAGATTATAAATTCTTAAATTTAATGGAATGATTTATTATTACAAATATTTTGTGCTTTGGCCTTTGAAATATATTCCGAGTATATGAGCTGCGATTCTGTGTTGATAATTTATTTTTAACTGTTGACAGAAAATCCTTTGGAAAATGTGCTTCATTTTTCAAACGAACCCAATTTATTGTTCAAGATTAGCTCATTTTTTTACGAGTCCATCTCGATGGAGCTAAAGTCGAGCCGACATCGTTCTTCTTAATTTCCTCTTAGTGGCCGGGGGTTTCCGGCAGCAAACAAATGATATTCAATGACTACAGTTTACAAAATGACAGGCTTTCAAGGGGCAGAGTTGCATAACCAACCGTCTCCGGTAATCTCCAATAATAGACCATTTTGTTTTGTGGGAAGCATAATTGGATATAATCGGCAACTTCATCGACTCTAAATAAGAGAGGACCAGTGTAATAATAATAAAAGAGTTTACTGCCATATTGGACTTCAATCAAAATTATGAAAGGGTGTTTGATAACACAGTCATTTTCAGTTTTTATTTTTTTTATTTTTGGGTTTTAGTTTTAGTTTTTTATTTTATTTTTAAGAAACAACAATTTATTTGGTAACTATTTTTATTTTTTTAAAAAAATAAAAATAAAAAGTCGTTTGATAATTATTTTTGTTTTTGATTTTTTTTAAACTTTGTATTTCTTTTAAAATTTTATATATAAAACGCACATTAATATTAATAATTCAGAATTAAAATTTATATATAAAATTCACAATATAAATTCAAAATTTATATATAAAATATAAAATATAAATTTTAAATGCATATACAAATCAATATCATCAAGATTTATATATACTTGTTAAATGTATAACAAATATAATATAAATAAAATAAAATAAAAATTATAAATACAAGTTAATATATTGTTCCCAACAATAAACAATTACAATAATATTCAATTATTAAGAATAATATATTGTTTCCAACAATCAACAGAAATAAAAAACATAAATTATTGTTCGAAAAATATAACTATAAATATTCAACAAAGTATGTCAAACACAATTACGAATAAAATTATAAACTACGAATAAAATTTATCTTCCTCTTATTGGACATGCATAAAAATAATTTTCTCTAGGTTACATCATCATATAGCAACTTTATAGCCTTTGAATAGCTATCTCCATCAATTTCATCCATTGTATTCAAAATTTCAAAATATTAATTCAACAAGTCTTCATCTTCATCATTTCTCTTTGAAGAAATTGCACCATCATCATTTGTAGATGAAGTAGCATATAAAGAACTAGCTACTTTATGCTCAAGAATTTCATTTCTCTTCCTTACACTTTCAACATATATATTAATGAAAAGCATAAAGGCTCCACTTATATTCTCTCTTTTTCTACAAGTTCCTCTTGAACTAGTAGATGAATTTTTATTCTCTTCAGATTTATCCATACAATCAGATTTTTCCTCTTGACCATCACCATCTATATTTATTTCACTAATTGTATTACCATCTTCAGAATCTGAAGGAATTCTTGTAGATGGACAAGAAAATTCTCCAATTAACATTGCCATTGTATTTTCATAGATGGCTTGCAACTTTTCATAGTGTGGGCAACCTTTTTTCTTGAATTTTTTTGCACTCTTATTGACCTATAAAAAAATATCACATAATTAGTAACATAGTGATCTTATCAATTTAAATGAGACTACAATATAATAGAATAAAAATTTATATCTTAATGAGATTATCCCACACTGTCTCTAGAGTGATAGTCCTTAATGTTGGATTCCAACCAACTTCAGTAGTGCTCTTTAATAATTTCTTAAATTCCTTATAAGTTTCTTTAATGAATGAAATTTGTTTTTCAATTGATCGTGAGTATAAGAATGCCCACACCTAATTTGAAGTTGATTTCTTATGTAATTCCAACTAGATTTGGTAAATGTTGTTGTTGAATGGTTGCCCTTAATAACTTCTTACTCTATCAACTCAATATAAATAGACTCATTCTTCTCAGACCATATTCCTTCATTTTTCCCCTCATCATCAACATCTTCAAAAGGGTTCATATTTGATTGTTCTTTTAAAATCTACTAGAGAAAAAAAAATTAACCTAATAACCAACTTAGAGTATTACAAAAAATGATTCATTGACATATATAATGCAACCAGAAGGTTTTATAGCTAGAGGGCAAGAGCAAAAAGTTTGCAAACTAAATAGATCCATATACAGATTAAAGCAAGCCTCTAGGTCATGGAATATAAGATTTGATAAAGCCATCAAATCTTATGGTTTTAATCAAAATGTTGATGTGCCTTATGTGTATAAATACATCAAGGATAAGAAGGTGGTCTTCTTAGTTCTTTATGTTGATGATATTCTACTTATTGAAAATAATATAGAATTATTATCAAATGTAAAGAAATGACTAGCTAACCAATTCCAAATGAAAGATTTGGGAGAGGCAAGTTATATTCTTGGGATACAGATTATTGAATATCGCAAGAACAGACTGTTAGCGCTATCTCAAATATTATATATTGACAAATTATTAATAAGATTTCCAATGCAAAACTCCAAGAAAGGTAATTTAGCTTCATGTCATGGAGTTAGTCTTTCTAAAGAGCAATGTCCAAAAACACCTCGAGAGAAAGAAAATATGAGCCGTGTACCCTATGCGTCAGTGGTTGGAAGCCTAATATATGTCATGTTGTGTACAAGGCCAGACATCTGCTATGCAATGTGTATAGTTAGTCGTTTCCAATCAAACCCAGGATATGATAGTTGGGTTGCTTATATACTCAAGTAAGGAATTGATCCCTATTGGGCATACAGATTCTGATTTTCGATCAGATAAGGATACACGCAAGTCCACTTCTAGATTTGTATTCACTCTTAGTGGTGGAGCCATAGTTTGACGAAGTACAGATCAAACATATATAGCTGATTCTACTATGGAAGTTGAATATGTAGCCGTTTATGAAGGTGCTAAAAAGGTGTTTGGCTTTGTAAGTTCCTAATGGATTTGGAAGTAGTTCCAAATATAGATAGACCACTTACGTTGTTTTGTGACAATAGTGGGGTTGTGGCAAATTTAGAGGAACCAATAAGCCACAAGAGAGAAAAGCATATAGAACACAAGTATCATGTTATTAGAGAGATCGTGCATAGAGGCGATGTTTCAGTTCTAATGATTGTATAAGAAAACAACCTTGTTGGCCCGTTTATCAAGACATTGCCTGCAAAAGGTTTTGAGGGTCATCTAGAAAGTTTCGGATTGAGGGATATGTCTCATTTGTTTTAGGGTAAGTGGGAGATTGTTGGGGATAGTGCCCTAAAAGTATATTTATTGTATTTTTGTTACTGAATAATAAATAAAATAGTAATTGATTTTCATATTCTTTTTGCTAGTATTATTTGTAATAGTTTATAGATATTATGAAAATTCCTTGATTATTAATGTGACATTAAACTTAATATATAAGAGTTATATATATGAGGATTAAGTTTAAGGATAATAATCTAAATTATTCTGTAATTAATAATTAAAGTTCTGGAATATTTAATTTTACAAAGTTACTAGTACAGTCTATTACCATTGAGAATAAAATAGTTTGATACGGATTGTTAATGCAGTGATATTTAATGGACATACTTTATATAATAAGATTGTATAGGATTAGACCAAATAAATATTAATTCTCTTATAATATCCGTTAAGTATAGAGAATTTATATTTGTCATTATGATGATCATATATATAGATATAATATATATATATATATACTGTTAATGTGTATTATATATAGTATATACATATATGTTATAAATGGTTATAATATATATATAGTTAACATGTTACCTAGCATTAATTTTATATATATATATATATATAATTATTTAATTATTAGATAGTTAATTAATAAACGTATTTTACGTGATAGTTTTTGTTTTTATCCTATACATTTTCTACTCAGATTAATTATCTAATATATATATATATTTAGATATATATAATTGATTATTAGAGAATTAATTAGAATTAAAAATAAAATTATTTTTTGTTTAGGAAACCTAATAACTCTAGGTTTTAAAAGACGTACTGTGAGATGAAAATATTTAAGAACTTTTGACACACCCAAATTTTAATATGCTCTACTAGAGATGCCCATTCATTTGTTCATTTGGTAAGAGATTTGATAAGGAAGATCATGATACCAGAAAACTTGAAAGGTAGATCGTGGTGTTTGTCATAATCACTTCTTTGGTAATTTTTCTTTTAACTATTAAAAATTAAATTCTATATGCATTTATTACAGTTCCTGACTATAAAAGTGTTTTATAAAAATTTCTAAAATTTTTATTATGGTTTTATTCAGCTGATTTAATTTTTTAAAATCAACACATAATTCACTAAGAGACAGAAAGGTTATGAGAAATACTCTCTAGAAATTGATCACATGTAAATATAACAATCGAATAAATATGATCCTGTAAGAAATATATTTTCTTTTTCTTTTTTTGTTAAACAAAATTATGATAGCTCACATGGATTTACAAAAATTTTAAAAATTGTATAATGCTTTCAAAACATACGAGAGTTGAACACATGCAAGTCTAGTAAGTTGTTGTAATAACCCTTCTCTATTTCGTCATCTTTTACCTGATGTAGAATAAGCGTTCCAATAATCAAATCTTCTCAATCAACACTCTCAGTTTGTTTTCCTTTTCTCTTCTTCGTAGGTTGCACATCTTCTGAAATATTAATGTTGGCAGTGTCACCAAAATCAGCATTAGGCGGACGCATAATTCTATTAATTCGCTACTTAGGGGCATCTATCTTTTCTCTTGTACTCTTATAAGCCCTGCAACCATTCACAAAAGACGGGGCATAGCTTCTAATCCTACATCTTTCTCCAATATTTGCTTGAGTAGAAGATTTTTGCGCAATTTTGACTTCCCATTCCACCACTCAGTACACTCATAAAGATCAAAATCCTTATTTTTTCTTGTATGTAGAGATTTTGAATGAACCATCTCATTTGAAAATCTAGTAGATCATTGATAAGCATTCGGGAGAAAGTTTCAGTTTCTCTACGTAATCATCAATTTATGATGTGAACAAACTCCCATCTTCAACCTTAAAATATCATGAATAATCTTTCACATGCATTCCTTACCCAATATCCTTCGTTGCTCCAAATCCCTTCTATTTTCACTAGGTTCTGACATCGCCTTCTTCTCCATATAATGAATCACAAAGGAGATTCTTCATCATGCTTTTTATAGTAAATCCTTCCCCCAAGGCAGTGCTTGGCCGACCTTCACAAGTGTGTCCAAAAGCTCCTTGTAATTCAGTTTGACAGTATGCACCATGACATGTAATTCTTTGGCCACATTCTTAATCCTAACATCGACCTGATTCAACTCCACCACAAACACCAACATTGCGGCCACCAGAGGTAGTGGTCTCATCAAGAACCACTTTCCCGCCAGTAAGAAAATCCCCCTCTCCTTAAAGTGCATTGCTATAGTGTCACATCGGCGACACAATCACTTGCCACGTCAGCACCATATTTAAAATTTTCAAAAATTGAAAATTAATCCCTATAATTTTAATATTTACAGTATGGCCCCTAAACTTTTTTAAATTGCAATTTGACCAAAAGATTTAAAAATTACAATTTTGCCCTAAATATTTTTAAATTTAGATTTCTAACCCTGAAGAGTCAAAACCACCATTTTCGGCATCTCCGAATACAACGATGCACTCTGTTTGGACGGTTTAGCTTAAGTTTTTGATCATGTCATTGCAAAGAAGAAATGGCAATGGAAGAGTCATCTTCTGAAGCTATAATCAAGCTTACTGCTACCAACTATACACTATGGAGGCCTCGGATGGAAGATCTTCTTAGTTGCAAAGATTTATTTGATCCTCTAGAGTTGAAAAGGGAAAATCCTAACCCCACCAAAAAAGGAGAGTGAAAGAAAATAAACAGGAAAATGATTAGTCAAATTGATCAATATATCGATCACAGTGACTTCCATCATATTGCGTAAGAGATAGATGCATATGCCCTCTAGAAGAACTTAGAGGACATGTACTTGGCCAAGACTGTCTAGAATAAAGACCTAGTAATGAGGTGGTTTGTGAATTCAAAACTACAAAGTTGAACTTCTGTAGCCAAGCACAACAGTGAGTTCCAAAGCCTGGTAAATCAAATCTCTATGGTAGACTTGATATTAGGAGATGAAGAATAGACTCTCTTACTACTTAGCTCTCTTCTCGATAGCTGGAAAACATTAGTAGTTTCTCTCAGCAATTCAGCTCTCAATAACAAACTTACTATGTCACTAGTTAAGGATACTGTATTCAATGAGAAGGCTAGGAGAAATGACGCATGGGTTAATCAGTCACATGCCCTCATCATAGAAAGGAGTAGAAGACAGCTAGGAAGAACTCAAGGTAGGGGAGGCATGAGCAAAAGCAGGGGTAGATCTACAGATAGAAGAAAGCTAATTTACAAGTGTTACCATTGCGGTTTAGAGGGGCATTTAAAGAAAAACTGCAGGAAGCTGTTATAAGAGCAGAGTTAGAAAATTAATCAACTGAAGAATGATGGAGAAGCACTGGTCTCTATTATTGGAGAGGTAACATATTGTTTTGCCCAAGAAGAGACATGCATTCACTTATCCAGTCAAGATGTCAAATGGGTAGTCGACACAGCAGCATCCTATCATATCATTTCGCCTAGAGACTTCTTCAACATGTACAAAGCTGGAGACTTTGTTACTATGAAGATGTGAAATACCAGTTTATACTTTTGCAGGGGGAGTTGTATCATGGTAGTCAAGATTGCAAAGGTGTGTTGCTTTATCCACAACAGAAGCAAACTACATTGTGATAGTAAAAGGAGCAAAAGAAATACTATGATTAAAGCGGTTTCTTGAAGAACTAGGTTTCAATCATAAAGAGTATAAGGTACATTGCGATAGCGAAAGTGCTTTAGACTTGAGCAAGAATTCAATGTACCATTTTCAGACAAAGCACATTGACGTTCGCTATCATTGGATAAGCAAGATGATGGATTAACAACTGTTGAGATTAGTGAAGATCCATACAAAGGAAAATCTAGCAAACATATTGGCAAAGTTGGTCACTTAGAAAAAGCTAAAGCTATGCAAAGACATAGCTAGAGTGGATAGCATGTGACCATCAATTTTTGAATGTGGCTAGAGGGGGAGAATTGTAAGAAAGTACCAAGCTTTGTTAAATATGGCTGCAGTCAACAATGAGTGCTGTCAAAGAAGGCTACAAATACAGTTGCAAATTAACTATATTTTACTGACCTTGATGATTATAAAATAAACCTCCCACATTCATGTATTGTATTCTGACTTCCAGAGAGGAAAGAACTTTAGAGAAAGCTATGTTTTTTAGAATTTTTAGTTTTACTTGTTCACTGTATAATTATATATATTGTGAAATAGATTTTATTTTCTCTCAAATTATTTATCATTAGTGATAAGAGAATCACAACAAAATGGCCGGTGACATCGTCCCATACCAGGGACTTGGACTTACATTTGAAGGAGGAATTAGACATCTACATCTTAAAGAGCATCCAAGATTTCGACATCAATGACTTCAAAATCCTAATTTCAGAATTCCAAAATGCACAATCATCCGTTCAAATATAAGCAAACAACTTACACCCCAAAATCACAGTAACAACAATATTCAAATTCCACAACTAATATTCCAATCCATAACCACACCCCAATTATAGAATGTAGAGGAAATCCCAAAATGCTAATCTTGATTTGAAGAATATGAGCACAAATATGTGAACTTGTGAACCTAGAATGGAAAATTTGATGTTGTCGGATGTATTGAAATACATATTGTTCATTGCCCTTCTATACAACATCAGATACATACAAGAAGTTTGGTTGAATCGGTTAGATGAGCTATCTGTTAGGTTGTTAGTTTGTTTACTTTAATTGACACATGTAATCTTATCATTAGTTAATGTTTTAGTATGAAAAGCTTCCAACTGTGCAACTATGAAGTGGTTGTCAAAATTAATATAATTTATTTAATATTACATGGTATCAAAGCCGTCAATGGCGTCGTCGTCCTCATCGACCATACTGAAATCAATCTCTACCATTAAGCATCTCTCAGATTATCCATTGGTACAATTCAATTTCACTTTACCAATTCGTCTTGAATCTCATAATTATTTTGTTTCAAAATCCAAATTTCTACCCACAATCAAGGCCATCGTCTTCTAGGGTTTCTAGATGAAACTCTACCTTGTTCTTAAATTGATGATGATCCAAAGAGCATTGAAGATTTCGACTACTTGGCAGAGTCAAGATGAATTCATCAAGCAGCTAATGTATTAATGAATTTCCAAGGAGGTGATGAATCAACTTGTTGGTTGTAACACTTTATGTTTGGAAAACTCTCCAAGATTTTTATGCATCACCTTCTGAATTAAGGATCCTTCAATTACAAATTGAATTAAACAATTCAAAGAAAGGAGATTCAACTATGGTAGAATTCTTTACAAGAGTTAAGAAATTGGTAGACCAGCTTGGAGCAGCAGGCCCTTCAATGACTGAGAAAGATCACATAAAATTCTTCTACCTTTATGCTTTCATCCTTTTCTCTTCGTGATGTTTAGGCTTTACTTTTGAACTAAGAGAATCATTTATCTGCTTTACTGAGTCAATCATCCATTGAGACTCATCAGACTGTAAATCATGCAACCACCATTAGTCCAAAGCATTTTCAAAGATCAAAGGAATTTTTATGGTTCTCGTGGTAATACATCTTGAAGACATGGTCGAGGTCGAGGAGGTTCAAAATTTTTCTATCAAATTTATAGTAAACTAGGGCATATTGCTCATTACTGCTATCGTCAATTTGATAAAGATTTCCAGCCAAAACACAGTTTCAGAATCAAAACTTAGCCTATATTGTTGACTTTCTTATCTGTAACCTTTCTTATGGTCATTCTGAAAATTCTCAACTTATGCATGGACAACTAGCATATGCTACTCAACACTATGCAAATTTTGTTGATCTATCTAGGTAAGTGGATAGTGGAGCCTCTACTCACGTCATACATGATCCTAAGTCAATGGCTAATGCTTCAGAATATGGATGACAGAATTCATTGGTTATTGGAAATGGATCGGACTTGACGATATCACATACTGGTAACACTCTTCTTCCTACTATTTCTGGATCTTTGATATTAAAAGATATACCTTTTGTTCCTAAGATATAGAAAAACTTATTAAGTGTGAGTATGTTGGTAACTGATAATAATGTTCTAATTGAGTTTGTGGACTCTACATGTGTGATTAAAGACAAGGACACAGGAAGACCATTTCTTCACAGACAACTTAAAGATGATCTTTATCAATTGATTCCTGTGTGTTCTAAATCTTCTTTTATGGTTCAATCCAGTGTCTACAATCTCTAAAATTGTGTCTGAATGTATACAAACTTCTCCATATAGTTTGTCTGCTGTTATCAAACCTATTGAGTATGTAAATACTATGAATAAAATGCCCACTTTGAAGTCAATGTCATTTAACATTTGGCATCAAAGGTTAGGACATCTCTCTTCTTGTGTACTTGGTCAAGTATTGTCTCTTTGTAAATCTTTTGTATCAATAAATATAAAGCTAAATTTTTATTCTGCCTGAAGAATTGGAAAATCACATGAATTACCTTTTTCTTTGTCTGATTCACACAACACACAACCTCTTGACTTGATTTATTATGATCTTTAGGGTGCTTCTCCAATTATGTCTACCTTCGGATAGATATTATGTAATTTTTGTGGATGACTTTTTTTGTTTCAGCTTGTTTTATCTATTTAAAAATAAGTCCAGGTTTATCCATTTTTTTTCCTATTTTCAAAACCTTTGTTGAAATTCAATTTCAAACATCCATTAAAACATTTCAAATTGATGGTGGATCTGAATATAAGCTGTTGCTTCCAATTTTTCATAAATAAGGAATTTCCTATTGTTTTTCTTGTCGTTATACCTTTTAACAAAATTGAAGAATTGACAGGAAACATAGGCATTTAATGGAGTTTGCACTATCCTTACTTTCTTAAGCTTCAATGCCAATCAAATTTTAGCTTGAAGCATTCCAAACAGTAAACTTTCTTATAAATCGTTTACCATCTATTGCTTTAAATGGGAAAACTCCATTTGAGCTTTTGTACAAACAAAAATTTGACTATAATTCTCTCTAAGTCTTTGGCTGAGAATGTTATCCACATTTTAGACCCTACAATCATTGAAAACATGAATTTCAGTAAGCTAAGTGCACTATTATAGGCTATAGTCCAGTCATCCTTTTGGCATATTGTATATCAATAGACATATTATTTCCAATGAGTCATCATTTTCTTTTACTCAAATTTCTTCTGATAACGTCTCATTTTTTTTATTCTAATATGTCATCTACCACATCTATAGGCCAGTCTTTTTGTTCCACTATGTTTTCACAATTCCCTTCTTCTTTTAATAAAGATTATGTTTATGTGGTTCCTAAAGTGACTAAACACAATATGTCCTCTCAGTTCCTTGTACATAGTGATTCACAAAGTACATCTACTACATCACACTACAAATTTACCTGATATTGGTGCTCATTCTCCTTTATCATCATTTGCTCAAAATAATACTGGTGGTACATTCTTTGGTGATAATATTTTTGGTTTTACTCCACTAGAATTTGTTTCAGATGTATCTACACCTGTTTGCTACCAACATCATATGATTACTAGATCTAAAGTTGGTATAATTAAGCTTAATTCTAAATTCTTTATTGGTCATCTTACTGTCTCTGGAGAACAAAAATCTATTACAGAAGCCTTGCAATAACCTATAATGGAAACAAGCTATGCAAACTGAATATGATGCTTTATGTGCTAATAATACTTGGCAGCTTGTACTTTAGGATTCTTTTTACATTATAAAAGGAGCTAAGTGGGTATTCAAGATAAAATAGAATGCTGATGAAAGTATACAAAAGTACAAAGCTTGTTTAGTAGCAAATCAAAATCCAAGAATAGATTTTAATGAGACTTTTTGTCCTGTTAATCTTCAAACTATCAGAGTAATGTTGTCACTTGCTATGTCAAAGGGGTGGCCGGTTAAATAATTAGATGTTAATAATGCATTCTTGAATAGAAAGTTAAATGAAACAATGTATATGTCACAACTTGAAGGTTTTCTGGATAACAATCATCCAACTCATGTTTGTAAACTTGTCAAAGCTCTCTATGTACCCCAAGCTTGTTTTGACAAATTGAAGCGTACTTTGATGAAGTAGGGATTTCAGGAATCAAAGTCAGATATTTCATAATTTGTATATTCAAAATTTGGCCAGTTGTTGATTCTTTTAGTTTAGGTGGATGACATCATTATAACAGGACCAGACTTATCTCTTGTTACCAAGATTATTCATGATCTGAATAATTCATTTACTTTGAAAGATCTAGGTGATCTTCATTATTTTTTAGGTTTGGTAGTTTATCATGATCCTACAAAGATGTTTCTAACTCAGTCCAAGTACATTTTTGATTTGTTGATAAAAAATAACATGGCTAACTGTAAAAGTTGTCCTACTTTAGCCTGTACAAGTGTGCAATTACCATATTCTGTTGGAGAACCTTTAAAGGATATTACGACTTATAGAAGCACAATTAAAGCTTTACAGTACTTCACTATGATAAGACGTGATATTGCCTTTATAGTCAACAAGTTGAGTAAGTTTTTTCATTGTCTAATTCAATGCACTGGTAGACTTGTTAAAGAGTTCTTTGATACTTAAAAGGTAGTTTGGAGATGCAATTGCACACACAACCTATAACTAGTCAATGTTTAATTGATTTTTCAAATTTAGATTGGGCAGGTTCTATAGGTAATGGAAGATCAACTGGAGGTTTTTGTATATTCTTAAGACCAAATCTGATTTCCTGGAGCTCAAAGAAACAACATGTGGTGCCAAGGTCTAACACAGAGGTTGAGTATAGAGCTTTAGCACATACAACAGCAGAACTTGCTTGGCTTTAATCTCTATTAATAGAATTACATGTTCTTCAATCTACATGTTCTATCATATCGTGTGACAATATTGGAGCAACTTGTCTAGCCTCCAATCCTATAGCTTATGCAAGAACCAAACATATTGAAATTGACATTCACTTCATTCATGAAAAGATTCAGCAAAAACTCTTAGAACTCTGATATGTCCCTACTGAGAATCAAATAATATATATTCTCACTTAAATCTTGTCCATCTTATGATTTAATATGTTCAGACTTTCCTCGTTTTGTTTGAGGGGGCGTGTTGAAACATATATGGTTCATTGCCTTCCTACACAGCATCAGATACATATAAGAAGTTTGGTTGAATCGATTAGATAAGTTGCCTGTTAGTTTGTTAGTTTATTTACTTTGACTGCCACATGTAATCTTATCATTGGTTAATGTTTTAGTATATAAAGCTTCCAACTGTGTAATTATGAAGTAGTTGTCAGAATTAATACAATTCCTTTCAGATTACAATTCTCTTTATCTTCATTTTCTTCGTCTTCTCTGAGTCTTCACAGGATGAAATTGACAGTGATGAAGAGAATGGCAAAAAGTAATGTTTTGTTTCACTACGGCTATTGAGGGGGAAAACTGTAATAACCTCATTTTATTCTTGAAACTGTCGATTTCCGGACTCATTTTTGGTTAAATAGCAGTTTTGTTTTTTTCACCGAAACAAGCAGTTTCGGAGTTTCTCGAAATTTTATGAGGACCGAGACTACCCTGTGAGGAGTCGAGTGACTTTTTCTACCCATTTTGTCCTTGGTCCCGGTTTGACCATTTTTTACTTTTACTATTCATGCACTATTTACTATTATATTAATATATTTACAAATATCTCTTATTCTACTTTATTATATTATAATTTAAATAGGATGGCAATTGTCAATTGAACACCTCATGGCCGACTCTCCTTCCTTTGTTTCACAATTTCAATTACTTAATATTTTGTATAATAAATATCTTTTATTTTAACTTGAAAATATTATTTAAAAAAAAAGTTGACAATTGTCTTCTTCTTGGCCAATACTCTTTTACTTTTTCATTAAACCACTTGCTTTCTAATCACTTGCTTTCCAATTACAAGTTCTAGAGAGAGAGTTAAAAAAAATTGCAAAAATCAAAGCAAATTCGAGAGTGATTTTGGGGTTAGTGGCCAGCATTTTTGAGCAGCTTTTTGGCTTTGTTCTTGGTAGTTTTCCAAGCTTGGTTGGTTGGTTTACTTGCTTGCATCAAGGTAGGCAACTATACCTATTTTTATTTTATTGCAAATCCATAAGTTTTAGTTAGTTAATTTGGTGTATTCTTGCTTGAAATTATGAAATTAATGATGGATGGTGTTTAATTTAATGTGCAATTAGTTGATTAGTGAAATCTTTAATTGCTAGGCTTAGGGTGTGATTGAATTTATTGGATTAATGCATGAATTTATGAAATTGGTGGATGGAATTGTTTGTGGGCTTTGTTAATTTGATGGAAATGGGTGGAAAGTGATAGATTTCAATGGGTAGGAAGGGACAACAATAGTAGGAGGATTTTGTGAAAATTTTTGCAAGAAAGGGCATTTTTGTCTTTTTACCTACAAAGGGTATTTTAAAAAAATTCAAGGGGTGTTTAGCCCATTTTGCATGCAAGGGACTCCAATGGGATTTTTGAAAATGTTTAAGGGCACTTTGGTCATTTAAATGTAAAAGATATAAATGAAATTTTGAAAAAGGTCAAGGGCATTTTGGTCATTTGACATGTAGGGATGTCTACATGTTTGTATGCATGTATACATGCATACATGTATAAAATAGGTGTATACATATATTTGTATGCATGTATACATGTATAAAATAGGTGTATACATATATGAGTGTGTATAAATGTGTTTGTGTACATATATGTGTATATGAATATGTATTTATGTGTATGTGTATATGTGATTATGTATATATATTTGTGTGCATATATATGTATATATAAATTGTGTATACATATATGAGTGTGTATATATGTGTTTATGTATATGGATATGTGTACGTGAATGTGTATTTATGCGTGTATATTTCTATATGCGTACTTATTTATATATGTTTTTATAATTGTGTTGTAAATGCGTATGTGGATGAAGTTTATTAATTATTATTTTACTGATGGTAGAATGGTAATTAACCATATGCCTATTGATGGGTATTTTGATAATTTTTCATTTACTGAGGGTATTTTGGTAATTTCTGAAATGACCAATGACATATCGGTAATTACATTAGTATGATTGAGTGAAATATAGTCATTGATTGAGTAGGGGTGTTTCGATAATTACGGTTGTTGAAATAAGACGGTTGGTAATTATGTGTTTTACTTGTGCATTGTGGTATGAGCATTCATTTGCATAGAGCAATTCCGGTAGTTTATTGTTTTATGTGAAATGAAAGATTTTTCCTGTGTGTTTGTGTTTTCAAAAATTGGTTGCACAATGAGGTGCATAGTTCAAACCCTGTTTTAGTCGCTCTATGAGTCACTGACTACACATAGCAGTGGCTCGCCCGGAACGGTGGTTCATCTGCATACCACAAAGGTATGGTGTTTTGTGCACGAAACGTGGAAAAAGAGTGGGTTTTTCGATTGAAAAATAAAAGAGGGGAAAATAATGATTTTAAGTGTACGGTGTTACACTACATGACATGGTATTTGCATTTGCATATGGTTGCCTACTGAGTATTTTTCACTCACGGTTATGCATCATATGAGGTAAGTTCAAAGCAGCGGTAGGGATTGGCGGGGTGGCGAGAGGCAAAGAAAGTACTATGTTCTTCCGCTTTTGATTTGGTATTTTGAGGGCAAATGTATTATGTATTTTTAAATACTATATTTTCCTTTGCGGTGTGAGTGTGTAAACTTTATTTTATTTTATAGTATTATTGTTTTTTGTGTGGTTAGAAAACGGTCTCAAAGAGTAAAGGAAAGTCTCTGATTTTATTGTGGCTTTGTTCAAAAGGTTTTAATCAAATCAAATATAAAAAGAAAAAAAAATAGTAATCACACGTTATTCGGGAGCCTAGGCTTAGGTAAGAGGGTGTTACAAAAACATCTACTAACCCATGAGTGACGAACAAGTGATGAAAGGGAGACAATTTTCGGCAACTATGTTTTTCGTGGTGTTACTTGGTGTGATTCAATGCCTTTCAAGAACAGGTTTCGATGTGAGAATGAAAAATAAAAAAAATGGAGATATAAAGGAATGAAAGGAAAGGAAGGATGTTTTAAACTAATAGGGCTTTTTTTTTTCTTGAAGGCTAAACAACATAGTTTTGTAACATGATGATGACGAGCTTAGCATCATCTTTAATCCCATTGCATGAAGTTAGTTTTCAAGTTTCAATGATATTACTTACTTCTATTTACTATATTGAATTAACTTTGTTTTACTTTTTATAATTTATCTTTATAAACAACTTTACTTTGAGGATGCTTCCAAAAGTTAAAAGGTAGTTAGATCATATGGAAGTTTGTAGCTAACCATGAAGGAGCCATCGATAAGTGTACTTCTTCTAGATTATATTTCAAATGAAAAATGGTAGGGTGTTGTAGATTTTGATCACCACCTTGATGACATTAGCAAGTAAGTACTATGAATATGGATTTCTCTGAAAATATTGTTTTTCTCTGCTATGTATATCAAGCAACGTTTCTCTGAAATAAATATTCACTTGTACAAGTCTCTAAGCATTTGGAAATCAAGAATAATGCATATATTATCATAAATGATTGAGTGGTTTCAACACTGTGTCTCTAAGTTGGATTTGGTTAAGACTCTTATAATGAATGCATGCAAAAACACTATCCAACATTTATATGAGCAGCAATAATTTGACAACTTTGAAGTCCACAAACTATGCTGCACTTTTCGATATTAAAATTGTAACTCTAAATCTAAACGGAGTCTATTTGAGTAATATAATGCCCACAATGAACTTTCAGCTTGATGCATCTCCAACTTAACTTGACTTTAGGTGGTAGCCTACACCAGCTCAATGCTTAGGAAAGGTGTAACACATAACACCTTATTTATATGTGCCACAGAGGAAAGAAGTTTAGTGGTCAATTATTCTTATTAATGTTGTGATTCTCTTATCACAATTGATAAA
This sequence comes from Rhamnella rubrinervis, assembly GCA_007844105.2. Taxonomy (NCBI): domain Eukaryota; kingdom Viridiplantae; phylum Streptophyta; class Magnoliopsida; order Rosales; family Rhamnaceae; genus Rhamnella; species Rhamnella rubrinervis. The sequence goes on along the minus strand of CM017583.2, from coordinate 3,616,445 downwards.
TAATTTGAGAGAAATAAAATTTATTTCACAATAAATATAATTACACAATGAAAGAGCAAAACAAAAAACTCTCAAACACATAGCTCTCTTTCTGGAGATTTCTCAACTCTCTTTGAAGTTCTTCACTTTCTGGTGGGTTCTTTCCTATCTGGAGTTCAGAATGCAATACATGAATGTGAGTGGTTTATTTTATAGGCATCAAGGTTGGTGAAATACAGCAAATTTGCAGCTGTATTTCTAGCCTTCTTTGATAGCATCCATTGTTGACTACAACCATATTTGACAAAGCATGACTGGTTTCTAGAAGGCTGGTTGCGGCTAGATTTTCTTACAATTCTCCCCATCTAGCTGCATTCAAAAACTGATTGTCACACATCATCCATCATGTCATCGCGTTTGCTAAGTCATCCCCACGTCACCTGCCACATGTGTGTACGTGTCAGCGCATACTTATCTATTATGTCATTAGCCACGTCAACACTAGATCACGTGCCACTTCATTTGCCACATTAGCACCATGTTTAAAATTTTTATAAATTGCAAATTGGTTCTTATAATTTTTTATATTTACAGTTTGGCCCCTAAACTTTTGAAAATTACAATTTGACCCATATAGTTTGTAAAATTATAATTTAACCCTAATGTACCTTGTACTCTTTCTACTTGAAGTCTAGTTTTTTAAAAAACCGCTTTAACCACAACATTTATTTTGCTCCTTCTACTATGGCAATGTACTCTACTTTTATTGTGGATAAATCAATACACATTTACAAACTTGACTGCCATAATACAACTCTCCCTGCAAAAGTATAAACAAATCCTAAAGTAGACTTTCTTCCATCAAGGTCTCCAACCATATCTGAGTCTGTATAACCTTCCAAGATTAGATCCCTCATAGTATAAACATGTCTTCAATGTACCTTTAAGTACCTGAGAATCCACCTGAATGCCTTCTAATGTTTCTTTCCAGGATTGAAAATAAATCAGCTCACTGTTCCCACTGCATAAGTAATATTTGACGTTGACGTGGCTGATGACACATCAGATAAGTACGTGCTGGCATGTACACACACGTGGCAGGTAACGTGAGGATGACTCAGCAAACCTAATGATGTGGTGGATGATGTGTATGATGATGTGACAGGTCACTATAGCCCGTCTTCAACCCCTAGACAGTACTATAGCAGTGCACTGTAATAAAAATTTTAGATTTTATTTTGTCTCTCAAAACACACCCTCTAGCTTCACCTGATCTCTGATACTACTTGTTGTGATTCTCTTATCACAAATGATAAATAATTTGAGAAAAATAAAATCTATTTCACAATGAATATAATTACATAGTGAAAGAGTAAACCCAAAAACTCTCAAACACACAACTTTCCTTCTGGAGCTCTCTTTGAAGTTCCTCACTCTCTGGTTGGTTCTCTCCTCTCTGGGATTCAGAATGAAATACATAAATGTGGGGGGTTTATTTTATAGGCATCAAGATTAATGAAATACAGCTAATTTGCAGCCTTCTTTGACAACACCCATTGTTGACTGCATTTATATTTGACAAAGTATGACTAATTTTTAGAAGGGCGGTTGTGGCTAGACTTTCTTAAAATTAAGCACCACTATTTTCTTTGTACTTTTTCTAAGTTTTCGTTAGATGATTTTATAGTGTGATTATCAATAATTTCCTGACTTTTGATTGTAATTGCTAGCCCATTTCAAACTCCTTCATGCCCTTTCAAAAATTTCAATACCCAGAACTTCAACGCCATGTCAGGCCCTATATTAGATGCTTGACATGTGATTTTTAGCCCATCTCCAACCAATGCATATCAGGTGTCTTAACATGTTTTATAGTAGGTGCTGGCATTCCAATTTTCACATTCCTTTCAACATTAAGCATAATGAGTCTTAGATGCCACATCAGACGTCATATCAAGTGCTTGACATGTTTGCCTTTTTTGTTTTTGTTTTTTTGTTTTTTTATACTGAAAGTAAAGTTTTATGGTTTGATCCTCATAACGGCTCCAAAATTTTGATGGTGTTAAATTGTCTCGCACCAAAATTAATTACTAAAATTATTAACTAGTATAGACAAATCCAGTCGAATTCACATGGACTGTTTTAATAATAATTTTGATTTTCTTTCTAATTAAAAGTTAAATAAAAACTACTAGAAAAATAGGGTTTTAACAAACTCAATTAATCAAGGTTGAATCCATAGGACTGTTTTAATAATAAATTTGAATTTCTTCCTAATTAAAAGTTAAATAAAAATTAATAAAAAGGGGTTTTAACAAACTCAATTAGTATCAATTTAAGAGCAAAATTAAATAAAATTTTATACAATCAAAATGACAAAACCTCAATTCAAAATAATTTTATATTATTAATATGCATGGATCATAGACATAACTTCAGCAAAATTAAATAAAATTTTAAACAATCAAGATGATAAAACTTCGGTTTAGAGTAATTTCATTCATATTATCAGTTTGCACGGATCATAGACATAAAGAACTTAATTTCTTATTCAGTTTGGCATCAACAAATGGTACGACAAGTTTATTGTAATATTTCTTTAAAAAAACCCAAAAACATTTATGAGTAATTTTCAACTCTAAAAAGTGTAGAATCAATGTGACCTAAATCAAATTAGAACTGCTTTAACAATCTAGAAAGTAGGGGTGACAATTTATCTCGGTCTTGACCTACCCCATTGAGTGCTGCCCCATTCGAAGTGGGGATTCCCCGCCTAACTGTGTTGGCAGGGCGAGGCCGAGGTAAAATAATTTGCCCCAAGGCTGGGATGCAATATCCTTGCCCCGTATATATATATATATATATATATATATATATATATATATATATATATATATATTATATTTTAATTTATATATACTATAATTATATTAAGGTTTAACATTTTTTATATTATATTTTTTTTCTAGTATAAAAACATTGGTGTAATTTTTAGTATTAAATTCTTTGCTATATATATATATATATATATATATATATATATATATATATTATTTGGTAGAAAGAAATGGGGCATGAAACGAGAATGTCCCTACCCCGCCTCGTGGTGAGAATCCCCGCCTTACCCTACCTCTCCATAACTGGGGATTGAGGTGATAACGGGTTGAGAAAATCCTCGATGGAACGAGGCACGAGAAAGGGCACCCTGACCCCTCCCCATTGCCACCCCTACTAGAAAGTAGCCAAAATTAGATAAACTCTATAAATGTTGCAGAATTTTAACCCAACCAATGATGTCTAATTACTATCAATTATAATAATCAAAGTACGACTCAAATCTAATTAGCATGCATTCAATTCACATATAAAAATATATAATATAATTATATATAATTAAATTTAATTTAGAAGCATAATAAAAGATAGACTAAATAATTAATTGAATTGATATTAATTTGTATGTTTAAATTTCAAATTCTTATAACTGATAATTAAAAATAATTTCTATTCGACGAAATAAAAACTTAATAAAATTTTAATTTTATCAACAACTGAATCAAAAAATTTAAAAAGGTGCTAAATAATCACAGTTAAAAGTCCTCATGATCCATTTCAAATTAGCAAAGTGGGGGATACATGGGCTTTGGCCTGGTTTGTCACTAGCCTTTTGGAAAATAAAAGCCCAAAGATCCAAAAAAAGTCGCATAACCAATTATAAAATAACAATTGGATATAATAAATTAAAACATACAAACTCTATTAGGATTGAAATTTTCCTTATACCCTTTTTAAGTTCTTCCTTTCTGGGTTAACCATTAGACTATTGTTTGTTTTGAACTTTTTAGACTATTAATAGTGCTTAACTCGGGTTCAAAAAAAAATGTCTCCTTTCAGATGACCTAGTGGCTACTTTCCTTATGTCAAAGGGCAGAGCTTGAATCCCAGCCCACAAGCTCAACACCAAAATTTTTATCTATTATTTTTTACTTTTTTTCTTTTAAGGTTATTTTTATAATTTAAATAGCACACTAAAATAGTAATAATAAGAGTGATTTTTATAATTAATAATATTATTATACTTTAAAAATTAAGGGGTATATTCAATTAAGACTTCAAAAAAGTTTTATAGACTTTTTCGTGATGAAATTTTATAGATTTTAATAAATTTTTGTAGATTTTATAAAAATATGAATGACTTTGAGTGAGTTTTATAAACTTTTTTTTAGATGACTTTTATGGATTTTGAATAAATTTTTATAAATTTTTTATTTTTACTTCTCACAAATTATGAAAAAAAATAATAAAAAAGTATATGCATAAAGACAGATTACTTATTTCATTATTTCTTAATTGCTTATTCAATTTCAGTTAACAGGCAAAGGAGAGTTTGTTTAGTCAAGCTATTTTTTTTATTTATACATTTTCTAATATTTTTCTCAAGCGTAGTTTGACTCAAATTTTGTCATGTTCACACCATCTTATTCGTTATTCAATTTCAGTGTGCTTGTTATTGCAATTTTATCAATTATAGATAGTAATAGTTTTATTATCAACGACAAACATATGTTTATATCCTCTATAAAGAAAAGATTAATAATTAATTTACAGAATTAAAAGATAAAGAAAGAGAGAGATGGGGTGGGATGAACCCTAACCTTTGTTTGTTTTTTTTTTTTGTTTTGTTTATCTAAAAAGTTTATGAAAGCTTTTGAGGATGAGGTGTAACTTTCATATACATTGAATATATATATATCTTTCATTCGAAAGTTTATAAAAGTCTATAAAAATTATTATCTTTAAAAAGTAAAGTCTAGATTAAATATATTTGTGGACTTTTAAAAACTTATAATTAAATACCTCAAAATTTTTTTAAAAATTTATAAAATTCTGGATTGAATACCCCATAATAATTTTATGGTAGTAATTTGAAAACTATTTTCAATAATAATTTTCTAAAAAATAAGGAGTTTTTGACAAATGGTTATTTAGTTGTAGAGTGGTTAGTGTATAGAATTTCTGTAAGGTGTATGATTTTAATAACGCTTAGAATTTTTATAGATTATGAAGATTTTTTATAATTTTTATTTTATTAATTAATATGCTTTTATATTATTATTACGCTTATTTTTATTTTTTAAATATAATCATAGAGATTTTTATTATTAATAATATTAATATCATTATACTCGAAAAACTATTTTCATAATAAAGATTTAAAAAAATCCGACCCCATATGCTCGTCTAACACTCTCTCATTCAGATCCTCGAAGCCGTATCAAGCACTCTTTTCATAGACCGTCAAGAAAAAAGAAGAAAGAAAATTCTCAGTCTTACTCGCTCGCTGCTCTGCGCCTCTGGTTAGCCATGGCGTTCCCTTACATGGAAGCTGTTGTTGGTACTCTACCCTCCCCATTGGATTTATTTATTTATTTTAAAAAATTGATCATTTTTCTGAGCTGCTTGTTTCCGATTGAGTTTTGGCAACGTTTTCTTCGTCTTTTCGTTGAGCATTTGGATATTATGCTGCATCATGACTGGCGCTTTTTTATTTTCTGTTTATTTCTTTTTTTTCTTTCTTTCTTTCTTGGGATGTTTCTGGTAAGAATTTGGTTTTGATTTTACATAAAAGCTAGGGTTTTTTTTTTTTACTTCTCTTTCTGAAACTTCTACCAGGTTATTGCTATAAGCTTAGTTTTATTTTTTATTTTTCTTTTCTACATGTGTTTTGGCAGATTAAGTTTTGCGTTATCTTTATACTTTCACTGTTTATATATAGGGCATGCATAGCGAGGTAATTTCAGTGTGGTTGCTAGGAAATGTTGGGATGGGTGAAATTTGTGGTTATAATCAGTTGTCATTCTCTGGGACCTAATGAATGAGAAATTTTTTTTCAGTTTTTATGCGTTATTCGTTGGTCTCTGGTGGGACTGAACTTCCTAATTGGTGTTTGTTTTCTGCTCGGGATGTTCTGGGTAAAATTTGGTCTAGATTTCACATACATGTTAGGGTTGTTATTTACTATTTCGTAATCTTCTATCAGGCTTTTCTTGTAAGCACATTGCATAATTTCCCCCCCCTTTTTCTGTATGTGTTTTGGTAAAATTTTCTTTTTAGGAAAATTATATAATAAATACCATAAAAAATTTAGATTTGAAATAGAAAATATAATAGAATGTTTTAAAAGCAAATATGTAGAAATGATAGTAGTGATTGAAGGGACCTTAGGATTCCATCATGTTCTTGATATTGTACAGCTCTTCATCATCTAGATTTGCCCACCATTGATTGTTCATTTCTTGAGTATAGGAAGATTCTTCTTCTAATTTATTACCATCCTACTCTTTCCTTTTTTTTCTTCACTATAATTATTTACTATAAATGCTGGGCTTCTATGTCTACTAGTGCTTGCCCTAATTATTTTTAAGTCTAATAATTCTTTAATATGCATTTTACATTCTCTTTTATCTGTTTTAATTGTAATATCTGGATTTATAATTTCTATTTTATATTCTTCATTAATTCTAAAATTTTTTGAAGTTCTTTAGTTTCTTCAATCTTATTTGGAAAAGTTAATATTTTAGTTACTATATGGGGTTGTAATATTATTTTTCCTTTATTTATTGTTAATCCTAAAATTCTATCTTTTGTTTTAATAATTCTATTTTCTTTTTAGAGATTACTATATTATGTCTTCTAAAGCGATCTAAAATCTTTTGTAAGTGTGTAATATGCATAAATCTATTATAACTATATACTAGTATATCATCAATATATACTATACAAAAATTTGAATACTGTTTAAATACTTTATCCATTCTAGCCTGAAATACCCGAGGTGCATTTTTTAATCCAAAATGCATTACTAACCATTCAAAATGTCCTTCTGAATAGCTAAAGGCTGTCCATGGAATAGACTCTTGATGTAACTTTATTTGCCAAAATCCACTTTTACAGTCAAATTTAGAAAAATAACAGGTTTTTTGTATACAATTTATTAATTCTTCTTTATTAGGTATTTTATAACTATTATCTAAAGTATTATCATTTAGTCTTTTATAATTTATTACCATCCTACTCTTTCCTTTTTTTTCTTCACTATGATTATTTACTATAAATGTCGGGCTTCTATGTCTACTAGTGCTTGCCCTAATTATTTTTAAGTCTAATAATTCTTTAATATGCATTTTACATTCTCTTCTATCTTCTAGGCTGTAGGCTAGATCTTGTGTTTTAATTTTAATATATGGATTTATAATTTCTATTTTATATTCTTCATTGGTTTGTTTTATTGGATTATTTCCTATAAGTTCTAATTTTTCTAGTTCTTCTATTTTCTTTTTTATGTCTATAGGCCAGTTTTCACATTCACTACATCCTATTGATTTTTCTATAGTATTTAGAAATAAACTAACTTCTAATGATTCATATTCTTGTAGGATTTCAGTTTCTTTATCAGGGAATTTTAATTCTTTAAAAGATTATATTTCTATAGTTTTTTCTTTTTCTATATTATTAATAATTTTCTTTTCATATGGTACTATATTAGTTTCAAATCTATGTTGTACAAATGTTGATTTTTTAAAGAAATTTACTCCTGTTGGTGTTATCATGATACTATCGTTATTTCCTAATATAAAATTTAGTCCTAAAATAAAGATCTTTTTAATTTTTCTATCATTGTTATATCTACACTAGATTTTTAGATCAATTAGCTATTAGTTTATATATATATATATATATATATATATATAACTTGTTTTGCAAGAAAATCTCAGTTTGGTTGCTAAGAAATGTAGGGTTACGTAAGTATGGAGTTGTAACTAGATGTTATCTTCTGGGACATAATAAAATAACATGTTTTAGTCAATTTTTATGTTCGTTGGCACTTGGGCTCTGGTGGTGTTCTATTATTGGTAAACTAAAAAATATAGTTTTGGGATTCTAGTAATGTTTATATGTCTTTCGATGGTTTGGTCTGCAGCAATCAGGTGGGGGTTTAGGCAAAATAATTAGTAAGAAGTAAAACGTGTTTTTTTTTAACCTTTTGTTATGGTCGATACAAGACTTACTAATAAATGATGCAGCATGCACTTTTAAACATTTTGGAATTCAAAGGAAGCTGAAGTACAAAAATATGATTTTATTTTTTGGCAAAAAAAAATACATATATGATATTATTTTTAATTTTCTAGGAGTATATGATGTTACCATGGCCTAAAGTTTTTCAATGAAGACTATGCCATTCTAAGTTTGTTGAACAATCTATATGAGTCATATATATGAACCCTTATAGTACCACATTCTGGGAAATAACAAAAACTTGCTTCCATTCCATATGCCATGGCAATAAACATTTAATGTACAAGAGATGCTCCATATATGTGAACAGGCTAGTGTGGTGGTGTTGACACATGCACAGGTTAAAAAGAATGTTGCCAGTCTGAGTAGCCGACATTTGTGAAATGAGCTGCCCATAAATTAGAGGCCAATTAAGTAGCGATCAGATTAGAAAGCTTGTTTGTTTCAATCCCCCAACCCAAATTGCATTGCTTTTATTAGACTCCTTGTCTATGTTGTCATCTTGTTGTATTGTAGACATTTTTCCAAATCGCTTGCTTTCACTGAAAACCAAAAGTTTCGTCTTTATTTTTAAGGATCTTACTTCTTTCTATCCTTATTTTGTTTCCAGGATTTATGATATTAACATACTTCTTTGAAACGTATTTGGATTTGCGGCAACATGCGGCCCATAAATTGCCATCTCTACCTAAAACTTTGGTAGGGGTAATCAGTAATGAGAAATTTGAAAAGTCTCGTGCCTATAGTCTTGATAAAAGGTACATCTTGTAGTACACTTTGATTCTATGAGTGCCAAACTTTGTATAAGAAGTAATGACTGCAGTGTTCTTTCCTGATGTGACATTTTTCACTTTCAGCCACTTCCATTTTGTTCATGAGTTTGTGACCATACTAATGGACTCTGGAATTTTGTTCTTTCGGGTATTGCCTTGGTTTTGGAAGGTAAGTGATTAGATTTTGTTATGCTGCTCTTCTTTTGCTCTTTTCTATTACTGGTTAGATCTTCTTCTTAAACTGCAGAAATCAGCAGACTTTGTGGTGTTAGCTGGCCTTAATGCTGACAATGAAATACTACACACTCTAGCATTTTTGGCTGGTGTTATGTTTTGGTCACAGGTGAGTACTTGTTTCTCTGTTTCAGTGTAAGATGACTAAGTTTAGGCTTTGTACAAACATACTGCTTTATCAAATTGTATTGTGATTAGTAAGTTTATTGCAAGAAACTATCATACGTCTCCTTGTTTGCAGTGGGTCTAATAATCCTGCAACTTCTGTTGTACTTGAAGTATGCAATCTAAATGAATTGAATCTGCAATGTACTTTCTTGCCTTAGACTTTAGTTTTTAAATAGTATCTTTCCCATTTCGAATACATTTATTTTGTTGCAAGTGATATTAGACTTTTTCCACCTCAATGGACAAAAATAATATATTATTCTTGCCTGGAAAGTGGAAAGGCTTTTCTAACTATCCTACAGATATAATCTCTCTTCCACTAGAAGTAAGCATTATCTGTTACACCGAGGGCATATTTTATGTTCTATGTGAATTTATTTATTTGTTTTTTGTGGCTTTAGCTTATATAGTAATGAGCATTTAAAAGTAATTCCCTCACTGAATACATTCATATGGTTCTTTAACATTTACCAATCTGTACCCTTATGATGGGATTGATAGTTATGCTTATGGTGTGTACTTGCAGATCACTGATCTGCCATTTTCTCTCTACTCTACTTTTGTGATTGAGGCCCGTCATGGTTTTAATAAGGTTTGTATTCTTACCCTGACCTTCATATCATGTTTTATCTCTTGTTATTTGTTGGTTTATTGATTTCCTGTTGGGGAATAATTTTCACTAGTATAATTTTCTTCTTATTCTTATTATTATTCATTAACCACTTGGTATCTCATGCTTGTTGCTTCCTAATGTTCCTTAAATCTACTTTACAGCAAACAATATGGTTATTCTTTAGGGACATGTTCAAAGGAATCTGTATTGCTTTAGTACTTGGTCCACCTATTGTGTCAGCAATCATCTTTATAGTACAGGTAAGGTCATGTACTAGATTATTTGATCATTTCTTTTATTTGAATCTAAAATTTTAAGCTTACTGTGTTTTACCTTTTGTTTTTAACATGTCTTACTATACTTGTTCATTTATTCAATACTATTTTGTCACTTCTTATATCTGTCTTTGAATGACTCTAATTAATGTTTTATTTATGATTTCAGAAAGGAGGTCCATACTTGGCCATCTATCTTTGGACTTTTATGTTCATTCTTGCAATTGTGATGATGACAGTGTACCCAATTCTAATAGCCCCACTTTTTAACAAGTTCACTCCTGTGAGTATCTGGAATTGTTGATATTCACTCAAGTTATTTTGTGGCTGTTAATGTTTGGTTTGATTCTTGTTTTCATTTCTTGGATATGTTATGCTATGACACTAGCTCCCAGAAGGTGAGCTCAGGGAGAAAATTGAAAAACTTGCTGCATCCCTCAAGTTTCCTTTGAAGAAGTTGTTTGTTGTTGATGGATCCACAAGGTCAAGTCATAGCAATGTGAGTTCAACTGCTTTACTCCTTATTGGGCTCTTATGTACGTGTATCACCTGATCTTGGAGTAAACACTTGCGAATTTTAATTCTGAGACTCAGAGTTATTTCACTCCATCTTTCTAAGGATGATTTTGAATAGAACTATAAAATGGGGATTTCTAATATGTAGTAGATTGAAAAATGTAATCAAAGATATTAGTCCTTGGCTATTATCTCTCTCTCTCTCTTTTCTTTATTTCCTGTTTTTATTTATTTTTTTGTCCTCTGTACTTTTTTTTTTGTTATTATAAGTGAGATTTTTTATTTTAGTTGATAGAATGGTTTATGGTCACAACTACATATATAAAATGCCCGCCTATTTTCTTAGCAACCAATTTAAAAAATACATTGCTCTCTTTCATTTCTTTGTTGGTCAATAAAAAATTTAAGATTTTAGTGAAAGGAGTTGTATTTACACTTATAGGAGAGGAAGGGTATACTTTTTTCTTATTGAAAATTAGATGGAGAAAGGTTTCGTAGTACTTTATGCTGTTAGAGAACTTTTTTTGGATTTCAATTTATTTATTTTTCTCAGATTACTTTTATGGATTTGATTTGATTGGCATAATAAAACAGCTATTGGGGCTTTTACCCTGAGAAATGCTAGGTGATGGAATTAAGTTAGGAAAATGGTTTAAACATGTTTGTTGGGAAAATGGTTTAAACATGTTCATTTGATCTGCTATTATTCTGAAATGCTACATGATCATGCTTCCATTAAACAATACAAGTTTTGTGTTTATCCTACTTGGTTTTTTAAAGCATATATATTTCCTGATGATTGAATCATAATGGATTATGGTGCAGGCTTACATGTATGGATTCTTTAAGAACAAAAGAATAGTCCTTTATGATACTTTAATTCAACAGGTGAGGAGGCATTACATTCCTTAATTTCTCGACTTGTTTTTTAAACATGACAATAACTGCTTAATTAGGATTGTCTTGTTTTTTGGAAGTGTTCATTGCTCTCTCATTCTTTCCTCATATCTCTTTTTTTTTTTGTGGTACTTTGAGATATCATACATATGTGATGCTGATTTCATACTTGAATGCCAGATGCTCATGTAATATATTTCTTTTTGGAATGTCAAACAAGGAAAATGGTTGGTTGAAACACTTTTGAGTGCCATTTTGGATCGTATCTTCATTTATGATTATTGAAATTATATTTATGTTGGTATGAATGTCATGAGCATAAATTGCATTTATCTTCATCTCTAATTTTGATTTAAAATTATATCATGATATGGTGCAAAAGATGCTCATACAAACATGTTGTGGATAATTCCATGTGCCATGCTCATTTTGCATTTTTTTCAAGTAGTACCTGTCTATCATGCAGGTAGAATTTGAGCTTGTTTGACCTAACAAAAATATATTTATTAGCTTCTAGTGCTGATTTTCAATGAAAATTTGGGATTATTTTTCTTTACTTGTTTTACTTATCTGTCCTAAACATCTAGTGTGTCAATTTGCATGTGACCAAAGATGCCCTGGCTTTAAGATGTTTGGCAAGGGCCATTCCCATAGTTGTGTCTAACTTGCTTAACAAACCAGAGCAGGCATATTTTTCTTCACAATCTGTTGTGGCATTGTGGCAAAGTAGGATAGTTACTCAATTGTCTCTCTACTTTCATGACATTGATTGTATTTATGTTTTGTGCTTTTAGGTTCTCCTCTTCAAGTTTATGTTTTGTGTTACATTGTTCATGTTTTTGTGATGCCTGACAGTGCAAAAATGATGAGGAAATTGTAGCTGTTCTAGCTCACGAACTGGGTCATTGGAAACTTAACCATACAATGTACACATTTATAGCCATGCAGGTATGCTGAATTTTTTCTGGAAAATTTTATTTTATTGCAAAAATCTATTTGATTGTTAATTTTGAATGCTCTAATTTAGATAACCGTGTTTACAGTGAAATACAATAGGGGATAGCAGCAGAAATCTCATGTCTCTAATTGATAATTTAAGAGCGCTTAGTATTTTAAAGATTATTCTGCTTCATTATTAGGTTAAAGTTTAATATTTAATTGTTCTGCGACTTAAATGTTTTTGGATGAGGTGTTGAGAAATTATTTGTAAGGTCTTTAAAATCAAATTTGTTGGATCAAAGCCTTGAATGAGGTGACAAAGTGGTGCATCACTTTTCTTTAGAGTATATGGAGATGGGTAACTTGTATTGTGAGTAATATACTATTATAGTTGGTAATGTAAGTTGTGTACTTTGGAATTGGAACTAAGAGGAACAAACGAAAAAATCAGGAGAATTTTTAGGATGGTGCTTAATCTTGCTTAAGAAAGATGAATGTTACTGTTGCAATATGGTTCTTAAATATTTACTCTTGTTTGTAATGCTAATTTGTAACTTGACTCTTCATAGTTTTTTTGACATTAATTCGAAATGTGCTACCGTTTGAGAATAAAGACAAATCATAATCAATTTACACGGTTTGCCATTTTCCTTTTCGAAGTTCACTGAGCAGTCTTGAAATAATTTTTAATTTCCCCTTAAATAGCAAATTAGAACCTTTCTTTTTCTTAGATAACCTTTGACATTTAAGATTTTCGATTCTAAAAGAAATTATTTTGCTTATGTTGTTTGCTTACTTTATCCTTTTTTTTTTTTCAACACAGATTCTTACACTTTTGCAATTTGGCGGATATACTCTTGTGAGGAACTCAAGTGATCTATTTCAAAGTTTTGGGTTTGATACACAGCCTGTACTCATTGGACTCATAATCTTTCAGGTACTTATGAATAATTAGCATGAAGGAATTGCATGCTGTATGGTGTGTTCATGCTACTTGTAACTCTGCTCTCGTATATGTAAATCTCTAACATCTAGCACAGCTATTTCACCTTATGCATACAGGGTGAAATGCATATTGAATAGGATTCCGTATCTATTTATTTTACTACATTTCTGTTTTTATTAATACAAATTCATGTTTTGAATGGTAGAAATTTAGTTTTTATGTTTCATTTAGAGATAATGTCTTGTAGATTCTCTCTCTGTGTGTGTGGGGAAGTGTGTCCTTGGACTCTTTTGAGTTGTAATTTTTATGAATCAAGCACGCAAAGTATTGAGGAAATCACTTTGTTGAAGGAAGGAAAAGGTGGCTGATATGCATGAGTTCTAGAAAGATTTTGCAGATACTTATTTATATGTCTGTCTTCAGATATGTTGGTATTAAAATGGTGATTATAGTACCTCCTCTGGAGGTATTGTATGCTGGATAGAAGTGATAAAGAAATCCCATAAACTTTGTGTTTTAAAATTTTGTTACTTCCTGAATTCCTGATGTCATGAATTTTTTTGCACACATACAATTTCTTGTCTTTGCATGAAATATTTCTTGTGATAATTGAGGACTAATAAAATCTTCAGAAGGGAAATTCATAGTGTTGTGTGAAGATCTTATCAGTCCTAATTATAGATGTGGAATATAATCTAAAAACACAATTTATAATTTCATTGTTAGTGAAATTAGTTACTTTACCTCTCTTTGTTGTTTGCAGCATACTGTAATGCCACTTCACCACCTGGTTAGTTTTGGTCTTAACCTTTTGAGCAGATCCTATGAGTTTCAGGTGAATGTTTCTTTCTTTCTATCTTCTTTCTTTCTTTCTGAAAACATGATGCTTTCTAATATTTTGTATTCTTTCTAGGCCGATGCCTTTGCTAAGAAGCTTGGTTATGCTGCTCCTCTCCGTGCTGGTCTTGTGAAACTACAGGTATTATATCTTCGGTCCACCCTTCCCTACCCCTTCCATTTAGAAATTGCTCCTACTATATTTTCTAGTTTCTCTTTATTAGTGGGATTATAAGGATGAGATCATGCCGGGATTTTAAAACTAAACAGGGATCCTAAATGAGTTGCTTTACACTTTTGTTTCTTCTTCTATTTTGTAATGTTTTCTGATTTAGCTCTTGCAATGTCGGCATTTCCCATGAGCAAATTCCTTTGGTTCATAGTTCAGGAAGATCATCAATATGCTACAAATTAATATACGACTAAGTTACATATGCTTTTTTTCATTGTGATTTTGTTATGTCGTTACTTGGTAAACATAATACAGGTTGAATAGCTTTTTCGATTGGATGGTTTTTTCAGGAATAGCATTTCTTTTTTTTTCTGGGGACCAGAATTCAGGAATATCATTTTGCTAAATGGGTATCTATTGTATTTGCAGGAAGAAAATTTGTCGGCCATGAATACTGATCCTTGGTATTCAGCTTATCACTATTCTCATCCACCCCTTGTTGAAAGATTGGCTGCACTTGATGAACCAGATAAGAAGGCAGACTGACATCTATACTCCACGGATGACCACCGCCAGCGGAGCAAAATTCAATATATCTCAACTGAGTGAGTACTAAAACTGCAAAGATCGATAGCTATATTGTACTTAATCCTTTCTGAATTTACGAGGCACTCTCAGTGCTTTGACACACTATAGCGGGGATGGGTCCACAGTGATTCTTGAAATGGGGGGGACAAAAGAAAGGAAATATGAAGAATTTTTCTCCTAGTGTGCTGTGTTGTAATGTACCTTAAGGAACCTTTTTTGTTTACTATGTATTTTACTTTTTGCAGTCGGAAAAGGTTTTTCTGTATGCAGGGCCGGCTAGAAGGCAAGGCCACTGAGTCTCGATGGGGCAAACAAAAAGTGGAGTTTAGGGCTTAATGCCAAAAAAAAAAGAGTGATTAGGTGCCAAAGTGTCAAAGAGAGAATAGTTTAGGCTCTAGGGTTTGTTGAAAACGCAAATAAACTACATATGTTTGAGTTAAGGGTGTGTTGAAGCCGATATCTCTAAATATATATCTACAAGAGAGCATAGTTTATAAAGGCTTAATGCCAAAAACCAAAAACAAGGATTACTTTCCCGAGTGTCGAAGAGAGCATGTTTCTCCAAATGTTATGTACCTTCCGAATGAAAATGATAAAAATTGTGTGGGACCTTTAGGATCCTGTTAGGACGTCCTGATACTAAAACTGTTAGGATGCACCGTTGAGACTTTTATTACAGCTCTTGATTCATATTACTTGGCCGGATAAATGATGAACTTCAGTCCTAGAGCATTAATTCGGCCTTACTAAGACTTGATTAGAGATTGTCTGTCGTAAATGAACATAAACATGGGCATTAATATATTTAGCAAATGGACTTTTGACAAAATTGTTAAATGGTTGTTGTTAAAGTTAGATTCTTACATTTTGTGATTAACTTTAAATAAATACAGAGTAAATATGATTAATTTTTCCGTTCTCTTGACAGCATTAAAGTTGTTTCTTTCTGTCTACGTTATACTTATGCTGGTAATTCATTACTCAACCATATCAAATACTTTTATACGTCATAAAAACAAATTGTTAAAGAGAAAGCAAACTTATTTGTATGATTAAAGGACTGCACTAAGTGTCATTATTTATAATAAAAAGAAGTGCCATTAATTAGAGGTTTCATTTTTTTTTGGGAAGATTAATTAATTATAGGTTTAAGGGAACAATTATTAAGACCCTTCCCAAAATATTAATTAATTAATTATGAAAAGTGTATACTACTAGTAATGATTTTAACTACTAGTAATAGTTCAAAGGCACTCATACAGATTTTATACTTAAAAATAAAGCAGAATCTCATTTCACCAATATGAACTTTCATGTACATGTCCATCTCCAGAGTGATAAAAGAATGAGAATGTGATAAGATTAAAGGTATAAATAAGTGTTTTTGTCCTCATCAAATCCTATTACTTTTAAATTAGACAATCTTATGACATGATTTGTCAATAATTTGCTAAAACTTACTAAGGTAATTTAGTCCAAGAAAGAAATGAAGTAAGATCACCTTTTTTGATTTAAAATAGGATGTGTCATTGTCTGGATTGTCAATTAGAATATAGTATTAAGATTCTAAAAGGACCACTATGCAATTTGCAATCAATCAACTTGCAATGACAGCACAGTAATACAAGCTTTCTACGTGTATAAACTTCTTTGGTTTCAACCTCAACTTGAAATTAATCAATTATGATCCAACGGTCAGCAGTGAATTATAAAATAAAGGGAAAATATTATAAAAAATTTATTAGATTTTTCCTAATTACATTTTCTTAATATAGTTTTCTAAAATTATAAAAAAAGGGAAAAATCCCCTTAAATTTCATACGGTTTGACATAATTACACTTTATTATTATAATTTTTTAAAATTAATATAAACTTACCAAATAGTATTAAAAGATCCAAAAAAAAAATTGAATATTGACCATGCAAATATCCATTTTACCCGTCATGAAAGTCAAATTTAATAAAATTAATATTTTACCCTTATTTTTCCTTATATATCCTACACATAAATTTGTTAGATCAAATTTATTAGTAATTAAAGTTTAAAAACTATTATTTAATTATCATAAAATTGTCAAATTTGTTAAGCTATGGAATTGAACTGTTTAGACGTTTTTTATATATATAGTAGTTTTTTTTTCTTTTGAAAAGCTAAGAGCAAACCACTGTTGCTTTCAAACAGACAATAAAATTTTAAAATTCTTAAAAATGGATTAAAGATTATGATCAATAATTTATTTTTATTTTCTGTAACTATTTACATAATAAGAATGATTAATGAATAAAAATACGATAAAAACTTGAATTTGTATAATTGCAATACTTTAACATGCATTTATAATTGCAATATTTGTAACCCCTTTACACAATAAATCATATCCACCTAATCTATAATATACCATGTATTCCTCATCAATATTTTGATTTACAATCACTAAACCTTTTACAAAATGTACCATCACCTATGGTTATAATTGAAGCACACTAATTCAATGTACCAATACTTATGGTATAATCATGAATCATTGTGATTCAATATTCTATACTGCTGTGCCATATCAAAAAAAGAGGTTACAACCCAAATGACCCCTACTTAGCTTAGGGGAATACAACACTTTGTCTAATGTAGGGGGAACATAGCCTAATAGTTAACCAGCTATAGGCATAAATAAAGCCTAATTTATCATTATTTTAGATAAACAAAAAGAATTTATAAAATAACATAAACATAAAAAGTTCTAAGTTGGAATCTATAAGTATTTATCAAAATAAAATCTTCACAGTAGTCTATTGAACTATTTGCTAATCTCCATATCTTTTCTTTTTCTTCCCACCTTGAGCACTTGGACCCTAAAATCATATGACAAAATATAATCAGACTTAAGAAAATTATGTTCAGTAATTTGCAAAATCAATGAAATATATCATGAAATATACCTTATTTCAAATAGAATTGTTCTTCTTACTTGAAGCTTGAGAGCATGTTCTTTTGTTATGACCAATTCCCCTGAACACTCCCCATTTAAGGGTGTAAGACCTCTTATTGGGTTTTCATCAGCAGCCCTTGTTCTTGAAAATTTAGGTCTTCCAAGCTTTCTCTTCACAAAAAGAGGCAACAAGGCATCTTAAAGGGCATCTGGCCATGAAACTTTGTCTGGAATTGGATGAATCAAGCCCCCATAAGTTTTAAATGCATTGACTTTGATAGCATTGGATTGAAAAAGATGTTGTATCCAATTTATTCCTTTGAATGCAAGTCATTGCATGCTTGCAAGGTATCCCACTTATCTACCAAACTTTGCATTCACACGTCTTATCTGTCAAATTGACAATAAAGATTTTGGTTTTTTCTTTCAATTCATATTCATTATCTCTAGCAAAAATGACATCAATACATCTTGAAAACTCCAAAATTTTGTCAACTATTCTCTATACTCTTGGTGGAATTTTAGTTAGCCAGTTTGAACCTTTTCCTGACCTAGTCCTCAAACTCTTCATAACCTTCCTTCTTATGTGTTCAAATAAAGACAAAATAGATTTTTGTCTAATTGCTCCAAGCTGACTATTGAATGATTCTACCATGTTGTTTATCACATGGACATTCTTTGCCCTTTCATCAAAAGCATGCCTCGACCAATGGAATGGGGAAACGTCAAGTAACCAATCATGAGCCTTTATAGATAAAGCTTTTATTTCTTCCATCCTCTACTTAAACACTATTGGTTGTATGACCCTAACTATTGCCCATAATAGATTTCTTAACTTTAATTTAGGATACTTGCACTTAAAGTTGGCATACATATGCCTAGCATAAAATCGGCTAAGTGAATTTGAAAAATGATCATTTAATGCCTTTATAATCCCTTTCTGTCTATCAGACATAAAGGTTATTCTTCTTGTCTCCCATTCTCCAACTTTCTCCTTCAATAAGTGTAAAAACCACTTCCATGAATCTCCATAAATTTTATCTAAGGCTCTCCTCTTTGCCCTATATAGCTTCTGTTTTTCACATTTCACTCCATATTTCCTTTGCAACTCATGTTGAAGCACATTAATTTTATATTTTGAATCCATTCTAATAGCTTCTTTAAACTTTTCAGCAATCCATGTAGAAGTAACTTCTTTATTATTTTCAAGTCTTGAGCATTGGTGCTTATTGTTAAACTGCCTAATTTTGAAGGTCTTTCCATTTGCAAGTGGAGAAGTATGAATCCTCCATGGACAACCTTCTCTAACACAAGTAACGGTCACTTTATTCTCATCATTATGTATCATCTTTTTCTCAAATCCATTATGTATAAGATAATCCTTCATTATTCTCCTAAAATAGTGCATATCATCAAACACCTATCCAATTTGAAAGACAATCTTATCATCTTGAGTTGGTGCATAAATATTACCCCTAATTCATCTAGCAAGCCTAGCAAGAGGCCCATCATCATTGTCATTTGACTTATAACCATTCCAATTATCTATACTTATAGCTTCACTATATAATCAGTATCTATAGAATCATCATTTTCATCCATTTGATCACCATCACTTTGTTCATCCACTTGACCACCATTATCATGCTCATCTACTTGATCACCATCACTATGCGCATCCATTTGATCACCATTATCATGCTCTTGAGGTGGGTTTGGTGTATTAATTGATCCACTAAATATAAAAATTGTTTGGGAAGACAATTGAGGTTATGTTCGAGGTGGAAATAAGGTACAAGAACAAACATTTTAAAGTTTAGGTTTTATTAGGGTGAGGAAGGTAAAAGAACTATTTTAGATTCAAGTTCTATTTGGGTCTAATGTTAACTGCTAAAGGTTAACAGTGATATGAAAGTGAAATTCTCTTTCCTTTTATAAAATAACTCAAACACGTCCATCAACTTCTTGTCATTCTCTATTCTAGCCCTAATCCCTAACTATGGATATTCTACATTAACTATCAATGAATCCTCCAAATGAACCATTTTCTTTCCTTAACCCAATACCATGGTATCGTTTTAGGCATACCAAACTATACCTATCTGTATCAAAATATAAAGGTTCATGTTGAACACCCATAAATAATATATGAATGATGCTCTCCATTGTTCCACCCCAATTACAAATATACATAACAATTTATAAAAAAAAATCATATATCACAATTTATATGATTCATAATTTAAACATTAATTAGATTCAAAAATAGAAACTTGGGAAGCTTAATTATTATGAGATTATATATATATATATATATATATATATATATATATATATGTGTGTGTGTGTGTGTGTGTGTGTGTGTATTGTGTGGGGTATATATAATTGAAATATATTTTTAGTTGTAGAAAACATGAAGAAAATTTAGAAAGATGACATATTAAAAAAATTACAAGTACTCAAAAGTAAGATGAATTTAAAATATTAATTGTAAAATTTAATTGACAAATATTTGTTAAACATCAAATGTTGTGCTATTTGGTAATAGGACAATTTTGACCCTTACAACATCAGGCTGGTAAAGTAGCAATTTTAAAGTGGGATTCTTTATCCTTATTCCTACTCGGGATGGTAAAAGCATATGTTATTAGATTATTTATTTTTTCTATATAATAGAAGAGAATGTTCTTTGTAGTAAACAATTTTATTTCTTAAAATGCTAAAGAATTTTGCATTTCCCTTTCAACTTGGGTGTTTGTTACTACGCACATATTTTTTATGTTTTTATTCAATTTTTTATTTCCCTTCAATTTCACGTTAAAGGATAATTAGAAGACAAAAAAAGTGTTTTTTTAATCCTAAAATTACACTTTAAATCTCAAAATCTAAATCACAAAATCTGCAAATTTAGACCCTAATCCATGCCCTTTGTTCATAAAAATAACACTATAGTCCAAAATTTGAACCTTAAATTAAAACTTTAAATCCCAAAATTTAAACTCAAAATCTATATCCAAAAATTTAAATCCTAAATTCCTAAATTTAAACCCTAATACGTTCATAAATATAAAACCAGAATCCAAAATTTGAATCCTAAATTTTAAATTCCAAAATTTAAATTCAAAATCTATATCCTAAAATTTAAACATTAAATCCCCAAATTTGAATCTTAAATGACAAAAACCCTAATTCATACCTTGGTTTGTAAACATAAAACCACAACCCCAAAATTAAAATCCAAATTGACAAAAGTGTGGAAGAAGAACCATTAAACTATATATAAAACAAAATGCATAAGAATTGTACATACATGGCAATGTCAGAAATCCAACAATGTCTTTCATGCTCATGTTTACATTAAACTCTCTTCCACCTATGCACAATAATGTAATCTACACAACCAAAATCTAAAAAAAAAAATGTTAGAAATCCGAAATAGTTAGATGAATTGCCAAAAAAAAAAAAACCAATGTAAACCCTCAAACAAAGAAAAAAAGCTTACCAATTGGATTTGATTCATTTGTCGCAAGTCTTCACTATGAATCCAAAGCATTAAAAATCCTCCATATCCATTGTTTGCAAAAAAGATATTTTTTATTTTCTTTTTGGCAAGGGAGCAATAGGAAAGAAAAGATGCGAGAGGTGCATATGCAGTTGGATGCGAGGCTTCTTAGGCAAGCTTTGCACAAATTTTTTAAAAAAATTCTATTAGTCCAGGTATACTTTTTGAACTTAATTATAAAAAAAATAAAAAAATTCAAAATTATGTGTCTGAAAATAAATTATTAACCTTTGACCGCTAAAACTAAAGGCATACGGTAGATGAATGATAAGTTTTTAATGAAATTTAAAACTAACGGTGTGCAAGTGTAATTACCCCAAACTTCAAGAGTGTTTGTGATATTAGCCTAAAACAACTCACTATCAATAATTTTTTCCTATTAGATTTAATAGTCAAAAAATAATATTGTCTTTAAATACATATTTTTTGAAAAATATCATAAAACTCCATCAAATTTCCTGTAATTATATTTTATTATCATAGTTTTCTAACACTATTAAAAATCCACCATCCATTAACTTATTCATGTTAGATTTAATAGTCAATGAGTAATATTATCTTTGAACACATATTTATATATATATAATTTTAAAATATATATATTTTTAAGAGGCAATAAATTAACTACATTCCTATTGGCTCTCAACTCGTTCCTATGGCTAGTAATGTAATTCTATATGCTTACAACATGCTCTAAGTGCTTCTAAAGCATTTGTTAGACTTGCAATGCATTCTTACAAGCTTCCAATGCGTTTATAGTGGCTACCAATGTATTTCTATAGGCTTTTAATGAGTTTTTACAGGCTTTTCTTGGTTTATACCATGTTCTACACACCCACAACTTGTTCCTATGGTCTTCCAATGTATTTTTATAGAATACCAATGCAATTTTGTGGTCTTTCAATGTATTCCTAGGCATCCAACGCGTTCTCATAAAATTTCAATGTGTTTCCAAAAGTTTTCAATGTTGCTATGGGCTTTAAATGTGTTTTATGGGCTACAAACGCATTCTTATGAACTTCCAATAAGTATGTACAATTCGATCCTACTAGCTTACAATGCATTTTTAAGCATTGGGACACATGAAACATATTATTATGAGCTTGCAACACATTATTTCAGGCTTACAATGCATTATTACTGCCTTTCAATTTGTTATTTCAGGCTTGCAACGTGTTATTTTTGGCTTTAGTGCATTTTTATGAGTTATCAACGTGTTCCTATGTGATTGGAATGCATTCATACAAGCTTATAATGCATTACTATAGGTTTTCAATGTGTTCCTACTAACTATAAATGCTTTCATCTGTGATTCTAATACTTTCTTATAGGACTGCAATGCGTTTCTACGAGCTACCAATGCTTTTTTACATGACTCTAATGCATTTTGATAGGCTGCAATGCATTTCATTGGGCTTTTAATATATTTCTATTGGCTTACAATATATTCCTACACGCATGCAATTCATTCCTATGGTCTTACAATGCATTTTTACTTGTTATCAACGTGTTCTTATGACATTCCAATGAATTCTTATGGGCATCTACCACGTTCTTATAGGCTTCCAACTACATACCTACGGGCTTCCAACTCGTTCTTAAAGGCTTCCATCACATTTCTATGAACTTCAAATAAATTTCTACGGGCTTATACGTTTCTTAGCCTTGAAACACATTCTTAAAGGCTTGAAACACATTCCTACGGGCTTGCAACGCTCAGTAGTATCCATTGGCAACACCTTGAAATGCATTCCTATAGGCTTGAAATGCATTCCTACGCTTGTAACACTTACTAGTATCCATTGGCTTGTGACGCATTCGTACAAGATTGCAATGCATTCTTACAAGCTTCCAACAATTTTGATGCATTGTCTACATGTTCAACATCTTGTAATGCATTTCTATAGGCTTTCAATGTGTTTATAAGGGCTTCTAATACATTACTATAGGCTTACAATGCATTTCTACTACCTTGCTTGTTTGTTTCTACTGGCTTCTAATGCCTTCATATGAGTTCGTAACATCCTTATTTGAGCTTGTAATGTATTCTTATAAGCATCCAACATGTTCATACAATGTTCCAACACATTTCCACTAGCTTGCTATGTATCAAACGAGATTGAACTGTGTTCCTATATGCTTGTAAAGTGTTTTTACAAGCTTGCAATGTGTTTTTATGAATATCCAATGCGTTTCTATAAGCTTATAGTGCATTTGTACGAACTTTTAATGTGTTCCTAGAGCTTTCCAACGAATTTCTACTAACTCTTAATGTGTTCCCACTACTTTACAATCTGATACTACATGTGTGCAATTCGAACCTACAACCTTGTTATACATTCGTACAAGTTTGAAACGCATTTTTACAGGATTACAATGTGTTCTTATAGGCTTGCAATAGGTTTATACAGGTATCCAACATGTTTTTACAAACTCACAATGCACTTGTATATGCTTCCAACATGTTTTTTATTATTCCAATGCATTCCAATGAGGTTCCAATGCATTCCTATAGGCTACCGATGGGGTCTTATGAGCTTTTAATGCTTTTTCAAAGGCTTTAAACACATTCTTATAGGCTATCAACATATTCTTAAAGGCTTTTAACACTTTCTAACAAGCATTAAATGCATTCCTAATGGCTTAAAATTTAATTTTATGGACTTATGATGCATTCCTATAACCTTACGATATATTTCTATAGGCACAAAATACGTTATTACGGGTTTACAACCCTATTTTTATAGGCTTGCAAGCATTCACATATGTTGATTATGTGGCTTATATATATGTAAGGGGGCTAGTTGTTTGAGCAAAGGATCTAGGCTGGTAGGCTAGTGTTTTAGGAGTTAGGGTTTGATATAAATAACCTCTTGTAACCTTATTAAAAATTAATTATAATATAGTTGTACCATAATGACATAGGCACGTTGCCAAATCACTTATATCTGTGTTTCTTTATATCTTTCTTTCTAATTTACTATTTTTGCATTGCACAACAAAATTGGTATCCAAAGCATTGTTACAAACTTAAATCATGTTTTACGGGCTTCCAATACATTCCTACGGTCTAGCAATCCATTCCAATAAGGTTCTAATACATTTTTACGAACTTCCAATACATTACTACTTGGTTTCAATGTGTTCATACGAGATTATGATGACATTGGTAGTGGCTACTAATGCTTCCTATGGACTTCTAACATGTTTCTACTTGCTAGGAATGTATTCCTATGCCTCCAATGCATTAATATATGTTACTAATATATTCTTACAGTCTCATAATGCACTCCGATTTCAATATGTTTCTACAAGTTATCAACATTTTCCTATGGGCTTTCAATGCATTTTAATGGGCATCCAACATGTTACTAAAGGCTTTTAACGCATTACCATGAATTTTCAATGTGTTTATGTAGGATTCTAAAGCATTTCTACGATGTGTTCCTACATGCTTCAAACATGTTCATATGAGTTAACAATTCAATTCTAGAGGATTGCAATGCATTCCTACGACCTTGAAATATATTCCTATAGGCTTGAAAATGAGTTCCTACGGGTTTACGACATATTCTTCTAAGCATGTAAAGCATTCGTACAGGTATCCAATGTGTTTCTACGAGTATCCAATGCATTCATATGGGCTTTCAACATATTCATACTTATTTCAATGCATAATTATGGGCTTCTGATGGGTTCTTGTAGGCTTCCAACATATATCTATAAGTATGTAATGGATTCATATGTGATTCCAATGAGTTTCCATTGTGTTCTTATAGGTTTTTGACGACTTTGTACAAGTTTCCAAATGCAATTTTATTGGTTTTCAATGTGTTCTTATATATCTTATATATTTTTTTCATTTATATATCTTCTAAAACCTTTGTTGGTGTTAGCAATGCAATAATTGCTAGAAATTATACTTGAAAAGCAAGAGATGAGTGAGAAAGCGAGAAAGAGATATTAGAAATTGAAGGGAAATTAGTAGTTACGGAAGGGGAAGAGTAAACGGCACTTGAAGAAAAAAGAAAATAAAAGAAAAAAAATGAATAAAATAAAATAAATATAAATATAAATAAATTTTGTATTTTATTTTTTGTTATTTAAAAAATAAATGTGGCATGTTAATTTTTTATTGAAACTATATATGCTTTTGAGAAATTTATATAAATAAAAATGTCTTCAAAGACAATATTACTTATTGACTATTACATCTAATAGGAAGGAGTTAACAGGTTGTGAATTTTGAATAGTTTTAAAAAATTATAGTAAATAAGTATAATTAAAGCAAATTTGATGGGTTTTTATGGTATTTTTTCAAAAATAGATATTAAAAGATAATATCACCCTTTGATTATTAAATTCAGAAAAAAGTTAATTGGTGGTGACTTCTTGATAGTTTTTTAAGATAATGGTGAGTAAATATATTGTTGCCAAACCTCTTGGGGACCTAAAGGTGTTTATCCTAAAATAGAAGTAATCAAAAGGTAAAATATAATTTTATTTTTATTAAAAAAAAATCAACACTCTGTAAGTTTAGTTTGAATTTAACTTTTAAAGCTATTCACTAAAAGGCATTGTCATCTTCGCTGTCCAATAAGATATATATATATATATATATATATATATATATATATATATATATAAATATGTGACAAGCATTCTCATTTATATTGGTGGACTCATTTTATTTAAAAAAACAATTTAAAAGTTTTTTTTTATTTTATTTTAATGTGGACTCTCTTCATTTCAGTTTTTTCATTTGATATCTTTATTTTTAATTTTGATTTCAATGTGAGTCGTCAATAATTAACCCATGTAATATAGATTAATCTCATTTTTCATTTTATTTTAAAATTTTGTAAATAAATTGCACTGTCAATTGACTATTTTTCTTTAAATTTTATAATAAAATATATTTTTTTACTAAAAGTGTTTTTTTAGCTTAGATGAAACTAAAATTAAAAGTAAAAGCCTTAATCGAGAAATTAAAAATGTATGATCTACATTGAAACCGTGAGTAGAATAGAGAGCCTCCATTAAAAAAAATTGAAATTAGAGGGTCAAGTTTATAATTGAGGGCAAACGAGATCCAAATATGTAGTTAACTAAAATTTACAAATAAATCACTGATGCAAAATTTATTTCAGGAAGGCTCAATTTGAAACTTAGGTTACTTATCTCCTTCCATGTTTTCTATTTAACACAACCAAATATGTAGTTAACTAAAATTTACAAATAAATCACTGATGCAAAATTTATTTCAGGAAGGCTCAATTTGAAACTTAGGTTACTTATCTCCTTCCATGTTTTCTATTTAACACATATTCACTATTTAATTTATCTCTTTTTTATGTGTTAAATAATGAATGTATGTCAAATTTTAATTAGGACAATAAGGAAGAGAACATTTGATTTGAATTCATCAGTTAGAAAAATAAACATTTTTAATTAAAAATTAAATGTAATTTAAAGCCAATTAAAAATAATAATGAAATAACACTATTATATTAATTGGTAAACATAATAATGGTAAATGAGTAATTTTATTTTGCTTGACGACTTTTAATTGTCAGCGCATTTGAAAATAATTCACCTGACGGTTACCTTTTTATAAATACTATATACGTAGATGCTCACGTTAAGGGTGGGACCTAAATTTTCTTCCATTCGTTTCTTTGGACAATGAATCTAATTAAGGCGACAATTAAGACAAAAATATAGGAGAAGCAATTTAATGCAATATATCTATATGAAAATTATTTAAACCAAAGAAAAAGAAAAACTCAAAATTCTTTATATATACGCAAATAAGCTCAAAATTCTTTGCTCAGAAAAGTAAGATCAAAATTTCAATCCAAATTTTACTATAACAAAAATGCTAATAATCACCATGTAACTGACGGTGGACTGTGCTCCTTGCAAAAAGTAAAAAACAATTTAAATATAGCATAATTATCAACTGTTGTTTGTATATATATATATTTTTTTATAAATAAAAAGGATCTCAATATGGGAATGGTCAGTCCAAAATTTTATTAGAAAATATAATTTTATTACTGTTCTAATTTTGTAATATTATAGGAATATGGAATAATAAATTCACTCTTCTAACAGTTTCTTATCCACTTGATATTTAGCAATGCTAAGTACTCTTGAGTTTTTTACGGATGTTTGTTAAGACTCAAACCGCAACTCTGGCGAGTGAGTATGATAGGAGTATGTTGCCAATTTTGAAATTCTAAAACTACATTTAATTCAATTATATATATATAATTTTTGGATGAATAAATACTTTTTTTTTTAATAAAAAAGACCTTAGTGCAGAGATTATCAGTTCAGGATTCTATTAAGAGATAGAGTTTTATTGCTGATCTAGTTTTGTAATCATATAGGAGTCTAGAGCAGCAAACCTACTCCTCTAATAGTTCCCTTTGCACCTAGTATATAATAAGGCTGACTACATCTAAAGCCTTTGAAGGGGGTTTATCAAAACTCGAACCGTATATATTATAAATGAATGTAAAGCCTCACTCACTTTCTTACTGCTATACCACACCTCCAGGTGTTGGATGAATAAATAATTGTTAAGCTATATTTCACTTTTGTTCGACGAATGAGGGAGTAAAAAACAGTTTAAACATAGCACAATCATCGACTGTGATGTAGGTTGACAAGTCCATCCTTCATATTAATTCTGAAATTCGAAAACTACATTTAACCTAACCATATATATATTTTTTGGATGAAAATATACTTCTTGAGCTGGTCTGTACAGTTTCATTTGTGTTCGAATCAAAAGTTTCATTTCGCATTTCTCTATTAATTTCTTCTCTCTTGGAAACACTTCCATAAAGTTATGTATATAAAATGACCAAAAAGTATTAAAATTACTTTTTCTGTAAAGAGTTTTTTATTTTTTTGGTTTTCCAAATTTTGAGCCCGTGTTTTATAAGGAAAAATAATTATGCTAAACTTTATATATACAGCCACGTAAACCATTGTGATATAAAATAAATTAGGTAAACCTTTTATTCGCCAAAAAAATACGTTTTGGATACAAATTTTATTGCATAATCTTGATTCTGTGCATTTATTTAACGATATGACTGATATTGAAGTAATATGTTTTGATAAAATACTTGAGGGGGTGGTTCAGTGAAAAAAATACATTATTATCACTTTGCTAATTCAAGATCATATGTTTCATTTTTAATAAATCTCATTTGTTGTTTTAGATACACTTAGATGTATTGAACTTTAATGAACCTCCTCATTTAAACCCTATTAAAAGGAATTATTAAAGTTATAAATTTGCTATTGGAGACTAAGTGCATTGAACCTTGACAAACCTCATTTAAACCCTATTGAGAAAAATTATTAAGAGTATAAATTTGCTATCTGAGACTTCAAATTTTTTTTTTACACAACACCACTCTTGTACTTTTATAAAATATTAAATAAGCACTTCAATTTTCAATTTTCTTTAAATATATATAAAAAAATCTAACATGTGAAATGCAAATTGGCTGGTCATAAAAACTTGATTAATCTTTTTTTCTTTCAAAAAAAAAATAATTATTTGACTTGCATCTTTTACTACATAATTCTCTTTATTTAATGAAAATTTTGACACAAAAAAGCTTATTGAGACTTTTTAAATTTTATTTATTAATATTTTTTTTCTTAGAGGTTATTTAGATTTTGTGAAAGTACATGAGTTAAATTTAATGAAAGTGGAAAGATGATTTGTAAGATTCAGGGATAAAAATATGAATTTAATTGTTGGATTTTGTATGTGTGGATTAGATTTTTATAATTTTGCAATTTGGACTCTCAAGCTTTATTACGTGGAAAAAGCCAATAAGGAAGAAGCAAAACTACTTTGGAGTGAGAAAAAGAAGGGACATAGGCGTAATTGTGTGGCATATCAAGGGTATTCGTATTCTGAAGCCAAAGGAAACAAAAAAAAATTTTTTAAAAAAGGAAAAATACAGAGTGGCAGCTCAAGTAGTGAGAGAAGAGAATCATACAGTTGTGTCTTTGTTTCCGCTATTTTAAATTCTCTGCAACTCTCTCTTTGCTGTTTCTCTGTCTCTCTCTCTCTCCGTTTCTCTTCCGTTTTCTCTCTCTAGAAAATTTTATGCATGATTCATTCCCTCTTTGTATTCCATTGATTCTCTCTCTCCTTCTCCGTTCGCCGAAAAATCCAATATTCAAAATCCACCGTTTCTTTTGGATTTTCCGGCGACCAAAAATGTCAGCAAATTGGTATCTTTCCAATTCTTTATAGCTCCTAATCTCTCTCTCTCTCTCTGTGTTTCTGTAGAGCAGCAAAACTACACAGGTTAAAATGTCGGTATATGACGCGGCGTTTGTGGACTCAGAGCTCTCAAAACCCACATCAATATTCGGTCTCAGACTCTGGGTAGTTATCGGAATCTTTGTCGGGTCGCTCATCGTCCTCACTCTTTTCCTCCTCTCTCTCTGCCTCACCTCTCGCCACAGGACTAAGCACAGGACCCAGTTGCCGAAACCAACCACAAACACTATCGACTCGCCCACCCCGGTAATTTCCAAAGAAATCCAAGAAATCTTGCACCATCCGCAGCCGGAAATCCATGTGGAGATTGGGAAGCCGGAGCACCGGGTTGTGGTGTTTTCCGATAAGGCATCGAGCGGGGAGAGCAGGGGGACCATGATGAGTGGGTGTGATACGGCGTCGTTGGGAGGGAGCAGCACCGTGGGTCCTGAGGTGTCGCATCTTGGTTGGGGGAGGTGGTACACTCTGAGAGAGCTCGAGGCCGCTACTAATGGACTGTGTGAGGAAAATGTGATTGGGGAAGGTGGGTATGGGATTGTGTATCATGGTGTTCTTGTTGATGGTACCAGAGTTGCTGTTAAGAATCTCTTGAATAACAGGTACTTTTTTTATATATGATTTAAATTTATATGTATGTGTGAGCGCATGCATCTGATGATTGTTAAATTTGGTTTTTTTTTTTTTTTTGTGATTTTTCGATTAAAAGATATTTATTTTGATAAAGAAGTCGTAGAAAAAACACGAAAAGCTGGAAAGTTTTCCAATTTGAGTATCTCTTTCGGTTATGTTTCTCTTATGGCGTTGTTTTAGTTTGGTTTTGCTTCGATTTGATTGCTTTAAAAGAAATGAAATTGGATAGAAAGATATGGAATGAGTGTAGAAGAAGGAAGATGTGGATTTTCTTACCTTTTTATTTTTTTAGCTTAATCATGTTTTGGATGTTAAAAATGGAGAAATTATAAGATTTCAGTGATGCGTTTGTCTGTACGTCTGAGCTCACATGTAATGGAGCATTCGACAATTTTTGTTTTGCTTTAAAACTATATTTTGTAGAGAGGTGGAATTTTTGGTCAAGTTTCATATTCGAGTTAGGTACAGTTTGACTTCTGACGATCAAATTTTTAATTTATTTTATATCGTTGTATTCTTAATGAGAATTCGGCAATCAAATGAAGCTTTTATTTGTAAGTTATTCCTGCCTTGTGAACGTTAAATGTGCTGAAAAGTCACCTGCTTTCTGAAAAGAACCCATCTTCACTGTGTGTTCCTTTTGCTCCTCATCAAACCTTACTGGTGGTTTTTGTATGAGAATCTCTGTTTCTTTCTTTCTCTGACATAGAAAACCTCACATAGATTCTCTCTATTCCGCGCCTATGCATGTACTTACATTTTGACTTCTACTTTCTTTCTGTTCTATCTTTGGCATTGCTTCATTTCTTCCACTGTTCATTCAATGGCTACGTAAAAAATTTTACCTGATAATGTCTGTCTTGGTTTTTGTATCTTATCTTATATGCATGCATTATGCAATGTCAACTGGTAGGGGCCAAGCTGAGAGGGAATTTAAAGTGGAGGTTGAAGCAATTGGGCGTGTTCGACACAAAAATCTTGTAAGATTGCTTGGATACTGTGTTGAGGGTGCATATAGGTAATTGATAATCTATCTTGAAATTTGGAGTCGAGGTTTTGGTTTTTGGTGAATCTGAAGAGATGTCATCTATCATCTGGTTTTTGTTACTTAGGATGCTTGTTTATGAGTATGTTGATAATGGCAATCTGGATCAGTGGCTTCATGGGGATGTTGGCAATGTGAGCCCACTAACATGGGATATCCGTATGAACATTATACTGGGAACTGCAAAAGGGTACTAAAATTAATCTCCTTCTGTCTTTTTTTCTTCTTCTTCTTCTTCTGCTTTTAATTTCATGTTTGTACATGCAAATGTCCCTTAAGTTGCACTTTTTACTATGCAGTTTGGCCTACCTCCATGAGGGTCTTGAACCGAAGGTTGTCCATCGTGATGTAAAATCTAGCAACATTCTACTTGATCGCCAATGGAGCTCTAAGGTATCTGATTTTGGTCTTGCTAAGCTCCTGTGTTCTGAGAACAGTTATGTGACAACACGTGTGATGGGAACTTTTGGGTTAGTTTACTTCCTTGCATCAATTAATAATTATTTTTTTGGTTTATTGGTGATTATAGATTTTTAATCTAAATGCATGCATGAAATCTGTTGCTTTCTTTAGTTATGTTGCACCAGAATATGCTTGCACGGGGATGCTGAACGAGAAGAGTGATGTTTATAGCTTTGGAATTCTTATCATGGAGATAATTACTGGGAGAAGCCCTGTTGATTATAGTCGACCTAAAGGAGAGGTTAGTCTTATATATAACTTATTTGTATAGTCACTATAGTTTGTTTAGTTGATGCCAATGATAACTTGGAAGTGTATAAACAATTATAGGTGAATTTGGTTGATTGGTTGAAAACCATGGTTGGAAACCGAAAAGCTGAGGAAGTAGTAGATCCCAAGCTGCCTGAGATGCCAAGTTCTAAAGCACTTAAACGTGCTCTGCTAGTTGCTCTTAGATGTGTCGATCCTGATGCGACGAAAAGACCAAAAATGGGACATGTAATCCACATGCTCGAGGCAGATGACTTGCTATTTCGTGATGTATGCCTCTGAACTTCAAAATTGTTAATATCCTTTAATATCAAATATGCAGTGGGTTCATCCAATTTTTGTTGATAATAATGCAGGATCGTCGAATCGTGAAAGATACTTCCCAATCGCAGCCTGATTATCAACAGGACAATTGTGTTGTTGTGACGATAAGTGATAAACAATCCGACGAAGGGACTTCTGATACAACCGAAGGTGATAGTGGTAGGAAACTTCATCAGCCAACAAGGTGGAGATAATGCCATTGGAGGATTAGGTGACTAACAGATTAATCTCTAGTTTTTGAAGCTCAATTTTTTCCTTCTCCTTGTACCTTCAATTCCAAAAAAGCAATAATTTATTGCACATGTGTTATGCCTAAATACATATCTTTCTTCAGATGTACCCTGCCTCAAATTAGGATGCATTTATAGAATTGCGAAGAAATTCATTCATTCATCATTGTTATAGGAATTATAGGTAATCAAAACCCTTTTGTTTGTAAAACAAGATTGTGGTTAGTGCTGCATTAAAGAATGCAATTCTTTCCTAGTGTTTTTACACTTATAAAGTCAGTTATCTGTATCTCATCCTCTTAAGTAGTTTGTCTTTTTTCTTTTTCTTTTATGAAGCCTCATCATCGTGCTTGGGCTTCCAACTTTTTCTTGTCACATCAATGCCAGCCACAGAAAAGAACCAGATGGGTATGAGTGGTGGGTCCGCTTACCAGCTACTTTGATAGAAGCACTGAGATTACAAACATCTACATCAAGGCCAACTTCAAATTTGGATGGTTCTGCAAAAATGGACCCAGTAACCAGCTAACTAAGTTGAAATTAACATTCACCAAAAAAAAAAACTAAGTTGAAATTAACTTCTCTACTGCAGCTTCTAATTCATGTGCTTTTTTTTGTCCTGATTGGGAATAGCAAACAGGGGCAAAGCCAGACATGGATGTTTTGGAAATTGCAGTCCATGGATTTTTTTCCTTCATCTACATGCTTTTGTCCTTGGGAGCTTCATTAATGGTTGACACCTGTTGTCATAAATTTTGGAGTAAGCTGGCCTTGGATGTTTGTATGGGCTACACTTTTTTGTTTGGTCTCTTGTTGAAGCCTCCAATTTGCCAGCGTTGGTTGATTTTTTAAGGACTTGTGGGGTCTTATTCTTCCAATTACTGTTTGATGAGTAAAAATTATGTTCGTCTACCTTATAATATTTTTGGCTTTGTTCTATGTGAATGTATTTTGTGTATGGTTTATAAGGGTCTTATGTTGAATTAGGAAAGTTTTTGTCGACAAAATGTGAACATGCTAGCCATTATACAAACCTTGTTTCAATATAAATAATAACAAAAAAAAAAAGACATTATGTAAAAATTTAGTTTATCAATTTTGTCAAATTAGAATAAAAAATTCCAGAGTGGACAATTTGACATTATGATAAGGTTAAGTGGATAAATTGCTAGACAAAAAAGTGCAGAGTAAATTGAAGCATGGGTGAAAGTAGTGGAGGTATCTTGTAATTTTCACTATGTAATATGTTATTACTAGTAAATTCCGCACTTTGAATATACCCCAAAAATTATATATGATTATTTGGCTACAAAAAAATTATAGAGAAAAATAATTAAAACAAGAACAAAAACGATATAAAACATTTTATTTTTTGTGTTTTTCATGAAAACAGGTGAAAATCCTTCTTTTTAAAATTATTTTTTAAAATTTCTTATTAAAATTCAAGCTTTAGCGTTAGCTTTATTGTTTTATTATTGTTTTTTTTTTTTAAAGGAACTTTAAAAATTGCCTAAAATTGATGATTTCGCTTCACCAATAAGAAACATTATGATCCTATTTCAAACCATTTCCTAAACTTGATAATTTTGCTTCATTACTAATGGAACCTTAATACAAAAAGAAAAAGAAAAAGAAAAATAATGAGACGTTGCTTGCCCTCTTTAAAACCTTTTTCAATCCTTCGCCTTATTGTGACTATTTGAGATTTATAAACCATTTCTATAAATCTGCATTGAACAAGGCTGTAGTGTTGGTCATCTCCAATCCACAAGGCCGTGATGAAATTTCTGACAACATTCAAGGCAAGCAAAGGTTGGGATGCAAATTATGTAGAAACATGAAAGCTAAGCATGAGTTGTGATACAATCATACAATTTCTAGATACGAAGCAGCTAGGCATCAATTAATGCACAATTTGTAATAGTAGTTAGTGAGAACATTGAGGATGCAGCTTAGCGGAAGGAAGATATCGTTTTTATCACTTTATGTGTTCAAGATTGTAGATTTAAATTTTAACAAATTCCATTTGTATTTTAAGTGTACTCATTTTATAAAATTATATGGAACTGTTAAGAGTGTGAGCTATGCTATTTGAAATTTAAAAAAGTTATAAATACCAAATAGTAAGAGGCCCTAATTCCTAATAGATTTCCAAGTTAATAACTTCAATTAAGAAATTATTTTTTAGTTTATCAAAAAAAAAAAAATCGGTGAGAAAGTATCTCTCTTGGTAAAGTATATTTCTAATTTTACTAGTCAAAGTCCGTAATTGAAAGATAAGGTGTTGCAGTAAAATTCAAATAAAATTTTACTTCTCCTATGCAATATGTATCTATAAATAGGACCTTATGCTTTCACTTCTTGTTGTACTATAAGCTTATTACCAAATTAAGGAGCTGAGAAGCTATCTACTAAGCTCCGGCTATCACTTTGCACTACAATTTTTGTCTTTTCCAAATTTTAGTCTTCACTTTATTTTTCTATCAAAAGATTCTTCTTTCCAGGATCTCCCACATGAATTTCTGTCTATTTTATTTAAAGACAAGTTAGTTTGTATTCTCTTTCTTGATAAGTTCTGAATAATGTTGTTTATATCCTCATGTGGTAAATAGTTGTATATCCAATAGTGGTAACTTCTTCTCATACTTTATAGGAGTTAGGTATAGTTCTGCAATATATAAGTAGTCAGTGAATGAATATATTGAATTCTCTTACGTCCAGTACGTTTGAGTTATACTCTCTTGTCTTAAAACTCTTTCAGAAATTCACCATTTTCTGTCAAAAAAAAGGCATGTGATTGATTTAATTGATTGGTTTAAAAAGATCAAGAGTTTTGGTCTTTATTTGACAAGTGTTATTTTTTACTTCATTATACTTTTTACCTGTATTTTTTTCTCTGAACTTTAATCTTTACATGTTAATTGATGAATGAAACTAATTATTACGTATCAAACATCCAATAAAAATGACATTGTATTGATATGCCAGACCTGTTATATAATATACCTTTCAAAATTCGCCTTAAAAGAATCTAC
Source organism: Rhamnella rubrinervis (assembly GCA_007844105.2). Classification (NCBI taxonomy): domain Eukaryota; kingdom Viridiplantae; phylum Streptophyta; class Magnoliopsida; order Rosales; family Rhamnaceae; genus Rhamnella; species Rhamnella rubrinervis. Next base: position 3,580,620 of record CM017583.2, on the reverse strand, counting down.
TTGTCCATTTGGACCCTACATGGGAAAATTACAAATAGACCTTCTCTTCTGCACTGTATAATTTTTTCAGTTTTTTCTTTAAGTTCATTAATTGCATTTACACCCTCTCAAATTTATATTTTTACGTGTTCAACTTTTCTTTAAAATGACAACGATGCTTCTTTTCAATGAATCAGATTATTGTGTAGTATGCAACACAATCTTTTATTTTTTTTAAAAAAATAAATAAGGGAAAAATACACTTACCACTCCTGGGTTTTGCAACTGAGATCAAGAGAAATATAGTGGACTAACTCAACTTAATTGGAAGGATCCCAATTAGGTGATAAACCACCCAGAAGACCCATCCCATCCAGTTTGCTGGTGCCTTATTAAGATTCCTAATCATCAAACTGAAAGCACAAGAATCAAATTTAACAATCATGCTGCTCTAATGTCATGCAGCGAAGGTTTCACATTCCCATGACAAAACAATGGCCCCCCTAAAATACCCTTATAAAGGACTTCACAGCCAGCCAGTCTCTAACCACTCTTAAAATTGAAAAGAATGCACACTCACCTCCCTCTTGTTAGTCAACTCAACAAAATAACCAACTATTCTTTTTAAGTATCTAAGCATCCCTAAGTGTCAAAAATGCTCCCAACATTGTAGATAATTGAGGGGGGAAAAAAACACTTCTGTGATTGGTAGATGCATAATAATATCTATCCATCACCTTATGTACCGCAGACAACACTTTTATTATCCATGAAGTTGCACAAGCCCCAGGGCTAAGGACTCACCTAAAGCCAGCTTCTTTGGCCATAAAAAGCCCTCTTGAGCATAGTCCTAGCTGAGCCTCATTCACATCAAGCTAGTTTCTAACAATTAGCGGTTCAACCATTGCTACTAATCATCATCACTCCCTAATCACATCTTTCCTCCCTCACATAGTTTACCTATCCATCTATTATTATGTTGTGTAAATTTAAAATAGCCCCCTCTGTTTTGTTTTATTTTCTTGTAGATCTGTCCCCTTATTTCGAAAAATTATAGTTTGGTGCTCTCACACTTCAATTTTGATTTAATTTAGTCCTTATTTGATGAAACAATTCTTTTGACATAAGCATGTATTTGACAAAATTTTAAATAAATAATGGTAAGTTTGTCAAAATTTTATTAAGGACCAATTTTTATTAAATTTATCGAATTTACACTTAAAAGGAATTGAATAAATGGGCCGGTGAATTGCTCAAGGGTAAATTCATTAAGATTTTTACACGGTTAGTTGTTTGATTGTTGGAGCTAAATTATAACAAATTTGAAATGCAAGGGTGCTAAACTGTATTTTTCTCAAAATAGAGGCAAAATTTGTAAAAAGAAATAAAATGTATACTGTAATTTCTTAAAATATAGGGAAAATTTATATAAAAAAACAAAAGTGTATACCGTAATTTCTCAAAATAGAGAGCAAATATGTAAAATATAATAAGTGCATAGTAGAGGGTGTCAGTCATAATAATTTTTATGACTATAGTAGCAACAGTAATTGTAAATACAGTGAAAGTATATTAATATGATTTTATTATTATTATTTTGTTGCAATGACGATTAAAAATTTTCTGTGTAGAGAATTGTGATAGAGCGACTATGATTCAACAGACAAAGCTGTATATAAAAAATATTAAATCTATCCAAAAATATATATATATATATATTAACGTTTACATAATACAACCATAGCTATGAAGCTACGACTAATTTGAGACTATTGTAGTAGCCATTTGTTGTTGTTATTACAATGAGTAATTTATAGGCCCAATCCAGTATAATTTATTTGGGTGGCAGTCTAATCCGTTTGGCCCAAACCTTGGACTTATATTCTAATAGGCCCAAAAAAAGATGACCCACTTTATTTGGCACCCAGCCGTAATATGAAAATTGAGGCTGACAGTATTAAATGAGCCCACATGGACTACTTGGGGAAAACAACCCGAAATGGGTCCTGCACCCATGAGGCGGAGCTAAGGTCATGCATGACTCATAAACTAAACAGGAAAGAGGTCCTACTGTGTACCATACATGGTTCCACGTGGCATTTTCTAAGAGGTTCAAAGTACCATGTATCGTCGATATTAAATTTGAAATAGATCATCCATCAACCTAGGTGGCCGTGTCAACCAAATCGGACAAGTGATGGAATCTACAAGAAATGATTTTCCCCAAGGGTCACACGTCTAACAACCTTTCGAAGCATTATAAAAGATCATCGGTCGCTTCATTGGAAAAATTTTCAAGAGCCCTCTGGGACTTTGGAGGAGATCTTTCAGACATTTGGAAGAGTTCTAACCTTGTTGAATCTCTTCGAATCATGATTTTTAGCTTTTATTTTTCAAGAAAAGAGCCAATTTTTTTTCTACCTGCTTCCCATCTCCATTGTTGTGGACGCCGAAGGGTGCACATCAATCCCTATTAACCCTCTTTCTCTTTTCTTGCATTAGACTCAAAAGTATTCCCCAGCTTAGACGATAAAGTTCTTTTGTTCACAGCTTATTTTCCACACGAAGAACACCCTTTTCAAACAACTCCCATTTCGATTTTTGAACACCGACAATTATTATTTTTTAAAAAAAAATCACATCACTTTCCATAATTTTTCATACAAATAAAAAAATAGAGAAAAGTAAAAAATAAAATTAATAGGAAAAAAAAGAGAAAAAAGTTCCGTTTCTTCACGAGGCACCAAGCTTTTCCAATTCAAAAGCCTCCTTGAAACTTCTCCTTTGAGAGTCAAACATACGGAAATTACATATTCCACGCGCGCGCACGCACTCAGTAACGCGTACGTACCCCCATTAGTCCAATACCATATGCATTATTATTTTCCTATTCTCTTACAGTTGGACCAAAAGCAATGAAATGTCAAAAACCTTTACAACTACCAACACGCCCTCCCCAAATTTAGCGTTTCCTCCTTATTCTCCAAATTAGCTTTAGCTTCTCAATCTTCCTCCAAATTCACCCACACACACAGACCAAAATCTCTATTGGGTCGCTTCCCATATTGACGATTCCGACCTGGGTCTATGGAATCGGGTTCTGGTTCAGCAACTAATCACAACATCAGAGGAGTGCCTACCCATGGTGGAGGATACCTTCGGTATAATATATATGGCAACATCTTTGAAGTTTCTAGGAAGTACGTCCCTCCTATTCGGCCAGTTGGAAGAGGTGCTTATGGTATAGTTTGGTAAGAAATTTTTATGGGCTTTTGCTCTTTTCTTGTTATGTATGGAAAGTGTTGTGACGGTATGCAGATTGGTGAAGTGTTTGAAATAGTTATGAATATGTATATTAACATTTTTGGGATTACTATTAAATTTGGAAGCGAACTTTGTGTTGATTTGTTTCAAGAATCAGGAAATTCATTTTCTAATTACAGCCAAACATTTTGCTTTGTTCATTGACTTAGTTATGAGGGTTTTAACATTTTTCTTAGTGGCAAGTAAACTGGGATTGTTAATTGCCAAAAAAAGAAAAGAAAGTAAACTGGGATTGTTAGTGATGCTTTTATGTTTCCGGATTTGAAAATTTTTGGTTGTTTTGTTTAGCTTAGGAGCTGATAGTGCTGTTGGATTTCTGCGTCATGGATTACTTGTTAGTTTCTAATTGTTAGTAAGGTACAAATTAGGTAGTTCTTTGGTTGCTAAGAAGAGTTGAAACACTTTTTAGTTACAATCTGATATCTTCAGTTTTTCTTAATGCTATATCATCTCTCAGCAAGAACTGTTGGAAATGGAGATATGTGTCTATATCTTCAATGATAACCAAAGGCCACTTAAGTGTTTTTTCCTTCTTACCGCTCACTGAAAATTTAAGGAATTGAGGTGTAAAAACATGTTTCTCAAGCATTTCAGTTCAGTGGAGGATAATTATTTTCTCTAGTGAATTGGAGGTGAAATATAGAAAAGAAAAATGCATCTTAGTGATATTCTATTCTGCTTGCATGCTATAAGTGGTTTATTACTGTATGGTTATAGGAAGAGTTCTCTGTCCTGCATAATTAACAAACAACCTTGAGTTTAAATGCTGCAAGAGTGACAACCGAATATAGATGATCCTATGTGCAGAGACTTCTTGAAGCCTTTATCTTGGTTAATTAAGGATACCTTTAGTTAGATGTTGTGAGAGAGATACTGGAGTATAGTTCTTACCTGCAGGAATTCCTCCACGCCTCTGTATTTATTTATTTATTTATTTCTTTTTTCACTTTTTATTCTGCATAGTTAGCCATTTTTTTTATAACTCTCTCTTTTCTTTTTCATTTTTTCCTCTATTTTAGTTGTACCTTTATAGCCAATTATGGGTGAAGGAAGCAGGTCAATCGTACCCTAAATTTATGAACATGATTTATTGGCATTTATGATGCCCTCACATGGACATAATTATGGGTGTTGGTCATGTTAACTTCCAACATATATTTAGATAGCATTATTTCCTTTGTTTGTCCCACAAGATTACCTCCCAAGTCCCACCTATTGAATGGGGTTCTGTCCTTTCACCTTCCTTAATAGTAAGGATGGATACCCATATGAATCAAATGCTGTGGGCCCAACATTTTAATAGGGAACGAAGTAGAAATATTAACTTGTAGCCATCCTTCACTTTGCATAAATACAATGACAATAAGGTTGTTGACCACTGCTTCTTTTGCTGCTTTAAATTGTTCAAATCACCTGGCTTGGTTTGTGGATACATTTGTGTCTACTCTGTCTTTCTTCCACTATTTGAGCATTCTTTATCTTAGATCAGCACTGTAATCGGTTTTGTCCATGATAAAATTAAATTCTAACGAAAACTTCTCTCTTAAAAGAAATAAAGAATGAATAAGTAACCTGTGCACTGATGATGAATAAGTAACCTGTGCACTGATGCAATTGATAACTGAGTTTGTTGTCTCTAACAGTAATATGTCTAAGTGCCAAAAACTTTTGAAAGTCTTGTATTCTCATCAAGACATGGGAAACTCATGTTTTCCTGAAGTGTGTTTAACGTGAAATGAAATATTATATTTATCATTTGAACAGAAAGCTATATTAAGATGATTAATCATCAGTTATTTTTCATCTTTATTTGACTCTTTCTCTTCTTTGTTATTACCAATTTGAAGGAAGATAAATTTTTTTCATTTCCTCCAGTGCTGCTGTTAACTCAGAGACAGGTGAGGGGGTTGCCATAAAGAAGATTGGTAATGCATTTGACAACAGAATAGATGCCAAAAGGACATTACGAGAAATTAAACTCCTTCGGCACATGAGTCATGAAAATGTAATTTAATTTTTTCTTTTACTCATGTTTTTCATACTTGATATGGCTCTCCAGCTTCAGTGTTGAGCCACTAGTTTGCATAAATTTTCGCTTGGCAAAATGAGACAATGCTCTAGTTTTGTCTTCTTTAGAGAATTTCTGATCCAATGAAGAGTATGTAATTTCATTTGTACTAATGAAGTTCAGTTTGTTTTGGGACAAAAAGGTGATTATGATGTTGTAATGAGCTTCTTTTTCTTTGTGAACCTTATGCTTATTGGTTGGTTTATTTTTCTCTGTTGCAGGTTATTGGGCTCAAGGACATTATTCGACCTCCACAGAAGGAAAACTTCAATGATGTCTACATAGTTTATGAATTAATGGACACTGATCTCCATCAAATTATACGTTCCAACCAGCCATTGACGGATGACCATTGTCGGGTGGGTACTAGTAGATTACTTTGTGGATATAAATAATTATGTGCACTTTAACACTCCTATTTCGTGTAGTAATGAAAATAATTCCATTTTCCCTTGCATAATTAGGATTATTTTTCTCTCATTATATTCTCCTGATTTGATTTCCATCATATGCGAATTGTGATTATCAAATGTTCTAGACATGTTAAATTGCCGTCTCCAATGTATGAAAATGATGAGTAACACACTATTCTCAACCCAGCATTCTTGTAATAATTAGCAATCAACATGTTGTCACTGTTGCAAAGTGCCGATTTCTATCTTACAAGCTTGGAGTGTCACTGATTCTTGAAAGCTACTATTTCTTCAGTACTTTCTGTACCAGTTGTTACGAGGGCTTAAATATGTACATTCAGCAAATGTGTTGCATCGTGATCTGAAGCCCAGCAATTTGTTCCTGGATGCAAATTGTGACCTTAAGATTGGAGATTTTGGTCTTGCAAGGACAACATCTGAAACTGATTTTATGACCGAGTATGTTGTTACTCGATGGTACCGGGCACCAGAATTGCTTCTTAACTGTTCGGAGTACACTGCAGCAATTGACATATGGTCAGTTGGCTGCATCCTTGGTGAGATCATGACCAGACAACCCCTATTCCCAGGCAGAGATTATGTTCAACAGCTGAGACTTATAACAGAGGTATGGTTTCTAAAACACACTGACTCTACACTGGCTTGTTCAGGTTTGGTTTATGTAGTACAGACTAGTAGTTATTAACTTTGATAGAACTTTCATACCTTATAACTTTACTCACTGCTTGCCAACAGTGTCAGTTTTGCTTAATAATCTTAGATATTCAATTTTGTCACTTCGGGGATGTTGTTGACACTGACTATGCTTTTCCAATTTTCTAATTTCAAGAGTAAGAGCAAGGGTGCAAAATTTATATATCCACGGATAAACCTGGTAATTCAAAGTACTAATATGTAAATGAGGTTTAATAAAAAGATAAGATATCAATCAAAATATTAATATAGTTGGATATATTGATGCAATATCAATGTTAGTGAAAATTGGTTAGAAAAGATAGATTTTGCTAATATGTATGGACTATGCTGATGGAAATATTGAAATATCAATAGAAGCTAGTTTCAAGATGAATTTGCCATTGGAATTCTCATCTATCATGTTTATTGACTTCAGCTCGTATTAATATTAATACTGACATATTGTTATATTGTCATATAGACCATTTATACCATCTATATGTCCTTTGATACCGATAGTTTTATCTTTTAGTTTAAGCATGACCATTTTGCTAATTGCCAAATGGCAGAAAGTGAAAAAACGCCAGGACTTTTGGGGCATAAAGGTATAAGATCATATTTGAAATAAAGTAGTCTATATGCTCACAAGACACCGACAAAGAATGCTTTTCTTCTGAAAGATAGACAGGAAGCATCTTATTCATCAAAAAAAAAAAAAAATTCATCAAAAAAAAAGACAGGAAGCATCTTGAACTATATGGACCATATAGTAGGAGGAAAATTATGTATGGAATTGAAAAAAGGTCTTTTTATCCTCTTTTATGGAATTGGAAACGTTTTTTTTATTGTCTTGCCATTTTTTCGATATGCACTATTATTGTTGTTATTATTATTTTTGCATAGTTCCTTCTTTCCTTTAAATGCTTCTGAGGGCTGTTTTGCTATTATTTCCTTTACTATTTGTGGGCTTTCTTTCTCACAATAAGAAGTTCTTTGTCTCATTTGAATTTAGTGATAGTGACAATTTGTAAAATGTCTCCCTTTGTTTTATGCAGCTCATTGGTTCACCTGATGACTCCAGCCTTGGGTTTTTACGAAGTGATAATGCCCGAAGATATGTTCGGCAGCTTCCTCAGTACCCAAGGCAACAGTTCTCTGTCAGATTTCCTAATATGTCTTCTGGTGTTGTTGATTTACTAGAGAAGATGCTCGTCTTTGATCCAAACAAGCGCATTACAGGTATACTGAACAATGGTGATGCATGTCTATCAGTTTGGTTTTAACAAAAAGTGATGACAAACTTCAGTGATCTAAGAACTATCTAGCATCCTAAATAGATTGGAAGTAAGGAAAATGTTGCAACAATAGGATTCTGCATTAAGTCTTGTGATTTACTTTACTGAACTAATCAAAGTTAACTATTATTTTGAGAATGAAATTGCATCCTTTACGAATTGATTGAACATGTAATTTTTGTAAGGAAATTCATTAGTAGAGCATCAACTTTTCTGCAAAATGCGGGCATGGGTACTTGGTTTAGACCCGGGTATCAGAGTGTAAATTGCTTTGTTGTCAGCCACTGATTCCGCTGGATGGTATTGATTTTTTTTTCTTTTTCTTTTTTTCTGTATTTTTTCAGTTGATGAGGCTCTTTGTCACCCATACTTGGCGCCGCTTCATGATATCAATGAGGAACCTGTCTGTCCAAGGCCTTTCGTTTTTGATTTTGAGCAACCATCATTTACTGAAGAAAATATCAAGGAGCTCATCTGGAGAGAATCTGTAAAATTTAATCCCGATCCCACTCAGTGAGGATTATGTGTTAATCTGTCTAATATCCTAGAAAACACGTATAGAACCCCATCCAAGAGACAATAAAAAGTAGTTCTATGGAGATGTTGGGGTTTACAAAAAATTCTTGTGGGACATCATTCGTGGACATTGATCATTCCTAACTTCTTTAGATGTCTGTAATATTCAAATCAGTAAAAAAGATTTCAGTAGAATAGTTTCAAGGCTGGCTGCTCAGCATTATCTATTTGCCTCACTGATTCCTCACCATTGCAGGTTTGTACATCTAAGATTGTACGCTTAGTAGTCTGGTGCGGCCAGCTAATGATGATGGTATTTCTTTTCTGCTTCATCTTAATGAGTGCATGAAATTCTGTACATTTGATCAGAGTGCAAAGTTAAATCATGCCCATTTTGAGGCCTAGCTCATGGTTATCATAGAAATGTTAATAATGAATGTGAAAATGCTTCAACTGGTAGACTCTTCCTTGTCGTGCTCGTTGCCTTGTTTCCTCGGAACATTTTCTTTCGAGTTACGATTTTGTACTCGAAATTTAAAGAATGTCTATTGTGTACTGCTACGAACAGTTTCTTATCTACCTGTGATAGCTTTCTTTAATTTTATTGGAGCAGGAAGTGGTTTCATCTTCTAGAACCAGTGGTCTGAAGTTGATATATAAACTTCAAATCTTTGAAGTGTGGTGTACTGGCATCTGCATTTTGGTGAAATTGTAAAAGCTTGGTATTCCATAGAACCAGTAATACTTTTGGTACATATTAGGGAGACTAAACATAACTATGCATGCTATAGCTACACTTTCTGAGCTCAACCAGATCAATTGGTAGATTATCTTCAGGAAACTCACAGGTTACTGCTTTTTCCGGGCCTTGATCCGGCAAAAGTTCGCAAGGGCGAGGGGTGACGCCGCTGGTGATCCCCGCCACATCGGCGCAAGTCCACGGTTGCTTCTTCGCCTTGGCCGCCAATCCAATAGTTACGTTGGAAATGCAGATTCCGGTGAATGGGGCATTGGAAATGCCTTCCAGTCTCGCGGCCATCGTGACGTTATCTGCCACAATGTCACGGTAGTTGATCCCTTTAATCTCCGGCAAGGCCTTTGGATCCCAGTGGGTGTCGGCGTGGGACCCGTAGTTGCCGGTCATCCAAAATGCCCATTTCATGGTGTGCATGGTCACCTTCCTTACGTATATGTCTTTCACGTACCCTCCTCTCCCAACAGCGGTTTTGATCCTGACCCCTGATTCTGTATGGATGGCCACGATGTCTTCGGCTCTGACATCCTGGATCCCACCTGACATTTCGCTTCCCAATGCGATCACGGCGCTGTATGGGGAAATGCATGTGAGCCGTCTGATGACGAGTTGCTTTGTGGGCCATCCAAATGCTATCCCATACTCGTCCCAACCGCTCTTAACGGCCACACAGTCATCCCCGGAGACTATGTAACAGTCTTCAATCCTAGTATTTGTGCAAGAATCTACCAAACAAACAAAAAAAAAAATCATTGAAATTTTATGAGCGATCCTAACCGTTGATTAGGTACAAGGACCCCATAATTTAGTGGGTCCGGGATACAAAATATGCGTTACTGATTGATCCTATATTGACCACAAAGATAGACAAATTTGTTAGTACTATTAATTAATTAAATGGGACAGAACCTGGATTGATGCCATCTGTGTTCGGAGAGGTAATAGGAGCTATGATGGTGATGCCTTGCACAAGAATATTACTGCAATTTTCAAAATTTCGAAGCCAAAAAATTAATAATAAAACAATTTCTCTTTTTTATTTTACTTATTTATACTGTAAATTAATAATCACATACAATATAAACATTTTAACATATCTAACGAGGATTGAATTACCTGCTGTAAACAGGATGAACATTCCATGATGGGGAATTGAGGAGCGTTAGATTAGAAATTTGGATGTTTTCAGAGAACATGATCTCAATCAGGTAAGGTCGGGTGTACTTAAGCTTTTTCTTGTGGAATTGTTGCCACCAAAATTCCCCTTGACCATCAATTGTGGCATTGTCCCCTGAAAATGAATTTAAGTACAAATTAATTAATGATATTTCAAGCTTATATATATATATATATATGCATGCTATATTTTATTTATTTATTTATCTTGGTTAGGAAAGCAGTGAAAAAGCTATAAATTATGGTAGCAAAGAGTAAAAATATTGATTAAATTAAATTTACCAGTGACAATGACATCCGTTAGATTCGTTCCAAAGATGAGACTGGTGAACCGTCCAGCTGCTGCGTCTCTTCCTCGACCGTACGATGGCAAAGGTTTGATCACGGGCCACTCGTTTATATCCTATATACCAAATTATTAAAAACGAAATTAAAAGGATTAATTTGATAGATAAAAAAAAAAAGATGAGAGGCACAATTTAATATTTAGAATCAACCTTTGAGTGAGGCAAAAGGCTTTATTTAATATTTATTATATATATGGAACAACCTTTTATTTATTATATATTTGGTTACTTTTATTTATTTGTTGGTTTTTAGTTTGAAGAATTTTTTTATCTGAAAGATGGGGCTTTTCCCCCCTTAAAATATATTACTTTTATATATTTTAAAATATTCAATTTCTCCTTTTCCCTTTATCCGTTTCACTTTGTTTCATTTTATTATTATTTATTATTATTATTAATTTTCCATCAATTTTCATTTCGCTTTGAATTCTCTGTTCTCATCTCTTTCTTGAGAAACAAAATTAATTAAAAGAATTTGGCAAATGGGTTTACTGTTTTTAATTTTTTTCCTCCTAAAAAATCAAAAAAATAATAATTTTCAAATTTTATTTTTCTATTTTAAAAATATAAGATTGACCATCTCAAAAAACCATATAAAAACATTTAAAAAAAAAAAAAAAAGAAAGAAAAAGGAAAAAGTGGTGTATTCCTCAAACCAATAAAATCTTCACACCTATCAGCAACCATCATTAAGAAATTGAAGAATTAAAAATACAAAAGGTTAAAAAAAAGAAAAGAAAAAAAGAAAAGAGAGAGACCTGAGAAGCAAGAAGAACAGCATCCTTGTGTAGATAAAGAGTAAAATGGCTGGTGAGACTGAAGCTGCCAGTCAACCATTTGCCAGCAGGAACAAAGAGCTGAGCTCCACCGTTAGATGCATACTGGCTAAGCTTATCAACGGCTGTCTTAAATGCTTTAGTATTTGACGTTTTACCATCTCCCACTCCTCCAAATTCAGTCAGTGAAGCTGTGTGTGCTCTGCAACTTATGGCTCTGTAATCAAAGTTTTCCAATATCCTTGCTTTTCTGCTCTCTGCTCCTCTCAATAATATGGTCACCAAAACAAGCACTATTACTGCCATTTTTTTAATAACCTGAAAAAAGAGAGTAAATAACAAAAGAAAACAGGAAAATGAAAGGTACACGTTAGAGAATTATATGATATTTTCTCAAGAAAATTAACTAAGTTTGAAAATAGAAGGTGAAAATGGGAGAGAAAATTTTACAATGGAAAAGGAAGATCTATGCTAGTACTAGAGTTGCTATTTGTATATTTATTGTGTTATTCATGAGTACAAGAAGCTATATAGATATGTGTGTGTGTGTGTGTGTGTCTAACACATTAAACAAACATATAAACATTGTGACATGAGAAGTTTTGATATGCTGTGGTTTGTTTGGGAGCAAGGAAAATGAAGGGAAAAAAAAGGAAAGAGGAGAGGGAAAAAGTACTTGATGTTTCACGGGACTTTTCCACAACTCCATTGTGGGGGAATGGGATATGCACTTTGGAATTTTGTAATGGGTGATATTGCAGGGCGACAAAAGGGCTATATATAGAGGATAAAAGTTTGTTGCTTGTTTTAATGCTTCAAGAAAGTAGAAGATTATTTTAATCAGTTGCATATCTGTGTCTTTATTCTTACGTTTTATTTATTTATTTATTTATTTTACTATTATTTTGAAAGGTTTTTGTCTTACAAATAAGCAACTAGATAGATATCATATGCGTATAGTAAATAAACCCATCTCAGCATGACGATCTGTGAATTGTGTAATAGGGCTTTTTATAATAGATGCAGTATTTAAGTCTAACATAAATATTAATATTTTTGAATTGTGTAAAAAATATTAATATTTTTGAAGCTCAGCCTTTCCTTTCTGCTTGTGGTATTTTTTGTACACCAGTATGTGTTGAGCGCATGCCCAATAAATAAACTGTTAAAACGTACGATTTTCACTACCGCATTCGCTGCTAATATATAGCTCTCACTACCACATTAGTTAAAAGTGCTGCGGGAGAAAAGCTCTCGTATCTTTGCTAATTGCATACTAACTACTTACATTGTGGGAGCGTAAGGTGTATACTAACCTCTCTTACACCTTTATCGGTCTAAACTGTTCACATAATAAAAATGTAGAGTACACATTAACCGCTCTCATATCTTTATTGATTACACGCTAACCTCTTAAGTAATATCACCATTCTCTTATATAGTTTATAACTTTCAAGGAATACTTTTTTTTTTTTCTTTGGTAAATAACATCCACGAAACACTTGAATACACTCTTGTTACTACTTTGAGCTAGTGTCTAAAGAAAAAAAGGAACACCCCTTTTAAGAATTTATTAATTATAGAATGATTATGAATGTAAAAATTAGTACTCATTTTTAAATTGTATTTTTCTGTCTAAAAGTTTTAATTAGGGTATCCATTATCACGTTAATATAACTGGTGGCACATGGGATTTATACCTTGTTAACTTGGATAAAATTAAAAGATACGAGTGTATGGATAAAATAAAAAGATATGAGAGTATGTATATAGAATTAATTTTACATCTATTTTTAATGAAATATATCAAATTAATGGAAATCTTAAAATGATAAATAGTAAATACTTTAAAAAGACAGGTACATATTATGTATATTCTTCATTTAATTGGCTACAGAATTTTAAATGGTACTTTGCTTTACTATTATAGGTTACCCTTAAAGGACAATGCAAAGATGCTCTTGCTTTTGGATTATAACCAATTTATAAATGAAAGTATACTAGCATCCTCATAATGAATAATCTACATTTTGAAAGAAACTTATACAACAATGATGAGATTAATCTGTTACTTGCACCTTATAATCATCAATACCTTACCTACAATATTCTCTTCAACCTTTTTCAGAAGCAAACAAAAAATGATAATAATAATAATAAAAAAAATAAAACAAAAATTATCATCTTTTAAGTTTCTTGGTTATAATAACCCTTTGACTAATTATGCTATATATATATATTCAGTCTGACTTGACTTGACACAATACGTATATATATGGATGCTTCAAATTCCGAAGAGCTTCAAATAGAAATCTAAAAATATATATATCAGCAAAATCTTAAAATAAGGAAATACTTCCATTTTCATCATAATGAATAAGTCCATTCTTTCACTTAAATTACAAACAAAACTCCATGATTTCGTCCCTCAAAAAAACTCACGGGATTATCACACACATCCTTCTGGTGGCTATTCCTTGTACACTTTATCATAACCATTTCAATCAAAATCACTATCTATATGACAAAGAAACATATGAATATAAATACTAACAAATTTTTTTATATATAATTGACATTTTCCATGAATTTAAGTGAGAAAAAGAAATGGATAGTGTTTATATTGTGAGGAAAGTAATAGAAATCTTAAATTACAGGGCCCTCTTTATTTTATTATTTTTGTACTTTTTTAGATACATAGGGGTCAAAATAATAATAATAATAATAAAAAAAAACAGCAACAAAAAGGAACTGGCACCCATGAGCCTGTGACTAGTTAGAAGGGCATCTTTGTATGAGAGTGGGTTAGGTGTATATGTTGGTTTGGATTATTCTCTTGGAAAATAGAAAGTTGGTGACTCACCCACTCACTCACTTTTTATTGGACTTTGCAATTCGTCCAATCTATAATCTCGTGAACGCCTCTCAATTGCCGACCCACACTTCACGGGTGAAGAGTTTTGGTGGATCCCACAACCTACTTTGGTCCCCGTATAATTAGCCCTTCATGCATGGTAAAAATGCTATTTTAATTTACCAAAAAAAAAAAAAACATACTGTACTTCGCATTTTAAATTATGCTGGTCAGCTAGTTCATGTGCTCTTTTGCAATTCGAGTATACTAAAACGTTTTTTCATTTATTTGATTGTTTATGAATTGTCTTATGGTCATATGTATATGTAGTCCCATGTCCCTCAATTGTGTATATCTTTCTAATATATATTTGTTCTTTGCCTTTTTAAGTATTGGCTTTTTTCCATCAAACAAATCAAATTATCAACATGAGGATGAGACTTATTTCAGGTGTATACACAACGTCTTTAGGTGAAAGACTTGTAGCACTTACAATAACGAGGTTTCTTTGGCCTCAGTTGGGTGTATACATATATATGATCCAAACTCTGGTTTGGCTTCACGAATAGAAACAAAAGTATGTCACAATGCTACAAAAGCCTATTACATGTCCCTTTAGAGGTCCAAAGAAGCTCAATCCCCTTACCCCAATATCATACCAAAAAAAAAAAAACTAATAGAGTATTAGAACTATCAACTCATTTACTAATTTATTTATTAAATATTATTATATTATTGGTTGATAAAGTAATAAAATTTAATAGAGATTAATGAACTCTAAATGGCAATCACGTACTGCCAAATCAATCAGTTATATATATATATAGTGAAATTTGTTGGTAAACAAGTCCGATGACCCTTGTATTATATATATTTTTTGGTAAACGAGGTGACCCTTGTATTAATTATAGTATTGGTTTAAACACTTACGGATAGGAACAGTGAGTAATAGAGATGGAGGATATTCTCTAGATAAACCATATGGATGGCAAATGTGTATATGATGTCGAGTGGAAAATAGTAGTCTCAATCTTGATGTTGTAATTCTTTTAGATATTTCAGACTACCCTTAGTAGTCTATTGTGTTGTGTGGGTAGTAGTTTATTAATATTTTGTTTTCAATATTGATTAGAAGAATGTTAGAAAGTGGAATAATATTATCTTATGAGTAAGACACTGAGGAGTTCATTCCATATGAGAATATAGGCCAAACCCACAAATTATGTCACCTCTTTATGTTCCCATCATATTTTATTTTTGTTTCAATCCTTTTATACACTTTCTCATCGTTATTATTATTATTATTATTATTATTATTGGTTGAAAATTGCACATGTTATTTGTCACATTTTCATGTAAATTAAATTATATTGAATATTTATTGACATATTTAGAGTTTCATGGATTCAATTTAAATGCAAACTTTTATGTTTTTTTTTATAAATAAAAAAGACCCTTAATATTTATCTCATCAATTTAAAATTTTATTAAGTTATGGTAGATCTTTTCTACCTGATACTTTAAGTAATACTGAGTACACCAAAATAAAATGGATCTTATTAAAATTCAAAATACAATTCTAACAAGCGAGTGTGTTACTAAAATTTAAAATACAATTCTAACAAGCGAATGCGATGAAACGGTCAATTTTTTTTACTACTAGACCATACCCTATGCGCGAACTTTTATATTTGTACATCACCAGAGACAACAAATTATTTGCTTTTGGTGCATTGCGTTTTGATGTGATCGTCCACTGCCAATTTATATACATATTTATGTGTGTGTGGCAAATGGCAATGAAAAGGCAGCAGAGAATCAAAACTCACAAGATTAAGTTATTCACTCACGAGGGCAAAAGTCCAAGAAGCTTTTTGGAGGGTTTGTGGTTGAACCAAGAACCACTCACATGAGCCTCATATCTCTCTCTCTATATATTTTAAGGTCTCGTCCAATTAGGAACAATCTTTAGGTGGGTTTTTATTTTTTTTGGTCTTTGTAGAATTTTAGGTATTGGGTCGGTTACTTATTTGTGGTGGCGTGATGGACGCAAAATAGTTCATTGTCCATCACCAAAAACCACGCTCAAGATTCTCAGAAGCATTGCCTTATCTGCAGCTTTTGTGGAAAATCCCACTCCATGGGGTTTCCTACTACCCACTGTTAACACTTCATAGGAAACTGGTTTTCTCCCCCTTTTTGTTTAATTATTAATTTTTTTATCAATAAAGTAGACCTTAACTTTATGTGTTACCTGTTCTTGAGCTATAGGGTAATCATTATCAAATTTTAGCTTTGATAGGAGATCTTCAATGTAAATATTAAAATGATAATGTCAAATTTTTTACACACTACTTTAATGTATGACCACATACGAGTTGTTGCAATTTGTGTCATCCACACATGGTTTCAGTAACTAGCATGGCGATAGAGCTAATTAGATCACATATCCCCTCATATCTCCTTATTTATCCCTTTTAATTGAAATTAAACATATCATTTAATTTGATTAAAAAATTAAAATTATCAAATTTTAATTAGAGGAACATATAATAGGATATGTGATCTGAGTTTACAGTAGAACTTGCCAATAATCATGCAAGCATAGTGAATCGCATAGATACACCTTTTTGAAAGAGTCGGTCTTCACAATTCTAAAAAATATGTTCAAATAATAACATTATCAATTTCAATACTGTATTTTGATATGTAATTTCATAGCTGACGCTACTATTATATGATGTTTGAAATGGCCAATTAATACCAATATTTGACAACAACCCCCATTTTACATATTATTTTAAAAACATAAAAGGGTAAATTTTAAAAATGTCCCCTTATTTTACACATGTTGCATATTAATCCCTGTATTGAAACTTACGGTTTAGTTCCTCATTTCGATTTCGTTGCAATTTAATCAAACCATGATAATTTTTGCAAATTGACATTCTTAGTTTTAAATGTATCAAAACTTCCATTAAATAATGATAAATTTTTGACAAATTGTCACTAAATAAGAACACAAATTTCATTAAATTTATCAAAATTGCATTAATAAAAAAAATTAAACCAACAGAGTCAAGGGTAAATTTGTAAAAAAAAATTATATTAGTAGTTTTCGTTTCACTCTTTAGTGTCAAATTTGAAATATGAAGCGCTGAACAGTAATTTTACAAAATATGGGTAATATCGTAAAAGTGTAAGGTAGAGGGTTTTTATTGAAATTTACTCGGTGTAAAATAAAAATCTTGGGTTGGGTTGCTATGGGCTAAGATTAAGTTTCAGGAATTCACACCCAGACGATCTCGGAGACCCACCAAAGCACGAAAGCCAGGATCTTTAAAAAAAAAATGAATAACACCCATTCGAAGAGTGCATAACCGCATGGATAAGCTCACACTAACCCGTCAATTTGGGATTCAATTCTGAACAAAGCTTTATTCAACCATTACAGCTGGCGTCGACCAGCTTTGCGATACCGACGGACACGAAGAAGAACGCAGGCAGCGGAAATGCAAAAGAGAAGAGCAACGATACCCGACCCGACCCAGAGCATGTTATTAACTCAACCACAAATCCGTTACAAGCCCATCATTTTAAAAGACTAAACAACTACAATTAGCTCACACTGCGTCATGTATGCGATGGGGCGACAGTATCAACATGATCAACACCCATCATCACGTTTACTCAAACCCCACTTTCTTACTGTATTGCTCCTGAAATTTATTATTATTATTTATTTTTTTTTGTACATGATCGTTTTTTCTTTAATTAGTTTCACTCATAAATTTAACTACTAATCTCGTCATTTTTATTAATACTTTGTTTAAAATGAGGAAAAAAAAATTGCAGAAAGGAGTTGAAAAATTGTAAACCAGAACACCGTCCCATCCTAACAGACTATAGAT
The DNA here is from genome assembly GCA_007844105.2 of Rhamnella rubrinervis. Taxonomy (NCBI): domain Eukaryota; kingdom Viridiplantae; phylum Streptophyta; class Magnoliopsida; order Rosales; family Rhamnaceae; genus Rhamnella; species Rhamnella rubrinervis. The sequence goes on along the minus strand of CM017583.2, from coordinate 3,562,511 downwards.
GAAATGCTGAAAGAATAATGAAACAAGAACAAAGTTCCATGCAAGGCAAGTCCAATGATTTCATAGGAACTATATCTTTGACATCATCTTGTGGTTAATGTCTCTAATTTACACTTTGAACCATCTCATATACAATCCAACAACAAAATCACATTCTCATAGGCCACAGAAAAGAAAAATTCAGGCACATAATCCACTTTGTCGTTTCTGACATTTTTCTACCTTTCAAAGTCATAAAAAAGCAAATGGGATAAATACTATATGCCCATGAAATGCAATGAAGAAACTAATAAGTACATGCATACAATGCTGCAATGATAGTGTCATAAATAAAAAAAGTGAACCAAATAAACGGAATTGTGGTGCATAAAGTAGCCAGGATGGAAAAATCAAATACAAGGGTAGTGGGAGATGGAGGAGAACCTGCTGTAGGGGTCGATGATTCTCTTCATAGTTCCTTGACAACAGCAGCCAATGCCTCGGGATTTAGACCCAGATCACAGAGTGCAAATGAGCACAGAGAGGGTGTGATGATCGAGATTCTAAGTTGGACATGTGAGATGCTAGGTCCAGAGACTCCCTTGCAGTTCTTGCAGCTTCCGCATCCATATCAAGAAGCTGCCGAAGCTTGGAAAAGAGACTCCAAGATACAAATTGAACACAAGTTAGGATTATAACTGAAACATCAATTTGACTCCTCAAAACCTAGTTCTTCAAAGATCAAAGAGAAAGGAAAAACACTCTCAAAGGGGATAAGTTACATGTACAATATTATTGAAGACATTACAGTATAATTATTTATTCTTATTTTTTTTTGGTAAATAAGAAAAAAGTATAATTACTTTTTTTTTATACAGTATAATTACTGTATAAGGACTAAGTTGGACTTGCATAAAGATACTTCCATATAAGAAAATAACCTTATCATTGCATTTGTACACCAAATCCAAAACCTTTTGTTACTTAGATAAATTCACCCTTAGACTCAAAACTCAAAACCTCAAAAAAATCAATGCTTAAAACAGCAAAGCTGCAGACTCAGAACACAGAGAAAAATGCTCTGAATCAAAGACATCAAATTTAAACAAAACTAAGCAGTTTTAGAATAAACTAGGAGTCTAGGAGTATTTCAAGAAAGGAGGCCAAAAGGAAAAGTAATTTATATAAAATCAGGAAATCTTGAAAGTTTTTCTTTTCCAATTGGAATCCAATGGGCTAATACCTTTTTCCACTCTGAGATTCACAAAGACTTGTGCTTTGGCTTTGTAGTGAGTGTTAAGGAATAAATCCAAGCGAACAGATTTATATCCAGGTACTCATCCACAGAATTTGTAATTGGGCATGAATAACTTTGATATTATATTTATGTGTCGTGCGTGCGCACACACACATATATAAGCTGATGTACACAATATTTAGAACCAATTTACATCTTTTTTTTCCCCGGTACTGATATCCTACCATAAGAGAATGGAAATATAAAAGGACCTCAAACCAAAGGGTGAAAGACATACAACAATAAACTTACAACATTATATACGAGCACCAACTTTGGGAAGCTGCAACTTTCCTATAGGCCAAGTGCAAAAACGAGAGCAACTTTCCTTCATGACCCAATTCAAACTAAAAATAATATTTAAAATCTACTCTGGCCCCACTCTACTTTCCCTCAGGTTTCAATTAAGTTTTTATTTTTCTAAAGTTGTTGCAAAATTAAGCTCCTCAAGCGAAATTTTAGGTTTTGTACTTTGGGTCACTACATTAATCATTGTCGGGGTTGGCATGGGGATGGGGTCCTAAACTCAAGCCTATTTGCGTCCTTTAAGAAACAACCCCACAACTCTCCAACTTTGTTTTTTTTTGGTAGACAATTTCTATCAAAAACAGTTTATTTTTTCAGTTCTTTGGATGATTTTGCCATCCATTTTCACAATATTGTGTTGGGTTTATATTAAAATTCAAATGGTACAAATATTAAAAAAAAAATGTCTCCTTAATGTTTAGTTTCAACAAAAACCACCATAAAAACCTAGAACAATCTCATTCACCTCTCCCATTCCAGAAAACACAACAAAAAAATAAATTTTCACACAAAATTAGAATGAATATTCACTGACTATCAAAAAAGAAAAAAAAAAGTTGAAAAAAATCATACCCAGAAGCCCAGATTCAACTGAGGAATTAGAATGGAAAACGTCGGACAGGGTCAACCAGACTCGTGCGGTGCAGCAGAAGAGTGAGGTAGACCTGAGCTCAATTTGAGAGTTTCTTTTCGTTTGGTGATTCGCTTAATTTATTTTATTTTTGGGTAAAAACAAAACAATGGAAGTGGAATATAGGGAGTGGGTAAAAGCAAAGGGCAAAATAGGCAATATTGCATTTCAATTTTATTTTTTTCTGTAGGGAGTGGGTAAAAGGAAAGGGCAAAATAGGCAATATTGCATTTCAATTTTATTTTTTTCTGTAAGAAAAAAATAAAGTTAGGCCAAGTTCTAAATGATTTACTTCAAAAAAAAAATTAAAAAAGAAAATTATTTATTATATTGAATAATTATTTGATAAGTTGTTTTATATTAATAATTTAAAATTGAAAATAGTGCATCAAAAAATAATTTCGAAAAGTCTATCTAATTTTTTTTTCCTAAAAATATTCTCTTAAAAACTGAGGTCACAAAATAGTAAATAATATGTATACATTTCAACATAGAAAAAAAAATTTATTTGTATTTTCAATTTTATTTTATTGCAATAAAATTATAATGGAGAGTCTCAATTATAATATATGAGATACTTATGTCAAATGCGGGTGCTATTGCTAAATTTTGACGTCATCATTTAGCTCCTAACACAATTTTAGAATAAATAAAAAAAATAAATTACTTTTGTTATGTTATTGCAATACCAAATGTCTATTGAAATTTGAAAATGACATTGTCATAGTTATGAGAGTAGTGCGTTGAAAATTAGCATTACAATTTTCATTTTTGATATTTGTATTTGAAAGATAATGTCGATGCTCAATACAAATATAAAATTGCCCATTTCGCATTTTGAATTGGAAATACTTTATAGTTTTTAATCATACAATTAACATAAAATTTATTGGAAGGGTATAATAATACAATATTTTTTGTACTCAGATTAAACTAGCATTAGCAACATTTAAAAACATTTATTAATTTTTATTTTTTTAAAAAAGAAGTTATTAATTGGTATTTTGACGATTCATAAAATAAAAACCTCTACTGTCAACAACAAAAAAAAGCCCCATGATCATGTTAGACGCTAGTCGTTTCCTCTATATATGATTAATCACTGTATTCACCAAAAAAAACAAAAAACTATTATTTTTCTCTACATGATCAAGTACCCTGTGTATTCACCCAAAAAAATAAAATAAAAATAAAAACAAAAACAAAAGTATTCTGTGCAACCTACTCTCTAAAACAGATAGAGAAAATACAGAGTGCTCCAACCCTCCATATTAACCAGCCACACTATTGACTAGTGGTCATATCTTGGAATGTGCTCCCCAACATAGCACCTTGCTGCTTAATAATCTGAACCGACCGTAGAAGAATATCTTGTTCTGTAGAGTACAACTCATCTTTGCTCTTCTATCCACAACAACAAAAACAAAAAATTCATTATTTCAGTATGATCACAAAATGTATATCAACGCAGATAGTAGCGTAGTGGAAAAAAAAAAACAACCACATGCTGAATGATTTAGAATTCAAGGGGACAATTGAAAAAAAAACAACCAGAGTGTTTGGAATTGGGCATGAATACACTATTTGGGTCAGTAAAAATAGTTGTTCAACTAGAGCCTACAAATGAAACCAAATGGGGAAATGGAAACTGCAAACCAAATCAAAATGCTATATATAAGCTGGTGAACCTATATACAATCTTAACACGCCAGAGTCCAGGATGGATTTTTATGGTAAAGGAATATAGAAGAATGAATATAGATTAAGAAAAATAAAAGGAACATATATATTTGATTAATAGGGTAATACTCTAAATAAGTCAATTGAAGGGGGTTAAGGACTACCATATGTTTGAGGTTGCATCCCAAAGTCAGTTCTGCAAACGAGCTTTCTATTCGAGATAGGAAACAGTATGGTGCATCCTTTCCCAAGAACACCTTTGAGTGCGATCTTAGCATGCTCTTTATGTCATTGGATATTTGGGGAATCTTATCCAAATCATTAATTTGCAATGGAATCTTGGTGACGATGGCACGCCACTCAGCACGTGACTTGTTTACAATTACCTGTAAACAACTTTTTGCGTTGTCAGAGAATGAGTTTGTGTATGTGCAATGAAGCAAGGGAGAGAGTCTCACTTTACTTGACTCATATGCATGATCAATTCAGAACTTACATGAGTTCTAAATGGAGAAATTGTCCATAAAGTACCAAAAACCAAGCGAACCAAATAGATTTAAGAATGCAATTAAAATCCACAAACGGCCAGGAAAGAACTATGTATCATGAAAATTTAAACCCAGTTTTAACTGCTGTAGTGTCCCCAGGAGATAGCAGTTCAAATAGTCAATCTGGAGGGGATTGAATCATTCATTCATCAGATACGTCTTCTTCCGTGTGATCCATTTCATGTCTAATATAATAATAAGAAGAATTTCATAATAAAATGCATTTTTGAAGAATCTCAAAGGTATAGGTGCAATTTTGAACAGTCATTTCAATCTTTTTCTTCCAATTCTAAATCCCGAAAATCCATCAATGGGAAACCTTCCTGCACGGTTCGGAGAGCACTGAATTAGAATGAAAGGTTCACCACCACATCACTGCATGCAAGGGGAGCTCGCTTGATTTGCAAATTGGTCCGACTCGTAATTCACTTCTGACCCCATGTTCGATAGCCCGGCCATAGTGATGTTAATTGTGGTTACATCCATAAGTAGCTTGGTCCATCTTTATTCCATTTCATATATGTAATTTGTATTTTATATGTTCAATAACAAGTATATATCATAAAGTGCAAGTTCAAAGTCGATGGGAATCTATGATATAAAAGAGTCTGAATCATGTAAACTACGTGTAATAAGGGATGAGTGTTCACCAAGGAAAGAAAAAATTGGACGATCTTATTAAAATTAAAAAGAAAAAGGAAGAACACACCTGACTAGAAAATAGGGAGTTCGGAACTATGACAGGAAACTTCTCAGCATTCAGTAGTGAAGTCGTAATAAGTCCCATATCCACCACTTGACCTTCTATAGCTCCAGCCTTCAGTAGTAAATTCATATACATCATGGAGAAAGTAAGTATAAAGAGTAAAGGACATATGAAATTAACGAAAATCATCGTCAGTAAGAATGAAAGATCTTATAAAGCCTATTCTAGTGATTGGAATACAATCAATTAACAATAATGGGGGTGAGCTGCAATTAACAAAAGTTATATACTCTCTCAAATGGCTGGCCAATTTGAAATATATGTTAATCTATCTATTTTAGGCATATAATAGATTAAGAAATTAGGTTCTTGAGAGCACATAATTGTACAACATACTTTTATAGTATCTCCAAGTGAAAAGGGCTTTGAAAACTGCATAGACAGACCACTTAGAATATTTCCAAGAATATCTCGGGCAGCAAAAGCTGTAGCAACTCCTGCATTAAAGTTCAAGGAAAAAAATGTCAGGGTTTCAACATGATGCAGTTTAAGGTTATTAATCAACAGATTATCAAGAAAGTGTCAACAATCCATATATCACCAGTTAGGCATACTTCAATAGATGATATTCAACCAATAAACAGAAAACAAGAGCTAAAACAATCAGGGTCGACTTGAAGAAACCAAATTATATTAGAATAGATAATAATAAAAAACAATGTATATTATAATTAGGCATGTAGAAACCGGCTACATTTCCAAAAAATATTTCAAAAAGTAATGCAACATAAGATCATTACTGTCATCACTAAAGGCATGTACAACTGGAAACTCAGCTTTTTACAGTATCCTAAAATACTCCTCTGTCCTACACCGAGTGTCTTTCTTGCATTTTTGTTTTCTCCACATTGTATCCAAGATAGAAAATTCAAACCATTAATATTTTTTTTTCCATATTATCAGTGTAGTTTTGGCCAACCATAAGAAAAATTCAAGTCATCAGTCATTACTCCAGTACTTCAATTTCTTAAAAAAAATGGTGTGCAAGTATCAAGCTAGATTGTCCAAATGGCACATTAGGAGTATCTCATTAAAGAAAGCTTGATAACATGAAACAACTGGAGCAAAAACAGGATCATCAATACCGTACTTACTACATAGGACCAGCTTACCTTCAAAGAAGATACAAAGACAAGAAAACTCATGGATGAATGTCAAAAGGATAAGATAAATACTCACACACACACAAAAGAAACTACAAAGTGTGGGAAAACGATGGTGGACACAAGCTATGCTATGTAACAGAAGAGAGGCCTCTCCACATGATAAAACTGGTGAAAATATAAAGTTACCACCAATTACAATCTTTAGGAGTAATTTCAAAAATACTACATCCACATCAGTATATTTGTAGCCTGTAAAGAAATAACCTACTAGAAAGATCAGAAATTCATTTTTGCTAATACGAAGATTCCTTATACTTTTATAAATGGAATGGAGAAAAAAGAGCATAATAAATTGGCTGCTTATACTGACCTCCTATTCCGCCCACAGTGAGAATAGATTGCACAGCCACCCCACATGCTTCTGCCAAAGCCATCGTCCCAATTACAAACAGACCAACAGATGAAAGTTTGTCTAGAGCTAGCAACTTTTCACGATCAAGATTTTCCATGTTAGAAGCAGCTAATGCACGAGCAAAGACATTTGTTTTCCACCGATGCAGAATCCATACAAACGAAACAATAATAGCACCCCTCCATGCCTGTCCAAGGTAATGTGATGCTATAGTGGTTGGTGCGACCATCATGGCACTGCAAATTAAAGTCATCATGATTGTGTTATTCAATGGAAACTGGAAAGCATTAACATATATGTATAACTAAGACTAAAGATGATCATGAAGCATAGATTCGACTTGGAACCACTGACATTTGAGAAAACGCCATGAAGGTAATCAGATATCGCACAGGATCCTCCAAAGCACCCCAAAAGCTTTTTTCATATGGAAGATGCTCTGGTAAAAGGCTTCCAGATAGTAAAACAGCAGGACCTTTAATTGCATACTTGTGTATTCTTCTCAAAAGCCTAGGCATCACCACCCAAGCTAAAACAGTACCTGTTAATGTAGCACTAACTGGAACTATCACATTTTTAAGATACGGGTGGGAAGCTAGAAACTGATCAACATATGGGGACAGTTCAACAGAAGCTTCTTTAGCCTTTTGCCCTGTATAAGTTGCCGCGTCTAGTGCACTCTGCCAAACCTCCTTAGCCTTATCAACCCAATCATTTGCAACATCTCCTTCACTGGCACTAGAAGCAGCTGGAACTCCCAGATCCCCACCTTTATCTGTGTTGCTACCAGAAGAAGACGAATACGAACAATATTTTGAAATGGGACTTATAGATACAAGAGGAATAGCTTTCCCATAGAACGAATTTGGCAATGTGGGCGAAAATACAGAAGTGGGCTGTACTGTGTAATATCTGGTAGCAATAAGAGATTGAGATCCAAATATATGTGAATGACTATTAGCAACATTCCTACAAGACTGTGTTTCTTTTGTGTGGTAATTGCGGTCTACTAATGCATATGAATGTCTTAATTTAAGGTCGTGTGATTGAAACGGATGCGGTTTCATAGAGGATTTGGTGGAATTGCGAAGTAATTTCAACATGGAAAACCTTACTCCAGCCATTAGAATCTAGGGCCAAAATATGTGATACTGACTCCTGACTCCTTATGAGCAAAAACTTCTTAATGGAATCTCAATCTGCATTCACATAAATAGTATCAGCAAATTACATTCAATAATTAAGTACTCCAAATCGCAGTGACCGCGTAATCAATCTTAGATTGTATTACAAATGCACAAAAAAAAAAAAATCGCAGCAAGAAAGAAGACATAACAGACTAACAATGCTTATAAAATCCATAAACCACAAACCCCCGCTTGGATGCTAAGAAAACGAAGAGAAACAAAACAAAACAAGCACCGGATTCTGAATATTTCCTTTTTTCAGGCTGGGCTTAAAATTTCAGAAAAAAGGTTCAACTCAACTATACCCACTTAGTTTGAGCAAAGAGATAAAGCATACATACAGACCTTGCTTTTTACATTTTTTTTTCAACGTTTTACTTCTACTTCTTTTATTACTTTCTTTACTTTTCCTGCGTTTTTCTCACTAACCAAACATAGTATAAATTAGCGTACAACGATTACCTGGTCGAATTTGGGGTTCTTCGAAAAGCTTCATTCTTTGCTTTATGCAGCGAAAGAACACTGGTTTGGTGGACCTTAGACCTTGACAACAGGTCAGCTGATTTTCTGTGATAAGTGACCACCGAGACGATGGTTTTGACTGTTTTAGGTCCGTTCGATGGTTTTGAATGGTTTAGTAGGACCATCTAACGGTAGACAAATATAATAGAAAGTAATGGAATCATGATTGTTCTTTATTTATTTATGTAGGTGAATTTTCTTACGGATATTATACGAATTTTTAGTTTTTTTTTACTTGCGAAAGAATTCAAAACTGTCAGTCGATCGTCTCGTTTATAAACAAGATGACATTTTACAAAAAAATAAAAATAAATAAATAAATATATATATATATATATATATATATCAAGAGAATTAAAAAAATAATATTTATCACATTATCAAATATTTAGACTTTATTTGATATGAAAAAGAAGAAGGAGAAAGAGATGGAGTGAGGTGAAAAGAGGAAGAGGTTAACGGAGTAAGTGAATTTGATTAATTTTTCATATTATTTGGTATAATGGAAAGGAAGAAAAATATAATAAATTAAAATATAATTAAAAATTTATTAATTAGTTATAAAATTTTACCCTTCTCCAATCCTTTCAATATTAAAGGGAGAATTTTTAATGAATTTGAATGAATTTATCATTTATTTTCAAACTCACTCACTCCCTCCGTTAATCTCTTTTATCAAATAATTATCATCCCTCAAATCTCTCGATTTCTCCCGCTCATTCAATTCCTCCGTTAATACATCCAATTAAATAAGGACTTAGAATATAATATACATGCAATATCGTATAAGAGAGAAATTTTAAATATATTTATAATGCTATATATTTGTCAAACGTTTTAGAATATAATATACATGCAATTTTTTGTAATTTTAACATAAGAAAGCAAACATTGGTGCCAACTAGATTTAACTTGTCAAATCGTCTTCAAAATGTGCACAACTTTTATAATAATTATTAATTTGAAAATGTGCATAACTAATATAATAATTATTAATTTTTATTCTTTGTTTAATACAAAGTTCATTACATAGTATCTATTTGGTTTGATAATTTAAGTTAATTTATATAATTTTAAATAAGATTATTTTACCTTCGATTTTAATAATCATTAGTTATTTTTTTTTCTCTCTGACAAAACTTAATTTTTATTAAATATTTATATAAAAATTTAAAAATATAAAATTATAATAAAATGTTCATTTAAAGATATAAAAATTTATAAAATAAAAAATAAAAATTTTCTCTCTCCATCCTCATTCTCTCCTCTATCTAACCACCACTCTAAAGAAGAAACCATCATCCCTTATTCGGTCTTAGCTAATTAACAACTCTGATCCTTTGGTGTCCTTTCAAATCCTATTTGTTGTTGTCAAATTTTTGTGTTTACTCCTTGGGTTTGGACTTAGGTATAATGTGCCGTATCTGTAGGATGCAGCTAATGATCAAAGAACTAAGGAAAGTCACTATGAGGTGAGGGCATGACCTATAGGTTGGGCCGCGACGGAGCTACAGCTAAGAGTGAGGACATTCCCTACAACAAAAAATAAACAGTTAGCGGAGGCATCGATACGAGCATTGATGCACACTCTTCGATGCCCAAGTCAACATCTCTCTTAATGGAAATATGTAAAAGTGGAGTTAAGTGAGCAAGGGCACTAGCTCAAAAAAGCGGGGGCTTTTGAGTTCATTTCTAAAGAGTCTCTTAGAATGCCTTAAGAGTCTTATAATTTTTTTATTCTCTCAAGTCTCAAAAAGTCCCCTTAATGTGTCCATAAATTACCTTTTATACAAGATGGAGTCTTGGATGGGTGACACATGACACTCCTTGCCTTAGGCTCAACATGGGTTATTCGGCTAAGGTGACAGTTAAAGAGTAGTGTTGAAGACCAGACTTGCTAACATCAATCCACTCGTACTGATCTTATTTCAAGGGGACATGTGGCTTGGTAGGCGAACTTTTCAGTGGGTCTTTGGCTAAGCTTAGACCTAGCTGAGAAATTTGTAGTCTTCCCCAAGCTAGAGTAAGTCAGCTTTCTCCTTTCATATATGAGACATACCCTGTGATTGGGGGATCTTAGGTGTTGCAGTGGCTACTTTGGTAAAAGCCCGTTCTTCCACCTTCACTAACCCATACGAAGCATTTAATGCATGTCAGATATATTTACCTGTCTGAGAGCCAAACTTGTTTAGTAAGCTTGGTTGCTTTTAGGGTAGCTCAATCTTTTCTTTCCTTGATCAAAGGGTTGACTAGACCCTTACTAGATTTCTTTAGACTTCTTAAATAACTTTCATTGGGCTGAAGAACTTGAGTCGATATATCATGCATTAGGTTTAAATTGGATCTAAAGGGTGAATTTTACCTCCAACACCATTTATTATTAATATATTGCACATGCCATTTTTTTTTTACTTTAATGCTTGTTAATCCTAGTTTTACCATTTGATAATATTCTTTAATACACATTTAATGACAATCCTGTGGTTGCTATGTTTACAGTAAGTGATTGATTCACTCCTTTTACCTTAAATCTATTGTTAAAAATAAAAATTTTCTCTGTTCACTTTTCCTCTCCCCTTTTCCTTTCCTTCGCCATTAGGAAAAAGAAATTTTAGAAAAACACAAAAATTTATAAAATAAGAAATAAAAATTTTCTCTCTCTTACCGTTAGTCATCCTCTCTCCTTTTTCCTCACCACCAGAAATTTTTTTTTATAAAAAATTAACAAAAATTCAAAGAAAAAAATATGAAGGAGGAGGAAAGTTTTCATCTTTACATTCTAAATCATTTTAGTTTTGAGACAAAGAAATATTTTTTGTTATATATTAAAAAAAAAATGCAAGTCAGCTATGGGAGGGAGTTGTAGGTTAGCTGTGGGAGGGGTTATAGGTCGAAATGAAAAAAAGAAGAGAAAAAGAGAAAGAGAGAGAGAGTAAAAGAAATTATTAAATTATTTATGTCATGTGTCATTTTATAGTTTATTCATTTGTTATTGTAATATTTATCTTTTTTATATGCCCCTAAAAGATGTGTAATTATCTTTATATTCTTTATCTGTTAACTTAGCTAGTAGTCAATTAAAGACAGGGGGTTTTGATATATCAAAAATCATATAGGTTGATTAAAATTTGATAAAACGTCAAGGTTTTATGATAATATCTCTTTAATATATTAATTTTATAGTGCTTGTTTTTTTTTTATAAACACTATTGTCACCAAAATTTCATGTTATTCTGAGATGGGCCTAGACTTAGAGAGATCTAGGCTGTCTAAGAGTTGGAAACCTTGCTGAGAGTATGTCCAAATCGAAGTTGGTTTTTCCAACTTGAGTTTTATTTGTCCAAACTAACTTGAGACTAGAGAGAATAGGTTAGTAAGGGCATCAATATGGTTGCCTGCGTTCATCATTTTTAACACTCAAGTAACCATTTTGTACAGGAGGCAAGTGAAAGTGGTGTATGGTGAAGGGTTAGGGGTATGCTTCCCTGTAAGAACAAGTAAATATCTTTTGGAGCACTTGGGAGGCTCTCTTTAAGAGTGTAGAGAGCAGCCAATATACTTCTCTCTTTAGGATGAAAATCTAAAGGCCAATTGGAAGATCTCTTAAATGATGGCATGTATTATATTATATAGGGTGGTGATGGTGTGTTGTATAAGTGACTTGTGGCAATTGCCCCTAATTAGGGTTCAATTATGTGTCCTCCAAGTAGAATTTTGGGGCTTATATGAGGTTGCTATAGGTGATTGGAGGTCTTAAGGCAAGTTGGGCTGATGTGACACTTCATTACCACCAGTCTTTCTTAGAGTGCCAGTGATAGGATACAACTTTTCAACACCAATGCTAACCTTTGACTATGTTGAATGGAGCCTTGTCTTCCCCATGTGACTTGTATAGTTAACTTTTTCATTTCGTATAAATATAAAGTTGGATGGAAACTACCTTAGATTAGACCATTACCATTTCTAAATAAACTTCCTTTTTATCTTCCCAAAGTTCTACCTTAGTGTACGGGTTGTGGATTATTGGAGAAGCTTGAAAGGGGGTTTCGATTTTAAGCCTTCATCTCCTTTTTCAAGACACTCATATAGGTGCATTAAATTTACATTAAAGCTTGTGCATACGGGTTAATAATCATAGCGAAGAAAAAAGAGAAAAAAGTAGAATGGTAATAAATTATAAAAGATTAAATGATAATACTCTAGATAATAGTTATAAAATACCTAATAAAGAAGAATTAATAAATTGTATATAAAAAGCTTGTTATTTTTCTAAATTTGACATATTAGACTCCTTTAGCTTCTTGAGCAAGCTTCAAGGGCATTCCTAATTTTTTACTCGTGCAATTAGGCCTTCTTTCGACTAAGAAAAGTGGACTTTCCTTGGGCTAAGGCTTGTCGAAAGCTCTTTTAGTTTAGACTTTGTTATAGGCTAATCTAAACTTGTCAAGATTTTAGGATTTTTTGATGCTATGTCACCTTTACGGGTATTTTGAATTTTTTTAACTAGCTTTAGTTGGAATATCATTACTTTTTATTAGTAACTTCGCTAGTGAAAACTAACTTCATTATTATTGAAGCAGACTAACTGAAGTAGCATTTGATATTGTCGAAGTCATTCGCTACTAACAAAGTGTGTATTCGTCAGGATATTTTAGACTTCACTACTGATGAAGTGGCTTGATAGTACTGAAATATAGTTTTATTTAATTTTTTTTATACTTTTGTACCTAATGAATGCAGATTTATTATTTTTATGAGGGTAAATGGATTCAAAAAGATGGTGGTCAATGAGTTTTCCACAACTATAAAAGATAAGTTATTGATATCAAGGAGATGTTTACATATGTAGATTTGGAGAATCAAGTACATGACTATCTTGATATAGATAGAAGTAGATGTTTTGTCAGAATAAAGTATCAATACACTCAATGCGAACTTCCATGCAATTTGTAAAATGTACGATGAGATAAAGATGTTAGAAATTTTATTTGGGTTGTGAAAAAATTTAGGCCAATTACTTCATTGTCTGTTGAAGTGCTCCCCACAGTTCTCCCATTCAACAATATAGATTCTTCACTCAAAGAAGTTCGTATATTTAATTCCGATAGTGGAAGCAACCCCATTTAACAATGTACAGTTTTTAAATAAGTTGACTCATTATCAAAGGCTTGTGATATAAATAGGAAGGAAAAAGACAATGATGAAATCATAGAAACTCCAGTTTTGATAGGCTGGATACTTAAGTATCGGAAACTCTCAATGGTGCATTGTCGATCTTTGATGAGGCTTGAACAGAGAAATTTTTCTGAAAAGGAATGAACAAACATATTCACTGAAGGAAATCATACAAGAAGAGTTGTCACACACACACACACTAACACTGTACTTATAATCCTAATGACATTTAGATATAGTATAGAAAGTTCTGAAACAAGAATAAAAGAATAGAGAAAAGGAAAACAAGCAAAATGGATTCGTATTATATTGGGGAATTTTTTATGAACTCACTTGATGGATGTGATCAACTTATTTTATAAACTTGTAATCAATTCATATTGGAGAGCTTCTATGTCTGTTTTACGTAGTTTGTGAGTAATGAATATTAAAAGAAACTTCAATTTAAATCTATGTTGGTAGTTTTCACGTTAAATTTAGAAACTCACCTTAGTTTGCTGACATTGATTTATGCAATGTAGACAATGTTCTAATGTGCTATTCTTTATAAATACAGGTTGTGGAGGAAGTGGTAACATTATGTGTTCAGAATGTGGTGGTCGAGGTCATCTTGGACATAAGTGATTTGTGCCTTCTGATTGTCTTCTTTTCTCATATTTCTTAGTCCTTGTATGTTGATATGTATTCTGTTGTACAAGTCACATTCATCATAGTCATTAATCCTTTCAAATTATATAGTTGGTGAAATTTTTTCATCAATTTCACAAAAATCTTTGGTAGTAACTGATGCTATTCTTTTTGGCATATGTAAATTTCTCTATACGAGTACTACCTTTTTTTATTCCAATATGAGGTTATATTATAAAACAAATGAACACACAACAATTTTCGCAAGTTTACATGTTTAATTACTAACCACACACCAGGGAAAAAAAAGAAACAACAGCAAAATGGAAATAATATAAAAAGAAGAAATATCATTTATACTAGTTTCAACTTAAGTGTTCGAAGCTAACGTTTCTTATAAAAGAAAACAGTGTGCAGCTTATATTCAATCATTTTTCTATTGTGCTTATGGATAATGAAGTCTATAAGTTCTCCTTTGGCTTATGATAGTACAAAATAACTTTATTTATTTATATTTTTTATAAGTTAACTAAACAATAACAAAAAACCAAAAACTGAAGGCAATGGTAAGCACTTTAGACATAAAGGGTAATTGGGGATATCCTTAATGTATTTTCTACATCAGAGACCAGCATCTTGAAGTCTTTGAAGCTGTACAATTCGGTTTGGAATGAAGGCCTTAAAGCCCCTAGTGAATTCGTTGCAGAAGCCACATAGTAAGCTATAACGCATGCATGTGGCCAGGACATTGTAATCCGAACCAATTACCAAGCTGATACCCGTTTTATTTATTTAGAGACAAAGGTCGTTGGGTAATTCACATGAAATATTAATTAAGTTTTAGTTTGATTAGAGTAATAGAAAAAGTGGAATTAATTTCTTACCTAGCCTTTTATTTTTGAAGATGTTATATACTTATTAATTATGTATTTTAAGATTTAGAATATTTAGTCCACATAATAGAGTCCATATTTAAATAATATGGAAATAAAGAGTCAACATTTAAATAACTTGAAACTCCAATTCAAAGTATTTGGGGATATTTTAGAAATATAGTTAGGAATAAAATCTTCAAAATGAATATTTTACTCCCACTTACTGTGTGCATATGAACCTTTCATATATACTTGACATTTTTTCAATTTAGGACCACATAAGTTCATTATTATTAGATTTACCTTTTATCTCATAACACATATCACTTAACTCATAAATAAAAAAGAATATTATCTTTTCATACATCCAATCAAAAGGACACCAAATAGCACCAAGAGATAAAGTGTATAAATGAACAAGAGGAAAAAATAAAATGTAATAAATGAGAATCCAACACCTCTCTTTCTTTAACTCTTTCTCTCTTAAGAGCCATCCTCTTTCTCTCATTTCCTCTAAATACTTTTTATAATTTTTACCCATACACATGATGACTTAGGTGTTGAGGGCATAAGCAAGTGATAAAACCGACATGGCCTCTAACCCATTTGTTTATGCTTGTAGTCTCATTTCCTCTAAATACTTTTTATAATTTTTACCCATACACATAATGACTTAGGTGTTGAGGGCATAAGCAAGTGATAAAACCGACATGGCCTCTAACCCATTTGTTTATGCTTGTAGTGTGGAACAGGGAAGGAATTAGTGTGAAATTGCGAAGGAAGACCCTCAAATTGAACCCAGACAATTTAGATCTTAAATATTGATGGAGATGATGAATAATCGACTACAACAGTAATATCTACTAACTAATATCAATAAAATAGTATAATTCAAACACTTTATTATCTTTTCAAAAGTATGTAAAATAATCAATCAAGATCGTTTTGGCTTTAGTTTTAACTCTCCATAGGATATAAACATGGCACTTCACTAACTCCTGTTTATGCAAAAATTTACACAGTCAAAACTGATGCATAAACAGTCGAAATTGATACCCCGATCTCACTGATTAGTTTACAAGAAAAAAAAGAGAATGTCAGCGCCTTAGACCAGTTGGACTTCGCCGGCCTAAAGATCCTCCGACGCTCAAGTTAGTCTAGTCCATCAGAGATGTAGACTGAGAATGAGAGATGCGATATATGCGTACCGTCGTTGGACATTGTATTTATAGGACTTAGAGACTAGGGTTTAGGAAACCTTGATCTTCTTAATTTATTTGGTAGGCCTTAGAACTTTCTATGTATGCCCATTATTCATAGTTAACTATATCTCTATAATCAATTATGAATAATTAAATATCATTCAAGGTGTATTTTTTGTCCACACAGTTAGCCTTCTAGTTTCTAAAGCGGATAATGACTTCAGTTTAGAATCTAAGCAAATGTCCTGTGTGATTGCACTGTCCGAGCTGTACTAACAATTTGCTTACAGGTTGATCAAATCATGTGCTAATGATTTGAATTTGACGTAATCAATTGTTTATGTAGTTCGCTCTAAGCTATCTAGTTCGAACTTCAAACCAAGCGAATGCCTCCAAAGAGCCAAAAAAGTTATACTGGGGAGAGTTCATCCGTTGCATAATTCAGATTACTCTGTTCATTAAGAAACCATTTGTTATGCATGATCGAATAGTTTCAAAGGTCGTTAGGAATATTTGACCTTTGTACAATCGTCCATATCCCAATTCCAAATCAAATTGTCTAGGTCAGCACCAACCCTCATTGAAAGTATAATTCCTTAGGGCTTATGAATGTCACGCATGCATATAGACTGGCTTGTCACCTTTGCTAATTGTGTGCATGGTGAAATCTTGAACAAGATCCTCCACAATTTGCTTGTGGGTACTCATTGCATGATTTGTGGATATTTTATTCTTAGCTATTTGTTGGGTTTAAGTATTGAAATTTGGTAGAAAATTCATAAACAAATAATATATGCTATGATCCAGTAGAAAATTCAAGAGCAGACAATATATGCTATGATCTAGTAGAAAATCCAATTGCAAAAATAATGTGAAATGCTTCCATTCAAAAAGGAAGGCTTGGCATTTTTCAGTGCATCCGTTGGAGAAATCCAACTTGCAAATAATATGTATAATAGTTGCGTCTGTTGATAAAATCCAATTTGCAAATAATATAAGTCATGAGTAGAAAAATAAAAGCATCCACATAGAAACTCTAATTGTAATAATAAATATGTCGAGATTAAAAATCTAATAGTAAATATTGTAAGAGAAATACTTAGCTGAGTAGTATTTGAAGAATTCTGTATAAAATTCTCCATAATTAGACTGTGAGCATAATCTGTATCGATGCATAATCTCAAATATTCTCTTTCAATGAGCAAATAATAATGAATTAGAAAAATAAAAGATAAGGAAACTTTTATTTTCCATCCAACTCTTTTATCCACTAACTCTTGCAATTAAACTTTAAGTTCTTTCAACTCCACTAGAGCCATCCTATAAGGTGGCAGGGAAATATAATTTGTGCCCGAAATCATATCAATAGTAAAATCCACTTCCTTTCTGGGAGGTAACCCCATAAGATCATTAGGAAACACATCATAAAAATCTTTTACCACGAGAATATTTTCAACCTTTACTTGTCCAACCCGAATGTCCACTATATGGGCCAAGTATCCCATGTAACCTTTACGCAATAAGCGGCGAGCTGTAAAGGCTTGAATTAATCCTGTAGGAGTAGTTCTATGCTCAACATAAAATACCACCTTAGGCAACCCTGACAATCTAAAGGTAACTTCTTTACGGAAATAATCCATGGAAGCATGATTTGCTACAAGAAAGTCTATTCCAAAAATAACATCTAATCCTTCAAGATCTATTAAAATAAAATTTGCTTCCATCACTAGCTCCCTAATAAAGAAAAGATATATCTTTAACATTTGAGTGGGCAATAAGGATTCTCCAATAGGTATGAGAACCTGCAATCCCACATCAAGAGGTTTGGATTGTAACTCTGATTGTGTAATAAAATTGCATGATATAAAGGAATGCATCGCTCCAGGGTCCATAAGAACATAAACATCTCTATAGAAAAATAGACAAAGTACTTATCACCATATCCAGAGTAGTATGAGCATCCTATTGAGTTATAGCAAAGACTTTACCTTGACCAGATGGTCATCCACGCCTACTGCCACTCCTATGCACAGATAAAAACTGAACTCCACTAGAAGATGCATTACCCTGACCAAACTGAGTACCTTGCCCTCCAAAACCACCAAACTGCTGAGGGCGAGAACTTGATCTAGACGCTCGGGAACCAAACTCAAGAGTCTCTGTACTGCCATGACTGAGAAGAGGACAATCCTTCCTAAAATGTCCAATTTGACCACAATGGAAACACACCTCACCCCACTGACAATGTCCATCATGAAACCTATTACATGCATTACAAGCAAACCGGGATCTGCCTTTGGATTGTGGTCTTTGATAGGCACTACTATTGGCACCCATAGATGATTGACTAGATCTCGTACCACGGTTACCTCTCTGACTAGATTGAGTACTCTGATTAGGCTTATTCCCTCCAAATCTTCCACTACTAGAGGAACCCGAACTATAACTTACTCTTTTTGAAACCCCTTGACTACTCGAAGAAGTACCCTCAAATGGACGGCGTCTTAATCCCCGTATGATTCTCTCTCTCTCTAGCTCTAATGCTGCATCCCTCAAAGATTGATACGTAGGATGTGCAGCTTTAGAAATAGTCATAACAATCATATTGCTTAACCCACCCAAGAATCTTTTTTTTTTTTTCTAGTAATCAAGAATCAGATACGGACAATACTCAGCTAATTTTAAAAATTTCTTTTCATATTTCGTTACTGACATGCTTCCCTGTACCAGCCTTTCAAATTCAACTCTTTTTGCTTCCTTAAATGCCTCAGGATAAAAATAGGCATCAAAAGCAGCCTTAAAACTTTCCTAAGTATGCCTTCTTGAACTTCTTTCATCTAGCCACCATCTACGAGGTTCACCACCTAAAAGAACCCATATTATCCTTATTTTATCCGTATCAGGACATTGCATCCCTTCATCTAGAATTTTCTCCATTTAAGCTACCCAAGACAATGCCTTTGCAGGATTTGTAGTAACATCAAAAGTTTTTGCACCTAACCTTCTAGCTTGTTCAACTGAAGGTTTAGTCTGAGCGGCCATACCCAAAGTCTCAACGAGGCACTCAAGAACATCATGCCTAGGGACTGGATCACCAACACTATCAGCTGACCCCGAAAGATTAGTGGTCTTACTACGTCCACGTCTAGGAGGCATCACCAATTATACAAAAAGAAAGATGAAGGTTCAATACAACATCTAAACAGATTTAAAAGTTGAATAAGGTAGGAAGTACAAATATCAAACAAAAAGAGACCACAAATCAATAGCATTGCACATAATGTGCGTGTCTACAGGAAATGAAATCTAGGTTCTGATACCAAACTAATAGGACTGTACCCAGGATGAGCCCCGTCTAGGAAAAATTCCACCAAAATTCTACAGGAATTTTTGCAGAGTCTCCCTTAAAACTTGGACTAATCCAAATTTTGTACCTATACCAAAAACACAATAAATATATCCAGTGGCCACCGTAAATGCCACTGGAGGTCCTACAACATGTAACAATAAATTATAATAGAAAATTCAACGAATCCAAAATAAATACACACGATACCAACTTGGGTTTCATTCAGAGCCAACTAACTGAATAAAAAAGAAGTCATGAATAAGCAAAAGTCCTTAGAGGAAAGAATAGAAAGTGATAGTGAGTTGACCACTACTCTGCTGGACCTAGCAAACCTTTAGGAAAAATAAAAACAAAATTACAATGAGATATACTCAGTGAGTGGATCTAGATATAAATAAGAATAAATAATTCATTTTATGTGAAAAATAAATAGATTAGCGATTAACCCATAAGAACATAGATATAAAAATAAATTTATGGATAATACATCTATATGTCATTTATAAAAATAAATTTATGGATAATACATTTAAAACGAAGCCCATAAGACAAGGATCAAGAAACTATTTTCAATTTAGTTGGGTGAGAATCGAGTTGGCTGAAAAATGGTCGAGAAGCAATGGCTGAGAGAGGATTTCGAGAATCCAACAAAATGAAGCATTTTTAGAAGAAACTAAACTTGGAAATGGATTCAGAGGGTCACAAAAAGTAGAAAAACACCCACTTTTCGCCGAAAAACTTGCTAGAATCTGTTGAGTTTAGAAGAGAGAGTGACTGGATTTTACCACAATCCGGCATGACGGTGGGCGGCGGTGGTTGGTAGCAGTGGAGCTGGTGAGATGTGGGTTGTCCCCGATAGATGAGGAGAGATGAGAGAAATCAGTTAGCTTGGAAGAAGAAGAAAGGAGAAAAGAAAGAAAAGGAAAAGAAAAAGAAAAAAAAAGAGAAAGAAAAGAAAAGTGGGGCCCATGGAACCCATGAGTAAAATACTTCTCAACGGTGTGGCCTGTCATGTTACAATGACTACATATCGAAGCCTTAACATTTTCGGCTTTAAAACAATTCTCAAGAGAGTGACCCTAAATGTGACAATAAGTACAAAAGAACCTTTTCTTTTTGGAAGTGGTAGAAACTTTGGTTGTAGGCTTGAAAGAAGAACTAAAGGTTCTGGTAGCTAAGACCATGGAATCGGGTGAGGGAGCAAATGATATTAGGTGGTGATGGTGCTTTTGTTGTTGAATTAAAGAGAAAACCTTATTAATGGTGGGGATAGGGTCAAGTAATATGATCATCCTTAGCATTAGCATATTGATCATTTAGGCCCATGAGAAATTGTATAACACAATCACGTTGCTATCTATCATTGAGAATTTTCAATTGTCCATAAGAACAAGGAAGCATAGGATCATACATAGCCAATTCATCCTAAAGAGTTTTTAATTGACCAAAGTAGGTACTTACAGAGTCACAATCTTGACGTAGATTCGCTAAATTGTGCTTGAGTTGTAGGATGCATGGTCCATTTTGCTGAGTAAAATGATCCTTCAGCTCAATCCAGACTAACTTGCTGTCATCAACAAAAGCAATAGTGGATTTGATAGATGGAATTCTAGATCCATGAAACCACCATGTCATTGCAGCGTTCCCAAGCATCGCAGAGAGGATTAGCTTCATTTTCAGGTTTAAAAATGGGTCCAGTAATAAATCTAAGCTTGTTCTTTGCGTGAAGCGCTTGTTGCATGGAGCGAGACCAGGTGACATAATTATTCACAGTGAGAAGGTCTGGAACAAGAATGAGAGCTATGCTATCACCATGCTCGACTCGATAAGGATTGTTAGGATCAATGAAATTGAGATATTATGAAGCTGGGGTTGAATTGAAAGTTAGAAGAGTACTAGTAGCTTCAAAGGTTTCAACCATGGCACATGAAAACGAGAAGCTAAAATAATTAGTGGGAGTATTGCTTTGATACCATGTAACAAACTAGGAACCAGAGAGAAAATTGAAAGGGGAAAACTGATGAAGAATTCCACTTACTAAATTTCATTTAATTAAAAAGTATATATACACTTGTCAAAAAGAACAAAGAAGAACACTTAAAAAATACAACTCAGCAGAAACAAACAAAATTGGTTACAATAGAAAGAAAATTTTAGAAAAGCCATGTCATCCTTTCTCTCATGTAAGAATCTATGGTGGTTGAGGAAGCATACAACTTGTCGTTAGTAAAATATGAGATAGACGACTTGCAGCAACTTGTATAGGCTGGAATAAAAGCTACTCAAGGACTATATATGTGTTTGGGGAGTATATCTATATATATATATATATATATAGCATACATAAAGCTCAAATTTGGTATTGCTAGATCAACATCACCAATTAAAGTGAAATTCTTTTTTTTTTTTGGTAAAAATTGAAATTCTTATTTTAATGGAGTGTAATTCATACAACATTATATAGTACTATAGAGCCATGTAAATTAGTATAAATGTGCAAAGAAAACACACATAAACACAAACTTGGAAGTAATATACAAGCACACTTGATCACTTCTTATTAAAATAAGCAACATAGAAAATGACACGCATGATGAAGCTCAATTAGGTGTGATTGCGGCGCATTAACAACTCAGCAGTGAGTCCACAAGCAAGACCTTCAGGAGGTAACTCTGGAAGGCGGTCAACACCTACAGAAAAAACCACTCCCATTCCCATAAGTAAATGATGTTCTAAGTGGCAATGGAATGCCCAAACTCCTGGATTATCAGCAACAAACCTAAGGGCAGTCCATCCATATGAGAATACCACAGCTGTATTTCTCAACGGCGGATTCTTGAGGTTGAACTTTTTAACTTCTTTATCCGAAAATTTGCCTTCTCCATAGCCCACCACCCAGAAATCATGTCCATGCAAATGCCATGGATGTGATCCACTCACATTAGGATCCATGGTATTGGCATTCTGAAGTATCAAATCGACTGTAGTATTGAAATCTAGCACATAAACTCCATTTCCAAAAGTTGCGTTTTGGTTTGGGGCCTGCTTCATGATATCGTAATCGCTAGCGAAGTTCTCTGGTGGTGGTCTTTGATCGAATGCTTCTTTTATACCATATTTGATAGCACCCAAGTAAGGAGTGCCTGGTAGTACTAATGAAACATTGTTGACGGACCACTTGATATATCCATCAACAAAGTTTACAGTGTTGAGTAGGACAATCCGACGGTGGGCTTTCCTTGGAGGCTTTGGGGTGCCCTTCAAGGCGAAAATGCTTTTAGTGAAGTTCTTGTTGTGTTGAAGATCATCCCAGTTTGGATGGCGAGGAGGTTGAGAAGTAGGAAGCTTCCGAGGAGAATTTGGAAGGTAGTTTAAAATGGTAAGACCTGGTGGGATTATGAATGGTCTTGCTATTACTCCAACAGAGACCCAATAGTTCTCATTAGGTTTTTGATTTGTGGTTATTAGAACTGAGTAGCTCTCTCCTGTGTTAACGTCTAAATTATCCACAGTAAATGGCTCCACATAATTGCCATCAGCTTCTACAACTGTCATTGTGTGATTCTGAACTAAAATGAAAAAATTAAAATTAGAATAACACAGAAAGAATGTATAAAATATTTACAAACATGATCAAATTAAAAAAAGTATATGTATGAATTAATTATGTATGTATAATGTGTATAATATTGAAAGGGTCAATTTATATCAATATTAAATAAGCTAGGTAATAAAATTACCGCGATCATAAAGTTTTCAGAACCTAAACCAGTGGTACTAAAAACTCTTATCCTGTATGTTTTATTTGGGAGAACATTAAGGATTGTCGGTGCACATTGTTCGTGCCCTTTGAAGTTACACGGTGGATAAGAGGAGTTGGAGGTTGCATAGCCTGGTGCCAGAGTACAATTATACTGCCCTCTTCCATTGATCAGCAAGCTCTGAAAATGCATCCATTAATATTAATATTGAATAGTTAAGAAAAGAGATAAAAAAAAAAATATTACATTAAAATGGAATTAAATTAACATTACATTAAAACATACGTCATAAAAGCAGCGCATTTAATTTTTACGTCCAAGATTAGAGTCTCATCTCGAGCTCCATTTTGAAGAGGCATGTTAGAGGATATATATACTATTGTAATATTCAAGGTCAAAGATCATAAAAACCCCTTTTAGATTTGCCTTAAATATTACAATTTCTTTACCATTTTATTCTAAAGCTATTAAAAAAAAATTCACTATCTGTTTACTCTTCTGTCTGTGTAAGTGAGTGTAAAGTCAAGGGACTAACGATGCCATTAAACCATAAATATACTGTACAATTAAGAAACTGAAAATTTATTCGGTTGAGTTATGTGTTTTGATTAAGTCTTTGAGACATCGAAAAGGGATTGATAAAACTGGCTACAAATATTAAATAAGTGTTTGTTGAATATAAGTTAGTTTTAGTTAATAAAATAAGGGGTATTATCATAACAATCTACCATTTGAGTAAACGTTTAAGTTAAACATATGAAATGCTCAAAGATAATTTCATGTCTTTATTATAAAAAATAAAAATATTATATGAAAAATAACTTTTTAAAATTTTTTTTTTCTATCTCCTCTCTTTCTCTCTCTGTCTCTCTGGCTTCTTCCTCTTCTTCTTCTCTCTGCTCTCAAAATTTGATTCTCGCTCTTCCACCATTTTGAGTTGCTATTTTCTCCCTGCTTTTTTCCAGGAGATTTCCCATCTCCTATGTTAGTTTTCTAATTCTCTATTTTTGTTTCGTGCATGTTTTTCGGGAATCTGTTTTATCGGAAAAATCTGAGAAATTTGTTGCTGTTTTTGTCAATACTCCTACTGTAATTACAACATCTGTCCTCTCGAATTTCTTGAATTCCTGATTGATCTGGTTTATGTTTCAGCTGCTGGATTTGTAGTTTTTTTTTTTCTTTTAATTTTTACCCCTCTTGAAAAGAAGAAGAAAAAAAACAAAAACAGCATAAGTTTTTTTTCTTTTTTTTTTTTTGCTGAAAATTCGGAAATATGATTTTGAGTTTTTAACTGGGTAGGAATGAAATTTGCAGGTTTGGTGGGTTGATTGTGAGATTCAACAATTGTACTGTTTATGCAATCATGGTTGTCGAGGTCTACAATAGGTTTATTACATTATATATATATATATATATATATATATATATATATATATATATTATCATCAATCTGAATTTTTTATTTAGGAAATGGAAGACCCATATAATATATATATTTTTTTTGGCAAAGCCAAATTGTTAGCTTTTTGTTACTTTGCTTTGTGTCTTATGCTTGCGCTTGCAATAGTTTTTCATAGAAAATCGCTGAAGTGTCTGACATGCCTTTGTTTTGATCAAGAGTGTATCGTATGCATGCAGGTATATGGTTAACTTACCTGAGCGTCACCAACCCAACGAAATGGCTTTACAGACAGCATAATTTGTTGCTCATGAGCAGTTCTGTGCCACCAATCGCTTAATAACAGGCTGAACTCACCATCATAACGGAATGGCTCCTTCTCTCCGTCCGCCACGTCAACAATCAGAAATCCATATAACCCATCTGTTCTCTGCAATCCATAGTGTCCATGGTATGCGTATGTTCCTGGCTGCACCATATAAATTTCATACTAGCTATACATTAGAAATTTATTCAAAAATTATCATGCATGCGTGTTTTTTGTGGGTAAGATGACATTCAAAATCATCTATTGTAACATGCTCGAGTCCATGAATATTCTCATGGCCTTTTTTTATGTTTCTTTTTCCTTTTTCCTTTTGTCTTTTGTGTGATTATGAATATTTTTTAGGGCTAGTATTGATGAATATATATATATATATATATATATATATATGTAATATTTTTTTCTTCATTTTTTTGATGATGAGAACAAAGTGAGAAAAAACGTGTAGAAAATAATTTATTATTTACCTTGTTAACCTTAAACCTGTAAACAAAGGTTTCTCCTGGTTTAATAGGACACTGTGTGACTAATGAAGCCCCATCTGCCCAAGGAGTTCCATGCTGCAGGAAAATAGTATCCTCAAACAAATTACATATACGTACGATAGAAATATCATGCTGGGCTGCGAATTAAATGACTTCACGTAATTAAATGTATTTTTTGCGAGCCTATGAATAAATAAAGCTGGACTTATATGTTGACACATTTAATTACGTGTAATTATTTTTCGTTGCACTGTCCATATTATGCTAAGCAATGTTGCGTTTGCTTAGCAGATCATCTATATATATATATATATATATATATATATAAATATATTCTTCATCATGCATGCAAATTAAAGCTAAAATCTGGCAATAATTAGGTACCTGTCTTATTCCATGCCAATGAATAACAACTCCGTCAGTTTGGAGCTTGTTAGTGAGTTCAATAACCATGGTGTCCCCAGGTCTTGCCCTAATGGTTGGTGCAGGAAACTGGCCGTTGATCGCCAATACAGGACGCTCTATGCAATCTGGAGCCCAGAACATGTACTCCACCTCCCATTTGAAGTGTCTTTCTTGAGAGCCAAACAATGGTTTAATGGCTGACAAAAATAAGAAGCAATGAATCCACATCATGAATTTTCTCCAGAGTTCGTCAGACATTAAACTCATGTTTAAGAGCAAAATTTGATGTGGCAATCAATAGGGAAAGTTGAAGTTCTTTATTATGTTGCTTCATATATATATATTGCAGCTAGCTAGCTCTTGTAGTTTTCTATTATTTTTAAATTTATTTTACTTTAAATTTATGTGTGGCGTTTACTTTTTCATTGAGTGTCCATATTAATTTTGTTCGTCTAAATAAAAACATTTTTATGAATAACTTATGGACAATACTTACATGTCATTCCCTGATTGTTCCATATATATAAATGTTTTTATAACCTTTATAATTAATTTTAATTCTTAACCCATATTATGTGAGTCCATGATTGTTATTGTTATTTTAAACAATTTTCTTTAATTTGAATCTATTTTATTATGGTTGAAATTTAATTTTGACCGTAAAAGTAACTAGTACCAAGACTTTCTTTTGTTTTGTTTTGTTATCAAGACTATATATTTTTGGACCTATCAATAAAGTACTCATGCATTGACAAAAGAAAAGAAGAAAAAGAAGATAAAATATTATTATGAAACGTGTCCGATTAAAAATAAAATAAAATATTATTATGAAACGTGTCCGAGTAAAAAACGACATTATATATATAGTCATTTCACATGAGTATCACCTGTATTTTTTAAAAATATGGTCTAAATGTAGACCATTTAATCACTCCAACATTTTAGATTGGTACACCAACATTAATAAATAAACACTAATAACCCAAAAATGAACCTAGAAAACCCATGTCATTTGACTAAAATTTGGAAGCCATTTTTCTTCAAAAAAACAAAAAGAAAAAAAAAGCGCCATATTATTTGCAGAATATAGGTTTTTATATATTAAATCTTCTTTTTCTTTTTATATATTAAATCTTTTTCTATTTATTATTATTATTATTGTTATTTTTTGTGTTTTTAATTAAGGTTGCTTGCAGTGGGTTCATGGGCCACTCGTAGTATTTTTTTTTTTATTTTTTTTATCGTGGTATGCACGCTAAGAATTAAGACAAAAAGAAATCGAGATTGGTTAATACTTTGAAAAACATCATTTGTGTGATGGCCACACAAATAAAATAAAAAACGTTTCGTCATGCATGCACCAAGCTTAATTAATTTCTTATATATATAATAAAATAAATAATAATAACAATAAATGAAAACCATGATTGCCAATCAATAATTGATGGAATTCTTCGCTTAATTAATTTATTTTCTTCAGTTCAGAGTAAAAAAGTCAAAAAATGATGCAAAAGAAAGACTCCAAATTTATTTTATTTAGTCCTAATTAAAATGTCAAAAAATAAAGCAAAAGAAAACTCTGGCGTCAAATTTCATTATCAAACTGACAGTCAGGTTTCTTAATCAGAAAGCGAAAGAAAAGGCGGGACCCGGGGGTGTGATTTTCACCGGATAGCTTTACATAATCCCCTCTCTACTAGTTTATATATATATATATATATACATATATATATTGTTACATATTATTAGATAGGATAAAAATAAAAATATATAATATTTATTACTTTTTTATTTTATTTTTTATTAGATCTGTATGAATTGATCGATTTTATTTTTATTTAATTTAGTATATTTTGAGTTAGATACCTTAGAATATCTGTTATATATATATATATATATATATATATATATATATATTTACACACATATATATTGTTTAGCAATTTGTTTATGTCAATTGTCATTATTATTAGCCTTTGGAATTTATGTTATCCAACTCTTATTTCAGTTTTCCTTTATTCAATGAAGGTTTTTTTTTTCTTTTGCATCTCTCAATCGGTTATTAGTTAGTATTAATTTTATACATTAACTATTAAAAACCTAACTTTGTGTCTATCTTGATACGAGTCTCTTGACATTGTTATCCTTGATGGTCTATAAATAGTAGTATTGAGTACTCATTTAGGGAGTACAGCAGAGAGATCAAAATTATTTTCTTTATCTTTATTGTAATCTTCTTATATTCTAAGTAAAAGTTATGTTTATTTTCTTTTTTCTTCTTGTCTACGAGTATTTAATTTTCAGCTTTACTTTGATGAAAGAGTGAAGTTCTTGATAATGAAATAATGTTAGATTAATCTCTTTCTTGGGCTTGAATGTTTACATTATCATGTTGTTATTGTATGTATTATTTCAATCAACTTAAATAATAGGAACATTAGGGATCTTTGAGCAGAAGCCACAAAGTGCACAATCTCCTTGGAAAAAGAGGCAAGGAGGGCACTAAGAATCAACTTGTCTTGACGAACCCAGAAAATATAGTCTGGTTCAAAGTTGACTTGGAAGAATTATCAACAAACTCAGCTTAAACGCACATGCATTGTCCAATATTTCTCCATTTGAAAAATTATTTCATCGTTCTCCTAATTACATGTTTCTTAGGAATTTTGGTTGTTAATGCTACCCATGGTTAAAGCCATATACACGGCACAAATTGGAATCCCCATCCAAATCGTTTATTTTTCTAGGCTATCTTCAATCTCAAAGTGGTTACAAATGCTCTGATACCATAAAGGAAGGTAATGATAATGGAAAAAGTCTCACTTTATTAATGAGTAAAACCTCGTATTTAAACACAGACTACCAGGTATAGATATGTATAAATTATAAAAAGATAGGAACATATAACTATACATAAGTATTACTGATATAGTCACAGTACAACACAGTTACATGCTAATATTTCGTGATGGCTTGCCTCAAAACCTTGACCAACTTTCTCAACCAAGAATATTTTCCACACTTGTACCTTTTACGTTTCTACCACATTCAACAGATTGTTATTGTTAAGTTTTTAGTGTTGACATTTTATGGAAATATCATGTTAGTTTAAAAAGTTAAAATTGAATAATCCTTTAGTTATATTTGATTTAGGACAACTGTAAAAGATTTATTTATTTTGTATTCAGGTCTTTAGATTTGAGTTAGAATTTATATTTTTATTAGGATTGGGTGGAGTTTTAAGAAGTTGAAAAAGTCTACTATTGGAGATTTACACGTGAAGAGCATAATTGAAGAGAATGGTTTTTGGCATCAATTCAAGAAAGATAGTGATACTTATTTTTATCTGATATTTTATTATCTGATTGGACTAAATAAATATTTTTCTTATTTAGTTAAATTTGATAATTATTCTTTATTTTTTTAAAATTATCTTTTTACTAAAATACAAATTGTCAAAATCTTTTTATAAAATAGCCTCACCATGTCTTGTTTTGTGGATGAGTTTTTTTGTGTGAGCTAAATGTGTATTTTTGGTTTCAATAGAATGCTTTAATAAAACTCGTTTTTTGTGATGTTGTAACATATTCCAAGTTGTAGAAAAATATTTTTGTGCTCAAACTATTTTTAATTTAGCAACTTGAATGTGAACTTGATTTGAAAATATATTTGTTTGGATTTTTATGAGAGTTATATGGGAGAAGAATCAAATTGCTTCGGGAAAAGTTCGTTTGCATACTTGAAGGGAGCTCAATATTTGCAATAGTGAAGACAAGCGATGGTTGCTGAACAAGTCCATCAAGGTGATTCAACACAGTGGCGACAATACAAAAAGAGAGTCTTTTATTGTTTAAGTCTAATTGGTGTGTGTAATCATTTATAACTTAGTGGATTGTTCAAGATCTAGGCATGGCCCCGTGAAGTAGGAATTCTGAACCATGTAAAAATTTCTTTGTGTTATTTATTTTATTTATGTTTTACTATTTAATTAATTATTTTTTAATTAAATTCAGTAATTCAACAAAAATAAATCTTTCAATTGGTATCAGAGCATATCACCAACGTTTTTATTGGTGAAATTTTTTGGGAAAAAGATTTGTTGAACTTGGTTTTATTGTTTTTTGTTTGTGTTTTTGCAAAATAGTATTTCTGTTACAACATCTTCATAAATTCTGTTACAGCATCTCTATTACTTTTTTCAGATTTGTAAAAATGAATTTTCTTAGAGAATGAGCGTCTGTTGTACACTTACCAGTGCGGAATGGGACAAATTACTCATATTGGAAAGCCAAAATGAAGACATTCATTAAATCCATTGATGAGAAGATTTGGCAGTCTATTTTGACAGGTTGGAATCATCTTACTATGAAGGAAGGAGACAAAACAATTCCAAAACCTAAAGAGACATGGTCCATCAAGGAAGATCGATTAGCCAACCTTAATTTAAAAGCTTTAAATGCAATTTTCAATGCTGTAGATATTAATCAATTCAAATTGATTTCAATGTGTGAATCAGCAAAAGAGGCTTGGAATATTCTTCAAGTTGCCCATGAGGGAACTAATGCAATGAAAAGATCTAAACTTCAAATACTTGCTTATAGATTTGAAAATCTAAAAATGCATAATGATGAATGTACTGCTGATTTTAATTCTAGATTATGTGATACTGCTAATGAGTCTTTTTTTTTAAGTGAAACTTGTTTACAAACCAAACTTGTGAGGAATATATTAAGGTCTCTTTCACAAAGATTTCAAACGAAGGTGACAACAATAGAAGAAAGTAAGGACGTTGATGCTCTTAAGGTTGAGGAATTAATTGGATCTTTGCAAACTTTTTAGATGAATTTAAAGCCTCAGAAAAGAGGAAGAGCATTGCTCTTAGACATGCGATGGAGACTGATGAAAATTCTGATGGTGAAGAAGAATTGGGTGAGTCTCTTGTTTGAAAAAGATGAACAAACAAATGAAACCTTCTGTGAAACCATCTAATTCTCTTAAAGATAATAATTCTTATAAGCTTATTGAAAATAATAGAAAAAATATAGATATTCAATACAGGAAATGTGATGGTTTTGGACATATTCAATCCGAGTGTGCAAATATGCTCAAGAAAAAGTTAAAGGCTATGAATACAACTTGAAGTGATGAAGAATCAAAAGGGAGTCAACAAGATGATGAAGATCACGTAAGTAATTATGTTGCTTTCAATATATTATATGAATCTCAAAAATCTAATGTGTAGGTATCAAAAACGGATGTTGCAACATCATCTGATGGATGTTAGAACATCACTACTATAGAGGATGACTCTGAAGAATATGATGATGCAAGTGTAAATGATAAGACACTTACAAAATTATATAATGAGATGCATAAAAAATGTCTGGAAGTGTCTAAGGCTAATAAATCATTAAATGAAAAAGTTGTTAATTTGTTAAAAGATAAAAAATATGCAAGAAAAATTATTATTGATTCGCAATTACAGGTAGCCAAAAAGGAGGAAAATATGAATCAATTGAAGTTGAAACTTAACAATACTAATAAATATTTAAAGATGAAGAAAGCAGACACAACTCAATTGGAGGAAATCTTGACAGTTGGAAAGTCAAGTGGCGACTATCATGGGATTGGTTTTTCTGATGAAGGAGCTTCAACTTCAAAAATAATTTTTGTGAAGTCAATAACCTCAAAAGAGTTCAATGCAGTCAAAGATAAGTCATAGTGTTTCTTCTGCATCAAATTCATAAGGTAAATTTAAGAGATTTATTTCTGTTTGCCATTTATGTAATGTTAAAGGTCATATTTGACCTAAATGTTATAAACTCTTAAATTTGTTGAATAATAGCATAACATCAAAACCAAGAAAGTCTCCTAAAACCAACACCGAGTTAAAAAATAAAATTTGGATTAGAAAAACAAATTATAAATGTTTTGTTGCTTATAATTCTTTGAGAGCATGTGATACTAACTCTTGGTATTTTGATGGTGGTTGCTCCAACCATATGACAGGTGACAAAAGTATTTTGATGAGCTACCAAGAAAGTTTGGATGGCCATGTGACATTTGGTGATGGTGTTGAGGGCAAAATAGTAGGAAAAGGAAATCTCAATATGGATAGATTTCCAATGCTTGAGAATGTTTACATGTTGAGGAACTTAAAGCTAACTTGCTTAGCATAAGTCAAATTTGTGATAATGATCTTTTGGTGAACTTTACACAAAATAAATGTCAAGTTTTTGACAAACTTAAAAATTGTATTTTAGAAGGGTCAAGATCATTTGATAATTGCTATATATTGACTCATCCTCACATTTTGAGTAATCTCTGGGATGCAGGAACTGAGCATGGTGTCACTAAACTTGGCAGACAATAATCTAAAAATTTTGGTGAATCTAGAAACATACTAAATTTTCATGCAACATGTTGCAACAAATTATTATGATGTTACAACAGAAGCAATTTTTCCACAATTGAGATAGTTTGATGATATGGGTTCAACATTCAATTTCAATGCTTCGATCACAAATGAATAATCTTCCAGAGGTGAGAAAAGATATAACATTAATCTTATCAGATGCAATTTCAAAGATAGCACAACCTCATGTCAAAGGTATGTTAATATGTTGAGTTTATTTGGTTTACTTTCTCGAGTAAGACTAAGATTGTAAAGAAGAGTTTGATTTATGCATTTTGGTTGCAAGCAAGATTAGTACAAGTTTTACCAAAGGTCCTGATGCATCTTAGGCTTTTACTTTAAGAAAATTTTATGGTTTGTGCTTCATGTAGTTTTTTGTTTGTCATTATGTGTGTATCTTGCTTTAAATTAAGTGTCATCATTTATATTTGTTTGGTTTAACTTTGTTACTTACAATTTACAAATATCAATATATAATTAGTGCCAGTTTTACCAAAGGTCCTGATGCATCTTAGGCTTTTACTTTAAGAAAATTTTGTGGTTTGTGCTTCATGTAATTTTTTTGTTTGTCATTATGTGTGTATCTTGCTTTAAATTAAGTGTCATCATTTATATTTGTTTGGTTTAACTTTGTTACTTACAATTTACAAATATCAACATATGAACTTGAAAGCTTTATGCAAATTTTGATTGTGCAAAATAACAATGCTTTCTTGATTTTGAATTGTTCTTTTTTAGATGGATACAATGTCAATTGCGAATTATTGAATTGAGTTATGATTGTTTACCTAGATTCTTATCCCATCTTTAATATGAAAAGCGTCCAGGCCCCATCATCATAAAAAGCTACCTACACTGTTGTGTGAAGCTATCCATGAGTAATTTGAGCCCATGTATCACTAGTATATAGAGGATAATCTACCATTAGAAAAGGGCTACCTCAGTGTTAGAGAGAAAGTTAGGATACAAAAACAAAAGTTTGTTTAAAAAAGAAATTTTTTTTTGTTATATTTGATTTAGGACAATTGTAAAAGATTTGTTTATTTTGTATTCAGGTCTTTAGGTTTGAGTTGTAATTTATGTTTTTATTGTGATTGGGTAGAGTTTTATGTAGTTGAAAAAGTCTACTGCTCACGTGAAGAGCATAATTGAAGAGATTGATTTTTGACATCAATTCAGGAAAGATAGTGTTGTTTATTTTTATCTGATATTTTATTATCTGATTGAACTAAATAAGTATTTTCCTTACTTAGTTAAATTTGACAATTATTCTTTGTTTTAAAAAATTTAAATTTTTCCTAAAATACAAATTGTCAAAATCTTTTTATAAAATAGCCTCATCATGTCTTGTTTTGTAGACGAGTTTTTGTGTGAGTTGAACATGTATTTTTGGTTTCTAATAGAATGTTTTGATAAAACTTGTTTTTGTGATGTAATATATTCCAAGTTGCAGAAAAATATTTTTGTGCTCAAACTATTTTTTATTTAGCAACTTGGATGTGAACTTGATTTGAAAATATCTTTGTTGGGATTTTTATGAGAGTTATTTGAGAGAAGAATCAAATTGCATCGGGAAAAATTCGTTTGCATGCTTAAAAGGAGCTCAATATCTGCAACAGTGAAGACAAGTGATGCTTGCTAAACAAGTTCATCAAGGCGATTCAATAGAGTGGTGGCAATACAAAGAGGGAGTTTTTTTATTATTTAAGTCCAATTGGTGTGTGTAATTATTTATAACTTAGTGGATTGTTCAAGGTCTAAGCATGACCTTGTCGAGTAGGAATTCTGAACCATGTAAACATTTCTATATGTTTTACTATTTAATTAATTATTTTTTTAATTAAATTTGGTAATATCATAAAAAGAAGTCTTTCAATTTATATGTGCAGAAACCTTCTGGATGCGCTTTTGTCTTTTTCTTGCATTTTTTTAATTCAATGTCGAAGAATAGTAGCACATCTGTGCAAGTGCAACCAAAACAAGTGTTGTCGAGGCATTCAACCTTATGGTTCTTTTCGAGATCACATTTTAGGGTATTGGAATGCGAGTGTAGAGAAGACAGAAAGTGTGCTGTTTTTTATGTACGAAGATTTGAAGGAGGATTCAATCTTTTAATTGAAGAGATTGGCATCATTCCTGGGATTCCCATTTAGTGCTGAGGAAGAGGCTGAAGGTTTGATAAAAGAAATATCAAACTTGTGTGGCATTGAAAATTTGAAGAATTTGGATGTCAACTAAAAAGGCGTACATTATTCTGTAGTTCCTGTGACTGCGTATTTCAGAAAAGCCGAAGTTAAAGACTATGTGAATCACCTTACTCCTTACATGGTTGAAACTTTGAACAAGTTGGTCGAAGAAAAGTTTGCTGGCTCTGGTCTAGTTTTTAAATCAAAGCTCATCACAAAAGATTAGTTTTCTTTTTCAAAATATTATACTATTAGTTTTCGATTAATGTTGGAAGCTAAATTGAAAAAAGAAAAGAAAAAGAAAGTATAAAGTATATTGTATGGGTCAAATTCCTACCGGGCTGGGCTGAGAGGGCTCAAGGTGGAAGAGCTATCAAATTCATCGGATTGGCCTAACCGAGCTGAGTCAACCTTAACAGTGGCTCGGCTAGGTCAAACAGGAAGTTTTCTAAAGGGAGCTACTACATTCGACTTGGATGCTTGGCTCGGACATAAAGACAACCGAGCAACGAACAACCATAGTGGTTTGGAACGGTCTTCCTTGGCTTGAATGTGATAAGAGTTAAGGAAAGTTCCGAATAGGAAAGTTCATTTAGCAATCAATGCTATATCCTTTTCTATATCCAACCTTCCAAATCTAGGATGAACCAATTTGAGAACTTACCATAAACCAAGGTGGCTAGGGTTTTCTACTGGCTAGGGTTTTCTACCCTTGGTGAGGAAAGCAAAGTCAAGTCTATAAATATCCCATTGTCACTCATAGCAAAGGTACGCACTCTTAGTTGATCTTACATTCAAAAGCCCAAAGCATACTCATACACATACTGACTTGAGCGTCGGAGTGTCTTTGGTTAGTACCATACCGGTGCCCCAAGCCTTCACGTTCATCCTGTTTTGTAGGTCAGCAGCGGAGTGCACGGCCGTTTATGGCGGAGTAAAAGCTGTCATGAACAGTTTGGCGCTAGAAGGAGGGCTTGTGACTGCGTTTTGGCACAAAAACCATTGCAGGCCTGTTTCTAGCAAATTCAACCAACATTACCAATAGCATCAAAAAGACATCAAACCCTATCTTCTATGGTCGTCATGCCAGACCAGCGAGAGGATGAAATTACGCCAATCCCAGGCCACATTGTGGGGCCATCAGCTGCTGGCAGCGGAGCTATTGATAATGATACTCGATTTGAGCAACTCATTGCTCAGATGGAGAAGTTAGTCCAATCAACAAGGGCCCATTAGCAACGCAATGAAGCTCAAGAACAGGTTAACAGGCAACTTCTGGAAGCCTTTAACGCCGTGCGGACACTAATAGCACCAGCGAAAACAGATTTGCCTCAGAAGACAAAAGGCGTGGAGGTGACCAGTCTTGGAAAAGAACTCGCTGAGCAGGAAGAGGAAGATGCATATAGAATCAGTCGGTCAAACAAGCGTAACCGAGAGGAGAACGAAGCTCGTTCCTGAAGAATTTCAAAAGATTATGAATCAGGAGGGGAATCCTACTCTACAGACGAGCATATCTTCAGAAGAGAAAGGGTGGCTGGAGACCAACATCGGTCGAAAATTAAAAACAGGGACAATAGATCTGAACGAGCAGATTTGGCTCGGCAAGAAGGGAAAACCAGAGATTGGTATGACGAAATACCAGACACGCCTTTTGTGGATGCCATTACTAAAATCAACACACCAGCAGGTTTTTCCATACTAAAGATTACTTTATATGATGGAAGTATCGATCCAGAAGACCACATAATACATTTCAGGCAAGTTATGATCCCTACCTGTATTCCTCAGTCAGATAGAGATGCAGTAATGTGCTAAGTGTTCGCCTCGAGCCTAAAGGGTTCTACACTGCTCTGATTCAGTCGATTACTGTCACGAAGCATCAGATCGTTTCACAACCTGGCACAATTCGTGACCCAGTTTGCATCAAGTCAACAGTATCGAAGGGATCCGAACGACTAGTTCAAGGTGCGCAATAGAGAAACGAACCACTTCAAGATTACATCCAGTGGTTCAATGATATGAAGGTCGAAATCATGGATTGTTCGGATGTAGTCGCATGTAATGCATTTAAGCATGGGTTACTTCAAGGGACCAAGATTTACGATTACATGATTCGAAAAAAGCCAAGGAACTTGTTGCAAACCTTGCAAAAAGCTCAGAGTTTTGTGGTTTTAGAGGAGGAGATGAAGTTGGACATGCGAGAGCAGCCAAAGAGGGACCAGTTATGCCTCCAAGTGCAGGAGTAGTAAGAGCCAAACCAACCATTAAGTTCAACCGAAGCAACGCTACAGAATACCCAAGGGATCAGAGAACAATCCGTTCAGACATACAACACCCAGATCGAGCGTTTAGAGATTCAAAATGGTGGACCACCGAGGGACCGCTTGCAGAAATTTGGGTTGTCGGTTTCCCCAACCCAGTTGGTATGACATATGGAAAGGATTCATGAGGTCCGGTGGCCACGACCCATGAATTCAGACCCGAATACAAGAGACAACTCTCTATGGTGTGCCTTTGATAGGGAGCGCGGACACACTACAGAAGAATGCTGATCACTTAAGCGCAAAATAGAAGAATTACTGAAGCGGGGGTACCTCAAGCAATTCGTCTCGGAGCCGAACAAATAGGGCTCGGACAGACATAAGGAGGAATCTCTCAGGAAAAGGACTCCCCAAAGGACAGCCAACGAGATAGAGGTGCGAAAAGTCATTCACTCTGTTCACGGGGGAGTGGCATGCAGAGGAGAGCATAGGGAAGATAGGAGGGCCTACGCTCAGCAACCAATAGCATAGGTTTCCACAGTACAAAGTGAGGAACCAACTGTTACCTTTATAGCTGAAGACACCGCTAGGGAGTTGTACCCGCATCATGATGCCTTGGTGGTCACGTTGGATGTGGGCAATTGTACCATCAAATAGATATTGGTGGACAATGGGAGCTCGACAGATATTGTGTTCTCGAGCACATTAGAGAAAATGGGAATTAACTCCTCGACAGTCCAGCCCACTAGAGCCATGCTGATTGGATATGAAGGGAATGAAAGCTTGACCAAAGGGAGAATCACCCTCCCTGTTATGGTTAAAAACGTGACTCAGATGACAGACATGATAGTAGTTGACACTCCCTCGGTTTACAATATGATTCTGGGTCGGCCATGGTTACACGCAATGAAGGCCATTCCATCCTCCTACCATCAGAAGGTTAAATTCCCAACCAGCAATGGGGTGGACGAAGTAAAAGGCGACCAATCCATGGCCAGAATCTGTTACATTAAGTCTATGGATGGAAAACATAAATAGCAATCACAGAAATCAGGGGTGGCATATGTTGACAAGATGGATGCCTTAGAGGATTTAGAGGAAGTGCAGTTAGATCCGGACCACCCCGATCGTACAACTAAAATCAGAAGTCAAATGGATCCAGAGGTTCGGCACAGCTTGATTCAATTTCTGAAAGACCATCGCAGTACCTTTGCCTGGTCGTCAGACCACATGGTGGGAATAGATCCAAACATCATTTTCCATAAGCTGAACGAGGATCCCAACTTCAAATCAGTACGGCAAAAGAGAAGGAAGTTTGCACCGGAGCGGAACCAGGTCATTAACGAAGAAATAGACAAGCTGCTACAAAATGATTTTGTCAGAGAAGTGCATTACCCGGACTGACTCGCTAATGTGGTAGTAGTTCGAAAGAAAAATAGGAAGCCCCGAGTATGTATCGACTTCACGAATCTGAATAAAGTATGCCCAAAGGATAGCTTTCCACTTCCAAAGATTGATATGATGGTGGACGCTACTGCTGGTCATCAGTTGCTCAGCTTCATGGACACCTACTCGGGCTACAATCAAATCATGATGCACCTAGACGATCAAGAAAAAACAGCATTCGTAACAGAAAGGGGAATCTATTGCTACAATGTTATGCCGTTCAGACTGAAGAACGCAGGGGCCACCTACCAAAGGTTGGTGAATAAAATATGTACCGCACATCTTGGCTCAACCATGGAGGTATACGTGGACGATATGTTGGTTAAATCGGTGCGTGCAGCAGACCATGTTCAGCACTTGGCTCAGGCCATCGCGGTGTTGGATGGCATCAAATGAAGCTGAATCCTGCCAAGTGTACATTTGGGGTTGGTTCAGGACAATTCCTGGGCTACTTGGTGACGCAAAGAGGAATTGAAGCTAATCCAAGCTAAATATGGGCCCTGCTCGACATGCCTTCTCCAGAAACTTTCAAGGAGGTGCAGAGATTAAATGGAAGAATAGCAGCCCTAAGCCGGTTCATTTCAAGAGCATCGAATCATTGTCTTTCATCCTTTCGGGCGTTGAAAGGAAACAAAGACTTTGAATGGACTGAAGAGTGCGAGCAGACATTCCAACGACTCAAAGCGTACTTGGCTTCCCCACCCATTCTATCTAAACCTAGGCTTGAGGAGCCATTGTATTTATACCTTTCCGTCTCGGACCATGCTGTCAGCTCTGTGCTTATCCGAGTAGAAGGAATGGGACAACATCCCATTTATTACGTCAGTAGAGCACTCGTAGATGCGGAAAGTCGGTACTCCTTCATTGAAAAGCTGGCATTGGCTCTTCTTGTCTCTTCAAAGAAGTTAAGGCCGTATTTTCAGTGTCATAAGATCATTGTGGTAACCTCATACCCCCTCAAGGCTGCACTTCATAGCCCGGACATAGTAGGAAGGATGATGCGTTGGGCAATTGAATTTAGGGAATATTGGATAGAATATCAGCCTCGGACAACCATCAAATCTCAGGTTTTGGTTGACTTTGTTATGGAATTCTCAGGAAAGGAAGAACCAAAGCACGCTGGAAATGAGATAGACAGTTTAGAAGAGACAGGCGATTCTACCACAACTGAATATGAACCCATCCAAATAGAAGTATCAGGCAGTGAGGCATCTCAGGGCGAGCTACTTGAACAGACATGGAAATTATTCGTTGATGGCTCTTCGAATTGGCATGGAGCAGGAGCTGGAGTTGTGCTTAAAGACCTAGATGGTTTGACGCTCGAGCAAGCTATTCATTTTAACTTTCGTACATCAAATAACGAAGCAGAATATAAAGCACTGATCGTAGGAATGCAGTTGGCCCAAGTAGCTGAAGAGCAAAGATTACTGGTGTATAGTGATTCCCAGCTTGTAGTAGGCCAGGTTAGTGGGCAATATTTGGCTATGGATGAAAAGATGGTTACCTACCTGATGTTGGTAAAGGAACTCATTCAGCAGTTTAGTAAGTTTGAATTATGTCAATTGCCAAGAACTGAGAATACTCAAGCGGATGCCTTGGCAGCTTTGGGGGCTATGGTTGAGGGCGAGCAGCGCCGAACGATACCGGTGGAATTCTTAGCCGAGCCGAGTGTCACTGATGTGGTTAACAAGGAAGACAAAGAGGCAATGTGCATTGATAATGATCAAGCAGCTGGATGGATGAAACCAATTGTTGATTTCCTCGTTTCAGGACTTTCCTCAGACAAGTTAGAAGCTCAAAAAGTAAGGTTTATCTCGGCTCGGTACTCAATGATTGATGGCAAATTGTATAGGTGAACATTCACTGGCCCGTTATTGAGGTGTTTAAATGACAAGGAATCAAACTAAGTCTTGGCAGAGATTCACGAGGGGCATTACGGCAACCACTCAGGGGGACAAACCTTGGCTTATAAGGCTATGTCACAAGGATACTATTAGCCTACCATGCAAAAGGATACTGTAGATTATTCTCGGTACTATGATAAGTGCAACACTTTGCTTCGATCCCACATTTGTCAGCCGAAGAGTTGACTAACGTAACAAGCCCATGACCGTTCATACAGTGGGGGCTTGACATTGTAGGACCTTTGCCATTAGCTGCTGCTAAAAAATGATTTATCCTTATGGCCATGGACTATTTTAGCAAGTGGGTGGAAGTTGAGTCCTACTCGCAGATCAAAGACAAGGATGTGGTTCGGTTCATATGACGAAACATTATCTGCCATTATGGTTTGCTTCGGATTTTGGTGGCAGATAACGGATCCCAATTTATCAGTTCGGCAACCTAGGAGTTCTGTACCGAATGAAAGATCACCATGCGCTTCTCTTCTCCACGGCATCCTCAGGCAAATGGCCAAGCTGAGTCAACTAATAAGACAATCATAGCCAACTTGAAAAACGGCTTGAAGAAGCTAAGGGAAAGTGGCCGGACGAGTTACTTGGTGTACTCTAGGCGAGCCGAACCACACCACATAGCACCACGAGCGAAACTCCTTTTGCTCTTGTTTATGGAACAGAGGCTGTTATTCCGGAAGAGGTAGCCGTTCCAACGCTTCGTGTGGCTTTAGCTGAGCGGGATAAAAATGACAAGCTAAGGTGTCTATCACTGGACAGCTCAGAAGAACGAAGAGATCGGGCTTTTATACGAATGGCAGTGTACCAATAGCGCATTGCTAGGCACTATAACAGTAAGGTTCGCCCTCGAAGGTTCAGGGTTGGAGATTTTGTATTGCGTATGGTCTTTCTGAACACCCAGGAATTGAATGCGGGCAAGCTTGGTCCTACTTGGGAAGGTCCTTACCGAATCACGGACATACCTAGACTAGGAACGTACATACTTCAATCTCTCAACGGTACTGACGTGCCACGGAATTGGAGTTCGGCTAATCTATGTCAATATTATCATTGAATAATGTATAGTGCTTCTGCACTTTTAAGCCATTTCTCTGTACAGTGTGCTTGCACTCTCTTTGTTCGAATCAATAAAATGTTATTTTTACATTATACAAATCGTGCACTCCATGTTTGCCTTATCTTTACAAACGCACATATTCTTACGGTACGGTTAGATTATGGGGTTGGGTCATAGTTAATTCAGGTGGTGCTGCCTGGTCAGTTTGACCCTTGATTTAATACACTTTTGTGGCCTTGTAAGATGTAGTAACGACCGTCCGGAAGGTCAACTACACTTCTTGGCTCGTAGTAATTTTAGTTAGGTCAGTTGAGTTGTTAGCACGCAACTTGGTCAATTCTAACTAAGATTGGATAGTTCATCTTGGGCATAAAAATACACTCGGACGATTATCAATATAGTTAAAAGTGTATGGAAGGCCGAACCAAAAGCTTGCATTTCATTCATCATTTCATCAAAAAAATAAAGTTACAAAAAAGGAAAATTACGGCAGATCTCCTTGGTTCGGTTGTGCAGAAGAGGATGCTTCACCAGCGTTAACGCTTGGTCCTATCCTTTCGGCTTGGACTTGCTCCATCGCCTTGATAAAAGAGTCTTTGGTGGGAGAGTGGGACTTTTTGGGAGCTAGAGGAGGATCTTTGGGCTGGTTATTATTGTTCTGCTCACCCTCGGCGTCATCTTCAGCTTCGTCCTCTTTAGAAGAGATTTCGCTCAGCTCGGGAGTAGGCCAGTTTGTTTCCCCAGCTTTGAACCTGCGGATCATCTCCCTGCGAGCTTTGAGAAAGGCGTCCTCGACCCCCTTGCGATAGACGATTCTCTTTTTGCGAAGCCATTCCGCTTCTCGGGTTTGCAGGTCATCTCGTTCAGAGGCTACCCTTGAGAAGTCCAGCTTTAGATTTCTCAGCTCTTCCTTTTTCTCAGACGGTTTTAGATCCGCCTTAGACCAATTTTTTCCAACTGCTCGGTTTCACTGACGGCGTCGGCAGCTATCTGCTTAAGGCCCTGAACCTCTTCTTCTAGGCTTTTGTTTGTTGCAGTAAGTTTGTTCAGCGCCGCCATCCTTTTCTTACATGCATTGTCCGCCTTGATGACTGCCTCAGCAAGGAACCGGCAGTTCTGGGCCACCTGAAGATAAGATGGGGAAGGTCAGAGTCAATGAATCAGGAAATAGAGAACATTGGGATCGGAGCTTACCTTTAGGGCGCATTGCTTCGCCTCGTGGCTGATATCCTCAAAGGTCATTCCCTTGAGAATGACTCGATCGTGGCGAGTCATTAGGCTGTCCATTATATCTGTTACCTGGTTCGGCTCGGAGAGGACGGAGGCACTGTCTTTAAGCGCCAGGCACATTTTGAGGGTTTGGGGTGCTTTTCCTTTGTCTTTGCTCAGGGCAAGAGGGCTTGAGCGCCTTTGCCTCTTTGGTGGCAGAGATGTTTCATCTGGGATAGCAATGGTTAAGTCCTTTGGTTGTACCACCTTGGTTTCGGTTCGGGATCTTGGTTTGGTAAGAGTCTGGCTTTGCGAGCGGCTTTCCTCTCTTTTTTTCTGCACTCTTTTTCTGCCAACTCTGCATCTGTTAGGACCCTCACCTTCATTTTCCCCATATCGACTACGGGATATTAAGCCCATAAAGGGTTAGTTGGTTCGCAGCACAGCAACCTAATACGGCCTTCAAGGAGGTGAGTATAAGGAACTTCGAGAATAAGAAGAGGAATGCCTTCGGGGATGGGCTTGGTAATAGGGCACTGGGGGCTGTTTCTGTGCTCTCCTTGCTCGCATGGCCAATACCCAACAAAGCGAAATGCTTCTTCAGTGAATAAAAGATTGAGGCTTTTTTCTTTCAACATACGGAGAACGTCGATTGAAGTGTTTTGCTCGGCGCTTGTTGAAAGTTTGGTGCTGAGATTTATGGCTGTATAAGTGGAAAATCAGTTTGGTCTTGTGAAATTAAACAAAGGATGTTAAACAAAATGATCAATTAAATACCTCTCTC
This sequence comes from Rhamnella rubrinervis, assembly GCA_007844105.2. Lineage (NCBI taxonomy): Eukaryota > Viridiplantae > Streptophyta > Magnoliopsida > Rosales > Rhamnaceae > Rhamnella > Rhamnella rubrinervis. The sequence continues at coordinate 3,519,203 of CM017583.2, read as the reverse complement.
AACCCATGCAGAACGAATTCCGGAGTCAGACGTGCCAACGGGATCGAATAGGCCTTCACTTTTGATGAAGAAGTACCTCTATTTCTAGCCTTTGTCACTCATTGGTGCATCTTGTAAGAGTCTAATCTGTCATCGAGCGTAGAAGGCATGTCTGCTCTCTTTGCACGGTTTCAAGTAGAAGAAATGGAGGAAGATGGGCATGTCTATGGTTTGTCCGTACCTCTCCGATAGGACAATCAATCCTAGGATATAGCGCCATCTGTTCGGCATAAGTTGCCCAGGCGCGAGATTGGAATAGTTCAGCACCATGTTGATGATGCGGTGAAAGGGAAGTCTGAGACCTAGCTTGAATGCGATCTTGTAAAAGCAGACCCATCCATCTCGGACAGAATCTGCTTTTTCTCTTTCTCTAGGGGCAGAAAGTACGACATTGTTAGGAAAGCAATACCTCTCTTTGAGATACGGCATATCTTCAGGTTTGAAGATTGAAGGGATATCAGTCTTAATCAAAACAGGATGTTGGATAAGGAATTTGGGTCTATGTTCTTTTGGGTCGTCTTTTCTAGTGTTAGGTTCGACATAGGGAGCAAGGTTTTGCTCGGCAACTTGGTTCGGCTCTACGACCCAAACGTATGAACTGGCTGGAGACAAAGGTGGAGTGGATTCGGAAGAGGGATCTGAATATACTAAATAAGGCTCGGCGCCAGTACGAGATTCTTCTGAAGACATTTTGGTAGGAAACACCGAATACGAGAATTTAAAACCAAAAGTAAGATTTGAGCCTAACCTCTTGAGTGCCCGCTGGAAAAGAATTTTGGGCGGAGAAGATGAACGAGTGAAGAACAGGTACGAATCTCAAGTGTCTTAGCTTGAGTTTGGGTCAAAGCAAACGGAAAATCCCTCCATAATGGTCGAAAATCTCCTGCGATCATGATGGTGAGTTCAATTTGAGTATTTGGTAATGGGGAAATGATCTAGAAATGCAACTACGATGCTGCGATGGAGGAAATTTGAAGAACGCAGAGGGTTTCTAAGGAGCGAAGGGTAGATAGTGAAGCTGAAAGGGTTAGGGCAGGGTTATAACTCTGGCAATGAACAGTTATGATTTGAGTTTGAAATTTGAATTGACGGTTGCGATCATATGTACCCCTTCAGATTCGTCCCATCATTCTAGTCAGTTCATTGTGGTCTTGCAAAATGTGTAGGCGGCTGAGTGTCAGAGGGACGTTTGTGCTTTCAGAATTTGAAGGGACATCTAGATGAGTAGGCAGTCAGTAATCGAGCCCTCTAACTGAGCTGCGTTGGCTCGGTGACTGGGGGCTGACTGTATGGGTCAAATTCCTACCGAGTTGAGCTGAGCGGGCTCAAGATGGAAGAGCCATCAAATTCGTCGGATTGGCCTAGCCAAGCTGAGTCAACCTTAACAGTGGCTCGGCTCGGACAAACAGGAAGTTTTCTAGAGGGAGCTACTACATTCGACTTGGATGCTTGGCTCGGACATAAAGAGAGCCGAGCAACGAACATCCATAGTGGTTCGAAATGGTCTTCCTTGGCTTGAATGTGGTAAGAGTTAAGGAAAGTTCCGAATAGGAAAGTTCATTCAGCAATCAATGCTTTATACTTTCCCATATCCAACCTTCCAAATCTGGGATGAACTAATTTGAGAACTTACCCTAAACTAAGGCGGCTAGGGTTTCCTACCCTTGGTGAGGAGGGCAAAGTCAAGTCTATAAATATTCCATTGTCACTCATAGCAAAGGTACACACTCTTAGTTGATCTTATATTCAAAAGCCCAAAGCATACTCATACACATACTGATTTGAGCGTCAGAATGTCTTTGATCGGTACCACACCGGTACCCCAAGCTTTCACGTTCATCTTGTTTTGTAGGTCAGCGGTGGAGTGCACGACGATTTGTGGTGGAGCAAAATCTGTCATAAATATGTATTATTTTGTTTGTCATGTTACAAATTGGTAAGATAGTAAATTAAGGTCTTAATTTAATTATGTTCTCAAAATTTTTTTGAAACAATAAGAAAAAAACAATTCCAATTTGTCCTCATTAAAAACAATGCACCATTTTCCTTTATTATTTAATTATTATTACCAAAAAAATTTGAAGAATAACTAAAACATATTTATATAAGGGTTAAATTGTAAGTTTGTAAAATAAAGATCTAATTTGCAAAAATTATAAAATAGTGGGGTTATTTTGAAATTTATCATATTTTCATTGAAGTGGGGTACCACGTGAATAACGTCAAATAAAATTTAATTAATCTTTTGATCTTGTCTGATCTTCTGCTAAATAATTGCTTTAGCAACAATTTTCAATAACTTTTATCTTGTGCTATATAAATGTATATAATTGTATTTATATTGACAATATATGATCATGCATAGAACCCGTGTAACACCATGCCAAACTGTAAAAAATTATGCGATTAAGGGGTATTGCAGCGGAAATGAAACTAACTGGATTTTCACATTCACATGTGAAATTTGGAGTTTAAATCTTGGCAAGCTCCATTTATATTTTAGTCGTACTCAATCTTTAACTAGATACCAGATAAAAGGCGAACTATTAGAGGTATAGCGTACTATTCTAGATTTGTATAGACTACAAAACTGTAATAATAAGTATGCTCTATCTCCTAATCAATTCCAGTATTAATGATTTCTTTATTAAGCTTCTTATTAATTTATTTTTTAAAAATTTATAAAAAATTTCTAACTTATTTTTCTCTATTTATTTATTATTTACTATCTTTTGACATAAACCGAAATTCCATTAAGAAGAAACCATATGGAGTTACATCATTTCTTTAATTAAGAGCACATCAATTATTGGAATAAATTAATTGGCTGCATGGGGTTATTTAATTATCAAAATTAAATTACTTAAATGCCAGTCAGAGACAGCAGCATTTTCATTCATCATCTTAGCTTGTGTAATATATAAATGTGATAACAAGATTTAAAAAAAGAAAAGAAAAAAACGACATAATGTCCACTTTCATTCATATCAAAATTAATTGATATCGAAATTATTCTAGGAAGAGTACGTGATAATTTAACAACTTACACCAATTGTCATTCACTTGCAGAATTTGTTGTGATGAGCTTCGATTTAAAAACAAGGCCAGAGCCAGCAAACTTCTCTTCAACCAACTTGTTCAAGGTTTCAATCATGGAAGGAGTGAGGTGATTCACGTAATCTCCAACCTCGCCTTTCCTGAAATAGGAAGTCCCAGGGACTACAGAATAATGCACGACCTTTTGGTTGGCCTCCAAATTTTTCAAATTTCCGATGCTACACAAAGTTGATATTTCTTGTATCAAACCTTGAGCCTCTTCCTCCGAGCTAAATGGGAATCCCAGAAACGACGCCAATCTCTTCAATTGAAACATTGAATCTTCCTTCAAATCTTCGTACGTCATAAACAGCACACTTTCTGGCTTCTCTACGCTCGCATTCCAATACCCTAAAATATTTTCCCATAAAGGACCGTAAGGTTGGACGCCTCGGCAGTACTGGTCGAAAAATTCCTCAATGGGTTCTACTTGTACAGATGTGTTGTTGTGCTTCATGATCGAATTACGGAAATGCCAGTAAGAGACAAGAGCGTCCGGAGGGTTCCTGCATACGTAAACAACACGGGAATTGGAAGTTATAATAGAATTTGGTAGAAATGCATAAGGTACGTGGGTGGAAGATATTGTTGGTCGAGAAAGTTGGTAAATAGTTTGAGGCAGGCCATCACGAAAATGGTCCATCTCTATGCTGGGCACAAGGATCTGTGGGTGAATGGAAAGCAAGGGACTTTCTGTCGGTTGGTAACGATTGCGGTTGACAATGGAGAAGATGAGAGCCTTCAACCAAGTGGTTCCGCATTTTGGAAGACCGGCTATGATTATCTCACTCTCGTCCGCTTGAAACAGTTCCTGAGAGGAGATCACACCAGGAATAGCAAGCAATGGAAACCAAGTGCCATTGTATTGAACAAAAGGACGCCCACATATGTTTTCTTGAGGAAGACAAGAGACCAACTTGTCAATCTTATTTTCTGAGCTTTTGGTAATCTCCATATCTATACGTCGACTGATTAGTATAGCAAGAAAAGCAGGCATACAATATGCCCTTTGCTAATTTTATAGGGAGCATCTCCAAGGCTCTTTATACATTTTAAATTTTTTATTTTAAATGCCATCTCAGCATATAAGCTAATGTATACAGAGTTGGCATCATATAAGCTAATGTATACAGAGTTGGCATCATCCTGATGGAGCAAATTGTGAGTACCAAAGTTTTGTTCATTTTAAAAAGTTATCATATAAAATAGAAGTCTAATAGACTCTTCGTCATTTAAAAATAAAAAGTATTATTGGAGATATTTTAAATTTGAAAATGATCCCGTTTATTTTATAAAATTTTCATATTAATATCTATAGTTTGGAAATTTACAGTATAGCCTTCTTGCATAATTTAAAAAAAATAAAAAAATTAGCCACACAATAAATAACATCTAATATTATAAAGATTTTGCCAAATTTTGACCTTATTTTATCAAATGACTCATCATGTAAAATTTTTAATAATTGTAAAATTTAAAATTTAATGAAAATTTATAGTTATATAATTACAATTTAAGTCGTTTACCCTGGTTTTTTGAATATATATATATATATTTATGTTTATATCAAATTTATTATTTCACTAAATAAGGGCGAAAATAGTCAAATTAAACAAGATATTAGATTAAGAAATGTGGCTAATAAGTTGAAAAGGAAATGAAATGTAAGAAGCCAAACCTGCAATTTCTCAACATAATTATAAGAATTATGCGGCTAAGATGGAAAAAATGCAAAACACATGGGCTATTTTGAAATTTACATGCAAGTCCCGTCCAGTTCTCCACTGATAGTATAAAATTGGAGGCAATTCAATTTTAAATTATTGTGTTATATATATATATATATATATATATATATATATATATTATAAACTTCAACAGGTAGCGTAGCGATGTTATAGAGCTTTGTCTATGAGATTTTTTAATGAGATTCTTAGTTTTTTTTTAAAAATTTTTATTCGACATTTAATACATTAAATAAATGTTATCACATGGAGCACGATATATATGACAGCATAGGGTTGTATCTATCAGGACGCCAACATCAATATTGAATTTTTCTTTTTTTGGTAAATAACATACACTAATGAATTTTTATTTCGGTAAATAGCAGTATATTAAACAAATGTTATATATGGTCCATGTGATTGGAGATGCTCCCGAAACAAATCCAAAAGGCGAGGCCCTATGAATTCCAGTTAGGCATAATAATAAAATTAAAGAAAATTTAAAGAGATGTGATCTCTTGCGGGAGACTTGGTAGGAAATTTAAAATTACCCATCAACTAACTTTACATTTATTTTTTTATATTTTATTGATAAAGATAAACTCTTTATTATTCCAAAATTGAAACTGAGAATCTCCAACAACTTACACCGACAAGTAAATTAATATCCTACCAAGATACTGATGTGTAGGTCAATTAAGTTGCTACAATCACATGCGGCAATCAGATTCTGTCCAGCATCATTATCCAACTTGATAATAATATATTATTTTAAATTTATATTACAATTTATTTATTTTATTTTATTTAATTAGAAGTAAATTAATATCTTATAATTTAATTTAAAATAAAATAAGTTATAAAGTTAAAATTATGCCACATAAATATAAATGCTGATAGAATATTAAATGACATCGTTTAAATGATAAGGGAGTATCAAAGTTTTTTTTCAATTGTAAAAACACACAGTTAGATTGTGTTTAGATAAAAAGTAAAGTAAATCTCATTCCCTAGTTTAGTTATGAAGTAAAATATACTAATTATATTTATAGATCTAGTAGGTAAGTAAAATATACTAATTATATTTATAGATCTAGTAGGTAACCCATGAAGAGCATATAGACATAAATGACAAACATAAAAGCAAACGCAAGTTAAGACACCATTACCAACACAATTAACTATTGGACTAAAAGGCTCAGTGCCAACTTGTTCTCTGTAGCTCTTACACCCTTCAATTATAACCTATAACCAAAACCTAGGTACCAAAAGCAAATTCCCATAAGATAATGAACACTCTTTATCTGTCAATCAAATATTTAAATTACAAAAAATCAAGTCCAGCCATGAGAGACACCAACCTGCTTTATGTACATGTCGAAATTGCCAAACAATCCAACCTCAACCTTTGTAAAAGAATGTAGAACTAATTCGTTTCATCATGCTAAATACAAAAACAAAATGAAAGAATTTAATTCCAATACGGCTTCATAAGCCAGGATATTAATATGACCAATACTTTATTACTAATAAAGAACAAGCTAGGTAACATGGGTAGCAGAGCCCCAAAACGAACTAAACAAAAACACTAGGAGAGGAGCACTCATAAATACGGTCATCTAAAAAAATATTTTGCCTTCCAAAGGAATAGAGTCAAATTAATAAATGAAACCCCAAATGCTACTTAAAGAAATCAGCCATTACTATAAAAAATTTGACCTACTGTGACAATATAAATTTGTCACTAAACTCAATTTTTTGTCATTGTGTTTATATATGTGACAAAAATCTATCATCACTAGGTGGACACTAAAAAGCAGACACTAATTTTACTTTTGTGACAATCAAATAATATTGTCATTGATGTTCATTTTCCTATGACAATTTTATTATTGTTACTGAATCTTAGGTCTTTTATGTCAACAATTTTCGTCACAATAAAATTTAAAATTTATCACTGAATCCACACTATTTATCACTAATTGCATCTAAAAGTCCAATCAAACTTCAACTTTCTGTGAAAATATGTATTTCAGTAATGACTCATACTCTTGACACTGAATAATACTGTGTCAAAATGATTATATCACTGATATTATTTGTGCCATACTATACGTTTGTCACGTTAAATATTATTGACATTAGTACTTGTCACAGAATGTATTTGTGACATTCTGTACAATTATCACAATATATAACAGTAACAATATTTGTTGATACTGAATATATTTGTGACATGGATAATGCTTGTGACAATAACTTTTAGTGACAGAAGGAATTGTCATAGAAAATATTAATGTCGAATTTTAAATGGACACAAAGAATTTCCATTAATAGTTTAATAATACAATGACATTGTTTATTTTGTCATTATAGGATAATGTAATTATTAAAGGAAAGAAAATTATCATACAATTCTGTGTATAGCTGTATTGGAAACCGTTATAGCATGATATTTGGACTTTATTGTATAGAGATAATATAGGCATAATTCTTGCTGTAATTAGCAAGTAGTCAGGAACCATTTACGTAGAATAGCTTTTCCTCACATGTATAAATCTCATATGTTTTACAGTTAGAAATATACACATAAAAAATAAAAAGAATTCTCCATTATTTTTTCCTTTCTTCTCATTTTTCACATGGTATCAGAGCACCAATCCTGGTGACCTTAAAATCAAAACACCATCCACAACAAACACAATATCATGAGTGAAACAAAAATCACAGAGACATCAATTGATGTTGCAGATCCATTAGCTTTACACCCCTCTGATAATCTTGGCATGGTTCTGGTCACTAAACCCCTTGAAGGATACAATTATGGGCAATGGAGTCGTGCTATGTGTATCAGTCTTTGTGCAAAGAACAAAATTGGATTGATTAATGGATCCATTAAGGCTCCATCACCCACAGATCCAAAATTTCATATGTGGAAACGATGCAATGATATGGTATTGTCATGGATCTTAAATGCAATTCATCCTGATTTATCAGGAAGTGTTACTTATGCTACAACAGCAGCAGACGTTTGGGGAGATCTCAAAGAGAGGTTTTCACAAGGAAATGATTCAAGAATCTTTCAAATTCGATAGGAAATTGTTGAACTCCGACAGGGACAACAATCAATCTCTGTTTACTACACTAAGATGAAGGCTCTTTGGGATGAATTAGCTTTATATCACGGGCCTTAAACTGCACATGTGGAGGTTTAAAAGACCTTGCTGAACGAGAAGAGAAGGAAAGGGTTATGCAATTCCTCATGGGCTTAAATGAGTCATATGCAACTGTATGCGGATCAATCTTGATGATGAGTCCTCTACCAAATACTCACAAGACACATGCTTTTGTACTCCAACAAGAAAGACAAGCTGATGTAGCTGCTAAACGTGAACCAATTCAAGGCTACCATGCAATGCAATTCTCTCATTCCCAACAAATGACACAAGTAGCCCAAATAAATCAATCTTCTAAGACGCAAGAAAATTGGACTCCAAGAAAGCCACTTAAGTGTAGCCATTGTGACCGAGACGGTCACCTTATTGATCGTTGTTTCTATTTACATGGATTCCCAGTGGGTCATAAATTACATGGAAAGAATGTGAAGTCAAAAGGAAAGAAGCCTGCTACCCACAACATACAAACCAACACCATCGAATCATCCAAAGGGCCAACTATAGAAGGGAAGACATTCACCACTGAGGAGTACAATCAAATCATGGCCTTGCTTCACAAAGGAAATGGTAATGATCGACGTTTTGCAAACGTCACAGGTACACTCAAACCCATCTGTAATACTACTCAGCATGGTCCACTTTCCACTTTATATTGGATTATTGATAGTGGCGCGACATATCATATATCCAAATCTCTACCACCACATAATAACTCAAACACTCATTGTGATTATGTGGAATTACCTGATGGTGGTAGAGTAGAGATTAAATTCATAGGCTCTATCAAATTATCTTCAGATTTAGTCTTTAATGGGGTACTTCATGTTCCAAAGTTTCAAGTAAATTTGCTATCAGTTAGCAAACTTACACAAGCGTTGAGATGTAATGTAATATTTTACCCCGATTTTTGTGTGGTACAGGACATGACCACGAAAAAGATGATTGGTATGGGCAAGCAATATAACGGGTTGTACTACCTCACACCTAGTCAAAATCCACACCTTGCATTTAGCGTCAATTGCACTTCCAGTCTTTGGCATCAACGATTAGGACACCTTTCATATGCTCCCTTCCAAGAATTATCGAACAAAATTCCAGAAAGTTTTTAATTCTCAGCATGTTTGTGACATTTGTCCTTTAGCCAAACAAACATGTTTACTATTTTCTCGTAGTTGTATTTCTTCAGTAGCACCTTTTAATTTAATTCACTATGATATTTGGGGACCTCAAAGAGTTAATTCTCATATTGGGGCGAGAGATTTTTTAACTATTGTTGATGACTTTTCTTGTTTTACATGGGTTCACCTTATGAGTTTTAAATCTGAGACACAATCTTTATTGAAAAATTTTTGTGCATGGGTCAAAACTCAATTTCACTGTGACATTAAAGTTTTTCAATTTGACAATGGGGTTGAATTCACATCCATGCGTTCTTTTTTTAATGATCATGGCATTTTTTTCCAGCATTCTTGCCCTAGCACACCTCAACAAAATGGGGTGGTAGAGCGCAAACATCACCACCTCTTAAATGTGGGTCGTGCACTTCGATTTCAAGCAAATTTGCCTTTGAAATTTTGGGGAGAAAGCGTACAAACAGCTTGTTATCTCATAAATCGACTGCCTACACCTTTATTGTGTCACAAGTCACCTTATGACATCTTACACAAAAGCCACCCATTTATTCACATATTCGAGTTTTTGGTTCTTTATGTTATGCAACAAATCTCACCCCTATACATAAATTTGATGTGCGTGCTCGTTGTTGTATATTCCTTGGCTATCCTCTTGGTTAAAAGGGATATCGAGTCTATGACCGAGATACAAAGAAAATTTTCACTTCTAGAGATGTCATTTTCCATGAACATATTTTTCCTTTTTCTACCACCACCCTAGAAAATCAATCTGATTACTCAGTTTTACCCATGCCACTTGCTAAAGTAACGCAATTTCCTCTGTTAGCCATTCACCATCACAACCACCACCTCAAGCCCAATCTCCAACACCATAGGCCCACCCAACAACTTAAGACCACCCAACATAGGCCCATCCATTTAGCCCATCATTTAATGACACTTCCTCTCCACTTTATGATCCCATTATACCACATGACACCACACCCATTATCCCCCCACATTTAGACCACATCATTAGCCCCCTCTCATCTTAGTCAAAACAATCTTCCACTCTCTATAGACTTTTCACTTCCCACGGAGCATACACAAACTCCACCCCAAACTTAGTTACCTCTTCAACACTCGAGTAGATCCACTAGGGCCCCACCTTATCTCCAAGATTATCAAGTCAACTATGCTATATTGCTTAAACCATGGACATTTTCTTCCACGTCTAGCACAAGATATCCCCTCAATCGGTATATTTCTTACTCACGCCTTTCTCATGCTCATCACACATTTGTGCATAGTATCTCTCACTTGGTTGAACCAGTTTCCTATGAGCAGGCTAGTCGAAATATTAAATGGGTTGAAGCCATGCAGGCAGAACTTTGGGCTCTTGAGGAAAACAACACATGGACCATGGTCTCTCTTCCTCCCGACCACAAGGCCATTGGGTGCAAATGGGTTTTCAAAATTAAATACCACTCTGATGGCTCGATTAAAAGTTATAAGGCCAGACTTGTTGCCAAAGGATTTACTCAACGGGAAGGGATCAACTACATAGAAACTTTTGTCCCGATAGCCAAACTCATTATTGTGCGTTGTCTTTTGGCCATAGCTGCTGTTCGTAATTGGAACCTTCATCAAATGGATGTTCAAAATGCTTTTCTTCATGGAGAACTCTTTGAAGAAGTTTACATGCAACCTTCACCTAGATTTCGTTGACAGGGAGAGCAGCTTGTATGTCAACTCAATAAATCCTTGTATGGCCTCAAACAAGCTTCACAAAGTTAGTTTCATAAATTTTCATCTTCAATCTACAAAATTGGTTTCACACAATCAAAGGCAGATTACTCTTTATTTACCAAAGTACATGGTAGTTCTTTCATTGCTATATTACTCTATGTTGACGACATGATTATTGCAGGGAATAATGAAGAGATGATCATGACCTCAAAAGGTTCCTAAACAGTAAATTTCAGATTAAAGATCTAGGTCCTTTGAAGTTTTTTCTTAGGGTTGAAGTTACACGATGTAAAGCTGAAATTTCTATTTGTCACAGAAATACTCCTTAGACATATTAGAAGAAACTGGCTTGCTTGGTGCCAAGCTTGCCAAATTCCCAATGGAACAAAATCTCAAGTTGACTCCAACTTATGGAGAACCCCTTAATGATCCAACTCATTACCGCAGGATAGTAGGGAAGTAATTTATCTTACCATAACAAGGCCTGAAATCAACTTTGCTGTCTCTACTCTTAGTCAGTTCATGCAACAACCAAGAAAGACCCATCTTGATGCTGTACATCGACTTCTTCGGTATCTAAAAGACGCACTAGGCCTAGGGTTATTCTTTCCATCACATGAACAGTTAAAATTGACTGGATATTGCGATGCAGATTGGGCTAGATGCCCGACTACTCGGCGATCAATGACGGGGTATTGTGTATTCCTTGGTCAAGCTCTTGTGTCCAAGAAAAGTAAGAAGCAAACAACAGTGTCTAGATCCTCTGCAGAGGCCGAATACAGATCTATGGCAGCTATCACTTGCAGACTTACTTGGTTGAGGTACTTATTACGAGATTTTGGTGTTGAACATCATAAACCTGCAAAGTTATTCTGTGATAATCAAGCAGCCATGCATATTGCTGCAAACCCAGTATATCATGAACGAACTAAACATATAGAGTTGGATTGTCATACGATTCGTGAAAGAATTCAGAATGGAGAAATTGAGACAACTTACCTTCAAACAGGACACCAAGTTGCTGATATACTCACGAAACCATTGGGACAAGTGACTTTTCAATCACATCTTAGCAAGTTGGGAGTTCTTGACATTCACGCTCCAACTTGAGGGGGAGTATTAAAGGAAAGAAAATTATCATGCAATCTGTGTATAGCTATATTGGGAACCGTTATAGCATGATATTTGGACTTTATTGTATAGAGATAATATAGGCATAATTCTTGCTGTAATTAGCAAGTAGTCAGGAACAATTTACGTAGAATAGCTTTTCCTCACATGTATAAATCTCAAATGTTTTACAGTTAGAAATATACACATAAAAAATAAAAAGAATTCTCCATTATGTTTTCCTTTCTTCTCATTTTTCACAGTAATTGTTATTTGTTAGTCAGTAACAAGTAAAATTGTCACAAAAACCATCAGTGTCGAGCTTTGGATTGACACAAACAATATCCAATTATAAGTTAATAATACAGTGATAATTATTTCGTCATAGTTCATTTTGTCACTCATTAGTCCATTATTACTGCTTTTTGTAACAAATTCATTATATTGTGTAATTTTTCACAATTTCCTTTACTAGTTGCATTGTATTTGTCACTATCCTTTTATTATTGTCACACTTATTTTGTCACTGTTTGGATTGACGATTCAATTTAGCATGCATATAAACGTATAAATTAATACTGACCCCTAAACATCATTAATCAATAAAAAAATATAATTTTCAATTCAATTTGAGTGTAAAATACACATGTTCAAGATGTGTAGCACTTACAATAAAAGCATATTAATGCTAATATGCACAAAAAATATAATTTTTTATTGAAGCATATCATTCAATAAATATGCTTCCATACAAAATTATCACGTATTTCTATGTTGCACATCCTAAAGTATTTCATGTCATTGCCTTGTCAAAATATATACTAAGCTTTTTTAGATCTAATCGACTACATAATATCTAATTAGAGAGTATGTTGCCAAATTAAACTTCCCAAAATTAAATACTACTATATACAATACCTAAAAAGAGCATGTTCCATGTGTAACCAAATAGCCTTGCAATTTATATTTGTCCAAATCAACCTGCATACATTAAACACATCATATTAACATATACATATGTGTATATACATATATATATTATTTACCTAGTAATGTTTTCATATTATGAGTAACCATAGTAATTTAGATTGTAAATTTTTCTTCAATAAACAAAATACATAATATACCTTAATCACATAAAGTATAAACACTTTACCTTGGTGGGAAGTGTCTTCATTTCCTGTGTAATTTTTTACGCTCGTTAGGAGCATTTTTTTTTGGAATAATCTGTTATGATTCGATGGCAAGGAACTCAGCAGTTGATGGACCATCTTCAATTGTTTTCGTGGGCCAAAATAGCCTAACACATCCCCTTTTTCTAGGAAAGGTCCTAGTGGGTAATGAACTTTCTCTTGTACTTTTTCCTTTTCCTGTAAATATGGGTATTGTATTTGTGTTTAACACTATAAGCATGTGAATTAACGAAGACTCTGCTCTGTTCATTATCATTGCCATCATTACCTAAAATGATCATAAATACACTAATAAGTACATGATAATAATATTACCAAAAAAAGAGTACATGATAATAACTTATTCATAAAAAAAGAAAAAAAAATTATATAATAACTCTATATCATAGACAATACATGTACTAAAATCTTGTACATATAAATTCAAATGCAAAACACTAGACCATAAATTACAAATCAAATAAAACATTGTTGCATCCTAATCATGCATGCAATGTTTAAGCCCCAAAATGTAGTCATATAAATGTCCACTAATTGTAAACACTATTAATAATTTCTTATAAATTAATACTCTCTTCTTCTTTTTTTCTTTTGGTGAATATAAACCAATACATCTACATTTTTTCAATCCTCAAGTCATGGATGAAGTGCAATTGTCACAACATAAGTTTCATGATCAGCTCTGCAATTCTTGTCTACTTATCTGATCAAAACTTTCACATATTTGTGTTTTTCGCAAAATCATGCTAGTCATGACATGTTCCCAGCATATGCATAAACAATATTTTTGTAACACCTCCTTACCCAAGCTAAGTTTCCGAGCAAGGTGTGATTACCGTAAAAAGAATTTTTCCTCTTTGAATTTGATTTGCTAAAAATGTTTTTGGACAAAGCCATAATAAAACCAAAACATTCATTTACTTTTTGAGATTGTTATGCAAACCACACTAAAAACAATATTACTTTAAGATAAATCCAAAGTATGCACACCCACACTGTAAAGGAAAATAGTATTTAAAATATATAATATCATTGCCCAAAATATCAAACCAAATGAGGAAGGATATGGTACTACACTGCGCCCTCCAGTCCGCACCCCACTAAGCCTCACTGTGATGTTTTGTACTTACCTGCCACACAGGATAGACAACTGTGAGTGAAAACACTTAGTAGGCAACCATATGCATATGCCAATGCTATGTCATGTAGTGTACAACCATACACCTTAAATCATCATTTTTTCCTCTTTATTTTAAACAGAATAGCCTATTATATTTTCATGTTTCATTCACAAAATACTACACCTCTGTGGTATGCGGATGATTCACCGTTCTAAGCGACCCACCGTTATATGTGATTAGGGATTCATAGAGTGACTAAAACCAGGGTTCGAAACCATGCACCTCATCGTGTAACCATTTTTAAAACACAAACCTTCAGGAAAAAAATCTTTCATTTCACATAAAATAATAAATTTTAAGAATTGCTGTATGCAAATGAATGTTCATGCCACAATGCATAAATACAACCAACCAACGCAATAAAATGCATAATTACAAAACAGTCTCATCCAACAGCATTAATTACCAAAATGGCCCAGCTCAGTCAACGATTACAAATTGCCCAATTACACTGATGAAATTACCGAAATATTATTGGTCATCTCAAAAATTACCAAGATACCCCTTAGGTATATAAAAAATTATCAAAATACCCCTCAATAGGTATATGGCAAATTACCATTCTACCCTTGGTAAACTAACATAAATAATAATAATTTCCAACCAGATACATACATACAATCATTTAGTACATACATATCTATCCATATATGCATTTATAACCCAATTATAAACACATACATATCAAAACATAAATTTAAAAATACACACATATATTATACATTCGTATACATATACATATACACAAATACATATATACACACCCATATATGTATAAATGCATTTTATACATATATACATGCACTAAAATTCAATTTATACATATATATAATTATATACACATACACTAATGCACAAATATACCCACGTATACTTTGTAAATTAATACTCCTTTTAATACATAAACTTTTAGAAAATATACTTGTGCATATTTAATAAATGCACACATAAAATACATGTATTTTATAAAATTTAACTTTATTTATAACTATACAAATAATTGTGTAAATAAATAATTTAAATAATTGATAATATATAAGCTATACGACACCGTTGATGTAGTATTCATTATCAGCTTAGAATTCCTCTTCTCCTTTGTGCTTCAATAAAAGTTAAATGCATTTGTTTGGATTCATTCCAACACTATCTTCTCGAATCCTTCTAGTAGAAGATGGCGTTGATGGTGCTAGGAGTTGGTGTGTGGATGATTTACTACAACATGCCCTTGGGTGTTAAGAGCTTTGGATTTTCGTTTCTGGTTTTGGCAATTTGATGGCAAATCTTGGGTGGAAAAGATGGTTTGACATATGAGACTTGATATAAAATCAATGATGCACTCAACCTATTTGTTTAAATGTTGGAATGAAGCCCTCCCTTTACAAACAACCTCCTCTGCAGTCCCTTTCCTCTTAAAATAGAAAAATTGACCGAAACCAACCAATTGTCAGTCGATCGTAGTCAGTTTTCATGGTAAAAATAAATCTTTTGATTTTTTAACCAATCGACCAAGACTATTAGTGAAAAAATTGACATCAATAATAACCAATCAAAATCGACCATTGAACACCCCTAGTCCCTTATTCTAAAGAGAGAATAAATAATAACTTGGACACACCACTCGGAAAAGAATACATACAAAAGAATGATGAAATATTTTCAATTACATTTTTTAAAATAATTTTATTTTTTTTAAAGTGCGTTTTTTCAAAATTAGGTTCACGTTTTTTTTGAAGATTAAATTATGGGGTTAAAAAAACTTCCTTGTGATATATTCTTTTTTTTTTTTTTCACGGTTGTTTTATTAACAAGTAAAATTTTAAAATGAATAAAGGGACTTTTGATTATATATATTATATGTATATATTTTTATGTGTTGTCATGTAGTGTACAAATTCATTAGTTATATGCTTTGATATGAATATATATTTTTCTCCGGAGTGATTGAGGCACCTCATGAATCACGTCAAATATATTATTATTATTATTATTATTATTATTATTATTATTATTATTTTTATCTTGTATGATCTTATGGATGATGAATCAGCAATATATTAAATACTAAACAAATGTTCTCATACACTGGATTTTATATATTTTGGTTGGGCGTCTCCCAAGGTTTAATGCCCTCCACTGGCTCCCCCGGTCCCTTTATTTTAATTTTGTAAAATAAAGATCTAATTTGCAAAAAGTATAAAATAGTGTGGGTTATTTTCAAATTTATCATAATTTCATTGATGTGGGTACCACGTGAATAACGTCGAATAAAATTAAATTGATCTTGTTATCTTGTCTGACTTCTTTAGTCAACAATATTAAATAAGTTTTATCTTCTGCTAAATAAATGCATGTTGTATTTATATTAACAATGTATGATCATGCATAGAACCATTCAACACGATGCCAAACTATAAAAATTTACACACATGAGGGAGGCGCAACGGAAAGAAAACTGACTGAATTCTCATATTTATTTATGAAAGTTAGAATTTAAATATTGACAAGTCCTATTTGAGCCTCAAATGTACTCAATTTTACTAAATGACAAATGAAAAGAAAACTGTTAGGGGTGCAGAGTGTTATTTTGAACTCCTACAGAGTTACAAAATTATAATAGCAACTAAACACTATCTTCTAACCAATTTCAAGGATAATAATTTCCACATTTGGACCCTTATTCATTAATCCAAAATAAAAAAAATTGTATATATAAAAAATTACTTATTTTTTTTGCTCTATTTATTTATTTATTTATTATTATTATTACTATTTTTTTTTTTGTGATAACCGAAATTCATTAAGAAGAAAGCATATGGAGTTACATCATTTCTTTAATTAAGAACACGTTAATTATGCAATAAGTTAGTTGGCTGTATTGGGTTATTTAATTATCAAAATTAAATTACTAAAATGCCAGTAAGAGACAGCAGCATTTTCATTCATCATCTTAGCTTGTGTAATAAATAAATAACAAGATTAATCAGGTGTACACCAGGAATATGAAGTAATATGCAAACCAAGTGCCACTGTATTGAACAAAAGGACGCCCCCATATGTTTTCTTGAGGAAGACAAGCGACCAACTTGTCAATGTTATTTTCTGAGCTTTTGCTAAACTCCATATCTATACCTCATCTGATTAGTATAGCAAGAAATGCAGGCATACCATAGCCTCTGCTAATTTACAGGGTTAATTTGAAAATGGTCCTCTTTATTTTATAAAATTTTCGTATTAGTATCTATAGTTTGGAAATTTAAAGTGTAGCCTTCTTGCATATCTTTTTTTTTTCTTTTTTTCTTTTTATATATATTTATAAATAAAATTTTCATATTAGTATCTATAGTTTGGAAATTTACAGTTTAGCCTTCTTGCATCTCTCTCTTTTTTTTTTAAATAAAAAATAAAAAATTAGCCACACAATAAATAACATCTAATAATATAAAGATTTTGCCAAATTTAACCTTATTTTATCAATGATTTGTTGTGTAAAATTTTTAATAATTGTAAATTTGAAAAATTTAATGAAAATTTAATGTTATATAATTTCAATTTGAGTCATTTACCCCTGGTTTATTGAATTATACATATATATATATATAAATTTATGTTTATATCAAATTTTGTTATTTCACTAAAATAAGGGCCAATATTGTCAAAATTAAAGAAGGTATTAGATTAACAAATCTGACTAATAAGTTGAAAGAGAAATGAAATGTAAGAGGTCAAACCTGCAATTTCTAATTATAAGAATTATGCGGCCAAGATGGAAAAAGTGTAAAAAACATGGGCTATTTTGAAATTTACACGCAAGTCCCCATCCATTCCTCCACTGATAATATATTTGAGGCAATTCATTAGTTTTAAATTATTGTGTTATTATACATATATATATATATATATATATATATATAGATAAATATACATGTCTGTATGTTTTCACGGCTTTATCAAACATAATTAAAATCTTCAATATCTTCTGGCGGATAAGTCGACCAATATATTAAATAAATATTATCACATGGAGCACAATTTATGCACAAAATAGAATATAAGATATGATAACATATAGTTATATCTAACATGACGCTAACATCAATAATGATTTTTCTTTTTGGGTAAATAACATGCAATAATGAATTTTTATCTGGGAAATAGCAATCAGTACTACAAAACGTGATACTCGCAAAAAGGGATATATTTTGGCCGATTTGACCGTCGCTAAAACATTATCTTATTATTATTAATTAAATTTTGGCGACCGTAATGTAGTAACTGTCGCTATAACTTTATTTTAATTTTTTATTATTTATAAATTTACTTAACTTTGTATGAATAACGAATAAATAATGAATTTATGCCAACATCAATAATGAATTTTTTTTTTGGTAAATAACATACACTAATGAATTTTTATGTTGGCAACTAGCAATATATTAAATAAATGTTATGTATGGTCCATGTGATTGGAGATGCTCCCGATACAAATCCAAAAGGCGAGGCCCTATGAATTCCAGTTAGGTATAATAATAAAATTAAAGAAAATTTAAAGAAATGTGATCACTTACGGGAAACGTGGTAGGAAATTCAAAATTACCAATCAACTGACTTCACATTTATTTTTATATATTTTATTGATAAAGATAAACTTTTTTATTATTCCAAAATTGAAATTGAGAATCCCCAACAACTTGCACGGACAAGTAAATGGTATTCTATAATATCTCCAACAACTGGCACCAACAAGAGCTACTTGATTTTTTAAGTAACAAATATATTGATGTGTAGGGCAATTAAGTTACAACATCAGATGCTTAGTTTCTGTCCAGCATCATTATCCAACTTGATGATTTCTTCCTTCTCTGAGTAATGTGCTGTACCTGCTGTATAATTTTATGGTTTGACTATAGTTGCTTTCCAAACTCTTGCATGGTACGCAAATTCCAGCATGTTCCTAAGCTCAGGTATATGTCGTTTTTCAACACCTGTATTCACAATTTTTGCCAAATTATTATAATTCAATTGACATAGCCTTTGATGCCATTGTTATATGGCATCAAAGATTGTCTTATGATAAGAGGTTGAGATAGAATGCAACAGTTATCACTGAATTTTAATCCTTCTAAATTACAATTATCAGTTTTATTAACCACTTGCATTTTGAAAAGTCCAGCCGCATATGAAGGTTCTTCCCACCTAACCAGCCACTTGCATTTTGAACAGCTGCTGAGGAAGGTGGCTGAAGCTTCTACCAGCTGTAGACGGTGCAGTATTTGTTGAAGTTTGTAACCAACTATTAAATGTATTCACACCTTATCTATTGCCTATAAAAGGGCATGGGTGTTATGTGTATTTGTATCCTGAATCCCAGAGAGGAGAGAACTCCAGAGAGAGTTTGTGAGAGAGCTCTATAGAGAGCCGAGTGTGTTTGAGAGTTTTGGTTTTATCTTTCACTGTGTAATTATTTATGTTGTGAAATAAAATTTATTTCTCTCAAATTGTTTATTATTAGTGATCAGAGAATCACAACAAGTAGTATTAGAGCTCAGGTGAAGCTGGTGGGTGCGTTTGGAAGGCAAAATAAGATTATGAAAATTTTGCTACAGTGCACTGCTACAGTATCTGCTGAAGGTTGAAGACAAGCTACAATACACTACTATAGTTCCTGCCACGTCATCGATATAGTATGTGCCACGTCAGTAACAGTGCCACGTCATCTGCCACGTCAGTATCAGGTTTGAAATTTTTAGAAATTGCAAGTTGGTCGCTATAATTTTTTATATTTATAGTTTGGCCCCTGAACTTTTAGAAATTGTAATTTGACTCCTATAGTTTGTGAAATTACAATTTGGCCCCAAAAGTTTTAAAAATTACAATTCTACCTTAAATATTTGTAAGTTTGGATGGAGTCAAAACCACCATTCTCGGCTGTTTCGGACGCAACGGTGCAGTCCGTTGGGACCAGTTTAGCTCCAATTTTTTTTTTATTAAGTCCTTGTGAAGTAGAAATGTCAATGGAGGAGTCATCATCTCGAGCTATAATCAAGCTTACTGCAACAAACTATATACTATGGAGACATCAGATGGAAGATCTTCTTAGTTGCAGAGATCTGTTTGATCCCCTAGAGTTGAAAGGGGAAAATCCTGACCCCACCAAAGAAGGAGAGTGGAAGAAAATGAATAGGAAAACGATTGGTTAAATTCATCAATGGATCGATCACAGTATCTTTCACTATGTTACGCAAGAGATAGACGCATATGTCCTTTGGAAGAAGTTGGAGGACATGTACCAGGCTAAGACTGCTCGGAATAAAGCCCTATTGATGAGGCAGTTGGTGAATTCTAAACTACAAAGTGGAACTTCGGTAGCCGAGCACACCAGTGAGTTTTAGAGTCTGGTAAATCAACTATCTGCAGTGGACTTGAAGTTAGGAGATGAAGAACAGGCCCTACTACTACTTAGCTCTCTTCCCGACAGCTGGGAAACACTAGTAGTTTCTCTTAACAATTCAGCCTCCAATAGCAAACTTACTATGTCAATGGTTAAGGATGCCCTATTTAATGAGGAGACTAGGAGAAAGGACGCAGGGGTTAATCAGTCACATGCCCTCGTCACAGAAAAGAAAGGAAGACAGCAAGGTGGAACTCAAGGTAGGTGGAGAGGTAGAAGCAAAAGCAGGGGTAGATCTACAGATGAAAGGAAGACAACATATAAGTGTTACCACTGTAGAATAGAGGGGCATCTAAGGAAGAACTGCAGAAGGCTGTTACAAGAGCAGAGTCCAAAAAAAATCAGCCGAAGAAGGATGGAGAAGCATTAGTGACCGTTACCAGAGAGGTGGCATATTGTTCCACCCAGGAAGAGACATGCCTTCTTATTTGCAATCAAGATGTCGAATGAGTAGTCGACACAACAGCATCCTACCATATCACTCCACATAGAGATTTCTTCAACACATACAAAGTTGGAGACTTTGGTACTGTGAAGATGGAAAATATCAGTTCTACGAAGATTATGGGAATTGGTGATGTTCAGGTTAAAACAAGTGTAGGATGTGCGGTTATTTTGAAGGATGTCCGTCATGTTCCAGATCTTCGACTTAATCTCCTTTCAGGAATAGTCTTTGAGAAGGAAGGTTACGACAACCATTTCAGCAAAGACACATGGAAAATGACGAAAGGTGCCATAGTTGTCGCCCGAGGATATATTTGTGGAACTCTGTATAAGACTCATGTGAAGATATGCGCAAACAGCCTCAATATCGCAGAAGGAGAGGCGTCTCAAAATTTGTGGCACCAGAGACTCGGTCACATGAGTGAGAAAGGTTTGGAAACCTTGACAAAGAAGAAACTTATCACTATTTTCAAGGACGCTATGCTAGATCCTTGTAATTACTGTCTGTTTGGTAAGCAACAAAGAGTCTCGTTTAGATCATCTTTATCGAGGAAATCAGAGCTGCTTAGTCTAGTGCACTCTAATGTTTGTGGTCCCATGGAGGTGGAATCATTAGGTGGCAACAGATATTTTCTTACTTTCATTGATGATTCTTCTCGGAAGGTGTGGGTATATTTTCTAAGGACGAAGGACCAAGTATTGAACTACTTCAAGCAGTTTCATGCCATGGTAGAACATGAAACCGGAAAGAAGTTGAAGTGCCTCAGATCAGATAATGGAGGTGAGTACACTTCCAGAGAGTTCAATGCCTACTGCAGTAGACACAACATTAGACATGAGAAGACAGTCCCGCAAACCCCACAACATAATGGTGTAGCCGAGAGAATAAACCAGACAATCATGGAAAGGGTCAGAAGTATGATTAGTATGGCTAAGCTGCCAAAGCCATTTTAGGGAGAAGCTGTCCGTGCCGCTTGTTATCTAATTAACATATCTCCTTTAGTTTCATTGAATTTCAAAATTCTAGATAAAGTATGGTCTGGTAAGCATCCCTCCAACTCTCATTTAAGAGTATTTGGTTGTTTAGCTTTTGTACATGTATCCAAGGAGCTCAGACAGAAGCTCAATGCAAGGACTACCCTATGTATCTTTATAGGATACGGAGATGAAGAATACGAATACAGATTATAGGATCCAATGGCAAAGAAGGTTATCAGAAGTACAGACGTAGTAGTTCCATGAAAGCAATATAATAGAAGACATTGAAAAGCCCATAATGTCTTCTGATTCGAAAGATAGTGCCCAGGATTTTCTTCCAGAAAATGCACCTACACAACCTACCACGGATACTAATGAGGTTCATGAAGAAGTACCAGAAGCAGAACAAGGAGAAGAAGAAGAGGATGCTGAGCAGGGGGAGACTCAATTCTCTCTACCAGAGAGTAGCACATCTCCTATGACTAGCCAGTTGCTGAGATCATAATAAGGTCGGATTCCGTCAACCAGATATTAAGAATCAGAGTATATTCTGCTTACTGAAGAAGGGGAGCCAGAGAGTTTCCAAAAAGCTGTATCTCATCAAGATAAAGGAAGATGGTTGCTGGCAATGAAAGATGAAATGGAATCTTTAAAAAAAAACCACACGTAAGAGTTGGTTGAGCTTCCTAAAGAGAAAAAGGCACTGAAGGACAAATGGGTGTTCAAGCTTAAGAAAGATGGCAGTGGAAAGGTGGTGAAACACAAAGCCCGGTTAGTAGTCAAAGGATTTCTTCAGAAGAGATATTTTTGCCAGTTGTGAAGATGGCTTCAATTCGTATCATTTTTGGATTAGTAGCTAGTTTGGATTTGGAGCTTGAACAAATGGATGTAAAGACAACATTTCTTCATGGAGATCTGTATGAAGAAATTTATATGGAGCAGCCAGAAGGTTTTAAGATTTTAGGAAAAGAAAACCTCGTATGCAAGCTGAAGAAGAACTTGTATAGTCTTAAACAAGCACCGAGACAGTGGTATAAGAAGTTTGATTCATTCATGGTGAATTAAGGCTATAAGAGGACTGCTGCAGATTAGTGTGCTTATTTTTAGAGATTTTGGGATAGAAATTTTGTTGCACTTCTACTATATGTGCACGACATGTTAATCGTTGGAAAAGATGCAGTGAAGATTAGTCAACTGAAGAAGGAACTCTCTAAGTCCTTTGATATGAAAGACTTAGGACTAGCTCAACAATTTTTGAGAATGCAAATAGTCCGAGACAGGAAGAAGAAAAAGTTATGGCTATCTTAGGAGAAATACGTTGAACGGGAGATAAAGAGATTCAACATTGATAACCCCAAACCAGTCAGTGTTCCGTTAGGAAATCACTTTAAGTTGAGCAAAAGTATGTGCCCCTCATTCAAGAAAGAGATAAAGGAGATGGAATCAATACTTTATTCTTCAGCAGTTGGGAGTTTAATGTATGCTATGGTATGCACTATGCCAGATATTGCTCATGCAGTGGGATCAGTGAGCCGATTTATTTCCAATCCTGGAAAGAAACACTAGGAGGCAGTTAAGTGGATTCTTAGGTACCTAAATGTTACATCGAAGACATGTTTGTGCTACGAGGGAGCTGATCCAGTCTTGGAAGGCTATACAGATTCAGATATGGCCGAAGACCTTGACGGAAGAAAGTCTACTTCAAGATTTATTTATACTTTTGTAGGGGAGCTGTATCATGGCAGTCAAGATTGCAAAGGTGTGCTGCTTTATGTACAACAAAAGTAGAGTACATTGCGATAGCAGAAGGAACAAAAGAAATGCTATGGTTAAAGCAGTTTCTTGAAGAACTAGGCTTGAAGTAGAAAGAATACAAGGTACATTGTGATAGTCAAAGCGCTTTAAACTTGAGCAAGAATTCAATGTACCATTCCCGGACAAAGCACATTGACGTTCGCTATCATTGGATACGCGAGGTGATGGATCAACAACTATTGAAACTAGTGAAGATCCATTGGATACGCGAGGTGATGGATCAAAAACTGTTGAAACTAGTGAAGATCCATACAAAGGAGAATCTAGCAGATATGTTGACAAAAATGGTTACTTGGAAAAAACTAGAATTATGCAGAGACATAACTGGAATGGATGACATGTGACTATTATCAGGTTTAAATGGGGCTTAAGGGGGATAATTGAAAAGTCCAGCTGCATATGAAGGTTCTTCCCTCCTAACCAGCCACCTACAAGTCAAGAAGAGCTACTGAGGAAGGTGGTTAAAGCTTCTACCAGCTATAGACGGTGCAGTATTTGTTGAAGTTCGTAACCAACTATTAAATGTATTCACACCTTAGCTATTGCCTATAAAAGGGCATGGGTGTTGTGTGTATTTGTATCCTGAATCCCAGAGAGGAGAGAACTCTAGAGAGAGTTTGTGAGAGAGCTTCAGAGAGAGCCGAATGTGTTTGAGAGTTTTGGTTTTGTCTTTCATTGTATAATTATTTATATTGTGAAATATATTTTATTTCTCTCGATCAGAGAATCACAACAGATTTATCCCATGTAAAATTAACCAATAAATTTTGATGACGGATTTGACTTACGCAAAGATTAGTTTTAAGTCCTTCTATATGAAGTACATTTGTAAGCTATAGGACACCATCCATATTAAGTGTTTCTTTTCCTAATAATTCTCCTTTAACACCATCTTCAAATGTCATATACCCATCTGACCTTCCATGATAATGTCATTTTCCTAATAATGTCATACACCCATTTGAAGAGGTATTATGTTACTAGAACTCTCATTTTGTAAGATCAAAATTGAATTCTCTAACAAAAACTAATGACAGTTAGCATATATAATTAAACTTTATTATTATTATTTTTTTACTGAAGAACTTGATATATATATATATACAGGGCCGGCCCTAGAATTTAAGGTGCCCTGTGTAAAATTTAAAAAAGTGCTCTTTTTATTTTGAATTTTTTTTATTTATTATCTTTAATTTTCTATACCTTTTAATTTAAAAAAAATATATTTTTTTTAAAAATAAACCTCTTACGATATAAATATATATACTTATATATATATATATATATTACGTCCCGAATCTTATCTTTGAGAGGTCACCATGCATGCTTAATTTTATATATATATATATATATATATATATTTAAGTGGAGGAATATTCATATATGCATTTTGAGTCTTTTTATTTTTTTTAGCAAATAACTAATGGATCACTCTAAGTCAATATCTTTTTCAAACGTAACTTCTTCCTTTTTTTGTTTTGTTTAGTTTTTGTCTTTGTTTTTGTTTTTGTTTTGTTTTGTTTTTTTGTTTTTGTTTAAATCTCACCAGTATATCACCTTGTTTCTAAAACCTAGTAACCAGTAATTGTGGTGTACCTTTCCATTCAATCACGCTGATGCGTGTGATGATGAATAGTGACTTGTTGGACCACATTAGCAGTACAACGGTTGTATTCAAATTTTATTCAAAAGTGAGATACTAAAAGTGCAACTTAAAATAATTTAGATGATAATAGTACCAAAATTTATTAATATATATATGAGAATTATTGTTATTTGCATAAATTAGTACAACTGCTAGAAAATATGGAAATGTAAGTCTTTCAAAAAAATCTAAAAAGCCTTTCGTATAATAGAGATTCAATATTAAAAGAATAGATCATAAGGTCCTATATAAAAAATATTGAGCAAGTATTATAAAATCTAGAATTATTAAATTTATTTTGAAAAGAACTAATTTTTATAAAATATATTATTTTATTTATAACTTATGTGTATATTATAGATTTTTAATGCATATTTCTTTTTGGTAAAAGTTTTACTTTTCCCAAAAAAATATTACTTTCGTATATTTGTTTTTAAACACTCGTTCAACTTTTTTTTATGGGTCCTCATGGTTTTTTTGGTTTTCTTTGAATCTCTATTACATGTCAAGATATTTTATTTATTTAGTTTTTTGAAAAATTACATATAAGTTATATGTCCATTACTTTTCTAATATGTTTCGAGAAAGTTTTTTGCACTTTTAATATATTTCACTCTATTTTGGGCAGGAATATAATATTTCTTATCTAGGAAAAAGGGGTAGGACTCGAACTTTCATAGTTGTTTTCAAATTAATACATTAATCGAAAACTAGTAATATGTTATTACCAAAAAAATATTTATATATATATATTGGTAATACCATGCATTAAAAAGATTAATGCTTTTAATTTGAAGGAGTTCCCTCCCTCTGTTTTTTGTGCTTTTTCATGATGACTGTGTTGGAGATAGTGCCCTAAGAGCATATTTATTATATTTTTATTGCTGAATAATAAATAAAATAAAAATTAATTTTCATATTCTTTTTGCTAGTATTATTTGTAATGATTTATAAATATCATGAAAATTCTTTGATTATTAATGTGACCTCAAACTTAATATATAAGAGTTATAAATGTGATGATTAAGTTTAAAGATAATAATCTAAATTAGTCCATAATTAATAATTAAAGTTTTGGAATCTTTAATTTTATAAAAATTATTAGTACGGTCCATCACCACTGAGAATGGAACGGTTTGATATGAACTGTTAATGTAGTGACATTTAATGGAGGTACTTTATATAATAAGATTATATAGGACTGAACCAGATAAATATTAATTCTCTTATAATATTCGTTAAGTATAGAGAATTTATATTTGTCATTATGATGATCATATATAGAACAATCTTAATCCTAAGTATTTAACAGACTTCTATTTGTGACGTTGTGTTTTTTTATTTACTCAAAAAGGTTTATTACTAATGATAAACTATGCTCTTGTATTTTAGAAACATGTTGAAGTGAATAGCTAGGAATGATAGATATAGATATGGAATCCATTCCTTTTGAATAGAAGTTTGATAATAATTCTCTTAAGTAACAATTCAGGTCTTGAACAATAGAGTGCTCAATTCATGATATGATCATAAATTTATTGCTCATTATAGAATTGTTGGTACTTGAAAATAAAGATGTAATTAGAGAGGTTAACGGATTTTGATCATAACTCTAATTATGAACTAATTATGGAGGATTGATCTATATGTAGTGATTATGTCAATGGACTATTTAATATTTATTTTGGGTAAATTAATCTATAATTTCAAGAGTGCAGTTCAAATTTTTAGTGGAGTAATACTGGAATTAATAAGTTTGATATATTAATTAAAGAGTTTAATTAATTATCAAATTTATTAAAGCTTGAAATTATAGGTCCATAGGTCTCTTTGTCATCTCTATAAATACTTGTATTGAACATATGGAATGTGAATAATTAATTTAAAATTATTAAATTTAAAATTTATTATTATTATTTTTGTAATACATAAATAAAATTATTTTTTTCTAAATTACATATTTGTGTCATTACAAAATATTGTAAATTAATTAATTGTGAATTAATTGAGTAATTAAATAATATGATTATTTAATTATGTTTAAAATATATGTGTATTATATATAGATATAATATATATATGTTATAATGTTGTTAATGTGTATTATATGGATATAATATATATGTTATAAATGGTTATATATATATATATATATATAATTAATTATTAGATAATTAATTAGAATTAAAAAATAGAGTTATTTTTTGTTTGGAAACCTAATAACTTTAGATTTTTAAAAGGACGTTCTATGAGATAAAAACCCCAAGAGATTTTTGACACAAAAAAAATTAATACGCTCTATCTCATGTATTGAGAAAACATAGCGTATTTAGAAAATAATATCATTCCTAAAGACGTCGACTCATCTATTCATTTGGTAGGAGGCTTGACCAGGAAAATCGTAGTACCAGAAAACTTGGGAGGCAGATCGTGGTGTTTATCTTAATCTTTCTTTGGTAATTTTTTTTAACTATTAAAAATTAAATCTATATATATCTATAATAGATCTGACTATAAAATTATTTTATTAAATTTTTAAAATTTCATTATGGTTTTATTTCACTGATTTGATTATTAAAACCATCCGACTGTTCAAAGATATAAGTCTTTGTTTAAATCCTCTTTAGAGTCCTGTTGTTTGAGGAGGAATGTCTTGTTGTTTGGTGTTCAATGCATTATTGCTATTTACCAAAAAAAAAAAAAATAACGATTATTGCCGACTAGTCTAAACACCGAAAAAGAAGGGAAGACAACGAAAGAAGTGCATACTACTTTTTTTTAAGGTACCTTTGTCTTACAAATTGTGATAAACACAATTATTAGGCCGCCCCCAAAATGGGCCCTGTAATTGATAATTTTTTGGCCTCTATTATTTAACATTGCTTAACATTATTTAACGCTTATATCATGAGCATGTAATAAAATTTAAACTTTCCTTATATGAACATGTCATCAGGAATTTAGTTTTGACTTGAAAACTAGGCCAGAGCCAGCAAACTTTTCTTCGACCAACTTGTTCAAAATTTCAACCATGGAAGGAGTAAGATGGTTCACATAATCTCCAACCTCGCCTTTTCTGAAATACGCAGTCGTAGGAATTAAGGAAAGACGTAAGCCCTTTTGGTTGACCTCCAAATTCTTTAAGTTTTCAAAGCTACACAAGGTCGATATTTCTTCAATCAAACCTTGAGCCTCTTCCTCAGCACTAAATGGGAACCCCAGAAACGATGCCAATCTCTTCAATTCAAAGACTGAATCCTGCTTCAAATCTTCGTAGTTCATAAACAGGACACCTTCTGGCTTCTCTAGGCTCACTTTCCAATACCCTAAAATATTGTCCCAAAATGGACAAAAAGCTTGAAACCCTCGACAGTAGTTATCAAAAAATTCATCGTCAATAGGGTTTGGTTGCGCAGATGCATTATTATTCTTCACCATTGAACGAACAAAATGCCACTGGGAGACAACAGTGTCCAAAGGGTTCCTGCATACATAAACAATACGACAATTAGAGGCTTTAATTGAATGTGGGAGTGATGCATAAGGCATGTGGGTGGAAAATATTCTTGGTTGAGAAAGTTGGTGAAGATTGCGAGGCAAGCCGTCTCGAAAATGGTCACTCTCTATGGTGGGCACAAGGTCATGTGGTTGAATGGAGAGCAAGGGACTGTGCTTTGGTTGGTAACGATTACGGTTGACAATGGAGAAGATGAGAGCCTTCAACCATGTGGTTCCAGATTTTGGAAAACTGGCTAAAATTAAGTCACTCTCATCGGCTTGGAAAAGTTGCTGAGAGGAGATGACACCTCTAATAGCATTTGGTGGATACCAAGTGCCATTGTATTGGAAAAGAGGAATGCCACACATTGTTTCTTTAGGAAGAGCATTCACCAACTTCTCAATGTTATTTTGGAGCTCCTGATCGTCTTCATTAACATTGATTGAGATATTTTTTGCACTCTCCATTTCATGTAACTGAAAATACTTGGTCCGATGAGTATAGCAAAAAATGCACACCTTTATTTCTCTAGGGCTTGCTAATTTATAGAGTGAGTTTCAAATAGTACCCCTGTGTTTTACACATTTTGCATTAAGAGTCACACTATTTGAGAAAATTATAGCTTAGTATACCTCTCACATTTCATATAAAAATGTTGACAAATTTAGTCTTATTTCATCAAGTCACTCATTTACTAAAACTTTAAATAAATCCAAATTTGATAAAATTAATTAAAATTTATTTTTATCTAATTACAATTGAACAATATTTACTTCTTATTTAATGAAAATATTGATAAATTTATACTTATAGATAGTTATCATTTCATTAAATCAGTACTAAGAAGGTATTAGATTAACAAATGTGGTAATAAGTTCAAAAAGAAATGAAATATAAGAGGCCAAACCTGCAATTTCTCAACATAATTATAAGAATTATGCGACTAAGATGGAAAAAGTGCAAAACACTTGGGCTATTTTGAAATTTACATGCAAGTCCCCATCTAGTTTTCAACTAATAATATAAAATTTGAGGCAATTCAGTTTTAAATTAGTGTTATATATATATATATATATATATAAATATATAAATACAAATAGATGGTTATTATGGAGCCCACCTGTGCTTAATTTAATTTAATTTATTTTCTATTTTTATTTGGTATTTAATAAATTAAATAAATGTTATCACATGGACCACAATATGACAACATAGGGTTGTATCTAACAGGACGCCAATGTCAATAATGAATTTTTCAAATAATGTTATGAATAAAATAACATTAAGGTCCAATCACAATATGGTCCGTGTGATGGGAGATGTTCCCGATACAAATCCAAAAGGCGAGGCCCTATGAATTCCAGTTCGGCATAATAATAAAATTAAAAGAAAATTTAAAGAAATGTGATCACTTGCGGGAAACGTGGTAGGAAATTTAAAATTACCTATCAATTTTAAAATAAATGCAACTGACTTTACATTTATTGTTACATATTCTATTGATAAAGATAAACTTTTTTATTATTCAAAAATTAACAACTTGCACTGACAAGTAACGCTTTGTGAGGATTGTGATTCGAATCTTATTAAGTTCTGTTATTATTTTAGATGTATTCAGTTTTATTTGAAATTTTAAATAAAAAAGGATCTATTAAGGGTGTGAGTTAGCTATTTTAAACTCTTACAGAATTATAAAAAAAAAAACAAAAGAGAAGTAAATGGTATTCTATATAATATCTCTGGCACTAACAAAAAAATACTTGATTTTTTGAGTAACAAAGATATTGATGTGTGGGGCAATTAAGTTACAACATCAGGAAAAAAACTCCAGTACTCCGGGAGTACCAACTCCCGCTCTATTAAGATCATGCCATGTAGATAAAAATATTAATGAAACACTATATGGCACGATCTCAACAGGACGGGAGTACCAACTCCCTGAGTACTGGAGTTTTTTTCCAACATCAGATGCTTGGTTTCTATCCAGCTTGATGATTTCTTCCTTCTCTGAGTGATTTACTGTCCTTGCTGTATAATTTTATGGTTTCACTATAGTTGCTTTCCAAACTCTTGCATGGTTGGCAAATTCCAGCATGTTCCTTTTTAAGCTTAGTTATACCTCCTTTTTCAATACCTGTATTCACAATGTTTGCCAAATTGTTATAATTCAAGTGACAAAGTCTTTGATGACTAGTTCTGTGTCATCAAATATTATCTTATGATAAATAAGAGGATGAGATAGAATGTAACACTTATCACAGAATTTTAATCCTTCCAAATCACAATTCTCAATTTTATTAACCACTTGCATTTGTCCGGTGTAAAATTAAACAATAAATTTTGATTACGAATCTGATTTATACTAATAAGTTAGATTTGTTTTAAGTCCTATATGATGTACATTTGTAAGCTACAGGACACCATCCATATTAAGTGTTCATTTTCCGAATAATTCTCCTTCACCACTATCTCCAAATGTCATATACCATTGACCTTCCATGATAGCCAATCAATATGATCTGTCATTTGTCTTGAGCATCCATTGTCAGAATATAAAAAATTAGTAGCATATGCCCTCAATGATTTGTAAGTAACAAAACTATAATATAAAAATAATTTATTATTTTTATTTTATAAAAAAAAAGATTGTAAAAATATTTTGTAAAACATCACCGAATAGACCCTAAAGCATCATTAATTCTTTATCAGATTGCATATATTTTTTAATTTCCTTTACTAGAACTCTCTTTTTGTCAGATTACAATTGAATTCTCTAACAGAAACTAATAACAGTTAGCATAGATAATTAAACTTTATTATTATTATTTTTACTAAAGAACTTGATATATATATATATATATATTTAAGTGGAGGAATATTCATATATGCATTT
This sequence comes from Rhamnella rubrinervis, assembly GCA_007844105.2. NCBI lineage: Eukaryota > Viridiplantae > Streptophyta > Magnoliopsida > Rosales > Rhamnaceae > Rhamnella > Rhamnella rubrinervis. The sequence continues at coordinate 3,487,098 of CM017583.2, read as the reverse complement.
TGAGTGTTTTTTTTTTTTTGAACTAATGGATTACCGCAAGTCAATATATTTTTCAAACGTAACTTTTTTTATTTTTTGTTTTTTGTATTTTGTTTTTTAAATCTCACCAGTATTATATCACCTTGTTTCTAAAACCTAGTAACCAGTAATTGTGGCGTACCTTTCCATTCACTCACGCTGATGCGTGTGATGATGAATAGTGACTTGTTGAACCATATTAGAAGTACAACGGTTGTACTCAAATTTTTTGCAAAAGTGAGAGACTAAAAGTGCAACTTAAAATAATTTAGATGACAATAGTACCAAAATTTATTAAAAAATATATATAAAAGTGAATTATTGTTATTTGCATAAATTATTACAACTGCTAGAAAATATGGAAATGTAATTCTTTCAAAAATATCTAAAAAGCTTTTCGTATAACAGAGCTTCAATATTAAAAGAATAGATCATAAGGTCCTATATAAAAAGAATTGAGCAAGTATTATAAAATCTAGAATTATTAAATTTATTTTTAAAACAAATTAATTAGTTATATGGTTTGATATGAATATATATATATATATATATATTTTTTCTTCGACGTGTGTGAGACACCTTATTTTATCGAATGACTCAATGTGTAAATTTTTTTAATAATTATAAATTTGAAAAAATTAATGAAAATTTATTGGTATATAATTACAATTTAAGTCAATTACCCCTGGTTTATTGAAATTTTTTTATATCAAATTTATTATTTCACTAAATAAGGGCCAAAATTGTCAAATTAAAGAAGGTATTAGATTAATAAATATGGCTAATAAGTTGAAAAGGAAATGAAATATAAGAGGCCAAATCTGTAATTTATCAACATAATTATAAGAATTATGCCGCTAAGGTGAAAAAAGTGTAAAACACAAGGGCTGTTTTGAAATTTACATGCAAGTCCACATCCAATCCTCCACTAATAATATATTTGATGCAATTCATCAGTTTTAAATTATTGTGTTATTATATATATATATATATATATATATATATATATATATGCCTGTATGTTTTCACGTGCTGTATCAAACATAATTAGAATCTTCAAAGATCTTCTTGGGGATAAGTCAAACAGTATATAAAATGAACACGATTTATGCACAAAATAGAATATAAGATATGACAACATATGGTTGTATCTAACAGGATGCCAACATCGATGATAAATTTTTTTTTTTTTGGGTAAATAACATACACTACTGAATTTTTATAACAATCACCACTACAAAAAGTGGATAGCGCGTTGCCAAAGTGTTGTGGGGACGGCCTTAGATAACCTCGCCAAAACTTTATCGTATTATTTTTAATCCTTATTATTTTAATATTAATTAAATTTTTGCACCTGTTATGTAATAGCTGTTGCCAAAATTTTATTGTAATTTTTTGTTGCTTTTTAAATTTAATTAACTTTGGGCGACGGTTTTCATGCGAACGACGTCAAAATATTATTTTATTATTTTTAATAATTTTTTTTTTGTTTTAGTATTTTTTTAATAAATTACTATAATTATCGTCAGTGCTCTTTTTTCCTTTTTCTTTTTCTTTTTTTTTTTTCTCTTTTTTCTTCTTTTCTAACATAATTAGAACAAATCCATCTAAAAGTAGTTTTAAGACACTCAAATTAAAGAACGTGTTCCATACAAACTATGAAAGGAAATCAAGAATATTCTTTTGGAAGTAAACTGGCCTCATATATTAAATAAATGTTATGTATGGTCCATGTGATTGGAGATGGAGATGCTCCCGATACAAATCCAAACGGCGAGGCCCTATGAATTCCAGTTAGGCATAATAAAAAAATTATAGAAAATTTAGAGAAATGTGATCACTTGTGTGAAACGTGGTAGGAAATTTAAAATTACCTACCAACTAACTTTACGTTTATTTTTATATATTTTATTGATAAAGATAAACTTTTTTATTATTCCAAAACAAAAATTGATAATCTCCAACAACTTGCACCGAAAAGTAAATGGCATTCTATAATATCTCCAGCAACTGGCACCGACAAGAAATAATTGATTTTTTAAGTAACAAAGATATTGATGTGCAGGGCAATTAAGTTACAACATCAGATGCTTAGTTTCTATCCAGCATCATTATCCAGCTTCATGATTTTTTCCTTCTCTGAGTAATGTGCTGTACCTGCTGTATAATTTTACAGTTTGACTATTTGATGAATATGCTAATTTATTTTATAAGTATTGGAGCTAAATAGGAAGACCATTGGATTAAGATTTAATAATGAAATTTGTAGATAAATTACCTGAAAAATTAGGAGAAAAACTACATGATGAATTAATAAATTGGTTTAAGAGTAAAACTGTAGAAGGATTTAATTATTATGCTACTCTACTACCGGTAATAGAACACTTAACTATAATAATCGATAAAATAGAAAATAGCAGCGTAAGCACATTAAGAAAAAACCTAGACTATATCAGAGAACTAATTTTTAATTTTAATAATCAAATCTTAAAATTCCCTAACAAGAAATAAAATATTAGAATTAATAAATTTAATAGATATAAAAATACCTAAGCCAGTAGAACTAGAAATAAAAAAATTAATAGAAGAATTAAATAAAGAAGTAGAGAAAATTAAACAAATATAAAATAAATTACAGCAGCAGATAGAACATATAAATAAATTAGTAAGTGAATAAGAATATATGTCTTTGGACGGATTTACATCAATAGCATTACGTTCCTGTACCTTAGAAACTTTTGAAAAATATATAAACTAAGAAAATAATATTGGACGACTAGCAATACTAGGAGGACATATATTGGTAGACAATAGTCCCAATCCTCAAAAAGTTTGGAATAGATATCTATTAGTAGTAAACCTATTAGATAATTCTGAAAAATGTGCAAAATTAACAATAATAGCAAAAAGAAGACAATATCTGATAGAAAAAATGCACAAAGATTCAGAGATCGGTAACATTAGTAATGAACGATAATAATTTAATAGAAATATTAGAAGAACTCCAAAAGGAAATAGGAATAGAATCAATATGAATAAGTACGAAGACATTTATTTCATACAGTAATAATATTTTGCAAGCTCAGGCAAATACAACCATAAAACTACTATTAAGAATATTAAATAAAATAGAATTTCTAGAAAAATCCAGATACAACAATGGTAGAAAAATTAAAAAGGTCTTTAAAATTTTCAAGCAAAGGAAAAGAAATTATAGAACGTATAGAAGATTTAATTGATGAAGAAGATGCAGATATATTATTAGAAAAAGGATTTAATTAAATTAAAAAGAAAAACCTTTATAATGAAGGAATATTAGATAAATTAAAAAGTAGCATATATATTTATACAGATGAGACAAAATTAGCAGCAGTAAATAATAGACAGGAAATAAATTTGATAAGTAGAAAATGAAAAGAAGAATTAAGAAAATTAAAATATACAAATATTCATATGGGAATAATAGTAATAGGAATATTAGGACAAATAAGAGAAGGATTAGATGTAAAAGCACATTTATATTTATACGATAGTAGGTTTTATGACCATGAACAAGCACAAATAGCTACAGCAGAAATAGATTTAAGGAATAAAGTAGCAGTAGTCGGATGCATTCCAAATATAGATATAGATATAGAAGAATTTTCTAAACACATAAAATTAAGTGTCTAGACGAAAGGATTTAAAATGAATGCAGAATATAAAAATATTAGAATAAAAATTTTCTTTTCAGGAAAATTATATAATAAATATCATAAAAAATTTAGGTTTGAAACAGAAAATATAATAGAATGTTTTAAAAGTAAATATGTAAAATGATAACTCCAACTAAATTAATCAGTAGCGAATTAAAAGGACTACAATGGAAACTGCCATATCTAAATAGCAATAAAATGATAGAAATACCAACAAACAGTAAAATATATATAGATAATAAAAATCAAGCTTATCAATCATTTAGTAATTATAATAAAATAGGAATGACTGATGAAAATCACGAAAAATAAGGGAAGAAATAGAATTAAATATGGCATTAATAGAATCAAAAATAGATAAACAGAAAACATTAGAGATTAATAGAAATAAGATTATAGAAATAATATTTGAAGATCCAGAAATATATTTAGATATATAAACTTTTAATGAATTCTATAATAATATAGAAATAATAGATGAAGATATAGACTTAATACTAACAGAAAAATTAAATTTTGAAGGAATAGAACAAATCGAAATATGCTATGAAGAATATGAAGTTTTTGTAAACGAATAAGATAAACCTAGTACATCTCAAGACACTAGTAAAATACCAGAAATGATAAGTGAAAAAACAAAAATAGAAAAATATTTAGAAAAACGAGGTATTCCAGAAAGTAAATTACCATACAAAGAAGCAGAAAAAATATTTAGAGCCAAAACAAAATTAGAAAATTGGAAAAATTACCTGAAGCAAAAGATTTACTAGTCTTAAAACTACAAGATCAAAAACCTAGAGACTGAAAAAGAATAGTACATGAATGGGAAGGAAATCTACTTAGACATTCAATGGAAGGACTAGAAACAATTATAGATCCAAATTATAAGCTAATATATCTAGAAAGTACTTTAGGATATAATGAAAAACAAATATATCTAGTATGGAGAGATTGGATGAAAGGAAACATGTTAGAAGAACTAAATAATTTTGACACAAATATTACAGTTATAAGTTTTACAAACTTAATTAGTAAATTAATATTAGGAGTTGGAATAAATGAAAAAGATGATATCATAAAACAAATTAGAGCATTTAGAAATTTAGAACAATTAAAAATCTATGATTTAAGATACTCTGATGAATATGTTAATTTATTCTATAAATATTAGAGCCAAATAGGAAGACCATTAGATTAAGATTTAATAATGAAATTTGTAGATAAATTACCTAAAAAATTAGGAGAAAAACTACATGATGAATTAATAAATTGGTTTAAGAGTAAAACCGTAGAAGGATTTAATTATCATGCTACTCTACTACCGGTAATAGAATTCGTAAGAGGAAGAATATAAGAATATTGTGAAGAAAAAAAACTTAAAAAACAAGTAACAATTTAAGAACATGTGTACTTACATGTACGAAGTCCCTACTTTAGGATGTGACATAAAATGTAAAAAATGTAAGAAATTTAGAAAGAATAGACCTTTTAAAACAAAACCTTTTAAGAGATTTTATAAATACTATCCTAATAAAAAGAAAGCCCATAAGTCATATAATAAAGGAAAAAGAATATTTAAAAAGAAAAAACAGTGTAAATGCTTTTTATGTGGAAAAGAAGGACATATTAAACCAGAATGCCCTGAAAGAAAAAAGATTAATCTGCTTGAAACCTTTAACATAGAAGACTACCTAGAAGAAGTAGAAGAAATATTAAATATAAATGAATTATCAGAAAATGATAGTATATATAGTTACACAGACTCTGATTCTGAAGAAAGTACGGATTCAGAAATAGAAATAAATAAATTACGGATTCAGAAATAGAAATAAATATGTTAGAAAAAGGAACAGATTTAGAAATAGAAATACTAGAAGAATGTAGATCATTCTTTGAAAAAATATGTAATTATTGTAAAAGAAAATTCAAATTAGGATATAAAAAGGATAAATTTTATTGTTGTAAGATATGTTATAAAAATTTAGAAATTAAAAAAACAGCAGAAATTAATTGAGCAGGTAGTGAATTAATAAGTATAGACATAGATATAATATACAGAAAGGAAACTATACATACTAAAACCATGATAGACACATGAGCTAATAAGTGTATTATACATGATAGTTTAGTACCAGTAGAATATAGAAATAAACTAAAACAACCTATAAATATTAGACAATTCAATGGAACATGTATCCAAATAACAGAATGTATAAATAATGTACCAATAAGAATAAATAGAGAATTACATAATTTACCTCAAACATTTATATCAAATAGAACTAGTGGACATAGATTTATTTTAGGACTAAACTTTATACTAGGAAATAATAGTAGTATTATGATAACCCCCACATGAGTAAATTTCTTTAAAAAATCAATATTTGTACAACCTAGATTTGAAACTAACATAGTACCATACGAAAGGAAAATTATTAATATAGAAAAAGAAAAGACTATAGAAATTGAATCCTTTAAAGAATTAGAAAATTTTGATAAAGAAATAGAAAAAGAATATGAGTTGCTAGAAGTCAACACGTATTTAGACACTCTAGAAAAATCAATACAATGTAGCGAATGTGAAAATTGGCCTTTAGATATAAAAGAAAAAATCGAAGAACTAGAAAACTTAGAAATTATTGGTAATAATCCTATAAAACAAACTAACGAAGAATATAAAATATAAATTATTAACCCGGATATTACAATTAAAACACAAGATTTAGCCTATAATCTAGAGGATAGAAAAGAATGTAAAATGCATATTAAAGAATTATTAGATTTAAAAATAATTAGGACAAGTACTAGTAGACATAGAAGCCCGACATTTATAGTAAATAATCATAGTGAAGAAAAAAGAGGAAAAAGTAGGATGGTAATAAATTATAAAATATTAAATGATAATACTCTAGATAATAGCTGTAAAATACTCAATAAAGAAGAATTAATAAATTACATACAAAAGGCTTGTTACTTTTCTATATTTGATTGTAAAAGTGGATTTTGGCAAATAAAATTACATCAAGAGTCTATCCCATGGACGACCTTCCCTTGTCCAGAAGGACATTTTGAATGTTAGTAATGCCTTTTGGTTTAAAAAATGCACCTTAGGTATTTCAAGCTATAATGAATAAAGTATTTAAACAGTATTCAAATTTTTGTACATTATATATTGATGATATATTAATATACAGCTATAATAGATTTATGCACATCACACACTTAAAAAAGATACTAGATTGTTTTAGAAAAAGTAATATAGTAATCTCTAAGAAGAAAATAGAAGATAGAATTCTTAGGATTAACCATAGATAAAAGAAAATAATATTACAATCTCATATAGTGACAAAAATATTAACTTTTCCAGATAAAATAGAAGAAAATAAAGAACTTAAAAAATTTCTATGATTATTAAACTATAGTAGAAAATTTATACCTAATCTAAGTACATTAGTAAGACCATTGTATAATAAATTAAGTAAAAATGGACAAAAATATTTTAATACTGAAAATATAAAATTAATACAAAAATTTAAAAGAATAGTTAAAGAAATAGAACCTTTAAGTTTACCTATAGATTTTTATTATAAAATAATACAAACTGATGCTAGCAGCCTAGGATGGGCAGGAATACTATTACAAAAATCAGAAAAAGAAAATACCAATGAAGAAATAACTATGTATTCCAGTGGAAAATTCAATGATTATGAAAGTAGAAAATCTAGCACAGAATTAGAAATACTAGCAATAAGAAATTCATTAAATTCTTTTCATTTATATATTCAAAATAATGAATTCACTATTAGAACGGACTGTAAGAATATAATAGAATTTTATAAAAAAGTACAAAAGAAAAACTTTGAGAAAAAGAATTCTTTTATTAGTAAAATATGGATTTCCCTTTTAGAAATAATAAGCGGAAGAGGATATAAAGCAAACTTTGAGCATATAAAAGGAAAATATAATTGTTTAGTTGCATTCTTTCAAGACTAATATCTAATTAATTTATTGCAGGATGGAAAGATACATTCCCTTCGGACCGATTTATCTTAGACAGTATCCCTCTGGTACAAATTGGACATTCAGAAGCAAGAATAATGTAGGAATCGAACAGCAATGTTTGTTAGACAATTTATGAAACAGTAGAAAACCATATGATAAGGTCAGAAATCTGAATACTTTATCTTTTTATTTTAGCCAGATTAATCAACAACTAGGCAGGTCAACATCCTCATCCTCATCCATTAATCTCTGTGACTATTGTGAAGTAATGTCTAGAACAATAAGGAGGTTAAACGAGCAGAAACAAATATTAGAAGAAAAAGTCTCTGCTTTAGAAAAAGAAAAAGAAAAATATAAGAATAGGAATAAAGAAAACTCACTTCTCTGCTTTAGAAAAAGAAAAAGATAAGAATAGGAATAAAAAAAAACTCACTAACTTCTTTTCCCCTATTATCTCTACCCAATGAGATAAAGCTAAAGATTAGACAAATGACCTATGACTCGTCAGAAAGAAAGCAAAAATTTATTATGAAATTTATAAAAGATTTAGCAACAGCCCATTATAATCATCCAGGATTATCTTTCGTATGAGAAACCTTTTACTTACCAGACATAAATTGCCAAAAAAAATATGAAACGTGTCAGCAGGTCCCATTAAAAAGAAATGGATGTCAGTGTCAATTATTATACAGCATAGTAAGATGTTGTATTAGCTTAGACAATTATAAACCTCTAGAGATAATCTTTGAAAAAGAAAAAATAGAATTGACAGCATGCCTGCTTTTAGACTATGAAATACTTTATCAGATAATGGTGATAGACCCAGACCAAACAGACATCTTTGGAAGAAAATTAGCCACTTGTATATTAAATACTTTTATAAAAGAAAGGAGAAACACAGTAGAGGCCCATATAATCAGTAAAGCTCCAGAATGGGATATGTCAGGAATCATTCCAATATACTGAAGTAAACTAAAAGAGTAATAATTAAACTAGAAAAACTCTGATATGTGCTATATGAGGTTGTAATATTATTTTTCCTTTATCTATGGTTAATCCTAAGAATTCTATCTTCTGTTTTAATAATTCTATTTTCTTCTTAGAGATTACTATATTATTTTTTCCAAAACAATCTAGTATCTTTTTTAAGTGTGTGATGTGCATAAATCTATTACAGCTGTATATTAATATATCATCAATATATACTATACAAAAATTTGAATATTTTTTAAATACTTTATCCATTCTAACTTGAAATACTTGAGATGCATTTTTTAAACCAAAAGACATTACTAACCATTCAAAAAGTCCTTCTAAACAAGTGAAGGCCGTCCATGGGATAGACTCTTGATGTAATTTTATTTGCCAAAATCCACTTTTACAATCAAATTTAAAAAAGTAACAAGCCTTTTGTATATAATTTATTAATTCTTCTTTATTGGGTATTTTATAGCTATTATCTAGAGTATTATCATTTAATCTTTTATAATTTATTACCATCATACTTTTTCCTCTTTTTTCTTCACTATAATTATTTACTATAAATGCCGGGCTTCTATGTTTACTAGTACTTGTCCTAATTATTTTTAAATCTAATAATTCTTTAACATGCATTTTACATTCTTTTCTATCCTCTAGACTATAAGCTAAATCTTGTGTTTTAATTGTAATATCCGGGTTAATAATTTCTATTTTATATTCTTCATTAGTTTGTTTTATAGGATTATTACCTATAATTTCTAACTTTTCTAGTTCTTCTATTTTTTCTTTTATATCTAAAGGCCAATTTTCACATTCGCTGCAGTATATTGATTTTTCTAGAGTGTCTAAATACGTGTTGACTTCTAGCAACTCATATTCTTTTTCTATTTCTTTATCAAAATTTTCTAATTCTTTAAAGGATTCAATTTCTATAGTCTTTTCTTTTTCTATATTAATAATTTTCCTTTCGTATGGTACTATGTTAGTTTCAAATCTAAGTTGTACAAATGTTGATTTTTTGAAGAAATTTACTCCTGTGGGGGTTATCATAATACTATCATTATTTTCTAGTATAAAGTTTAGTCCTAAAATAAATCTATGTCCACTAGTTCTATTTGATATAAATATTTGAGATAAATTATGTAATTCTCTATTTATTCTTATTGGTACATTGTTTATACATTCTGTTATTTGGATACATGTTCCATCGAATTGTTTAATATTTATAGGTTGTTTTAGTTTATTTTTATATTCTACTGGTACTAAACTATCATGTATAACACACTTATTAGCCCCTGTGTCTATCATGGCTTTAGTATGTATAGTTTCTTTTCTATATATTATATCTATGTCTATACTTATTAATTCACTACCTGCTCTATTAATTTCTGCCCTTTTTTTAATTTCTAAATTTTTATAACATATCTTACAACAATAAAATTTATCCTTTTTATATCCTATTTCGAATTTTCTTTTACAATAATTACATATTTTTCCAAAGAATGATCTACATTCTTCTAGTATTTCTATTTCTAAATCTGTTCTTTTTTCTAACATATTTATTTCTATTTCTGAATTCGTACTTTCTTCATAATTAGAGTCTGTATAACTATATATACTATCATTTTTTGATAATTCATTTATATTTAATATTTCTTCTACTTCTTTTAGATAGTCTTCTATGTTAAAGGTTTTAATCAGATTAATCCTTTTTCTTTCAGGGCATTCTGGTTTAATATGTCATTCTTTTCCACATAAAAAATATTTACATTGTTTTTTTCTTTTTAAATATTCTTTTTCCTTTATTATATGACTTATGGGCTTTCTTTTTATTAGGATAGTATTTATAAAATCTCTTAAAAGATTTTGTTTTAAAAGGTCTATGCTTTCTAAATTTTTTTATATTTTTTTACTTTTTATGTCACATCCTAAAGTAGGGACTTCGTACATGTAAGTACACATGTTCTTAAATTGTTGCTTAACTTGTTTTTTAAGTTTTTCTTCTTCACAATATTCTTGTATTCTTCCTCTTATGAATTCTATTACCGGTAGTAGAGTAGCATGATAATTAAATCCTTCTACAGTTTTACCCTTAAACCAATTTATTAATTCATCATGTAGTTTTTCTCCTAATTTTCCAGGTAATTTATCTAAAAATTTCATTATGAAATCTTGATCCAATGGTCTTCCTATTTGGCTCCAATATTTATAGAATAAATTAGTATATTCATCAAAGTATCTTAAATCACAGATTTTTAATTGTTCTAAATTTCTAATTGCTCTAATTTGTTTTATGATATCATCTTTTTCATTTATTCCAACTCCTAATATTAATTTACTAATTAAGTCTGTAAAACTTATAACTGTAATATTTGTGTCAAACTTATTTAGTTCTTCTAACATGTTTCCTTTCATCCAATCTCTCCATCCTAGATATATTTGTTTTTCATTATATCCTAAAGTACTTTCTAGATATATTAGCTTATAATTTGGATCTATAATTGTTTCTAGTACTTCCATTGAATGTCTAAGTAGATTTCTTTCCCATTCATGTACTATTCTTTTCTAGTCTTTAGGTTTTTGATCTTGTAGTTTTAAGACTAGTAAATCTTTTGCTTCAGGTAATTTTTTTCAATTTTCTAATTTTGTTTTGGCTCTAAATATTTTTTCTGCTTCTTTGTATGATAATTTACTTTCTGGGATACCTCATTTTTCTAAATATTTTTCTATTTCTGTTTTTTCACTTGTCATTTCTGGTATTTTACTAGTGTCTTGAGATGTACTAGGTTTATCTTCTTCGTTTACAAAAACTTCATATTCTTCATAGTTTCTATATCTTTCGATTTATTTCTTTAATTCTAATTTTATCTATTGGTCCATATAATCTTATCTTTTATATTATCGTAATTTATTAAAAGTTTCTATATCTAGATATTTTTGGATCTTTATTATTTCTATAATCTTATTTCTATTAATCTAATGTATATAAAATTTTTATTCTAATATTTTTAGATTCATTTTAAATACCTATATCCATATCTATATTTGGAATCTACTTTATTCTTTTCTCGTTGCTATTTTTATATTCGTCCTCCTAGTATTGCTAATCGTATTATATATTTTTCAAAAGTTTCTAAGGTATACATTGATATGCATATATTCTTATTCACTTACATTTATATCCTTCTTTGAACTTTTGTTTAACTTCTTTATTTTATTCTATTAATATTTTTATTCCGATTATTTATATTTATTTTCTTATTCCTTTCTTTCTTTTCTTAATGTGTGCTATTTTCTATTTTATAAATTTTGTTTCCTAAAATTTAATATTTTAAGTTTCTAAATATTAAAAGATAAACTCCATTCAAAAACCTTAATTTCAAAATAAAGCGAACTTTTAAGGAGTTTCCATAAATTTATCTTTATTAATAATATTTTGTAAATGAGTACTTTTACTTATATTATATAAAACTGTGTAATATTACTATTCATTATTACTTTTAGCTTAATAAATAATTATAGAAATGGAAAGTGAGTGAGAAATAAAGGAGGCGCGAGGTATGAGGGAGGCTAAGAGTGAAGGAAAATTCAGAAAAGCATGGTGTCTTTTAGCCATGCTTATTTATACTACTAAAAAGCAGATATGTACAGTGATCACTTCTGTCTTTTGCGTGTGCTGGATGATCACAGTAAACCCGTGAATTTGCTGTCGTTTATGACAAAGTGATAAGGTGGTCCTCAGCTTTTCTTTATCTAAAGTAAATTGCTTTACTTTAGATAAAGTAGTGATTGAAGGGACCTTAGGGTTCTATCATGTTTTCGATGTTATGCAGCTCTTCATCATCTAGATTTGGCCACAATTGATTATTCATTTCTTGAGTATAGGAAGGCTCTTGTTCTTGCCCTAGTTCCTGCACATATTCTATTTGATATTTGTCTGCTAACTTAGTGTGTTTCGTCCATGACAGGAAATGCTCTTTAAGCAGGCTTTGCTTAGAGTAAATCTTTTGGTGAAAGTCTTCAACTATTAAATTATATTTTATCTTTTTATAATGATCTTTGTCGAATTTCCTTCCAATAATTCTGCTCATCCAGTGAGTGATTTGGGTGTCTAGTGAAAATTTTTCACAATTCCACATTTGCTCATAGTAGAGTGTCGGTTTGTCTTTGTGAGCTTTAATGTAGATAAAGTGCTGAGCTGGAATGATTCCTGACAGATCCCATTCTAGAGCTTTACTGATTATATAGGCCTCTACTGTGTTTGTCCTTTCTTTTATAAAAGTATTTAATATACAAGTGACTAATTTTCTTCCAAAGATGTCTATTTGGTCTGGGTCTGTCATTATTATTTGATAAAGTATTCCATAGTCTAAAAGCAGAGGTGCTGTCAATTCTATTTTTTCTTTTTCAAAGATTATCTCTAGAGGTTTATAATTGTCTAAGCTAATACAACATCTTACTATGCTGTATAATAATTGACACTGACATCCATTTCTTTCTAATGTGACCTCCTGACACGTTTCATATTTTTCTTGGCAATTTATGTCTGGTGAGTGAAAGGTTTCCCATATGAGAGATAATCCTGGATGATTATAACGGGCTGTTGCTAAATCTTTTATAAATTTCATAATAAATTTTTGCTTTCTTTCTGACGAGTCACAGGCCATCTGTCTAATCTTTAGCTTTATCTCATTGGGTAGAGATAATAGGGGGAAAGGAGTTAGTGACTTTCTTTATTCCTATTCTTATCTTTTTCTTTTTCTTTTTCTAAAGCAGAGACTTTGTCTTCTAGTATTTGTTTATACTCGTTTAACCTCCTTATTATTCTAGACATTACTTTACAATAGTCACAGAGATTAATGGATGAGGATGAGGATGCTGACCTGCCTAGTTGTTGATTAATCTGGCTAAAATGAAAAGATAAAGCATTCAGATTTCTGACCTTATCATAAGGATTTCTACTGTTCCATAAATTGTCTAACAAACATTGCTGTTCGATTCCTACATTATTCTTACTTCTGAATGTCAAATTTGTACCAGAGGGATACTGTCTAAGATAAATTGGTCCGAAGGGAATGTATCTTTCCATCCTGCAATAAATTAATTAGATATTAGTCTTGAAAGAATGTCAGCTAAAGAATTATCTTTTCCTTTTATATGCTCAAATTTTGCTTTATATCCTCTTCCGCTTATTATTTCTAAAAAGTAGTTGGTTTTCAAACTCTGTCCATAAAACAATTTTCTTTGACACTTCTTTATAGTTTAACAAGTCAAGAATTTGTTCATTTTATGATTTGTTAACATCTGACACTTCTAACATTTCTTGTACTTCTCACGTTATGATTTCTCGATTGTCTTGTCATTACTAGAGCTTTGTATTGACTGTAAGGCCTTGTATGGTACGCAGGATAGGAAAAAAATTTGAAAAAAGCTGGGATTATAATAGTACTATCCTGTGTTTGGTGGTGTCAAGATAAAAAATTGGATTACATATATTGGTGTTTGATGAATGCTGGATAAGATTACTCCAGATATAGAATTAATATTTAAATTATTAAAATATAATTTATATTTTAATAATTCAAGTTATAGACAAAATTTATAATAAACTAATCTATATTTTATAAATGGTTAAATTAAAGTTTAAATTAAGGTGTAAATTAATTTACAATTTTTTATTATTATTACAAAATTAAATTATGAATTATTAAAAGTATATTTTCATAATTTAACTCTTAATTTAATCTTTGATAAAATATATAATATTGATAGCAGGTCCATACTTGCGGGGAATTGAAGTTTCTATTTGTGAACGGGTAGTTAATTATAAAATTAAAACATAACATATAAATATTTATCTCAATCACATGTATATAAAATTGACAGAAATGTTATTATGAGTGACGTCGCTCATAATACCCTACACGACACACGGAAAAACTTCACACCGCGTTAACTTTTTCGAAGACTTTGCAAATTTTTTTTTGAATGCCTTCTCGGTAGTGATAATGAGATCTCTCTACTACTAGTGCGAAGGCATGTAATGAACCAATCTTGTCTTCTCGCTAATATTAGCGAGATCTCGCTACTATTAGCGAGAAGGAAAGATTGTTTCATATAAAAACATGTTTGCCTTCTCGATAGTAGCAGCGAGAAGGTATGTAAAGAACCAATCTTACCTTCTCGCTAATAGTAGTGAGATCTCGTTACTATTAGCTAGAAGGTAAGATTGGTTCTTATAAAAACATGTTTGGCTTTTCGGTAGTAGTAGCGAGATCTCTCTACTACTAGCGAGAAGTTATGCAAAATTGATTCTTATAAAAATATATTTGCTTTCTTGGTAGTAGTAGCGAGATCTCTCTACTACTAGCGAGAAGTTATGCAAAATTGATTCTTATAAAAATATATTTGCTTTCTTGGTAGTAGTAGCGAGATCTCTCTACTACTAGCGAGAAGGCATGTAATAAACCAATATTGCCTTCTTGCTAATAGTAACGAGACCTCGCTACTATTAGTGAGAAGGCAAGATTGGTCTCGTTACTATTAGCAAGAAGGCAAGATTGGTTCTTATAGAAACATATTTGCCTTCTTTGTGGTAGTAGCGAAATCTCTCTACTATTTATGAGAAGGCATGTAATGAACTAATTTTACCTTCTACCTATTAGTAGCGAGATCTCTCTACTATTTGCGAAAAGACATAATGAAAACATATTCCCTTCTCGCTAGTAGTAGCGAGATCTCTCTACTACTAGAGAGAAGACATTATTTTCTTATCCAATGAAATCCCATGAGTAGGGGTGGGACAAGCTAATAGTTAAAAATTTGGGAAAAAAATTATATAAGATTTCTTATCCAGAATTGCTTTTGGCTTACCAAATATATTGAAAAGAAATGTGGGATATACTTTCCTATCTCATCACATCTTTTTCCAGGTGCCAAACAAGATCTAAAAGATCAAATCCATAATAAAAAGACTTAAAAACTGTGCATCATATTTTATAGAAGGGATACGTGATGAGATGGAGGCGGCCGGAGACAACATATTTGGACTCACCATGCTGGTTAAAATAAAAAATATATACATGTATGGATCTAGATAACCTGTCCTCTATCCTATTTCTTTCCATGTCGACCCAATTACAACTTGACGTGACACGTGTTTATTAATTGACACACGGAAAAAAAAAAAAAACTAATAGTCGGTACTTGTCAAATTCTAAGTGGGAGGATAAAATAGAGAAGTGATATGAATTCAAATGTATGACCTGAAATTAAGTACCAAAAGATGGCCGGGACTTGATTAATCAAGAAATATTGTCACATAACATTCTAGGAACAAAAGATTGAGATAAAAGCAATTATATTGTTCTTTTACTCTGAGGAAAAGAAAAAAAAAACCTATTTTAATTGTTTATTTATCTGTTTGTACTTCTGCTTTAAGGCTATATTATATATATATATATATATATATATATTTAATGTCGTAATACTTCAAAATTTATATTGAATTTGCATGCTAATGCGCTCCTTGGACATAAGAATGACATTGATGTTAAACTATGCTATGTTAAATCCCTATCTCTTTTAAGTTTATGCAATTTATTATGTACTATATGTGGTTGTTAAAGTAATGTTGCTCTTATTGGCGTAAAAGAGTAGTTGATCACAGCATATAGCAATTAGTGGAGACCAAGTGCCACTATATCGACGAAAAGGACGATAGAAGAGTTCCTGATCGTCTTCATTAACATTGATTAAGGAGCAACTACCCTTTGTGTTTTTGGTATTCCCATTTTATGTAACTGAAGAAACCTCTTACATTTTATATTAAATCGATGTTATCAGATAGAGCATATCTATTGCTTTTATGTGTAAATAGAGAATTGCTAGGGCTGATGAAAGTTTAATTAATTATCTTTGCTACATCATTTAAAAAAAAAAAATAGAAATGAATTTTTATTTACTCAAATTTGTAGACAAATCAGCTTCTAGAAAAAGAGTCGCCAGTTTAATTCATCTTCCATCTATGTCACAAAATTCTCTATAGATAAAGCAAATCTGGCCAATTCATGAGCAACCTTATTAGTTTTTTTAGAAGTGAAAATACAAGAAAACTGAGTAAATCATTTTAACCTATATCTTATTTCTTCAACTGAGAAACACTCTGCTACTAAAAGACAGTCATTATCTAAAATAACGTTAAAGGCAGATTTGACATCAGTTTCTATTGTACTGCCATAAAAACCAACTTCTATGTAGAAATTAATAAATTCTCTTAAGGAGATAGCAATTGGGGAATTGGCTTCACCATATCAGCAACCACGTAGCCAACATATTTCCATCGCCACACCAACAGACCCTTTCATAGTAGATATTGCACCATCTACTTTAATTTTATAAGAATCAATCACAGGAGGTTTCTAAACTTTTTGAGGAGGACGATCAATCACAGAAAATTTAATTTGAGAGACTGCAATAGAATCTCTATATAAACCTACAGCTCTCTCAATTACAATTATATCTGACAACACATTGTTACCATGCGAAATTGGATTTCAACTATTCCAAACACTCCAATATAAAATTGCAAACCACTCCACTTGAAAACTTGAAAAATGTTTATGAACCCAGTTTAAAAAGTCAGCAAACAAAGGAACATTTACTGACCTTAAAAGTTCAGAAAACCCAGCAAGTTGTCAAATTCTCTTTGCAAGCTTTACAAAGTCGGAGAGCATGAGTAATACTTTCAGATCCTTTTTTACAAGTAAAACAACAAGAATCACAAGTCACTTTCCCTTTTAACAAGGCAGTAGCATAAAGAAGTGATTCATGGCAAACTCGCCGATGAAAACTCTTTATTCTATTAGGGATTTACAGCTTCCATATACAACCACCAATTATTAGACAAAGAGTCAGTACTTTCACCTTTAGGCGGTTTATTTGCAAGAAATATTGCTGCCCAATAACGTGAACGCATTGAGTAATATTTAGTGTAATACCGAGCTGTCCTATCCCCCCTTTCCAATCCACCTACCAGAATATTCAACATTGTTTGCACACCTTCTGGAACAAAACAATCAGTAATCAATTGCACATTCAAAACACCAGAAGCGGAAAGAATATCAGCTACCTTTGCATTCTCTCCAAGAACTTTAGGAGACATAATTTGCTTAGAGAAAGATCTTGGTAGCCATTTTTCTTTATAAACACTTATTTTTTTACCATTACCCATACGCCAAATACAACCATGTTTCAAAATTTCACGGCCCTAGAGCAAACTACGTTAGAAATGAGATGGTTCTCTACCCAAACTCGCCTCCATGAACAAAGAATTAAGAAAATACTGTCTTTAAAATCTTCCCAGCAAGACTGTCAGGAAATTTAAGCAACCTCCATCCCTGATTTGCAATCAAAGCTTTGATTAAAGTCATCCAAAGATCTACCATACCTCCCTTTGACTTTGGCTGGCAACAAAGATTTTCCCAGCTAACCCAATGCAAACCGCGCTTATCCCCAGTAGAGCCCTACCAGTATCTCCCCATCAAGCCATTCAACTCATTAAAAAGCAATTTAGGTAATCTAAACACGCTCATATGGTAAGTAGGAATAGATTGACCAACAGCTTTAATAAGAATTTCTTTCCCACCTGTACACAATAATTTCTCCTTCCAACTACCGAGTTTCTTCAAGACCCTGTCCTTAATTGCTCTGCAATAACTTGCTTTCTCCTTGCCAATTTATATTTATAAACCAAGATTTTTATCCTGTGCAGAAGACCTAGAAATCCCAAACAAATCTTTAATTACATTCGCTACTACATCTTCAAGGGTTGGAATTTACACATCCTCCAATTGTCATGTGATAATTAAAGAACCCAATACAACTAATTAACTTATTGCATAATTAACGTGCTGTAATTAAAGAATGATGTTGAAGGATTTGTTTTTATGGGATTACCGAATTTAATTAAAAATTAATTAATTAAATGGTAAAGCACAAATTAAAGAAATCACATAAAATTTTTTTTATGTGGTTTAGAATTTCTACTCTATGGGGTCATATTCAGATCATGAACAATCCATTAAGTTATAAATGATTACACACACCAAATGGACTTAAAAAACAAAAGACAATATCTTTATATTGCCGCCACTATATTGAATCGCTTTGATGGCCTTGTTCAGCAAGCACCGCTTGTCTTCGCTGTCGCAGACATTGAACTACCTTCAAGTATGCAAATGAACTTCTCTCGAAGCAATTTGATTTTTCCCCCGAAGAACTCTCACAAAAATCTCAACAAAGATATCTTTAAATAAAGTTCACATACAAGATGCTAAATAAAAATAGTTTGAGCACAAAAATATTTTTCTGCAACTTGTAATATATTATAGCATCACAAAAACAACTTTTGTAAAAATATTCTATTAGAAACAAAAAATGCACGTTCTACTCATACAAAAAGCTTGCACACAGAAAAACAACGTGAGAAGGCCTTTTTATAAAACAAAATTTTGACAATTTCTATTTTAGGAAAAAGATAATTTTTCAAAATAAAGAATAATTATATGATTTAACTATAAAAAAAAACCCAAACCAATAAGATAATAAAGAATATCAGATAAAAATAAACATTACTATCTTTCTTGAATTGCTATCAAAATCCAATCTTTTCAATTATGCTCTTCACGTGTAAAACTCCAGCAGTAGATTTTTTCAACTTTCTAAAACTCTACCGAATTCCAATAATAAAATCATAAATTACAACTCAAACCTAAATATCAGAATACAAAATAAATAAATCTTTTACAATTATCTTAAATGAAATATAACAAAGAGATTGTTCAATTTTGACTTTTTGGATTAAAATGATGTTGCCATAAAATGCCAATATTAAAAAGCTAACAATCTCCCCCTTTGGCATTCTTTTGGCAAAACATCTATATAGACCTTAGACACATACGAACAATCAAATCACAGAGCTATACGGCTTGAAACACAACATAAACAAGGATTAGTATAAGAGAGTGTAAGAAGTAATAAAACAAATTAGTAGATGTAAAAAGTCAAAATAACACAATATTACAAAATGACAAACCAACCAAGTTTGCATCAAGTCATCTTCCCCTTTATTGTGCATCATCTCACTATTTATCTCCCCTTTTTTGACAAAAGATTCAAAGGACACTAGTAAACTTGTAAAAAGTCAAGAACATATAGATTAAAAAGTAAAAACTACAAACTAAAGTTCAGCACAACTGGGTTGAAGAATAGCATTTATATTACAACATCATTCAAATTATATTGCAACATCACCTGTGATATTTACTCCCCCTTAGATTAATCAAACTTTGCTCCCCCTGAGTCAGAGCACCTTCTTGATCTTGAATTCTTTAACATGAATGACCTTATAACATTTGCAATAAACAAAGTAAATATCAACATGTCAAGAGAAATTCCAATCGACTTTCAACCACATATCAACTAAACAAAATCTAAAATATATTGCTATATAGCAAAGAACACATAGGATGAACAAATACAAAAATAATTCGTGACAAACTTAGATTAAAACACACAAATAAAGGAAAAAAATGCAATCAACACTGAAAGTTTTTTTTTCTAACATTTAACTTTACTTAAAACAATATGTAAAAATCAAAATACAAACTTTAATCACTTCTATCAAATAAAAATTAGGAAGATTTGAACAGTGTGTGTGTGCATCAATTGTTTCAAAAATTCCTCCTTAATTTTTTGTCAGTAAAACTATAGTTTTCAAAAAATTGAAAATAGTTGGCCAAACTAACCTAGTCATCTTGATCCCCAATAAAGTTCATTTAAGTCACAGGCATATGTGTGTGAAATAATTTTACAAAATGTTTTTCTTTCCTTTACTGCCTTTCTTTTTTTTTTTTTAATACAAACTTTTGATTTTGTATCCACAGTCAGTAGCTTTCACTCTAACACTAAGACAACCCTCTTCTCATGGTAGATTATTCGCTACATATTGGTGATACATATGTTCAAATTACTCATGGATAGCTTTACACAACAGTGTAGGTAGCCTTTTTAACTATAGGGTTTGAACACTTTTCATATCATAGATAGGATACGAATCTAGGTAAACAGTCAAGGTTCAATTCAAGAATTCTCAACTAAAGTTGTATCCACCTAAAAAAAATCAATTTAGAATCAAGAAAGCATTGTTATTGTCCACAATATATGAGTTCAAATTTAGCTAATCAAAATTTGCATAAAGCTTTCAAGTTCATATGTTGATATTTGTAAATTGTAAGTAGTAAAGTTAAACTAAACATATGTGAATAATGACAGTTAAAGCAAAGAGAGAATACACACAAAATGATAAAGAAAAACTAAATGAAGCACAAACCACAAATGTTTATCAAAGTAACAACATAAGATGCATCAGGACATTTGGTAAAACTTGCAATAATCTTGCTCTCAACCAAAATTCATTAATCAAATTCTTCTTTATAGTCTTAGTCTTGCTCAAGAAAGTAAACCAAACAAAACTTAGCATGTTAACATACCTTTGACATGAGGCTTTTCTATCTTTGAAATTGCATATGATGAGATCAATGTTATATCTTTTCTCACCTCTGGAAGATGATTCGTTTGTGATTGGAGTATTAAAACTGGTTGTTGAAACCATATTATTAAACTGTCTTTGTTCTGTAGAAGCTGATTTTGTTGTAACATCATAATAATCTGCTGCAACATCAAATACGAAATTTGGTATATTTTCAAATTCACCAAAATCTTCATATTGTTATCTACCAAGTTTAGTGACACCATGCTCACTTCCTGTATCCAAGAATATATTCAAAATGTAAGGATGAATCAATATATAGCAATTATCCAATGATCTTGATCCTTCTAAAATACAGGTTTTAAATTTATCAAAAACTTGACATTTATTTTGTGTAAGGTTCACCAAAATATCATTATCATAAATTTGACTTATATTAAGTAAGTTGGCTTTAAGTCCCTTAGCATATAAAACATTCTCAAGCAGTGGAAATCCATCCATGTCGAGAATTCCTTTTCTACTATTTTGCCCTTGACACCATCACCAAATGTCACACGGCCATCCAAACATCTTTGGTAGCTCATCAAAATAATTTTGTCACCTGTCATATGACTAGACCAACTACTATCAAAATACTAAGAGTTAGTAGCACACGCTCTTAAAGAATTATAAGCAACAAAACACTTATAATTCGACTTCCTAACCCAAATCTTATTGATTATTTTATCTTTTAGCTCAATTTTGATTTTTAGGAGCATTTTTTGGTTTTGACATTATGTTGTTATTCAACAAATTCGGGAGTCTATAATATCTAGGTCAAATATGACCTTTAACATTACAGAAATGACAAACAAGAACAAATCTCTTTAAATTTACCTTATGAATTTAATGAAGAAATAATATACTTATCTTTGGCTGCATTGAACTCATTTGGGATTTTTGACTTCACAAAAACTATTTTTGAATTTGAAGCTTCTCCATTAATGAAGCAAATCCCATGGTTGTTACCACTTGGCTTCTTAATTGTCAGTATTTTATCGTACTTGCATTTATCATCTTCAAATACTTATTACTATTATCAAGTTCCAACCTCAATTGAGTAATTTTTTTTTTCACAACAACTTGAGCTTCCAAGTCAAAAATTATTTTCTTTGATTCTTTTTTAAATTTTAACAAGTTTGTCACCTGTTCATTCAAAGATTTGTTAACATTATATATTTTAAGACACTTGAGATGAATCTCATGATAAGTTCTTTGAAGCATTTTTGCATCTGGATCTCATAATCGTCATTGTCATCTTCTTTTGAATCACTCTCTGTTGCTGTGATGTTGTAACATCCACTAGATGATGTTGTAACTTCCATTTTTAATACCTGCATATCAGATTTTGAGATTCAGACAAAATATTGAAAGCAACATAATTACTTACGTGATCTTCATCATCTGGTTGAGTCCCTTCTGATTCTTCATCACTTTATGGTGTATTCATAGCCTTTGACTTTTTCTTAAGTGTATTTACACATTCAGCTTGAATATGTCCAAAACCATCACATTCCCTGCACTAAATACCTCTATTTTTTATTATTATTTTAAGAGACTTACCTAATTCTTCTTTACCATAAGAGTTTTCATCTACTTCACGGCTTTGAGCTTCTGTTTGAAATGCAATTATTTATTTTCCCTTTTTTAACTTTTCAAATTCATTTCAAATATTTGTAGAGATCCTATTAACTCTTCTACCTTGAGTTCATCAACATCCTTACTTTCCTCAATAGCTGTTACTTTTGCTTGAATTCAATTTGGTAAAGATCTTAAGATTTTCCTAACCAGTTTTGTCTCTAAATATTTTTCACCTAATGCAAAAAATTCATTAGAAATATCACATAATTTTGAACTAAAATCAACAATACATTAATCATTATGCTTTTTTAGATTTTCAAAACTATAGGCAAGTATTTAGAGTTTAGATCTTTTCACTGCATTAGTTTCCTAATGGGAAACTTAAAGAATATTCCAAGCCTCCTTTGCTGATTCACATATTGAAATCAGTTTGAATTGATTCACATCTATAACATTGAAAATTGCATTTAAACCTTTTGAATTAAGGTTGGCTAATTGATGGACCATGCTTCTTTAGGTTTTGAAATTGTTTTATCTCCTTAATTTATGGTAGGATGATTCTAACCTGTCAAAATAGACCACCAAGCCTTCTCATCAATGAATTTCATGAAGGCCTTTATTCTAGCTTTCCAATCAAAGTAGTTTGTCCCATCCAACGTTGGTAGACATACTACAGATCCTCATTCTCTCAGAAAATTTATTCTTGAGAATCTGAAGAAAAAGAAAAAACAATGATGTTGTAATAGAATTTTTACTGATGTTATAAAAAAAATGCTAGTTTGCAAAAATACAAAAATCAATAAAAAATGACTCTAACAAATCATTTTCCCAAAATTTTTCACCAATAAAAACATTGGTGACCTGCTCTGCTCTGATAGCAATTGAAAGGCTTGTTTTTATGGGATTACCGAATTCAATTAAAAATTAATTAATTAAATGGTAAAGCACAAAATAAAGAAATAGCACAGAGAAATTTTTACGTGGTTTAGAATTCTTACTCCACAGGGTCATGCTCAAGCCATGAATAATTCGCTAAGTTATAAATGATTATACACACCAATTGCACTTAAACAACAAAAGACTTACTATTTGTATTGACACTACTATGTTGAATCGCCTTGATGGACTTGTTCAGCAAGCACCATTTGCCTTCATCATTGCAGACATTGAACTCCTTTCAAGTATGCAAATGAACTACTAAAATTAACAATTCGTGTAGTCAAAGTAACCAAACCAAAAGGAGTAGCCATACAAGCTATAAACTCCTAATGACTATCTTGAGCATGGCAAACAACACCTTATGGATTCGGAAGAGTACCCTAAAAAGCAGTAGTATTCTGAGCTTTCCAAATATACCAAAGTGTGTAATAGAGCAAACTAATTCGTGAACCACCTTCCTTTCGAGCACCACCCTCCTATTTGTCTCGTGAAAAAAAAAAAGAAAAAAGAAGAAAATATTTTGAAACCACAAGAGAAAAGGAGTATCAAATGAAACACAGAATCCAAATTGAGAAGTAAACCACATAGTATGAACCCATGAACATTGAAAGAACAAATGATCCAGAGTTTCTTAAAAGTTTTTGCAAATAAGACAAATGCCATCAATTTTTATGTCACTGAAATAAATTAACTCAAGTAACTAAAGCACTTTCCACACAAAATGACATATTTGAAGAACTATTTCAATGGTCCAAATCTTTTTCCAAAGCAAGGGTGGAGGTTGGGTTTAGGAAGAAGCACTAGAGGAACTTCCATATATATCAAGAATTTCTCAATAGTATATTGTAGCAAGATTTAACTGTCAGAGCTCCGTCTTTGGAAAAAGGGCAAATAAGGTGATCTCTTAAGCCCAACTTTGATATAGGAATAGAGATAACTTTAGCAAGCACTAAGGATGGAAACAGATAGTGCAACTTATCACTAGACCAACTTAAAGTGTTCTCATATATGAAATATAAGACTTTGGAAATATTTGGTGTAGAGAAATCATCCCATTGGATACCATCAGGACCTTAATTATCAAGCCACAAGTTGATCGACTTCCCATTACCCACCCGCCACCATGCATGTTGCATGAAAATATCATAGTCATGCTAGATACTTTTCGAAGCCCAAGATGTGTGGGAACAATGTGAAGCTTTAAGAAAACTAGAGCCGATGAAGTAAATACCCTTTACAACACAAACCCAAAGAGCATGTGGTTGAAAGTAAAACCACCAGGCTTGTTTTGCTAGAAATGAGGAATTAAACAGAGCAAAATCACAAAACCCTAATCCACCAAATGTCTTCAATTTCTATCTTGGCCATTTCCCCACCAAAATTGATTAATGGTAGATGTCAACTCTACACATAGGAACTTAGGCAATTGGAAATTACCATAGTGTACAAAGGAATTGACAAGACTACAGATTTAATCAAGATCTCTTTACCCCCATGCAGAAGTAATTTTCCTTTCCACCCAACTATCTTGTTGAGAATACGTTACCACAAACCAACATAAAGATGTCATCTAGTCTTGTTGTACTATGAAAGGATACCAAGATATTCGTCAGAGTCACGAGAACAAGAGAATTGGAGCAGATCACACACCATCTAATGACCAAAAGAAGTATATTAACACTAAAAAACACACTTGATTTCAAAAAATTTATCACCTGATATAAAGGAAGATAATAAAGGTTGAGAGAGCCTTTAAGCTCCATACATTTCAATAACGAGGTTTTAAGGAAAACAAAGCTGCCATTACCAAAAAATAAATGCAAAATAAATGGACAAGCATGGGCCAGTTTTAACCCTTTTAAATTATTATTCATAGCATTTCTCCTAAGCATAAATGATAGAGCCTCTGCAATAAAGATAATTAAGTAAGGTGATAAAGCATCACCATGTAGCTAACCATGCCCTAGAGAAAAACTTGTATGAGGCTTCCTATTTAAAAGAACACAATAAGTAACTATGGTAATACACTGCAAAATTAAGTGCCCTGAATGCAAGCTAAAGCCCATTCGAAGAAGCAAGCATCAAAGAAAATCCTATTCAATACGATCATAAGCCTTAGACATCTCAGTCTTTAAAACAATATCATAGTCATTCCCATATTTTTGTTGTTTCTGAGTATAGAATACCTACATAATGAAGATATTATCTTATATCTGATAACCTTCTATAAAAGCTCCTTGGTTTTTAGAGATCAAACCATGAAGTAATTTTTTTACCCAATTCACCAGAACCTTTGACATGACCTTACAAGTGAAATTGTACCAACTGATAGGATGAAATTGAGAAATTTCTTCAAGTGCTGAAACTTTTGGTATAAGAGCAATGGGAGTGTAGTTAAACCAATGCAGTAAATGGCCATTTTGGAAAAAGTCATGAACTAGCCTAAGAAAATTTTCCTCAAACAGCTATCAATTAGAGAGATCAAATGACCTTGAAAAACCATCTGGCCTTTGAGCCTTTCTCCCTCCCCAAGAAATAGTAGTAGCTCGTATTTCTTCTTTATTGACCAAAGCAAGGAGGCTAGCATTCATCTTAATCGAAACATACACATCTATCGCAAATAAAGCAGGTTCAAAATCTCACGGCCAGTGGTTTGATCACCTTAACCTAAATACCTTGATAATTTCTAAGCCATAAAATCCTATTCCAATTGCGACCTTGTAAAATGGTTGATGAACCTCCATTATATTGTTTTTATTTGAATTTATATGTAATTATTTTATGTTTGAGTTTCTAGAATTGACTTAATGATATGTATTTTGCATGCAAGGTTAATTTGAGTAGATGTGAAGGACTTGGCTAGAAATCATGAAGAGGAATTGAGATAGTCAAGTTAGGTGCAATGTATGGCCCCTAACATTGGACCTGACAAGTTACCAAAGAGAAGCCCAATTCCCACGAGGCCAGTACATGTCAAGTGTAATTATAGGTTCAAAGTCAGGTGCTTGACATGCATCATGGAAGTACGCATAAGAACTGGACGAGCAAACTCGTGTTTGTCAGCTAACAATTCAAGCCTATGTCAGGTGCCAACTTGGTACGACAATGATCAGTGGTAATTTTATAATTTTAGGGTTTTAAGTGTTAGACAAGTAAAGTTAGGATTTGGTTATAAATAAACATTTTTGTAGGTTTAGGAGGACGAAACATACAATAGCAATTTTTTATTATTGATTACGGCTTTGAGGATTATGAATTACTAAATTTTTGGTCTCAGATAGGAGTTAATTTTTATTATTAATTGTTCATGTGTGAGATCTGAATATACAATTCTTTAATTAATTCAATTAATTCTTTAGTCAATATTCTTAATTATTTTTAATTATATGTGATGATATTCTGGATCTAATATTATTGTATGTAATTGAATGCATGCTAAATTAGATCTGAGTCGTACTCTGATTCTAATTATCTGTAGAAATTTGGGGAAAATAGTATAGATTAAAATTCTACAATTTTTTTTTGTAGGGTTTGTCTAATTTTGGCTATCATTCTAGATCATAATGCAATTCTAAGTTGAATTGGTTCATGCTGATTCTGAATAATTTAGGATTAAGAATTAATCACAAATTATTCAACATTAAATAAAGATTGCAATAGATTAGTTATACTGTTTATTGACACCAAAGTTAAAGGATTGTTTGATAATTAATTTGATTTCTTTTTGTTAATGATCACATGTAATTAATAATACTAAATTACTCTAAATCAAGATTATGTTTAATTGATTGTTCAATTCAATTTACCCTACTTTACTTGTTTACTGATTTAAAATATTTGTATCTCCAAAACCCCCCATTTTATTTCTATTATCCTAATTGATTGATTAGAATAGAATTAAGATTGTCTGTTAGACCAGTCCTTGTGGGTATTACCTGAACTTACTACTACTATGTGTTTGGTAATTTCATTTATTTAGCTTTGGTGTGACACGACTAGACCATCAATGGTTACATAGAAAAAGGCTGAATTGCGATCACCATAATAAAGCCAATTTATACGCGACCGTTAGCCCCAGTAAACCTTCTCCTAGTTCCATATAGTAGCTAATTCCAAATTTAATCTCCGTTTATTTTCTAGATATAAAGGTTGTGAGGGCAATAAGTTAAGTGAACTAGTTCCTCCTTAATTTTTTGAATTCTCAATCTTTGATTGCCACATAGTGAATGACTCCAAACTCCTACAACATGCCTACAATTAATTAATTTATAGACAAACCTCTAAGTAATAGATCCTGAAACTTCTGTAGTCTAACTTCTTTCTACAACAGATTTATAGTATTCTTCAAGAAACCACTTTTACTCAAACTTAAAGAGTCTATTTACAAAGACTTGCGGTGGAAAAAAAACTAGTGGTGTAACACCCCCTTACCCACGCCTAGGTTCCCGAGTAAGGTGTGATTATCATTTTTTTTTTAAATTTGATTTGATTAAAACCTTTTGAACAAAAACACAATACAATTAGAGACTTTTCTTTACTCTTTGAGACTATTTTTCAACCCACACCCAAAAACAGTAATACTTTAAAATAAAATAAAGTTTACACACCCACACAGCAAAGGAAAATGTAGTATTTAAAAATACATAATATCATTGCCCAAAATATAACAAACCAAATGCGAAAGAATAGTACACTATGCTGCGCCCTCCAGTCCACACCCCGCCAAGCTCTACTGTTCGGCTTTGCACGTACCAGTCACATAGGACAGACAATTGTGAGTGAAAAACACTCAGTAGGCAACCATATACAAATGCAAATGCCATGTCATGTAGTGTATTTCTATACATATAAAATTATTATTTTTTCCTCTTTTACTTTTCAGTCGAAAATCCACTCTTATTCCGCATTTCATGTACAAAACACCACACCTCTGTGGTATGCAGATGAACCACCATTCTGGGAGACCCACCGCTATGTGTGGTCAGTGATTCACAGAGCGACTAAAATTAGGGTTTTAACCATGCACCTCATCGTGCAACCAATTTTCAAAAACACAAACCCATAGGGAAAAATCTTTCATTTCATATAAAATAATAAACCACCAAAATTGCTCTATGCAAATGCATGCTCATGCCACAATACACAAATAAAGCCAAGTAATACAGTGAAACACATAATTACCAACTGTCCTATTCCAATAGCCGTAATTACCGAAATGCCCCTATTCAATTAGCGATTATAAGTCGCTCAACCATACTGATGTAATTACCGATATGCCATTGGTCATGTCAGAAATTACCAATATACCCCTAAAGTAAATAGAAAATTATCAAAATACCCCTCAATAGACATATGGTTAATTACCATTCTACCCTCGATAAAACAACAGAATTAATAAATTCCATCAACATACGCATTTACAACACAAGTATAAACACATATATAAATAAATACTTATATGGAAATATACACACATAAATACACATTCATGTACACATATCCATATACATAAACACATATACACACACCCATATATGTATACACATTTTATATATACATATATATGTACACAAATATAATTTACATATATACATAATCACATATACACATACATATAAATACATATATAAAATACGCACATATAAATATATACTCATATACACATATATATACACAAACACGTATATACACACCTATATATGTACACACGTATTTTATACACATATACATGTATACGAATACGATTTATACATACACATAATTATATATATATATATATACATATCTCCATGTATAAAATACTCACAAATTTATATATATTAACTTAACACTCCATTTAATATGTAAAGTATTATTTTTATACATAAACCTCTACAAAATATACTTGTATATTTAATAAATATATATATTTTATAAAATATATATATATATATATTTACTATTACACAAACACATGTGTAATTAATTCTATTTATGCAAATGTAAATAATAGTAACTGAAAATACTTATATGTATATTAAATAATAAATAGCAATTTAATATATGTATATATATATATGTATTAAAATAACTTAGAAATTAGAAAAGACCTTAATACCCCTCAAATTTTAAATATTTTCAACTCTACCCCTCTTGTGGAAAATAACAAAAATACCCCCAATAATTTTAAAAATTCCATCTATGGCCCTACATGTCAAATGACCAAAATGCCCTTGACCTTTTTATGAAATTCTATTTATGTCCGTTACATGCAAATGATAGAATTGTCTATGGCCGTTCCTTCCTACAATGGAATTAAATTCAAACCACCATCAATTCAAACCAACCAATACACATGGAATTAAATTCAAGCCACCATCAATTCAATGATTCCAAGCCTAAACACATCCAATTAACCAATAAACATACATAGATTTGCAATAAAATGAAATGGGTATAGTTGCCTACCTTGATTTAAGCAAATAAGCCTCCAAAACCCCTTTGGAAAACCAATCTATCCTTCCCAAAATGCTCTCCAAGCAGCCGGCCCCTCACTTCACTTGAAACTTTCTAAATTTTGCAACTTTTCACTTTTTTTCACTCTCTTAAATTTTCTCTCTCTCTAACTCTAGCTTGCAAATGAAAAGCAAAACAATTGAAATGCTTAAAAGTGATAAAATTGCTAATTGCTATCTCTCTTTTTTTTAATAATAAAATACAATAAAGTAAAGATATTTATATATATATATATATATTATTTAAATAAATAAAATTGTAAAGCAAAAGTGGGAGTGTCAGCCATGAAGCATTAAATTCCCAATTGCCAACTCTTTTTATCAATTAAGTAATTATATAATAAAATAAAGTAAAAGATATTATTAAATATATTAATATAATAGTGAATAGTGAAAGTCAACCATGGTCAAATCGGGACCAAGGGCAAGATGGGTAGAAAAAGTCCCACGACTCCTCATAGGATAGTCTCGGTCCTTAAAAAATTCCTGGGGAACTCCGAAACTGCTTGTTTTGGTGAAAAAGGCAAAACCGTGATTTAACTGAAAATGCGTCCGGAAATCAACAATTTTGAAAATAAATGAGATTATTACAAGTGAGCTATGATTAGACCCAACAGCCGGCGGTACATGAGTGTAGGAACTGGGAAAAGACTATAGAAAAATATGATTAACTAAAGATCTATCCAATTTTTCAAGAATAAAATCCGGACAAAATCTACCAAGTTCCATGAAGCCTGCAGTTTTTATAAAATTTCGAAAAGCTCGTATACGAGATCTAATACCTAGACATCTTTTAGTTTTTTTTCTTTATTTGGTAAAATATCAATGAAGTCTTCCATAACCAACTAAGGGATATAACTAACATCACCCAACCGAAGAACACAGTCCTATAGAGCCTTGCAGTCTTGAAAATCTCTAGGCCTATATGTATAAGTTACATGACATTGGACACCATATAACAAACCCAAAAAATTAACTAAATTATGTGTTGAAGAGATAGAAGAAACAATAAAGTCATCATTCCATAATACTAGTATTCCACCAGACATACCAACAGTGCACAGAACCTATGGATGAGAAAAAGATAACCTTTTACGTAACCTATCAAAATTGTTTTCCTAACTTTTGACTCTAAAAGACATACCATAGAGGGTCTATACTGGAAACAGTAATCTTACATTGCAACGATCGTAAAAAAAGACTCAAGTCCTTCACAGTCAAATGATGCTTATTGGGCCATTGAGGCTGCTTGAAGGCAGCCGCCACACTTTTCTGACTAGATGAGTAGTTCTCTAAGACCTCTACCTCCAAAAGTGCACTATCTTTAATCACTGTCTATTGCTTTCCAGACTTTCCAACCTTGTATGGACTGTAACGAAAACCATGAGGTTTAGATGTGGAAATAATCTTTCCTGATTTCTTCACTGTCACATTGTTAGCATACCTGTTTCGAAACCACTTGGTAGAATTTAAGCTTTGTATTATCTGATATATGTTGTAATTGCTTATCATATATACCTGTATTGATAAACATGTGTGACTACTCAAGCCCCTATCTTCCTTTATATATCAGGCTATTGTTGAACGATAAGTTGTATATATTCTGTGAAATATAGATAACAAAGCAAAGTCTTCCAATATTCTCTTATATCTCTGCTTGTTATATTCTTTCATGGTATCAAAGTTGTTGATAAACATCATGTTTAGCTCTTCCACAAGTTCTACTTTCGTCATCACTTTCTTTAACATCTCAGATGTCACCTTATCCAATTACTCCTTCCCTTTCAAATTAGATGATAATTATATCATCTGAAGGTCACAAATCCTACCTGTGATTATAGGTGCAAATATGGAGATATTTTTTAATTTAAGCCTTTCTCCTCCACCTCAAACTACAACTGAAACTGTAACTGAGAATAAAAAAATAAAGACTTCCATGATACCCAATCCAGACTTTCTGCTGTGGAGACGGTTGAATCAAGCTCTTCTCGGCTGGCTTCTCTCTTCAATTTCAAGGGACATACATACTCAAGTAACTTAAGTCTCAACCACCTTCACCTCTTCCTAGCTTTGGCATTCTCTTAAGAAATTGTTTGGTAGCCAATCCAAAGCAAAGCTTCTACAATTAAAGATTCAATTTCAAACTACAAAAAAGGGTTCCCCTTCCATCTCTGCATATTTTTGTAAACTAAAGAAATAACTGATGTTTCATAAATGCTAGGTCACTTTGTCTCCTCTGATAATTTTATATTAAAGCTTCTCGCAGGTCTACCACTAGAATATGATGCAATTGTTACCGTCATCAATTTGAGCCACACCACAGTGAACATTGAGGAAGTGCAATCCCTGTTACTTAGTCAGGAAATTAGAATTCAACAGACAACACCTGAAGTGATTCCTCTACCAGCTTACCAGGTTTGCGGATAAAACTAATAAACGGGATCAAAACACCGGTTGTGGATCTCCATCAGGCAACAATCATGGATGACATTTTTATAGAGGCAGAGGACGTGGAGGATGAGGTTATAGCTGAAACAATAACAATAAGCCATTTTGTCAGCTATGTGGCAAATCGAGCATGTTGTTTTTATGTGTTTCTTCAGGTTCGATCATTCCTTCCAAGGTCCAACTTTAGGTCAGTTCCAAAACAATCAAACCTATTATGGTATGTCTACTAATAATAATGCATAATTTGGTGGATTTTATTATGCATATCGAAACCCGATTGGCTATTTGACAGTGGAGCCACAAACCACATCACCTCTTACTCATCAAACCTCTCTCAGAAAGTGAATATTTCAGTGGTGACAAACTAACTATTGGCAATGTTCATGGGTTACCCATTCATAATATAGGTTCTTCTACCTTTAAAACTCAATTTGGCAATTTTCATCTTAGAAACATGTTGCACGCGCCATAAATAACCAAAAATTTATTAAGTGTATCAAGATTAACTTGTGACAAAAATGCTATTGTAAAGTTTAATTCTAATCTTGTTATTATGAAGGACAAGGATACGAAGAAGGTACTGCTTAAGGATGGACTCTATCGTATACTGCTACCTCAAGTGGACCACACTTGCTCTCAACCTTTCAATCATTCTTCTTTCCTTGCCTCTTTTAATAAATTTTCAAATCCATTTCAATGTTTTAATTCCAAATTGTCAGCAAATACACTTTGGCATAATCGGTTGGGGCATTCTGCCCCACTTATCATGAACAAAGCAGCTAAACAGTGTAATAATTCCTTTTCTGTCACGCTTTCTCTTCATAATTTTTGTGATGTATGTCAATTAGACAAAGCTCCGTGTACCCCCTCATGCATATCTAAAAGTTCATTTCCACTTGAATTGGTGTTCTCTGATATGTGGGGCTGATAAGCACTTGAATGTATTTATTTATTAAAGTTTAAATCAACATTGTACATTTAAAAGTATCATTAATTCCTCTTGTTTAAGCAATTTCTTTAAGTTTAAGTTTAAAAGTATAAATAAATTGAAATGTGTAATTTTTACATAGGTTTAATAAAATGGGCATATCTCTCAATCTAGAAAACCAATTAAGGTGATTCTTAATGCAATGGAAAGAGGACTTAATGCACCACAATATTGTAGTAATCAATAAAGTCCAGTTCAGAAGTTTAGTGGGTCATATTTGGGCCATAATGTAACTATTTGATACCCAAAGACCAGTCCAATGTGTTTTTGTATTTGGGCCATATCTTACTCAATACTAATTCAAATACTGTATTTTTTTATGTTTTAGAAAGCTAAGGGCTGTATCTACAATATTAATTTTTGGACAAAAAGTCAAATCCACCGAATTCAATGTGATATGGCCAGTGCAAGTGGGGAGACAAGTGTGATATGTTTTTTCAACTCAACCTAACATTATCTCCACATTCATACAAGTCCTTGGCATTTACCACCCTTAATGTTCTACAAATACCTGCATTGGCTATTCATTTGAGGCATCTTAGTGTAAAGATCAAGACCATATTCTTGTATCTTTTGTTTTTTTTTTATTGTAATTATCTTTTGTTCTAAATGAAAGTTATATTCATCTCCTTCTTCTTTCTTTATTATGAGTAATTAAACTTTATTTTGTTAAGGTAGAAGAGTGAAACTCTTGATAATGAAATAAGGTTATATTAATCTCCTTCTTGAGCTTTAATATTTATATTATAAAATTGTTATTATATATTTTATATATTTTTTCAATTAATTTAGAAACCTCCTTGTAAAGTGGGGATCTTGATTCATTGTTGATAAGATATTGACACAATAAATGGTTGAACTCATTTACATGTGTTGATGTTATTTAATAATTAAAAGTAAATATAATACGGAACATATATAACTACAAATGAACTTTAAATGTTATATTTTCCGATTAAAATTTCTATTACGTGTGCATTTCAGTTGAGTTATAAAAAAAATTAATCTTGTACTTAATTTATATGTCAAGAATGGGTCTCCTAACCATATCAAATCTTTTTACCATCTTAATTTGTATAACAATGCCTTCTTCATCAATTCATTGTGGATTAACCTCAGACTCCCGAAAAATTATTACTTGAGATAACCTGCACTCAGTATTGCAATTTTTTAGTTGTAGCAAATTTTTGGTGCCGTTGCTAGGGAGTTGGTTTGAAGAACAAAATTGTGATTTTTTTTTCTCTAATTAAACTTCACAAATATGGTATATTTATTCCTTTCTCTTTAGTCTTTTATTATTTTATTTTCATAATATATTGAATGGCCGGTTTTATTATACCACCTACTTATCTATTTTTATTTTTTTATATTGTTTATTTGTTTGTTATTGTTAAATATCATGGAAGGCTAAGCCTCCTAATCTTTGTTTATTTATATTTATATATTTTTTCCTTTTCATAAATATCATGGAAGACTATGCCTCCTAACTCTTGTTAGTTCCTTTTTATATTTTTTTTTTATTTTCATACTCAATTAGTATCATGATTCAAATTTTGGTTACTTGATTAAAATTAATCTTGGTACTTTACATATTGATTTATTTGGACCACCTCCGCATTCATACACAATTGACACAATGGCTGAAAATGAAAGTGTGCATGATGAATATGAAAATCAACCATCGCGAATCATGCATAAATATTTACAACCTCATCCATCATATTTTATCTTTCCACTTAATGCCAACAATTTCAAATTTAAATATTGTATGATTTCATTACTTCCTAATTTTCATGGCTTAGAATCTAAGAGTCCATATTTGCATCTTAAAGAATTTGAGGAAGTGTCTATCACATTTAATGATCAAAATTGCACTAAAGAGATTGTTAAGCTTAAATTATTTCCTTTTTCTTTAAAAGGTAAAGCAAAAACTTGGCTAACTCTTTGAAACCAAGGTCAATTGGTACATAGTAAGAAATGCAAGGTGAGTTTCTAAAGAAATTTGTTCCAACACACAAAACCAATGCTTTGAAAAGACAAATCTAAATTTTTTTTTCAAAATTCAAATGAAACATATTTGAGTTTTAAATATTTGTTAAATTCTTGTCCACATCATGGTTTTGAAAAATAGCATACCATAAGTTTTTGTAATGAAGGGTTAACATCTGAAATTAAATTTTTTTTAAAACAATGTGCAATGGTGAGTTCCTTGATAAAGATCCAGAAGAAGCCTTAGAATATTTGGATAACATGGCTGAGAATTCTCAATCTTGGCATGGTACTAATCCATCTAAAAATTCAATTTAATCGAATCTTGCAAGTGCTAATAAAGGAAAATATAATCTTAGCAAAAAAGATGATCTAAATGCTAGGTTTGCCAATTTGGTTAGAAAGATTGAAGCCATAGAATTAACGAAAATAAAAGAAATCAAATATGTACAAAATGAAGAAATTTGTGGTATTTATGATGATTTTGGGCACTTAACAAATTAGTGTCAAAAAATTATTCTTTTTAAAGAAGTTGTTCATGAATAAGTAAATGTTAAGAATAATTTTAAAAAACTATTTACATTTTCTTTTTCAGATTCATACAATCCAGAATGGAGAAATCACCTGAACTTCAATTGGAGGAATGAAAACAATGCTCACGCAATGCCATTTCAAAGTACGTTAAATATTCCTACATATGCATCATCACGATCAAGAAATCTTGAGGAAACTATGAAAACATTTATTCAAAGCCAAACAAACATCAATAATCAAACTTCACAAGCTATTAATGAGATCAAGAACACACTTTTTGCCTTGACTTCATCTTTACAAACTCAAGAAAAAGGTAAGTTTCCTTCTCAACCTCAAACTAATCCTGCTAACCAATGTCATGTGTCCATTTTAAGTGAGAGTCAACCTGAAAATGTTAATTCTGTTACAATTCTTCGAAGTGGAAAAGTCATTGACAAAACCATTACATCCAAAAACCACAAGAAGAATGCGCTCCCAGAGCCAAAACATAATGGTAAAGATGACAGTAAGCATGATGAACTTGAACCCGTTCTTAAGGATAAAAATTTATTTTCTGTACATTTTCCTCAAATATTAAAGCCAATTAAAATTTTAAATAAAAATTCTACAATCTTTAAAGTTTTGAAGCAATTAAAGGTTAATATTCATCTGTTGGATGCAATAAATTAAATTCCATCTTATACCACATTTTTGAAAGATTTATGCACTCTCAAAAGGAAATTGCCTGTACAAAAGAAAGCATTTTTAACAGAAAATGTGAGTTCAATCATCCAACGAAACACTATACCTAAGTATAAAGATTTTGATTCTCCAAAAATTACATGTATTATTGGAAATACTAAGGTGGAGCATGTTTTACTTGATCTTGGTGAAGTGTTAATCTTTTACCTTTTTCTGTTTATGACCAGTTAGGATTGGGAGAATTGAAACCTACAACAGCAACACTTAAACTTGCCAATCGTTCAGTTAAAATTCCAAGAAGAATTGTAGAGGATGTTCTTATTTAAATTGATAAATTCTACTATCCTGTGAATTTTATAGTTTTAGATACACATCCGGTTTTAAGTTCTAAAACTCAAATATCTATCATTTTAGCACGTCCATTTTTTACTACTTCAGATGCTATAATCAATTGTAAGAATGAAATTCTAAAACTTTCTTTTAGTACTCTAATTTCAGAAATGAATATGTTTAATATTTGCAAACAACCTAGAGATAACAATGATGTGCATGAAGTGAATTTCATTGATGAAGTTTTGAATGAACAATTTATCTTTACTTTTCCATGAAAGCCAAATATGAAGCTACAAATTTTTTTTTTTATAATTTAAATGCATGGCTGAAAATTTAACAAACCAAAAAATTAAAATTTTTCAAGTTGACTGGGAAGGTGAACACCAGCCTCTTCTACCAATTTTGTCTAATTTTGGCATTGTTTTTCAACACCTGTGATCTTACACCCATAATCAAAATGGGAAAATCGAAACATAAACATAGACACATAATTGAAGCTGGTCTGACACTGCTTGCTCAAAGTTCAATGCCAATTAAATATTGATGGCATGCGTGTTCGACTGCTACATTTTTAATTAATAGACTTCCCACAAAGTTCTTAATTTTCTATCTCCAATTAAAAAACTATTTTTTTGATTTTTCACTGTTAAAAACCTTTGGATGTGCTTGTTTTCCCTTTTTCATACCACATAAAACAAGTAAATTTTCATATCATTATGGGAAATGTGTTTTTATTGGCTATAGTGCTCAACACAAAGGATCTATGTGTTTAAGTCTAACATCAGGCAAAATATGTGTCCCCAAACATCATCTTTGATGAAACGAGTTTTCCATTCTTTGTACATAGTGCGTCCCACATTAACTTCAATTTCTCTCCTATTTCATTGTTGTTTTTTACTTCCTTCTTATAGGTACAGTCCAATCGGGTGTCAATACTAAATTGTCTAAGCATGTCTACTTTTAATCCCTCCTACACACCCTCAATAGTACAAGTTGAACAAGACTCTACCTTACCAACCCCACCTAGTAACGTGCCATTCCCTATTTCTACCACACCCACTACACCAATCACACCACTACATTCCCATGCAAGCTCATCTTCATGTAGGCTTTTATCCCCCCACATCTATGTCCACCACATCTCACCCACATAATGATGCATCTTCATCACAACACAAGATCCAAATGAAGGTTGTCATTCCTACTCAAACCACTTAAAACACTTATCTCATGGTTACTTGATCCAAGGCTGGTGTATTTAAACCAAAATTATTTGCAAGCTACCGTGAATCTGCCACCATGGACATCGAACCAATCTTCTCTGCTATGACCTTTCTTTGTCCACAATGGAAAGCTGCCATGGGGCAAGAATTTATTGTTCTCACATGCAATAACACCTGGTCCTTGGTATATCCTCATTCTTCACAAAAGCTGGTTGGAAACAAATGGGTGTTTAAATTGAAGAAGAACTTTGATGACTCCATCAATCGATATAAAGCACGCTTAGTCGCTAAAGGTTTCCATCAAACCCCGGGCATTGATTTTTCAAAAACATTTAGGCCTGTTATTAAACTTTCAACTGTTCACGTGATTATCTCAATTGCTGTTTCAAATGGTTGGGATGTTCGTCAAGTCGACGTTAATAATGAGTTCCTAAATGGGGTACTAGCTCAAAAAGTTTATTTATGTCAACCTGAACCTAAGTGTCCTGACTTTGTCAACAAACTACACCGCTTTATTTATGGTCTTCAACAGGCGCCCTATGCTTGGTATGACAGGCTTGGTAAGACATTATGTGATTGGGGTTTCGAAAAATCTTCTATGGATTCCCCTATATTCTTGCTTTCTACCAATGCTGGTACTATGTGGTCGTTGTGTATGTGGATGATATCCTAGTCATAGGTGACAACAAAGCATTGGTTAATGACTTTATCTCTAGACTCAGCACAACCTTTGCTCTTAGAGACTTAGAAGCCTTAAGTTATTTTCTTGGCATGGAAGTGGTTCGTAATGCTTTTAGGATGCACCTGTCACAGGTTGGATATATCAATGATTTACTACTTGTAAGTACAAAAATGGTTGACTACAAGGCAAACCCTTCCACAGCTAGCATATTAGTTTAATTGGACAGTTACATTGGCCAACCTTTTCAAGATGCATACCTCTATCGAAGTACTGCTGGTGCTCTCGATATCTTACCGTGACTCGACCTAAAATATCTTTTATCGTCAACAAGCTCAGTCAGCTCATGCATAGGCCCATAGAAACACACTGGACTACATATTAAAGTGTTTTACGGTATCTTAAGGGACACCGTCACCTTGGCTTACTAATTCGGCCATCTTTAATACAAAATCTTCATGGCTTTACTGATGCAGATTAGGCGTCCAACATTGATGATCGTCGATCAACAGGAGATTACTGCATTTTTCTTAGGGCTAACTTGATATCATGGTCCTTTCAAAAACAGATTGTCATGGCTCGGTTAAGCACTGAATCAAAATATAAGGCGCTGGCTTTAGGTGCTGCTGAGATGACCTGGTTGTAATCCCTTATGAAAGAGCTTCACCTTTCACAGTCTTCCCCACCTATCTTGTGGCATGACAACATTGTCACTGACTCTTTAGCTTCTAACTTGGTGTTTCAAGCCCGCACAAAATACATTGAAATTGATGTTGACTTTGTACAGGACAAGTGTTACAAAAGATACTTGATGTGCGGTATGTTTCCACCAATGACCAAGTTATTGACATCTTCACAAAAGTTCTCCCCACTAACCGTTTGTAGCTACTTTGTGACAAGCTCAATGCGGTCAGCCCCACCACTATAAAAAAAATGGCCTTTTACAACAAGTATCGCTTGTTACAATAGCGCTTTAGCAATGAACATTTGTATGTTGTATTCCGCGAAGTTACCAAAAACTTAGTGTCTATGGCAATAGTAAATATCTGTTGTTAAATCTCAAATGCGCATTGTTGTTCTATGTTTAATAACGAATATTGGGGTTTTAACAACGTACCTTAGCATGTTGCGTTTAACAGAATATATGGATTTTTAGCAAAGTGAAAATGTTTGTTGTTGTTCATTTTCGACAACTGCTATTGTATGTTTCCTTTGATGTTTGGCAACACTCTTGCTTTATTTTTGGCAACAGTCATCGACATGTTGTTTGCTTTTTATTAAATATATTTTAGATATTATTGTTTTTTACATTTTACTTTCTAGTTAATTTAAATTGATGTTGCATACAGTGAGTTATATATAAAGTTTCCACACTAAACAAATATAACCAAAGTTAATCAACTTAAAATTTATTATAAACTAGAAATTATAAGTTATCATACAAAATATTATCAAGTATCCAATATAGACTTTATACAAAGTTTGAACTAAAACCTAACAAAACACACATATCATAAACCTGTTTCAATTTAGTTGGGCCTCTTTTTGTTTTTGGGAGCAACTTCATTTGTCGACTAGATGTTTTGCTCATTCGTAGTTGGAGTAGATGTACGATTTTCTAGTCCATTCATAATTTGTAGTCCTTCATTTTAATCTCGATTTGCAACAGCAATTGCATCTCTTCGTTGCTTAATTCCTCTCTTGGAATCTATCTTATAAGACTTTATAAATACAACACGAAAACAACTTATAAATGTAATTATTTTCATAATGTAATAAATACATATATCTCAAAGAATACACTCATAAAATTATCTTATAAAGTAAAAGAAAATACACTCACCTTTGCTCTACTCATCTTATAATATGTGTCAATGTTTCAAATCTGTATCCTTAAACAAGTGAGTCTTGGTTGGGCATAGGTGGTAAGGCTGGACTTAGAAAGGTGAGCTAGAATTGTGTCTATACGATGTTGGGCTAGATTTACATGACCTGTATCATAAAGGTACAAAATCAAATCTGTATAAGAACAAATAAAATTGTATTATATAGGAGCAAAAAAGAAAAAAAGAAAAAAGAGCAAACAGTGGTAGTTGAATTATCCCATTAGGTTTACCAACATAATTGAATTCAATACAATTGATTCCTGCTACGAATCTAACTCCGGTTAGATCACAATTTAAAAAGCACATGAGGGAAGTACAACACAAGTCATGAAGCTTACATTATTGGTTCACTAGAAAAAGCATTAATCCTTTCACTTATAAAGAAATTTCATAAAGACAATGCAAATATATTAGCATCAAACCAATCTGAAAAGCACAAAGCAAATAACTTAGTACAATTGTCAATACTACCATATTTTGCACCTTCAATCATATTCAAACAACCACAATTTTGCTATGGATTTAAAGAAAGTCAAGGACATAATTGAACCAAACTCCAATTCAAGTGGTAAGAATAACCTCATACTCAACAATATACTGTTAATTAGATTTCAATATCAATGTCTAACCTTGTGAACCTCCAAGTTGGTACAAGGCACTGACAAATCGCCTATGCAACTCTGGTGACCAACATCTCCTCTATTTCTTGGCAGTTTGTTGCAGAACAGTTTGTATATTCGATTGAAAATTAGCAATAAAGCATGAGACTGCTCTGGGCTATTAAAAGATGCGCAACTGCTTACAATCATATTCATGTCCTAAGTTACAATGTCTAACCTAAAGATATCAAAAAACAGAAAGTTATAGATTATTCAAGGAAGGCTTAGGATTAATAGGCAAAATAGAGAGAAATCTGAAATTTATACAAGGAACAATTAATAAGCACCTCTAGTTCCAGAAGGCTCGTCATCTTTTTTAGGGGGCTCACATGAGTAGAAAGCACTATGGCATGGTAATTATAGAAAACCTTTACATTTTAATACCATTTCATAATGAGGAACAGAGTGCAAGCAAATAGAAAAATAAAATCCAAGGCTAATACTTTGTTACAAATAATTAGAGAGAGGGAGAGAAATGAAAAATTCGATAACCAAGCATATTGCAAGTTAGTTAGTTACCTACCTAATATATTATTATTATTATTATTATTATTTTTAAGAATTTTCCTCCCTCCAATTAGATTTCAACATTATCCTCGATGTTCAAATATAGATAGATAAAGGCCAAAAGATGTTACCTAATGCAGCATTTATTGAAAAGATAAACCAAACAAAGATTTAAGTAAATATAAAATGCTGTAAGTAAACCAAAGGATAAGGAAATTATAAACTGAGTGTCAAATCAAACCTTCATTTTTTACTACTTTATTCAGACCAATCTAGCTGAGCCATTAATAGATTAGGTTCATGTACAAAAAGTTATAGTTTATCAATTAATTCATAAGCAGTTGAGGCAGAAACAATGATTTGTCGTGCCAAATGAGAGATAAAATTATGTTCCACAGTGTTACAACTTAAAGTTTGCAAATCCAAGTGCTGGTTATTTTAAGTAATAAATTCTCGGGAATCTGAGGTTGCTCCACAAGCAATTAATGAAGAAAAATTGTTAGAGATAAAGAAAAATAATTTGTTAACTAAAATTAAACAAATACAAGTTGTTCTCAAATGAAAAGGATTTACTAAGGTTAGGGGATCCACCCTTGGTATATAAAATAAGTACAAGATTAATTTGTTTTATAACTCAATTGGAATCCAAGCACAATGGAGGTTCCAATCGGAAAGTATAACATTCAAAGTTCATTTAAAATTATATATGTAGTTATATTTTGTTACTAACACCAAAATGGGTTTAAACACTCATTGTGCCAATCTTTTGTCTACAATGAATCATGATTCCCACTTTGTAAGGAGGGTTCCTAATAACGCCAACACATATAAGTGGGTTTAAGCATTCATTGTGTCAATTTCTTATCTACATTGAATAAAGATCCCCACTTTACAATGAGGGTTTCTAAGTTGATTGAAACAAATACAACACATACAATAACAATATGATAATATAAACATTCAAACCCAAAAAAAGAGATTAATCTAATTTAATTTCATTACCAAGAGTTTCACCCTTTCATTCAAGCAAAACTGAAAATTAAAAACTCATAAACAAGAAAAAAAAAGAAATGGAACATAACTTCTACTTAAAACACGAGAAGATTACAATAAGAGAAACAAAAACACAAATAGTATAATCTGATCTCTCTATTCAGAATGCTTAAATGAGTATTCAATACTGCTATTTACAGACCATTAAGGGTAACAAAATGCCAAGAGACATGTATGAAAATAGATATATGGTTAGGTAAACTTTAAAAATATATGTCACGCTTGTCTCCCACTTGCACCATCCATATCACACCGAATTCAATGGAATCTACCATTAAATATACAAATTATAGCTGCGTGTCTTAGTTGTCCAAATCATCAAGAATTAGGCTATTGGGGCTAGTATTTTATGAAATATGGCCCAAATACTGAACCTTGTTAGGCTGGTCTCCGATTGCAGAATATTTGTATTTAGCCCTAAATACAGCCCACTAAACTTCTAAACTGGACTTTGTAACTATAATTTTGTAGTGCATTAAGTCATCTTTCCATTACATTAAGAATAATCTTAATCGATCTTCTAGATTGAAAGATATACCCATTTTATTAAACCTATATCAAAAACACAAATTTCAAGTTATTTTTACTTTAAACTTAAATTTAAAGAAATTGCTTAAATTAAAGGAATTAATGATACTCTTAAGTATACAATGATGATATCAACTTTAATAAATATACATTTTTAAGCGTCCATCACACAGCAGGATCAAGAAAAGAAAACAAACTATCAAAGAAATTATTAACATTCAACAAACCTATGGGTTTACGATGGATGTTCAGTTGGGACTAAGAGACCATTTAAAAAATTTCTTCTAAAGTACCATAGCCACTAGGTAAAATAATAGATGCATCAGATTTATCACGTATTTTAGATATTCACTCATACATGGTTGAGACTTATATTTCCCCCTTAACTATCATTCCAGTGATATTTGTTGTAGTTAAAGTTTTAGGAATGATACCTAAAATATTGATCTCTCCCACATGTGTAGCATACAGCCTCATTAAGCCAAGACTACCTCTCCAAATACTAAATGAATTTTTTTCTTAGAGAGTACTTGACTGAGGGTGTTTGCTACTTTTAGAAACTCTCTATCTTTCCTAGGACTTGATCCACAAAATATACAAATATTTGTGAATCGACAAATAGAAACTCTTTCCATCCCGACCTTTCAATGACTAAGACTTGGATGCTAATAAAGAAAATGAGGTATTTAAATTTGGCAAAGAGACCATGCAATAATGGAAAGTGCAATGATAATACTTACATGGGTAGGCTAGCTGTGCGCAGACAAGGTTGAAATTTAAGACACAAAAAGGTTTTTCTTTTTTGAACCAAAATAATGATATGTATGTAGTTGTGATTATGGCTCACATTTCCTATGATTTTATGTCCATTAATATCTTAAATGCCTTCTATTAGTTGAGGGTATGCTTCCCATTTAATTTTCTTATAAATTGGCAAACAGAGTCTTTTAGAGTAAGAGACTGTA
This sequence comes from Rhamnella rubrinervis, assembly GCA_007844105.2. Lineage (NCBI taxonomy): Eukaryota > Viridiplantae > Streptophyta > Magnoliopsida > Rosales > Rhamnaceae > Rhamnella > Rhamnella rubrinervis. The sequence goes on along the minus strand of CM017583.2, from coordinate 3,442,326 downwards.
GTATTGTTGTTCATCCTTGAAAAGATGTTATAAATTAAAAAGTTTCCGATATACAACTCCATAAGGATACATCTCAAGAGTCAATAAGATATCAACCAATGACTTCTTACTTAGCTCATCCTTAATAAAGTTTATTTTATTGTATCGATTAATGGAAACCATTCATAAACAATAATATCACTTGTTACAAGTCTATCATGCACATTTGTGACAAACTTGCATTTTTTTTACTATTCTCATTTTAGAATATAAACTCTAACTCATCCCTAGTATATATGAGGCAAATGAATTGGAAGATTCACAGCCAATCAGACTTTTTGCCTTAATTATCCAACGTGTATCTTCAGGCATTACCTTGTCCATTAACATTCTCAATCTTGCACACCTGACTTTGGTGAGCCAGTATTTTGTTAGAGCATTGTAAAGAAGGAAAGAAAAATATTTTCTCAAATTTATAAGAGTGACATCCATTGTAAGGAGAAAAGGGATCAGTTATTATGGGGAACTGAAAATAAACCGATTTAAAAATTACAAAGTACCGTTATCCGCCACTTAACCGGGAAGAAAGTAATCAAATTAAAAATTTTCTACAGCTACAAAAATAAGGGAAGTTAAGAATAAATACAAATATTTACATTGACTAACTATCATTTTCATAGCAAATGTCAGAAAGTAAAATTAATTCTTTGTAAAAAACATGATTATCTAAAAATGGTTTGAGTTTTTGTTCATTTACCTTAAAAATAGTACCATTTTTAGGGTTCTCTATGTCGATGGTCCTGTAAGGATAAACATATTTTATAATGAATGGATCGGTCTGCCTTGATCTTAATTTTTTAAGAAATATATGAAACCGAGAGTTATAAAGTAAAACCTGTTGATCAACATCAAATATTTTTCTTAAAATTACTTTGTCATGAAAAGCTTTGGCTCTAACTTTTTGAACTTTTTAATTCTCATATGCATTATTTCTCAATTCTGCAAGTACACATATTTGTAACTTCACAATTTACAAGCATCATCAAAGTTTGAATTAAAGACTTTAATGACTCAATAAGCTTTACGTTCAAGTTCAACAGGTAAATCACAGAATTTTTCATAAACTAGTCTATAAGAAGACATGCCTAATAAAATTTTAAAAGTTGTTCGGTATGCCTAAAATGTATCATTTAGTCTCAAAGACCAATATTTACAATTTGGACTAACCATTTTTTTCTTAGATTTGCTTTATCTCACTATTTGCAAGTTCTACTTGTCCATTTGACTAGATATGATAAGGGGTGATAATTTTGTGTGTGAAATTCAAAGAGTTTATTGTAAACATGTGTTCTCTCATCACTTCAAATGGCTCGAGGTATTCCAAATCGACTCAAAATATGTTCTTTTTAAAATATGATCACTGTTTTATAATTACTATTTCGAGATGGAATTGTCTCTATCCATTTTGAGACATAATGTATTGCTATCAATATATACACAAAACCAAATGACGGTGGAAATGATCCCATAAAATCTATACTCCAACAATAAAAAATTTCTATCATATCCATTTTGAGACATAATTTATTGCTCCCAATATATACACAAAACCAAATAATGGTGAAAATGATCTCATGAAATCTATACCCAACAATAAAAAATATCAATCACATGAATGGAATTTAATGGTATCATATTTCTTTTTTAAGTGGATCTCAATCTTTCACAATGATCACATGTTTTGTAAAATACATGCATGTCTTTGAATAAAGTGAGCTAATAAAATCTGCAATACAATATTTTAGCAGCCGTTTTCTTTAAAAAAAAAATGATCTTCGCATAATTCTGAATGATAAAAATTGATAATGCTACTTACCTCATGATCAGCTACACATCTAAGGAGTATTTGATCAGAACAATAATTAAACAAATAAGGGTCATCCCAGTAAAAGTTTTTCAATTCAGTTAAAAATTTTCTTTTATCTTGTGAAGTTCAAAATTTTTAGGATTTGACCTGTGACAAGAAAATTAGCAATATTAGCAAACAATGGTAAGTTTGAAATATTAAAAAATTACTTATTAGGAAAAATGTCATCAATTGGTGCAGGGTCAAAGGTTTCATCACAAATAAGTCTTGGTACATAATTAGCCACAACATTTTCAACTATCTTTTTTATCTCAAAGGGTGATTGAAAACTCTTGAAGTAAAAGAATCCACCTAATCAATTTAGGTTTGGCATCTTTCTTAAGAAAAATATATTTCAAAGTTGCGTGATCACTAGAGACAATAATTGGTGAGCCAACAAGATAAAATCCAAATTTGTCCAATACAAATACTACTGTAAGCAATTCCTTTTTAGTTGTAGAATAATTTAATTAGGCATTATTTGGGGTTCTACTTGCAAAATAAATGACATAAGGTTTTTTATCTTTCCTTTATCCTAACAACGCTCTAAGAGCATAATCACTTGCATTATATATTATTTCAAAAAGTATAGACCAATTAAGAGGTTATATGACAGTAGCAAAAGTAAGCATGCTTTTAAGCTTGACAAAAGCCCTTTTACAATTTTCTGTTGATGCAAAAACAATATCTTTTGATAGAAGGTTACTCAAGAGTCTAGATATTTTACTAAAATCTATAATAAATCTTTTATAAAAACCAACATGTCCCAAAAATGATCTAATATCTTTAATAGATTTTGGTGTTGACAAGCTGGAAATCAACATAATTTTAGATTTGTCCACCTCAATTCCTTTTGATGAAATAATGTGACCAAGTACAATACCATTTATTACCATTAAATGACATTTTATTCAATTGAGCACAAGATTCTTCTCTTCACACCTGACCAAAACTTTTTCTAAGTTATATAAGCAATCATCAAATGAGTCACCAAATACAAAGAAGTCATCTATGAAAACTTTAAAAAAACATTCAACCATATCACTAAAAATGCCAAGCATGCATTTTTGAAATATAGTAGGTGCATTACACAATTCAAAAGGCATTCTACGATATGCAAAAGTGTCAAATAGACATGTAAATGTAGTTTTCTCTTGATCTTGGGTGTTATTACAATTTGGTTATACCCAGAATATCAATCTAGAAAATAGTAGAATTTATACGCCGCAACACTTTCCAAGATTTGGTTCATGAAAAGTAAAGAGAAATGATTTTTCCTAGTCATTGAGTTAAATTTCCTTTAGTTAATATACATGCACTAACTAGTAATAGCCCTAGTTGGAATTAACTCATTATTTCTATTTTTTACTATAGTGACTCCAGATTTCTTAGGTACAACTTGTGTAGGACTTACCCATTTGCAATCAGAAATAGGATAAATAATTTCATTATCAAAAAACTTAATAACTTCATTTCTTACTACTTCTTTTATATTAGGGTTAAGCCTTCGCTGCATTTCTCTAGACGATTTAGCATTTTCTTCTAAATAAATTTTGTGTGTGTAAATAAGAGGGTTAATTCCTTTTAAGTCAACTATTGTCCATCCTAATGCATTTATATGTGACTTCAAAACTTTAATCAATTTACCTTCTTGGAGTGTGTCAAGTTTGGAAGAAATTATTATCAGAAAAGTTTCATTATCCCCCAAGAATGAATATTTAATATCAGATGGTAATGGTTTCAAATCGAGCTTTGGTGATTGAATACTTTAAGGTGCGGAGACATTGGATTGCAGTGGAAGTTCTTCAAATCTTGGTCTCCAACCATTTACCTTTGAATCTTGAATTGCATTTAAAAAAGAAAGTGTAAACTTAGGTCGCGGTCTAAACTTCGTACCTACAAACTCCAACCTATGACCATCTATAGGGCTAAATTGAACCTTCTTCTCCTTATAATCAATACAAGCCCTGCACCTAGATAGCTAGTCCATATCGAAAATCACATCAAAATTCGACGATTCCAACATGATCAAATCGACGTTCAGTGTCTTGTTACCGAGACACACAATACAATCATCAAGCAAAAAAGAAGCAAGCACGTTCAGTGTCTCGTTACCGAGACACACAATACAATCATCAAGCAAAAAAGAAGCAAACATACTCACACCCAATGGTATAGCAACACACAAACCACAATCAAGACTAATAGGTTTTCTAGCCATTTTAGCAGCAAACTGACGAGATACAAACGTATGTATAGCACCCGAATCAAACAATGTAAAAACATTTAAACCATTCAAGATAATGGTACCTGCAACCACGGTGGTGTCGTCTTTCTCCGCCTCTTAGTCAATATAAAAACACATCCCTGAGTAGGTTGTTGCGTCTTTGTCGCCTATGGACAATTCCTCCTTATGTGACTAGGCTTGCCATAATCGTAACATACCACAGTTTTCCCCTAGCACTCTCCAAAATGCTACCTTCCGCACTTGCTACATTGCGGAATACCCGGTTGGTTATCACCCGCCTTAAACTTCTTATTGCTGTTGTTGCCACAATTACCACTCGTCCATGGCTTCCCATCAAACTTTCGCTTCTGAGAAGAGCCTCATTTTCACTGCTTCCTTGCAGGTGCAGAACTCGATCCTATCGACCTGCCTACCTCCGGAGTAGGGTCTTTTATAATCAACTGCACTTGCTGCAATAACTCAGAGCATGTAGGAAACTGGAATATGGCGACAGCATTATAAAGCTCGGGTCGCAGCCCCTTCTCAAAACATCGAGCCTTCCGATACACAACAAACAACACTTCATTTTTTTTTATTTTTTTTTTTTACAACAAAGCGTTTCACAACCACAAAATACAATACATATATTATACAGTATGTACATAGTACATATATACCCATATATACATATACCATATGTATAAAATATAATACATATATACAAACAACATGGTCACTACAACGTTAGAACCCTAATCACTAGTTGGCTTATCCCACTGGTTGAAATCCTCCAGATCGACCAGCTCATGCGTATAACCACGTGGTACGTAGTCATTCAAACCCAGAGTCCTCCTTTAGGTCCTCCTCTATTGGCTCAATAGCTATCGCAGGTGGTCCTCTATACCCCCACACTTGTACATATGCCCTCATGGCTTGCTGCCCTATAAGGTCCTTGCCATATTGGTCCATGTACCACATGTACATATCATGGGAATGATCCTCCTAAAACTGCTAGGTGGGCATGTAAAAATTACCACCTCCCTATATCGGTATCATAACTACCTCTTTATGCAGGAACATCGCAACGTCTTACTTCCGTCCTTTCAACTCTCAATGAGCGAAGTGGTCATCCAAACCAACGTCACAGTATCCACCACTAGATGTAGATGGAATACTGCCCCTATGAGACCTCCTCCTAGTGTATGATCCTGATGATGATGACTCCCTCCTCGATGTCACCACCTGCACTGCCACCGGCTCCACTACTGGTGTATCACATCCCTCACGGACAAAATAGGAAGCATGACTAAATCACTGGCCCATCTAAGTAGCATAGTAATGTAAAGCAAAAAAACAAATATGCAATACTAAAAATAAATCCAAAAAATAGTCTACCTTAGCGCACAGGTGGATATTGGAGCATCAACATGTGCATGTTCGAAAACCTATGACTCTAATACCAAAACTATAACACCCCCTTACCGAATTCTATGTTCCCGAGCAAGGTGTATTATTTGTATAATTTTTTTTAAAATTTGATTTGCTGAAAATATTTTTAGACAAAGCCACAACAAAAGTAAATCATTCCTTTACTCTTTAAGATCGTTTTGTAAACCGCATCATAAATAGTAGTACTTTAAAATAAATCCAAAGTATACACACCCACATTGTAAAGGAAAATAGTATTTAAAAATACATAATATCATTACCCAAAACAATAAACCAAATACGGAAGAACATGGTACCACACTGTGCCTTTCAGTCCACACCTCGCTAAGTCCTACTGTTGAACTTTGAATTTATCTATCACACAAGACAGACAACTGTGAATTAAAAAAACTCAGTATACAACCATATGCATATGCCAATGTCATGTCATGTAATGTAACATTGTACACCTAAAATCATTATTTTTCCCCCTTTTAATTTAAACAGAATAGTCCACTCTCTTTCTGCGTTTCATGCACAAAATACTACACCATTGGTAGCATGCGGGTGAACCACCATTTTAGTTCACCCACCGCTACGTGTGGTCAATGATTCACAGAGCTATTACATAGGGTTTAAACTATGCACCTCGTCGTACAACCATTTTGAAAACACAAAACCTCAAGGAAAAATCTTTCATTTCACATAAAACAATAAATCTCATGAATTGCTCTATGCAATTGAATTCTCATGCCACAATGCATAAATACAACCAGGCAACATAATAAAATACATAATTACCAACCGTCCTATTCCAATAGCTGTAATTACCGAAATGCTTCTGAACAATCAACAATTACAAATTACTCAATCACACTAATGAAATTACCGAACTATCATTAGCCATCTTGAAAATACCCCTCAATAAGTATATGGTTAATTACCATCCTACCATTGGTAAAATAACAGAAATAATAATTTCCAACCATATACGCATATATAAACATAATTATAAACACATATATAAATAAATACGTATATACAAATACACATATATAAATACATATCCATGTACACATTTCTATATACATAAATACATATATACACACCTATATATGCACACAAATATAACTTATATATATATACATAATTATATACACATACACCCAAGTATAAAAAGGCCTATTAGTATATAATAAATTAAAACTCATTTTAATGTATAAATAATTATTTATACACATGCACCTTGATAAAATATACTTATGTATAGTTAATAAATACACACATAAAATATATGTATTTTGTAAAATATAACTATATTTATAACTATACAAATACATATATAAATAATTAGTTTAAGTAAATTATCAATAAGTTATTTGAATATGTATATATATATCAATTAATCAAATAAGTAATTAAGTACATACATATATATATATATTTATATATATATATATATATAACAAAAATAATTTGGAATTTGATAAAGACCACAATACTCCTCCAATTGTAAATATTTTTAACTTTAGCCCTCATACATAAAATGACAGAAATACCCTTAATAATTTTGAAAATTACATATATGTCCCCACATGTCAAATGACCAAAATGTCCTTGACCATTTTAAAAATACCAAATTGCCCATAAAAGATTTTAAAAATCTCATTTGTATCCCCTACATATAAGTTTACCATTTTACCCATGGAATTTTTCTAAAATACTCAAAATACCCTTTACATGTGAAAAGACTAAAATGCCTTCACATATAAATATTTTCACATAGTCTTCCTACCATGACCATCCCTCTCAACAAGCTTAAACACCTTGAATTCTTCATCAATTCATCAAATTAAGCAAGCATAATATCAATTCCATCAAATCATGCTTAAATTCAATAATTTCAAGCTTTAATTCATAATTTTCACAAAACCTAAACCCAAACAATTGGAGATTTAATCAACCAGCTCAATACACATGAAATTAAGCTCAACCCATCATCAATTCATTGGTTCCAAGCATGAATTCATCAAATAATCAAGTAAAAACACATGAATTTGCAAGAAAATCAAAAGAAATAATTGCCTACCTTTCCTCCAATCAAGTAAGCACTAAACCAAGCTTTGAAAAACCAAATAAACCTTGTCAAATAGCTTCCCCAAGTGACCAGCCCCTACCCTCAAATTTTCTTTTAGAAATTCTTTGAAAAACACAATTTTCTCTCACTTTCTCTCTAGAATTCTCTCTCTCTAAAATGCAATTGGAAACAAGTGAAAATGATAAAAATAAGAGGTAAATTGGCAATTGAACACTTTAAAATAATATTAAATTAAAATAAAAGTAAAAAGGATATTTAACTTTATTAACAAAATAATAAATAGCAAAAGTCAAACTTGGTCAAATTTTGACCAAAGTTAAAATGGATAGAAATAGTTCTTCGACTCCTCATAGGGTACTCTCAGCTAGGGGTGTTCATCGGTTGAAATCCAATTACTTTTGGCAATAACCAAACCAATCCAATGTTGATCGGTTTTTAAATTTTACAATCCAATCCAATCCAATTAAAAACTCAAATCCAATCCAATCCAATCCAATACAATCCAATAGTAATCGGTTTGGATTGGTTGTTTCAATTGGTTTTGGATTGGATTGATTATTAACTAATCCAATCCAATCCTAAACAAGAAAATAACATTACAAATCAATCCACATTATAATAACATCAACAAAAGTAGTTACAACAGTTGTGTATATTGAAAATTTATTAAGTAGCAATCAGAGGTTAGATGGATGAAAATATCACCTAATTAGAAAATACAAAAACCCAAAAAAACACAGTAGAAGAGAAATACAATTAGTATATTGCCCATGATAATCTTGGTTCTCCAATTAATTCTCTCCAGCGAAATTAAATTTGGATGGTTGGGGCTTAGGGCTTTCGAAATACTAATTGAGTAATTGTGATTTCGAATTAAAATCTATATTAAAAATATATTAAAAAATATAAAAAAAATATTAAAAATATATATTAAATAATAAATATATAATACAATTGGATTGGTTTAGTTGTATTTTTTTCTACCCTAAAACCGACAACCGATCCAATGGTATTGGATTTGAAAAATACAAATCCAATCCAATCCAATCATACTGAATTTATCCAATAAAATTGGATTGGATCGGTTTGGATTGGATTGGATTGATTGAATTGATTAATTTTTGAACACCCCTACTCTCAGCCATCACAAAATGTTTAGGAAATTCATAAACAACTCATTTCAGTGAAAAAGGCGAAACCGCAATAAAACTGAAAACGCATCCAAAAATCGACAGTTTCGGAAAAACTAACTTGGTTATTACACCCAATATTAATAATATGCTTTATTTAAATTTTGGAAAAAATTTTGAATTTGTCTTTTGAAAGCATTGGTTTTATGTGTTGGAACAAGTTTTTTTAAAAACTCACCTTACATTTCTTACCACGTACCGATTGACCTTAGTTTCAAAGAGTTAAACAAAGTTTTTATTTTATCTTATAAAGAAAAAGAAAACAATTTAAGCTTAACAATTTTCTCAATGCAATTTTGATAATTAAATGTAGTACACACTTCCTCAAATTCTTTAAAATGCAAATAAGGAATTTTGAATTCTAAGTCATGAAAATTAGGAAGTAATGAAATCATACTCGGTTTAAATCTATAATTATTAGCATTAAGTGGAAAGATAAAACATGATAGACTAGGATTCTAGGTGATTACAAATATTCATGCATGGTTTGTAATGATTGATTTTTATGTTCATCATGCATACTTTCATTCTTAGTCATCGTGTCAAATATATGTGATTGTGGAAACAATTCAAATAAATCAATATACAAAGTACCAGGATTGATTTTAATTAAACGATCAGAATTTGCATCACGATATCAATCAAGCATAAATAAGAAAATAGAAGAAAATAAATAAATAATGGATAAGAGGCTCAACCTTCCATGATAGAAAAATTCAACATAAATAAGATATAGGAGGCTCAGCCTTCTATGGTGAAAAAAAAAAAACAAAATCAACAAGTAGGCGTATGAGAAAACCAGTCATTAAATATAAAAAAAATTAAGTAAAAAGGGAAGAATATACCAAATTTGCGAAGTTTGCTTAAAGAAAAGAAAAACCTCAATCAATTTGGTCTTCAAAACAAAGCCTCTGGCAACAGCGCCGAAAACTGGTTACAACTTAAATGTTACATAGTTAAGTGCAGGTTATCTTAAGTAATAAATTATCAGGAGTCGAGGTCGATTCATAGGAAATTGATGAAGAAGATTGGTAGAGGTCAAAAAATAATTTGTTAACTAACATTAAACTAATGCAAGTTATTCTCAACTAAAAAGGTTTTGTTAGGGTAAAGGGATCCCCTCTTAGTATGTAAAATAAGGATAAGACTAATTCTTTTTATAACTCAATTGGAATCCAGACACAGAAGAGGTTCCAATCAGAAAATATAACATTCAAAGTTCATTTAAAATTTATATGTAGTTAGTTATATTTTAATGCCAACACTTGCAAATGGGTTCAAACATTAATTTTACCAATTTCTTATCTACAATGAATCAAGATCCCCACTTTACAAGGAGGGTTTCTAATAACATCGATATGTATAAGTGGATTCAAGCATTCATTGTCTACAATGAATAAAAATCCCCACTTTACAAGGAGGGTTTCTAAGTTGATTGAAACAAATATAACATATATAATAACATGATAATATAAACATTCAAGCTTGAGAAAGAAATTAATCTAACCTTATTTCATTACCAAGAGCTTCACCCTTTCACCCTAGCAAAATTGAAAATTAGCAACTCATAGATAAAAAGAAAGCAAGAAAAAAAGAAGAAAGAAGAAAATAAACATGACTTTTACTTAGAACATAAGAGGATTACAACAAAGATACAAAGAGAATGGATTGATCTCTTTACCAGCCCTCTTCCAAAGAGTACTCAATGCTACTATTTATAGACTAGTATGAGTAATAAAATGCCAAGAGACTTGTATGAAGATAGACACATGGTTAGGTAAACTTTGACAATGTATGTCATACTTGTCTTCCCAATTGCACCATCCATATCACACCAAATTCAATGGAATCTTCTATTCATCAAAATATACAAGTTGTAGCTATTGTCTCAGTTATCCAAATCATTAAAAATTAGGTTATTTGAGCCAATATTTTGCGAGATACGACCTAAATACTGAACCTTATTGGACTAGTCTTCGAATGTAAAATAGTTGTGCTTCAGCCTTAAATATGTCCTAATAAACTTCTGAACTAGACTTTATTGATAACTACAATTTTGTGGTGCATTAAGTCACATTTCCATTGCATTAAGAATCACCTTAATTGGTCTTCTAGATTGAAAGATACATTCATTTTATTAAACCTATGTCAAAAATATAAATTTTAAGTTATTTTTACTTTTAAACTTAAACTTAAAGAAATTATTTAAGTTAAAGAAATTAATGATACTCTTAAGTGCATAATAATGATTTAAACTTTAATAAATATACACTTTTAAGTGCTCATTATAAGACTTCTAATTCATTATTTTCTTATAATCCGAAGTTGTAAGTTCAGCTTGCTCCTTTGCTCCTTCCACCCTTAGGTCATATTTGCAATCTTTGGGTTTAGGTTAACCTCTTGTAACACTCAACTTCTACGACTCACAGCCTTTATCCTTCTCGCATTTCTGAAACAAGTGCATGTACCTTCTTTTCCATTTTTTAACGATGGATCAAGAGTTGCCTAAGCAATCCGACTTTCACAAAGGTTAGGTTGAGATCCAGGTGGGAACGGACCTCTGATGATATCTCCAGCCTTGCTTCCTCCAAAAAAAACGTTGGTAAGAGAAACTGATTCATTCCTCTAAGGGGTTGGCTCGGTCACTAGGTGCCCCTCCATTACCGTATGCACTTCCTTCGAGCTAGAGTTCTTTTCTCATAATGCTAGAGCATAGCATTGTTTGGCCTCGCATTGGTCACTTTAGACCACTCCCACATCATCTCCAACTAGAAAATTGATCAATAAATGGTAGGTGGATGCAGCAACTTTAAAAGAGTTCAGGGTAGATCTCCCCAAAATGATGTTGTAAACTCAAGGGACATTTACTGGCAAAACCTTTACAACCACAGCCTTTTGGTAGTTTGCTTCTCCTACCAACACTGGTTACTCTATACTACCATCAGGCACTACCTTGTCCGTAGGAAAACTATACAGGGGGTTATGCGAAGACTTCAGTATGTTCTTCTTACTGCTCATCTTGTTGAAAGCTACTATGCTCAGTAACATCTACAGAACTGCATTCATCCACCTATATCTGGTGCACATTGCTATTGCCCATTTGCAGTGTGACTGCCATAGCGTCATCATGCAACTGATGTATGTGTTATGCCTCATTCTTCATGAAGGTGATAAGCTCGCTTCCTATTAGAAAGCATTGAAGACGTGCATTCCCCCTTCACTATCATGTCAAGCACGCTGAGCATAGCTCTTTCTGGACCTATTTGATTCTCCTACAAAATCAAATCCTCCTATTATAGTTCATATGTCTTGTATGGGGGGACGTACGGGTGCTAGGAGCTCTGGTTGCTCCTCACATCTAGGCTGAGGTTGGTTCCAATAGTGGTATGGTCTAGCAATGTACTATCGAGTCAACGCTTCAATTTCTTATGGTCGTAGTCCCTGTAACAACGGCGGTACTTGTTTCAATTTTATTTTGTAGGTGGTCCCTTCATAGGCTCAAGTCTCTTGAGTATAGGCCCTTAGTGAGTGGGATGTATCTATTAAACATACTTATCCTAGCATGGGACTCTCTCTGATTAATTCTCCTTGTCTTTGTTGCAGGAGTGGATAGGCTCGTTCTGTCCTTCTGCTTAGCATCCTCTACACATGGCCTAGGGTAAGTCACTGCCTTATTTGTAAACATCAACCCTTTAGCTATCATAAGTTTTTGGGCTTCCTCTATTACACTCAATAAGATTTTTGAGGTGTTCTTAGCTATATCCCACTTAAAGGCCTCGAGTTTATGGTCGCTGAGGATGGCCTTGATGGCCACCTAGTCATTAAAGTTTTCAATCAGCATGGCCTCCTCTACTTATTCCCTTCAGCTCTACTTATTCCTTTTGCTCCCTAGCACGCTTATGCCCCAGAAAGTTCTGGAGGTAATGAACCTCCTCAAAGTCATTTATGATCGAGATGCCCCTACAAGGGGGAGTTAACAGGCTTGGATCACATTCACGAGCTGCACGCTTTGCAGGTTTTCTCCTTAGGTGCTCCCTATGATCAGATGGCGGATGCCATCGTCATCCTCTGGCATGGGCTCCCTTTTCTGGTCTTTGTTTTATAGCAGGAAGGTTTTTTCCTTTCGAAACTTGAATATGACTCCTTCCGTGGCTCTTTCATCTCCTAAAAAAATGCACGGATTCATCAACAGTAAGTGGAACCTGCACCTCAGGTTGGGTTCAACATCCTCGAGGGATAAGCTCCTTGATGGCAATGATAAGATTTCGAAGTAGATCAACAATGTTAGCTTGAAGTTGTTCTTCATTCTGAGTTATAACCCTATCTTCGTCTCTCCTCCGTTTGCAAGCTGAGTTGTCAACATCCTCCTCAGGTTTTGTCTCCAACAATGATATGGTCGGTGTATGCTCCTCAGACTGTATGTCCATCAGGTATGTACAAAAAGGGTCCGAGTCCTTCTGGTGTTGACCTGCTGGTAAGGGGAATTAGCTTAAAGGTTAAAGGTATGACTTGTAGCTTAAAGGTTGTGCCTGCAAGCTACTAAGTAGGGGACTTAGTTCTCTATCCAGAGGACCTTTGTACCATGCTACCAGAAGTAGACATAGCTTTTAACCACATGAAAGAAGGTACACTTGTTCAAGAGAAGAAATATGAGTAGAGAATGTTGTCGAGTGTTCCCACAAACAGTGCCAACTATTGTTACTGATTTTTTGTATGAACTATGTGGGCTTGAGCTCAAGTATAATGGGTCGTGATAATGGGCTTAGACAAAGGCAACCACTGTGGAGGAAGGGTTGAATGTTAACTAGGTTAGGTGGAGGCCAGACTGATGCTAGAGCATTGAAAGTTACCTGCAACCACAAAAAAATAATCAGTAGGGGCATCGATGTCCAAGTCACCATCCTTGGCATGGCAAAAACAATGGAGAATGAGAAGAAAAGGGTTCAAGCTCTAGTTCGTCTTAAAGAATTTTTTCTGATTACACTTCAGCTCTCAGAGCCCAATCAGCTCCCCTCCAAACGATTAGTTATTACCTTTTTATACCTAAGAAATGAAGTTTTGGATAGGTAACACATGGCTCGGGCTTTCCTAGGATGTTACCACCTAACTCTAGCTCGAGTTTCACAAGATTTACTTAGACTTGGTACAGGCTATGAATGGAGGCTGAGGTCAAACCTGCTGACATCGGGACAACTGTTCTTGTTCACTCTCGAAGTTACACGTGGAAGGGTGGTTGAATTAGGACGGGATAGGGCTTACCAGAAGATTCATGGTCTTTCCTAGGTCCAATAAGTCGACTTTTCTTATTAGTGTAAGAGACCAACCTTGACTTATGTAAGCTGCAGCTGTGGCAGTTACAATTTTAGGTAATGCCTATTTTAGAATCTCACCCACCGCCTATTTAATGCACGTTAAGCATACTTATTCGAGTAGAATCAATAGGTTGGCAAGCTCAGAAGGGCATTTGGGTCTTTTTCGTACATTAACAAAAAGTGGACTAAGCTTCAACTTGACATCTATTGGTCTTAGGCTGCACATTGAGTAGGCTTTATCATTGGATTCATCCCACAACATAAAAATCCAAAGCAAGGCCAAGAAGGGTAATATTTACCCATAACAATTGCTTTTGGTAGAATTTTTTGTAGTGACTCCTACAATACCCATCGTTAATTGCTATTCACAACGGGGTCAGGATTAAATGTTATCACACTTTATGGTGAATAAAAAATGGTATCACATAGAGCCAGTGTCTAATCTTTTTAATGCATAGTATCGCCAACATATATATATATATATAATGAATGGTAAATCTAATAAATGTTCTTTTTTTGTATGGGTAAATCACATACACTAATGATCTTTTTTTTTTGGTAAAATACACTAACGAATTTTTATCTTGGCAAATAGCAATATATTAAGTTTGATAATAATATATTATTAATTATATTTTATTATTTTAAATTTATAGTACAATTTATTTACTTTATTTTATTTAATTAAAAGCATGTAAATATTTTATAATTTAATTTAAAACAAAATAAATTATAAAATTAAAATAATTTTATAAAATGATAAAATATATAAAAATGTCAAGAACACTATAATGATCTATGAAATAAGTACACCATTGTGTTCTAAAATCCTCAATTTACTAGTCAATGAAAGGGTTGATGTCTTCGTACTACAATAACAAAAGTAAATTTAATATCTAACATGTCGCCCCACAAAGAAAAGTTCTATCTTATGAGTACCAGGATAAGGTTGTCAGTTATCAAAGACAATCTCAACAAATGCAGATAAAACCTGGTGCCCTGCTCCTTCCTGTAATATTGACACAAAATATGTTAAAAATTAAGAATTACAAAGGAAACTAGTTCAACACAATAGGCTGATATTAAATAAAACTGATAGTGTATATAAAAAATCTTTTCAGTTTAAGATCAAGAACACTGGATCAAATCAGGTTCTCACAAAAGCTGCTAAATAAAATGGTTCAATTGGAAAACATAATTTTGCAAATTGAAAACATTAAACAATGAAAATTATTTTTCTTTTGAAAATGCAGCATGGACTCATAATTAAAAACCTACCTGCCAAGACATAAGGAGTTTTCAATCTAAAGATAATTTTTTTCAATTGGTTTTTTAATTTAAAGATAATTAAAAATGCAGACAATAATTATCTAATTAGACTAAATAAGATATTTCCTTATTTAATTTAATCACATAATTAATAATAAATTCAAAATAATATCAAGCACAATTAATTCTCTGATCAGTTACCAAAACTGATTATTTTCACGAATAGTTGCTCATGTCAGTCTTCAATTATAGAGTCTAACTCTTTACCTAACTCATCACAATCTCAATATAGGAGTACATTTGTTTGAGGAAGCTCCTAAAATAGTTAAAATTTTATTTTTACTAATTGTATAGGGGTTTGTTCTCCTCGTGAAGTTTCTTTTTAGTTTTTGTTTGTCTCGGGGTTTCATCCCCCATTTTATCACCCAAAAATTAAAAATGCTATTAGAGGTGTTATCTCCTCTCAGCAGCTCTTCCAAGCCGATGAGAGTGACATGATTTTTAGCGAGTTTTTTAAAGTCTGGAACCACATGGTTGATCTTCTTCATTGTCAACCGTAATCGTTACCAACCAAAGCACAATCCCTTGCTCTCCATCCAACCAAGAATATTTTCAACCCACATGTCGTATTCATCACTCCCGCATTCAATTAAAACCTCTAATTGTCGCATTGTTTATGTGTGCAAGAGATCTTTGCACAATGTTATCTCTTACTGGCATTTTGTTAGTTTAATGGTGAAGAGAATTAATGCATCTGTGCGGCCACAACCTTTGGATGAATTTTTCGACAACTACCGTGTTGATGCGTTCAAGCTTTTTCTCCATTTTGCGACAATATTGAGGGTATTGGAAATCGAGTCCAGAGAAGATTTGAAGGAGGATTCAATCTTTGAATTAATCTGCAAGTGCCCAAATTCCTAATGACATGTTCAACTAATCAAAGTCCGACACGTGTTCATATAAGGGTAAGCAAGGAAATGACTTATGGACGAGACATAAATAATAGAGACAAAAATGTTAATTACAGGGCCCAATTTGGCGACATCCTAATAATTGATATAGAACAATGGGCAATTTCGTCAAATGTCCAACCCATTTATAATTTTATTTTGGGATAAAATATCTACTAAGATAACACTATATGAAAAAATACCCACCAACTCATATGTTTTGTAAAATTTAAATATACTATTTATTTTGCTTCTCTCTCTCTTCTCCTTCCCTACTTGTCACCATCACATTCACAGTCATAATGGAAATTTGAAGGAAAAAATATATTTTGTGATGTAGATAGTTTGTAATTTAGTGGGTATTATATATATATATGTGTATTTGGTTTTAATTTCAAGATATTTTAATATATTTTATTTAAAATGCATGATTTTGATGTTTATACGCATAAAAGAACAAATACGAAAATGGTAGGGATGAACCCTAGGCCAAATGGCCAAAGCTCTCACTGTTTGGCCAAGGGCCTTGACCATTTGTGTAACATCCCTATACTCGAGCCTGAAGACCTGAATAGAGAAATGCTACTTTGAAAAGACGGTACAAATGAATAATGTAAAAGAAAAATTTCCCTTTGAAACAAAATCGGAAAACTGAATAAAAATTTTCCTTACTCTTTAGGATAAAATTAAATTGCTAGTATTAATAGCAAAACCAAAATATTTTTAATCTCTGAGTAATTTTGGTTCTTTATACAAGACCCACAACGTAAAAAAAATTAACTGTATCTCTATAAGAATTCTAGCTTTATTCAAAAGAAAATAAAATACGGAACAAATTTGTACTATTGCCACTCTCCGCTTGTCCGCCACATTATTGCCAAATTGCTCAAGTTAGGGTTCAGGATTACCTAAATACAAGAAACACACAGGAGTGAGTGAAAAATACCCAATAGGTTCCCAACATGCATGTGATAATGCAGTGCTATATGCTGAAGGAATGTCAGTAGTTATGAAAACATCTTGTTCATTTTCTTTTAAAAGCAATCATCAATGCAATGACTTTACAAACTCTTGTACGTAGGACTTTCCACTTTGCGTAAGTTTTAATTACGTTGGAGCTAGTTACCCATCGACAACTCTAATTTCCTAATTATTTAGAGGAAACAATGTAAATAGGGAGGAGACCCGCTTGCATCCACGTTATGTAAGTGCTGGGGTTACAACCACCATATATACTAATACGCTCTCATGTGCATGCATGTGAAAATCCAATATCTCCACTCATTAGTTAGTCAGACCTCTATTAGACGATTCACATACACAATCACATATGCTCCATTCATTGAAATCTTAACTACCTATGAATGCATGGCCATGTCTATGCAATACATAACTTTCAAAACATGATTTGACAAGAAAAATAGTTTCTCTTGCGTATGACAAAACTTTCATGATGGGTTGTAATGCATGCGTATGCTTATACCTTAGCTAGCAAATACCATTCTCATGTCATTAATATACATAGCTTCAAACACAATTAACTCTCATATGCAAGACAGTATATGCATTTAAATACTCATATATATATATATATTATCATGCATAACCATAGGTATAAATTCATTCTAATAACTCAAGTTATTATTTACTGTACGCAAATCTATACATATACACACATATATATATATTCATACAAATATATCCATACGAATAGACTCATTTATTTCCAAAACAAATCATCACGAAATAGCATTATATTTACAAAGGAAAGCAAATATAGTCATACTTAAATCAAATTTCAGCAACCATACTTTATAAACAAAATTGTAACCTTACTAAATTAACCAACATAAGAAGTATAAAGCTTCATACTTTATTAGTTTAAAAGGAACTAACTAAATATTAAGATTGGTTTTGGACAAAGTAGTCATGGAGTTTGACTTAAATCCAAATCCTAACTTGTTATATTATTGCCTTTTAATTAGTTTAATAGAATGTTACAAATAGCTGGTCAAGTACAGCCCACTTTAACCCAAAATTTCCAGCAAAAAACAATATGTTTCCTAGTTTCAAACTATATACAAAAGCTGATCACAAACAGTTACAAATTTCAAAAAAATTTTAGCAAAACAGGTTAAATTATAAAAATTATAGAGCCCTCATCTTAAGTCCGAATTGGAAAATTCTAAAGCTAAAATAACCATGACTCAATGAATTTAAAGGGAAAAGGGTGAACCGAAAATGAGAAAAATTCAAAAGCTCTAAAATATCATCAAACTCGTGGGTTATGGTGTAGGGTTCCTCCAAGAATTTCTGTCCGTCCGATAATTTTGAAACATTTATTTCTCCCTCGTCAAAACTCCAATTTCAGAAATTCCAAAACGAAATTGTTCACAAGACAATCAAGTTTATGCAGTAAATAGTTCAAAAGTTTTGGACAAATACCCGAATAACAGCAAGAAATCAAATTCTATAACAATTTCAGTAACTTTCCAATTTTACAGCACACTCAAGCCTTAGGTCATAACAAGTCTAGAACCCATTATAAACACACCCTAAATCATGATTTCAATACCACAATACACAGATCAGCAAATCAAAACCAATAGATTAACTTACAACCACCAAAGGAAACATAAGAATCTAACTAGATCTAGAACCAATCTTGCATAATACACCCATTTTCACCCAAAATCTCAAGGAGGTAAGGGACCCTACTTTGAGTTTTCTTAAACCTTGAAAATCAAGACCAAAACTCCCCTTCTAGCTGCTAGAAAATGGCCCGTCAGCTGCTCCTCTCTTACTCCTTGGAGTCCCTTTGAGTTTCCTCTTGAGAAGCTTAGAGATTTAGCTTCCTTTCCCTTCTTTTCCTTCTTCTCTCTCAAAAAACTCTCCTCTCTCTCTCTCTATGATGATGGGCGGCAGTCAAGGCTTCAAATAGAGTTTATGTTGCACTCATAAGGTGGCTTTTAAAGAGGGAATTAGGGTTTTAAGAGGGTGATATAAACAAATTGCCTTTTTGAATCAAGTATGACCAAATTCAAATTTGGTCATACAAATGGTCCCCCCTCATTAAAGTAAGACCATTCCTTAGCCACACATACAAGTCCAGTCATGAATCTCAATCATCACACTGTCAGTCTAAGTGATGATGTGGTAAGGTTAACTGTTAACTTTGACTTTACCCTTGACTTTGACTTTGTCAAATAAGGAAACAAACACAGGAAAACATACAAGATAGCAAACTACTTAATCTTAGTTAACCAACACCAGACCATGACCCGACAATCATCGGTTCATGCGTTGACTTTGACTGGAGTTGACTTTGACCAAAGTTGACTTTGACAAAAAGTTAGCTGTGCACAAAAATAAGCAGATATTACAACTTGGCTGAGGATGCCTCCTCTATATGGATGAAAGGCACCCCTCGGCCAAATGCCCAAGAGCATCGATAGGTTGGCCGAGGGTTGGCACCTCTATATATTTGGAAGGCACACTTGGTCAAATGGTCAAGGCCCCTGGTAGTTTTGGACAATGGTTGCTTTACATCTATACAAAGGAGGCACCCTTGGGCAATATATTAATGGCCTTAGGCATTTGGCCGAGAGTGTAGTCAAGGGTTGTTTTACCTCTATGTAAAGGAGGCACCCTTAACCATTTGGCCGAGGGTGTCTTCATCCATATAGAAAAGACACCCTAGGCCAAATGGTCGAGGTCTTTGGTATTTTGGCCGAGGGTTCAACCCTACCATTTTTATGTTTGTTCTTTCATGTGTATATGCATCAAAATCATGCATTAGAAATAAAATATATCAAATTCTATCGAAATTAAAACCAAATACACATACATACCCAATACCCACTCAATTCTAAACCTAGATCTACATAAATATATATATATATATATATTTTCTTTCAAATCTTCATTATGACTGTGAATAGGATGGTGATAGAATATGGAAGGAGAAAAGAGAGTGAGCGGCAAAATAAGTAGTCAGTCTAGATTTTGAAAGAAATATGGATTTGTGGGTATTTTTCCAAATAACGTTATTTTGGTAGGTATTTTTCCAAATAGCGTTATTTTGGTAGAAACTCAATTTTTTTTTTTTAAAAATCCAATGTTAAAAATATTTATTAAAATATCCATCATTTTTCCAAAATACCACTATTTAATTAGTACATAAGCAAACACCACATCCACTTTATTTTTTTACTCAGATCAAATAGTTCACTTCAAAGCTCTTCCGAACTTTACTTCTCTTCTCTTCCTCTACCTTCTATGTGCTTCACGTATGACTCATCGTGCTAGTAGGTGAGTTGATCATATATAGTTGTTGTGGTTTTGATATCATTACGTCAAGCATTCCATATTTGGATTCTCACAATTGTACCTAAAAATTTTACAATAATTTTTTCCAAATAACGTGATTAGGTTTAGTTAGGATTCACTTGTATCTTATTTAGTTTATTATCTTTTAATTATTCACTCATGTTATGTCATATCACTTGAGAAATAAAATTGAAAATTTTTTCTTTCTACCTTTATAGCATTAATATATATTAAATAGCTTTTTGCTTCTTCACAATTAAATGTTATTGTATTCTAGGTGAGTAATAAATGTTGTAATACTCTTAGTTGGGCAGTATAAAAATTTCTTCGTTAGTGCTACCAACCAACTTATAATATCGCACCTGGGGATGTGGCCTAGTGGAAAGGAAACCGACCGTTCCATCATACTCGCATGCGAGAGTTGTGGTTCGAGTCTTGGTATGCCCCATTATTGCCTCAGGTGTACTCAGCCTTGCTTAATACGCCTGGTGGAGATGGATCTGTTAGGAATGTGGGTCAGTTGCTCTAAACTCAGAAAAGGTTGTAAAGCTGGAGCAGCAAGAAGGTCTTATCCACTAACAGAATCCTAGGCTGATGAGATCCACATCGAGGCCCTTTTTCATTCATTAAAAAAAAACATATAATATTCAGGCCCACCAAGTTATCTAAGAGTATCTCGATATCAAATGATAGACTTATTATTTTCAAATTTTAAAAAAAGAGGTCTATTATGTATTGTTGAAGTCTTATTACATATTATTGGGCTATATATATTCAATCACTGGTTCAATTTCAATTAATACGCATAGGTTTAAAAAATTATACTGAACGCCCTATTATTAATTAAAATACCACCCTGCCTTCTAAAATTAACATCTGGTTGTTAAAATTGTTTATCTCTTCTATGTGTCATATGAAAATAACACATTTACCCTTCAAAATATGATAAATATTTATATAAAAATTTTAAAATATAAAATTAAAATAAAATATTAATTTAAAATTATAATCTAAAAAATAAAAAAATAATAATATTCTTTTCAAAAAGAATTTTTTTCCACTCACTTCTCTCCCTCACCTTCACTCCCTACCTTTTCTTTTTTCTCTCTTCTCCTCATGAAATGTCTTCCTATTACTATTGCTATTGTTATTTTTATGGAAAAAAATATTAAATTTTTTCGGAAACCAATAATATGATTAAATTGAGAAAGTAATCGATTAGTGCAAAGCAAGAGTTGAGAAACTGAGCCCAAGTAACCAGATCAACAATCAAAATGTCGACTTACTAACAATTTGAAAAGGGACAAAAAAAAAACTTTGGCTCTATCATGTCTCATTCGTGCATCATTTGTCTAGGCCACAATAAATTTCCTAGGTTTAGTCTTAATCTCCTTCCCTCCTTCTGCATTGCTGCTAATAGCAACTAGCACACCAACTTGTTGCCAACATAGCATAACTTCAAAATAAACTTTTAAATAATTAATTTTAACAAAAATCTCACAAATTCAAAAAAAAAAAAAACAAAATTTTCAAAAAATGACAAAAAAATAATAATTTGTTTGCTCAATGGAATCCTTTACAACTCACCAGCCACACAGCAAAAGATTAAAAAAAAATTAACTAACCTAAAAATCAATCCTAAGAAAATTTCACAAGTTCAAAAGAAAAAAATACAAAATTTTCAAAAAGATTACAAAAAATATAATTTTTTTCCTCGACGAAATCCTTTGCAACTCATCAAGTACCTCATTGGATTTCAAGCTGTGGCATTAGAGGCAAGCAATGACGAGATGATGATAGGCGATGGCATCGGCTTAGTTGGCAATCCAATTTTGGAGTAAGCGACCACAAGATCGCAATCAGTGTGGAGAGAGAGAGATTCATTGGGTTGTAAAATTTGAAGGGAGAGATGGGTTTTAGAGTTTTCATTTAGGGTTCTTTCACAAACTTGAAGCTTCTAGAGAAAGAACCTCAAACATGAATTCTGAGAGAAGAAAAAATGGTTGTGAAGGAGAGGAGAGGGACTATGACAAAGAAAAGAGAAGAGAGATAGAAAAAGTAAAAAATTAAGAGAGAAAGAAAGAGACGTGAGAGGAAAAATAAATAAATCGGGCAGAGAAAAAACCCAATTTTTCTTTTTAAATACTTATTAATATATATAATATTTGTATTTTTTTTATAAAACTTAAATGCAATCGCTTGTATACGCTTCTATTGTTAATTTTAATGGTGGAAATCAAATGGGGTTTGACATAATTTTCAAAAATATATAACTTGATTGAACTATGACCAAATTTCAAGGGGTTTTATGATAATATTCCTATATTATTGGATTTATCAGCCAAAAGAACATAAAAGATTTTAGGATGCATGATAGGACCCTACTTGGGATGTAATAACCGCCTCCAAAATTTACTTGTTGGTGTGCTTATTTGTGGAATTTTACTTATGCGCTTGTGTGCTAATGTACATGTGCGAGTTTGTTGAGCATTGCATGGACACAAAGTCAGAGAACGTTAGATGCGTTACATGGTTCAAAGTTCGCCAAATTCCCCCGAACCTGTGTGTGTCAGATACAAAGTCAGATACAATGACATGCGCCTAACATTATCTAAGTGTACAGTAATTTTAAGTTTTTGTATGTGATTCGCCTTGTACCAGCGCGTATGTACATGTGTGTGTGTCTTTATGCTTGACACCTAATTATGTGTGGGTTTGGTATTTGAATTTTTTATTTTTAATTGACATTATTTGATAATTATGTGGTTGATATTTTCCTTATTTGAAATAAAAAAAGTAAGAGCTGAAACAAGGAAACCAAATTTGGAAAGTTTTAGTTAGGGTTTTATCTATAAATTAAAAGGCAGTTTAGAGGGAAAATTTTTTGCATTCTCCTCTCCTCTTAGTGCCGAAATTTCCTAGATAAAACAAAAAGAAAATTTTGTGTGGTCAAATAAGGATTTTTTGAAGATTCAAAGCAAGTTTCACATTTATTTGTTGTTTATTTTAATTATTTGAATCTCTCTTCTTCTCTAATAATTTCTATGGATTGATTTAATGATTTACGCATGATAATACGACATATATGTGCTAGGAAAATTTGGATTTAAGATGGGATTTTATAGTATTTCCGAAAAACACATGGATTCATAAAGGAAGTTTTGATTTTTACAAAGTTGCACATTAAACCCTAATTCTTTTTATGGCCGATCATCATGTACATAACAAGATTGAATTTGTACTCATATTTGATCTTTGAATCATGGCCAACTATGTATTATTTTGTACAGGTTTGATTAATCTCAATTGGTTAATATTAAACAATAATTTTCATAAGTTTAAAAATTATTTTATTGAATTTTTAAAAGGATTATTCATGTTAGGTTTTTAAATCAGTGAATATTCATGTTTTAATTAAGTTGGAATTTATATTATAATGCTGGAATTTTCTGAATATTTATATGCATGTACTTATGAACTTTCTGCAAAATAAGTTACTGGAAAATGTGGAATTATATGAAAGTTATGAGGTGTATATATGGTATGGAATTTGTTACTTGTGATTATTGATGGTCGAAACTTCTATGGGAATTCGTAATGTTATTTTACTATGAAATATATATATGTTTTAGCTATGATAGATTAATGAATGCATATATGCTTAGTTTCTTAGATTATGAAACAAATATGCATGATCACAAGTATGTAAGCATAAGCATGTGCATTCAAATAAGAATAAGAAATTCGATTTTACAAGAGATGCACATTTTCAAGATTTATTGAAAAATAAAAATATTTTTTTCAAGAGAATCAACCTTGTAGGCAAATATGGATAAGTTTGATATGGAGTTTTTGTATGTATGTAAGGAACCTCACAAGAGAAGGCTTGGTTTTATGAATCCTATAAGTTTGTAAGGTTTACATTGACACATATAGACGGACTTGTGTATGTGGGAGAATTCATTGTGGATCATAATGAGGGCATAGCTTATGCTCTTTGACCAGAGTTAATGGCATCGATTTGTTCTTACATGGCTAGAATGAAATTTGTCCCTTTTACTCCACTTACGCACATATGTCTTTTTGTGGTTTGAAGTCTCTTGGGATATGCTGCTCAGTTATTCATAAGATAATTTATATGAATTATCGACGGATAATAGCTCCCATGTATTTATGTAAGAAAGTCCTACAATGGTGGTTTTGTTTTCAAACTAAATAAGAAGTTTTGGTTTGAACTATGCAAGATTTATTTGCAAGTAAGAAAGTATGCATTTATTCACGCATAAGCATAAGCATTCCATATTGTGTGTATGTATTGTGGAACTTGCCGAGTGATTTTTTACATACACTTATTTGCTTATATGTGTAAGTAATGACACTGATTATTGATTAAGTGGAACATGGAGTTGGGGAATCTGCAAGGTGGTATTCGGCTATGTTGTTCTACATAATCCAAGCTAATAAGATACTTCTGCTATGCTATGTTTTAATTTCATTTTTCT
The DNA here is from genome assembly GCA_007844105.2 of Rhamnella rubrinervis. Classification (NCBI taxonomy): domain Eukaryota; kingdom Viridiplantae; phylum Streptophyta; class Magnoliopsida; order Rosales; family Rhamnaceae; genus Rhamnella; species Rhamnella rubrinervis. The sequence goes on along the minus strand of CM017583.2, from coordinate 3,417,136 downwards.
ATGTTTAATAAGTTTATAAGACCATGATATTTGTTAAGTTTATCTTTACATGTGGGTTATGATTTTGAAATAATATTATTACTAGTATTTTTTTAATTTTAAAGTAGTACTATTATTTGTGAATACGAAGTAAAAGGGAAAGAAAAAAAAATGATCTTATTTGTACGACACATGCTATGGTAGTAGCATCCCCTATATCGGATCTATGAGGTTTGGATAGGGGGTGCTATATAGGATGGGTCCCCATTTCAAGGAAATTCTATCAAAATTTCTACAGAGCCTTCTTTAAAATTTGGACCAACCTATTTGTGCATGCATAAAATAACAAATCTAAGCACATGTCCAATGGCCACAGCAAAAGCCACTAGACTTCCCACTACAAAAAAATTTCAAATAATACACAATCTTAGTAAAATAAGTCAAACTCAACACAATACCAAAGTGGTACCGACTTGAATTATTTTTAAAGCAAATTACAATTATTTAAAATAAATAAAATACAATACTCAATTTGAAACAAAAAATAAGTAATAATACATTAAAAATAAGACAAAGAAGACTCAAAGACAAAGAGGAAGTGTAGGTGATGCCGAGGAGTGGAATCCAACTGTAAATAGTTGAGATCCTATTGACAAACTTAAAAAATAAATAAATAAAAACTAATGAAACTACCTTAGTGTGTAGATTCATAAAATAATAATATCCATAATATTAATTATATTTGTAATAATAATATGAGAAAAAGTGAAAAACAAGTGAACATATTTACACAATTTACACTATAACAAAAATCCATAGACGCCAATTCAGCTACCCAAAATCATAGGGGAGGGAGGATCCGTTATATTACCCTTGACATTTCCATGCGTAGCAAAAATAGGTGGAAGGGGGGAGACATTGTACTACCCTTGATGTCGTAAGGCGTAGCAAAGATGGATCAAACATATATCACAGGTGAATATAATTATCATATAATCTCATGTCATATCATCAACTTTGTCCAGGTGACACATGACGTATATATCAAATCCATAAAAAATTCACGAACAATTCCATAACACTCGGTAACATAATAATCCATGAAATAATTATAACTCAAAATATCAAAAACATATTTAATTTTTCATAAATAATCCTATTTCTAATACCATCACAAAATAAAACTCATTATTAGTATTTAAAGAAATAATTTAAAAACCAATTAAATAGAATCTACTCACAGATGGGATCGCTACTATCCTTAGATATATCCACTCCTGTATCTATATAAGCTGCAGATCCTAACAATACCAAATAATTCTCATTAATTCCACTTAACTTAATATTACTCTACACTTGAACAGTACGAATTGATAACTATTATGCACAATTTAGCTTTAACACCCACTTTTAAATCCTTCTTTAAATTATTTAATTCCTTTAATTCAAATACATCCAACACGCTAAATATTTTCATAGTGCTTAATGCCATCCAAATTAAACTAATTATACCAATTAAGGTCCAAATTACACAAAATCTCAAAATTACCTTAACCCTCAAATTTGAAAATTTTTGCAAACCTTAACCAAATTTGACATATAATATACTAAATTAAAGATCTCAGTGCAAGGATAACGACTTTGCCCCTGACTTTAAAGACAAATAATTTCTCCACCGTAGCTTCGATTCACACATGCCGCCATAGCTTCGATTCACGCATACTGCATGTCTACAAACTCATTTCGATGAACCCTACACAATGGTGCCAGAGTCAAAATAAAATACCTCATGAAGAAAAAGTCAACTTTTGACCCATCTATTGTACCCAAAAGTCAAACTTCAATTGAAATGAGTTTCACTATATAATTCTAAATACGAGTCATTGTAATATACCCCCTAAAAAGAAATTTTGTCCAGAAAATTCATATCTTAATTCTAAAAAAGATATAGATACTAAGCTCGCATTTGCCGCTCAGGCTCTCACATAGCTTCCTCTATAACATGATTCCTTCATAAGACTTTTACAAGTGGAATAGTCTTATTATGAAGCATTTGATCTCTTCGATCAAGTATCTGAACCAGTTGCTCTTCATATGTCAAATCATCATCTATTTCAATAATCAGAGCTTCTAGTACGTGAGAATGATCAAGAATGTACTTGCACAATATGAATACATGGAATCCATCATGCATTTGAGAAAGTTACATCGATAAGGCAAGTCAATAAGCTACAGGACCAATCCCTTCAATAATCTCACAAGGTCTAATAAATTTAAAACTTAACTTTCATCTCCAAATCGTACTCCCATTTTTCAAGGTAACAACTTCAAAAATACCCAATCACCAACATCGAACTCAAGATCTTTCCTCTAATTGTTTATATAACTTTTATGTCTATCTTGAGCTACCTTCAATTTACTACAGATTATCTTAACTTTTTTCCGTATTCATCTGTACAAACTCAGGCTCTATAAGATTCCTTTCACCAACTTCATCCTAATATAAAGGAGTTTGACATTGTCTCCTATATAATGCCTCGATTAGTGCCATACAAATGCTGGAATGGTAACTATTATCATAGGTAAACTCTATTAATGGTAGATGAGAGTCTTAATTACTTTTAAATTGTAAAACGCAAGATCTCAACATATCCTCAATGTCTGAATCATTCTCTTTGACTGCCAATCTGTCTGAGGATGGAATATTGTACTAAAACCCAAAGCTTCTATAAACTCCACAAAAACCTGAAGATAAATCGTGTGTCCCGATCAAATAAAATAGATACAGGTACACCATACAGCCTTACAATCTCCTCTACATATAGTTCAACAAGTTTTTGTAGAGAATAGGTTTCTTTACCTATAAAAAGTATGTAGATTTTGTGAGTCGATCTACTATCACCCAAATTTCATTATATCCCATTTGGGTACGAGGAAGCGTGAATAGAAAATCCATAGTAATGTGTTCCCACTTCCACTCTAGAGCTGGCAATGGTTGTGAAAGCCCTGCTTTTGCCTCTCTACTTTTACTTATTGACATATCAAACACCTAGATGCGTACTCACTACCACTAGTAATGATCTCGTGAGGTTATATACATTTTTGTGCTTTCTACATATACCACATATGTAGAGCCATATGCCAACTCAAGAATCTCCTTCTTTACTTCTTCAATAGTAGGAACATAAAGTCTAGTACCCATAATCAAGACTTCATCTCCTCTAATACTAAAATCTGTCATTTGCCCAATATCAACTTCACTTCTAACTTTCATTAGTTGAGAATTAGAAAATTGCGCTTCCCGAATTCAATTAATATGTGTCGGTTGAACATGGACGCTAGCCAAACGAACTCTAGAATCACCCAAATCTAATCTAGCTCTCATTTTCCTTAACTCCACAATCAAAGGCAACAGGATCGCTTGTACATGCGCTAGGGAGCCTGTAACCTTCCTACTCAAAGCATCAGGAACCACGTTTGCCTTCCTTGGTGGTAATCAATCACCCAAATCCAATCTAGCTCTCATTTTCCTTAACTCTACAATCAAAGGCAACCGGATCGCTTGTACATGCGCTAAGGAGTCTGTAACCTTCCTACTCAAAGCATCAGGAACCACATTTGCCTTCCCTGGTGGTAATCAATAACACAATCATAGTCTTTTATCAACTCCATCCACCTTCTTTGTCTTATATTCAACTCTTTTTTTAGAGAAAATATATTTGATACACTTATAATCGAAGAAAATTTGACATGGAGTCATAAAGATAATGTCTCCAAATCTTTAAAGTAAAAACTACAGCTACTAGCTCTAAGTCATGAATAAAATAATTTACTTTATGTCTTTTGAGTTGTCAGGAGGCATATGCAACCACTTTCTCATATTGTATAAGGACATAATCCAAATCTTGATGAGATATGTCACAATATACAACAAAGCCTTCATTATCATTAGGGAGGGTTAAAACATGTGCTGAAGTCAATCTTTGTTTAAGTTATAAGAAACTTTGCTCCCACATATCATTTCAATCAAACTTAATCTCCTTCCGAGTTAAACGATGAAGTGGACTTGCTATTTTAGAGAAACCTTCAACAAAGTGACAGTAGTATCCAGTCAAGCCTAGAAAACTTCACAGCTTAATTACACTTGTAGGTCTTTCCCAATTCAATATAGTCTCCACCTTGTATGGGTCCACAAAAACACTTTCAGCTGAAATTACATGACCAAAAAAACCACCTTATCCAACCAAAACTCGCACTTGCTAAACTTAGCAAAAAATCAATGCACACTTAAAGTTTGTAATACCCATTTTAAATGGATTTTGTGTTCAGCTTTTCTTTTTGTATAAATCAAGATATCATCAATAAAGACTATCACAATCCAGTCTAAGAATGGGTAAAAGACTTAGTTTATTATATCCATAAATGTTGCAGGAGTATTTATAAGTCCAAACGACATAACCAAATATTCATAATGGTCATACCCTGTCCGGAATGTTGTTTTAGAAATGTCTGAGTCGTTATTTATTAACCAATGATATCCCAATCTCAAATCAATCTCGGAAAACACCTTAGGACATTGAAGTTGGTCAAGTAGATCATCAATGCGCGACGAAGGACACTTATTGCGAACTGTTACTTTATTCAATTGTCAGTAATCAATACACAACCTTAAAGATCCATCATTCTTTTTAATAAACAACACCAGTGCACCCCAAGGTGATATAGTAGGTCGAACAAATCCTTTATCTACCAACTCTTGCAATTGAACTTTTAATTTGTTCAATTCTACTATAGCATCCTATATGGTGGTAAAGAAATAGAATTTGTGCACAAAATCATATCAATAGTAAAATCTATTTCCCTTTCAAGAGATAACTCAGGGAGATCATTTGAAAATACATTTGGAAAATCCCTTCCCACAGCAATATCCTCGAGTTTCATTCTCTCAACATGAGTGTAAACAATATAAACCAAATAACCCACACAACCTTTACGTAATAAACGTTGAGCTATAAAGACTGTAATTAAACCTGTGGTAGAAGGTTTACATTCGCCATAAAATACCACTTTTGGTAAACTCAGTATTGTAAAAGTGACATCCTTATGAAAACAATCCATTGATGCATGAAGTAAGAAAATATGTCCCAAAAATAACATCCAAACAGATTAGATTAGCTTCTACCACCAACCCACCGATAAAGAAGAAACTTTTTTAGCATATGTGTTGGAGTTAAAGAATCCTTTGTAATTGTAAAAACCTCTAACTCCATACCTAAGGGTACATGTGGTATGCCAAATTGTACAACAAATTTAGGTGATACAAAAGAATGTGTACCTCTAGGGTATAAACATCCATTCGAAGAATAGATAATATATCTATCACTATATTTGGAATATCATGAGTATCCTGTTGGGTCATAACAAATACCCTTCCTTGGCTTAAAGATCATCCATGTCTATGACTACTCCCACAGGGCGGTGTAAACTATGCTCTACTCCAAAATGCTTAACTCTATCCAGTAGAAATACAACGCCCTCTACTAGCACTGGACTATTGGTGGCGAATAATAGATCCAAAATCTTGAGATCCAAACTCCGGGATCTCCATGCTACTATGAATGAGAAAATGACATTCTTTCCTAAAATATCCAGACTATCCACAATGAAAGCATGTATTCGACCCCTGACAAGGGCCACTGTGATATCAATTGCATAAGCTACATGACACCCTTATATTGTCCCCAAACTATGGCCTTTGGTCGGAGATGCTACATGAACTAGTAAACTATTATCAAGACCTCATACTACGGTTGCTTTTTTGCCTCGACTGGACACTTAGGTTTGGCCTGGACCCTTTAAATCTGCCACTACTCAAGTATCCCAAACTATAACTTCCTCTCTTAGAGAATCCCTAACTAGGAGTGCCTGAAGAAGTACCCTTGAAAGAACGACGTCTGGATCCACTTATAGTCCCCTATCGCTCAACCTCCAAAGTTACATCCCTTAAGGACTTACAAATTGGACGCATAACCCTTGATATGCCTGTAGTAATGGCATCACTTAACTTATCCAAAAATCTCCTTTTCTTCATTTCCTTAACCAAGTTCATGTAGGGGCAAAACTTCAACAACTCCAAGAATTTTCTTTCATACTCTACCACTGACATGCTCTCCTGCATTAATCTCTCAAACTTCAATATTTTTGTCTCTTTATAAGCCTCGGGGAAAAATTGAGAGTTGAAAGCAACCTTGAAACTTTCCCAAGTAAGTTGCCTTACCATCAATGAGGATCTCTACCAAGCAGAAATTCTGCTATCTTAACCTTTTCTTTATTGGACCAGTCCATCCCTTCCTCCTAAACCTTCTAAGTCTCCGACAACCGGAATAGCACCTCCACAAGATCAATGATGCCATTGAAGTTGGTGGCACCCAATCTCATAGCTGTTTGCACGGAGGGTCTAGGTTGGGCACCCACATTTAGCGTCTTCACAAGACACTCAAAGACATCACCACATAATACTGACCCGTCTCAGAATTGTTAGCTGACCCAAATGAGTTGGTAGCCCTACTACATCCATGCCTAGGAGACATCACCAAACTATATGAAAGGAAAGAAAGAAAAATAAAGATTATAGTTTAAAATATCAACCACTAAAGAAATTATGAAAATTTGGATAAAAGACGCCAAAAAAGACTTTTAGTAAAATCCATAAGATGTTGCACAGCCAAGTGTAGGTCTATAGGAAATAAAACATAATGCTCTCATACTAAATTAATAGGATCATACCCGAGATGGGTCCCATCCCGAGAGAAATTTTATCAAAATTTCTACAAAAATTTTATCGCTAGAACCTCGACTTAAACTTCGACTAACTCATTAATACATGCATAAGATAACAAATCTAACCACATATCCAGTGGCCATAGCAAATGCCACTGGACTTTTTACAATAGAAAATTTTCAAATAAAACATAATCTCAGTACGATAAGTCAAACTCAACACAATACCAAAGTGGTAGCAACTTAAGTTATTCTCAGAGTAAAGTACAAGTGTTCAAAATATATAAAATATAATGCTCAATTCAAAACAAAATGGAAGTAATGATACATTGAAAATAAGGAAAAGAGGGCTCCAATCCAAATACATCCAACACTCTTAAATATTTCTGTAGTCCTTAATATTATTCAAATTAAACTAATTATTTTTCTATTTGACATTTAATATAGTTTTAAATTTATTATAGAGATAAAAGAAATAAAAAATATATATAAAAGTTAATATAGATTTTGTCAATTTAAAAATTAAAAATTAAATTTAAATATAAAAAATTATTTTCGATTTTAATATTTCAAATGAATAAAATTTTTAATATTAAAATAATAATTATATATCTAAAAATATATTAAATATCAATTAAAAAATAAAAAAAAAATTTAAAATTAAACTAAAATATTCTTATATAAATGTCTGAATATTTTCACGTGCTGTACCAAACATAATTAAAATCTTCGATGATCTTATGTCCGACAATATATTAAATAAATGTCATCACGTGGAACACATTATATGCACAAAACAAAATATATGATATGATTAACATATGCCTGTGTCTGACAGGACGCCAACATCAATTATCAATTTTTAACCTTACATTTACTTTTACATCTCCAACAGCTGGCAACAACAAGATATTAAATAAATATTATCACGTGGAGCATACTACAGAACAAAATATGTGATATGACTAACATATGGCTGTATCTGACGCGAACATCAATTATGATTTTTAACTTTATACTTATTTTTATATATTTTATCTGGAAAGATAAATTTTTATTATTCAAAAATTGAAATTGAGCATCTCCAGATAAGTAAATGGTGTTCGATAGGGTTGTTTTACTATGAGGTGGAGGCTTTAAATTTTTTTAGCTAAATTTGATAGGAATTAAAATTTTAATTTTTTTTATATATATTTTTATCTAACAGCCTCTTCAATTTTTTTTTCAAATTAAATATATATATAAGTAGTCTAAATTTTCTTAAATAAGAAAAAAATTTGTTAATTTATATTTCAATATCAAAATTTCTTTCATCTTCAACAGACCGACTATTAATATACATTTAAGCATATGTAAATTAATATTACTATTAATTTTAGATTTTTTTTATCTAATCTTCGTTGAATTGTTGATTTGTTAACCTTTAATCATGCTGAAAACATAAATCGTAAAAAATCACATTCGCTGAAAAATTTCGTGATCGCGTAACAAAGAAGATGAATAGTGTACAGTGGAAATCAAAGGCGGTATGATGGTAACCCACCGACGAGCCAGTAATAGCCCACCAATGGTGGGTTACCACCAGTGTCTAGCGGCCGTCGATAAGCCACCACCAAGCTATCGGTGGGGCCTGATAGTAGGGCACCACCAATGCAACACCATTTTCCTCTGTCATTTTTTGAAATTGTATTTGTCAACCGTACATTAGTCAGGTTTAAAACAAGATTTGAAGGCATAAATCCATCAAAAAAATTTAAAAAAATATTCAAATTAAAACTTATCTTCTTAACTTTCCAACCATATATCATATCCTTAAATCCGTCTTTAATTTTAATTTCTACCAAAACTATATAAATCTATCGAGACAAAACTAGGACGTTGGTGGGGGCACCAAAGCCACCTAAACATTTTTGAAAAAATATTCAAATGAAAACTTATCTTCTTAGCTTTCCAACAATGCATCATATACCTCAATTCATGTTTGAGAAGATATTCAAATTAGTTCTACCAAAACTATATAAATTTGTCGAGACAACAATCGGAGGTCAATGGAGGCATAGATGGGACATCGGTGGGGGCACTAATTCCATACAAAAATTCTGAAAAGATATTCAAATTAAAAATTATTCCCTTAGCTTTTTAATAATATACCATATGCCTCAATCCGAGTTCGAAAAGATCTTTAAATTTAGCTTCTATTAAAATTGTGTAAATTTGCCAAACAACGGTAGGACGTTGATAGGCCACCAACGCCAGTAAAAAATTTTGAAAAAATATTTAAATTAAAATTTATCCTTTTAACTTTCCAACTATACATCATATGCCTCAATTGAGTTCGAAAAGGTCTTCAAATTTAGTTTCTACCAAAACTGTGCAAATATGCTAAGACAACAGTGGGACATCGGTGGAGACATTGACGCCACTAAAAAATTCTAAAAAAATATTCAAATTAAAATTTATCCTTTTAAATTTTTAATCATATATCATATGCCTCAATTCGAGTTTGGGAAGTCCTTCATATTTAGTTTCTACCAAAATTTCGAAAATATCTTCAAAATCAATTTCTATTAACATTGTGAAAATATACCAAGAGAACTATGGGACATCGGTGGGGGCAATAATGCCAACCAAAATTTTTGAAAAAGTATTCAAATCAAAACTTATTCTCTTAGCTTTCCAATCATATATTATATGCATCAATCAGAGTTTAAAAAGCTCTTCAAATATAATTTTTAATAAAACTTTGCAAATCTACCGAGATAGCCATAATGTCTAAGTTTGATTTCGATTTTCTTTTTATTGGATGCCCACAAAATTGTGACAAAATTCATGAAGAATATTTCATGTATTAGCTTTCAATTTCAATTAGTTTCATGTAAAAAATCATCATGAAAGTCAATTTAAGAAAAAAAAAAAGTACAAGCTATGTTGAGTTTCCATCGATGGGTCCCAAAATAGCTTGTGATTGGGTAGTGGTGGCTACCACCAGACCAAGGTGACCGTCGGTTCACCGATGGCCACCACAACCTCATGCGATGGTTGCTATTAGTAGGCCCACCAACAATATAGTGGAACCATCGATGGTTGCCTTGACCGGGTGGTAGGCACCAAGCTAAGAGGGTTCAATCAAAAGGCCACTTACGGATGTGACTATAATAAATTTTAAAATTAAATTATTCATAAAAGTACAATGGTAATTTTATATTGCACTTTTAATTTAATTATATATATGAGTTTTAAACTATTTATCATTAAATAATAATAGTAGAACCATGACGGTCGCCTTAGCCTGGTAATGGGCTAAAAGGGTGTTAATCAAATGACTACTTAAAATATAACTATAATAAATTTTAAAATTATACCGTTTATAAACATATATTAATAATTTTGAATTATATTTTAAATTAGATGAATTTTAAACTATTTGCCGTGATATTGGTTGTGACGCATAAAAAAACACAATATCTCCGACAACTGCCAACGATAAGAAATGCTTGATAACAAAGGTACAATTGATGTGTAGGGCAATTATGTTACAACAATCACATCGGCACTTCATTTCTAGCATTATTATTCAGCTCCATTATTTCTTCCTACTTTTGAGTAATCTGCTGTGCTTTTCACTTGTATGGTCCTATTAGGTCCATATGTAGTACCTTTTATGTATGCTTTCCATTTTAAACCTTACATTTATTTTTATATCTCCAACAACTGGAAACAAGAAGAAATGCTACAAATCATATACTTGCATATATTTTGATATTTATAAATTTTACATTTATTTTGGCCATTCTAACCGTACCACTTAAAATAATTTTGTAGAATTTTACATATATTGTGGACTATTCTGAATAGTAGAGTTAAGTAAAATTTATAAATATTTAAATATATATTGGCCTTTAAACTCGTACCGGATATATAAGTGAGCTTGATAATATAAAAATAAAGAATAACAATGAAACTTATTTATTTGAATATTAAAATTAAAAGAAAAACACTAAGACAAAACAAAATATAAAAAGGAATAGAAAAACACGTGTAGAAAAAAAAAAACCTAAAAGATAAAAAACAAAGAATAATAGAATAGAAAAAGGAAAAAAAATACGTAAAACAAAAAATATTACCTGCTTAGCGGAGAAAGTAACACGTCAAACACAATACACCTCTGTAGCCTTCTTCTTTATCTTTTCCTTTCTCTGTTCTTTTTCTTCCTCTCTTTCCTGCCATATTGAACAGCAAACTCACAACTTAAATATTTCATAGAAAACAAATAACATCTATTTTAGGATTTTAGGGCACATGTCAATGCAATCAATTTACATGGGTTAGTCAAATTCACATGAAATATATATATATATATATATATATATATATATATTCCTCTCTTACACATCTCATAAAATTCGTCAAGCATGTTTAATTCCTCAAGCAAAAATTGTTCTCAAACTGGAAGTACGTACAAGCCACCCAAGTCTAATTTTTCATATAAGAAGATGCAAATTTCTTCATGAGGAGGAGGAAGGAGCATATGCAGCACACTTTTGACTTTATCTGTATATTATCTTGTATCACGTGTATCCTGGTAACTGCATAGATGGCTAGAGAGTTGTACTTGTACGTATAGAATTATTCACTGTTTTATGTATTTCATTCCACATTATTGGTTAAGGGGTGAGGAAATTATTAGGTGAATCTGATATTATGAACTTGTATATGTTTGCAAAGTTAAAGTAGTAGATAGTAGATAGATTTTATCTAACAGATTGAAATATATATATATATATATATATATATATATATCTGCACAAAAAATATTTGTTAATTTTAATTTCGTAATTAAATTAAATTTAAATACTGTGCATATTCTCCCTAAGTACCTACGTAAATTTTTTGATTTTTTGGTAGAATCCTACGTAAATTATTTGATAGCAAGTGTTACCTCTCATCAAAGCTGGTCATAGACGACGTCGTTTATGGACTTCTTATCACACTATAAGACGCAAAACTCCGACCTATATTTCCTGCCCTGTCTTCCTCTCCGTCTGCAATTCCCACGTCGTAAAGTCCCATTCTCTCTCTACCATCAGAAGCAATCGCCAGTAAGATTCCTCTCCGACCACCCTTTTCTCAAGTAATTCGAAGAAGAATATGACTTATCCAAAGCTTGATCCGAACACTAAAATGAATGGCACTCTTGCGTTCGACAAAAAGTACAAACTAAACCCCCCAATGCATGCATATATCTAAATAGGGAAAGCTTTTATTTTCTAGGCTCAATATCTGAACAGCTTTGATAATCGGGGTTTTTATATATGTCCGTACTCCCTCTCGGTTTTACCACCATGTTTGTTTAATTCAACTTTTAGGAACTTGCATTATTTCTTTAATTACTTGGGTAGATTCACCAAAAGAGCCACCAACTTTTTCGTTTCGTGCCAAAAAAAAAAGAAGAAAAAGTCGCCATTGCAGCGCCTTGGACCTCGATAGATTTCCACATTTTTTCTAAACATCCTTGGGTGCAGCACCTTCATTGGATGTTCCGTCGATCTCTTCGTTGGTACCAAAATCCGTCGCCGCCCTCTCTCTTGTCTCTACCAAAATCAGTTTGCACCCACCAATTTTCTTCACTGCGTCTCTCTCTCTCTTCTTTTTCTTTTCTTTTTCTCGATCTATTGTTTGATCTGTTTTAAATTGAAACTGAATTTCTTTTGTATTGCTTCCTCAGACGACTATTAATGATGTTATTTAATTATGTTGTTGTCATTTGATTTTGCATAATATTTTATTTACTCTGAGTGGAATTGTTTACTATAGTAAAAGTCAATTGCAAACAACACAGTATGCTATAAGTCAAACCGATATATATATATATATATATATATATTGTTTTATTTTTTCTATTTCAAGTGCTGCTCTAAGTAAGTCATCCTTTTGTTGTTCATGTTGACTTGGTCAAATAGGGGAGATCTTAAAACAAAGTCACTTTGTATGGAAAAGGCAGGCAAATAGATATCGAGAGCTAGCTAGGTATTAAGTGGTGATCAAGTGGAAATCTAAGGACTCTAATTTAATTGTTTTTATTATGAATTTGTAGCGAAGCTGAGGTTTATTTATTTATTTTATTTTTGGGAATTAGGAAAAAAGCTGTTAATTAGTTGTGTTGGTGAAGGATGTGGCAGTGAACGGATGGCAATCAATATCATGTGGTGCCGCCACATTGACGAAATTGCATAATTCACGAACAAAAAATTCAGGGGTAAAATATAAAAGACGTGAAAGTTCAGGGGATTAGGGTGTAATTTACCCTCTTTATTTTCTTATTTTATTTTATTTTAACTATTTATATTTTATACAAAATGATTTTATTTAATTATAATTTTATTTTGCTTTTGCTATGCGTGCAGTATTTCTACTTGTACTCATTGGGTGAGGTCTCTCCAGTTATACATAAAATGGAGAATACCAAAAACTCAGAGAGTAGTGGCTCCGCAATCAATGTTAATGAAAATGAGCAGGAGCTTCAAAACAACATAGAGAAGTTGGTCACTGCTCTTCCTCAAGAAAACAGTTATCATTTTCGTCAATATAAATATAACGGCACTTGGTTTCCATCATTTTCTATTCGAGGTGTGATCTCCTCTCAGCTACTCTTTCAAGCCGATGAGAGTGACATTTTTTTAGCCAGTCTTCCAAAATGTGGAACCACTTGGTTGAGGGCGCTCATCTTCTCTATTGTGAACCGTGGTCGTTACAAACCAAAAGATAGTCCCTTGCTTTTCAAGCCACCACATGACCTTGTCCCTAACATAGAGATAGATCATTTTCGAGATGGCTTGCCTCAAAATCTTGAACAACTTTCTCGACCAAGAATATTTACCACACACGTACCTTATGCATCACTTCCGAATTCAATTAAAGCCTCCAATTGCCGTATTGTGTATGTATGCAGGAACCCTTTGGACACTGTTGTCTCTTACTGGCATTTTCTTAATTCAATGGTGAAGAATAATAATGCATCTGCGCGACCAAAACGTATTGATGATGAATTTTTAAACGAGTACTGTCTAGGTATTCAAGCTTATGGTCCTTTTTGGTATAATACTTTAGAGTATTGGAAAGTGAGTCTAGAGAAGCCAGAAAGTGTGCTATTTATGACATACGAAGATTTGAAGGAGGATCCAATCTTTCAGTTGAAGAAATTGGCGTCGTTTCTGGGATTCCAATTTAGTGCGGAGGAAGAGGCTGAAGGTTTGATAGAAGAAATATCAACGTTGTGTAGCCTTGGAAATTTGAAGAGTTTGGAGGTAAACCAAAAGGGCATACGTCTTTCTATAATTCCTGTGAGTGCCTATTTCAGGAAAGGCGAGGTCGGAGATTATGTGAATCACCTTACTCCGTCTACGGTTGAAACTTTGAACAAGTTGGTTGAAGAAAAGTTTGCTGGCTCTGGCTTAGTTTTCAAATCAAAGCTCATCACAGGTGAATGAGAGTTGCTTATATTGTATAATTGCATGTGTGCTTTAATTGTTTGCTGAAGTGGTCGGTCTCTCGGATATGTATTCTATTCTCTATTGGATCTCAGTATGTATTCTATTCTCTATTGATGTCTCAGAATGTTTTCTCTTTATTTGACGTGACTGGTTTTTCTTTTCTTTTTTGCTTAGTTCTTTTAATAGTTGACTGAAAATTTTAACTACTAATTTTCTTTTTTAATTGATAATCTGCAAATAGGAGAACAAATAATGCAAATTCCAATGATTCAATAGAAACTATCTCTGACATGTGACATCTTGTGGTTAAAATCTCTAAATTAAACTTTGAACCATCAGAAAGTAGCCAACTACAAAATCACCATGAGCCACTGAAAATAAAATCCTCACGCGCGCAACTCGCTGTCTGGATTTCTAATATTTTTCCACCATTCAAAGTCCTAAGGATGACTAAATATTTTTCTAATATATATATATATATATATAGGAGTGTTATTATGAGCTAACGTGCGCCGACAGACGGAAAGTCTGTTTCACGTTAATATTTTAAAATATTTTTTTACTGTTCATGTTAGTTTTCAAAATGTTTTTTTCACTTAAATGGTAAGCCTTCTTTAATTTTTTATATTTTTTTCTTTGAAATCAACTGCCCCTACCCAGGTTTTCGCTCCCTCGCTATAGCTCCCGCGTCGCCTCAGCCCCTTCCCTCGCCAAAACTCCGTCGCCATAGCTCTTTTTTTCTTTTAAATTGAGTCAACCCAACACTTCCCTGGTTTTCGCGTCAGCCCCTTCCCTCGCCATAGCTCCCTCACTAGCTCGCGTTTCCTCAGCCCCTTTCCCTCACCATAGCCCCCTCGCCAGTCCTCCTGGACCTTTTACACCTACTTATGGTGGCTATAGATCTTTCCATTCTACTGGAAATTACATTTCCATTCCTCAATAGCCTTATTACAGCCACCCTTCCTGCGGCACTTGTACCCCCAGAATGGAAGAAGAAGGCCCTGGGAAAAATAACGTGGCATTGGAGGAAGATGATGCTGAATAGACCCAGATGGACGCTTGTATAAGAGAGAGATAACACTTCAAAAAAAATCCATTTTTCTTTTGTCTGAAACTACATTATTTAACCCAACCATGTATTATTTTAATGCTCCACCTAAATTTGTTGGCTGCTTGAGACTTAACAGATTATGTAAAAAAAAAAATTCTATTCATTAATTAATAATATTTTAGATTGACTAGCACCATATAATTAATAATATTTCTCTATCTTTTCATTTATTGCTTGTTTTGTTCTTCTACTTTACAAGTGGTATAGAGTATAGCGATGGCGATGGATTCATTCCATTTTATCACCAAATCCAATTATGCTTCACCAAAAAATAAAACCAAATCCAATTATGCACCTCACATAATTAGAATGTTTATGAGATTGGCTGGTTTAGGTCGTTAAGCAGAATTGTAATGAAACTTTGTGAGAATTTATTTCCATAATTATGTTTCAGAATGTAATTTTGTATTAAATTACTTATAAGAGATGTTGATGAGAATATTTAATCCTTATAATTCATAATGATGTGTATTTTTTTCTTGGCTAATTTAATATAATATCTGTCATTATGCAAAGATAAACACAATGAAGTTGGAATTTAATCATAAATCAGAAAGGGATAACTACAGGGCTAACTTCATATACATCATACTGGAAGTAAAACAACTACTACTGAAGGAGGGGGCCAAAACTCTTGCTAACAACCTCACTTCTCAGACCCAGTTTAAATGTACAAAGAGAAATTTACAAAGAGCATGAGTTTTACATGAACAAAGAGCATAAGTTTTACATGAACAAATAGAAATTTACAAGGGAAAAAAAATACCAAAAATAGACAACAGTGTTTTGACGAATGTTTACTTGCATAATTCATCGTCAGTCGATGATTCTGAATCAATAATGTTGCAATCTATTGTAGACCTACAAACAACAATAAAATTTCAAGGTTATGCATAAAAGAAGACAAGTTAGATAATATTAATTTCACTCTCCTCTGTTATTGTCAAGTTAATTGGTTTGAAAATTTAAAAAATTACCTTTCAGTCAACTTAAGACAATTTCTTTTATCATGTGCTTGCCCTCGAAAAGTCCACATCCTCGACAAAGTCTCATCTTTGAAATTGCAATCTCTTTTTCAGATTTAATTTTTTTTCCACATCCTTTTGATCTCACTTGTAAAGGATTATTAATACTTGTGAGCTGCTTACTACTTGTGCTAATTGATTGTAGCACAACATTCCTACTTCCATTAATTTCCTTAATTTTTTTATGTATCACTTCCAACTTATTGAAAAGGAGACAACAATCTTCACTAGTGAGAGATGCACCATCAATTACAGTAGAAGCTAAATGAGATAGACTTGCATGTCGTGTCATCAATGGCATGCCATCTAGATCATTCATTTTTTGTCCATAGTTATCTGACACTCTAATTTTCGCATCTTTTTTCCATCTCTTTAGAATGTATTTACTTGGTAGGTATGTGACTTGTTTAAAACGAAACATTGCAAACATATGCCTACAAAGGATTCCCTTGAATTCAAACTGTCTGCAACTGCAAGAAACAACATCTGATTGCTTGTTAAAATTAACCTTTCTATATCTTCTTGCTGAATTTTGCTCGTTAGGCCTCTGTACACTATAAACAATAGTCTCATCATCCTCATATATGCTATTTATAGTGTAAGCAGTACTTTCAAAAATCTCCTTTTGGAAAAGAATGAAATTCCTCTTGGTATATACTTCCATCATTTGTTTCTCCATAGCCCACAAAGATTTCAATTTTGGTTTCTCATTAAGATCGACATAATCTGCAAGTAACTCCTCATGTCGCTGATGACTAAGAGCTTTATTAAAACGGCTAATGAAACCCATCAATGAATTCCTCTTGGAAATGTATTTCTTGAAAAACGAATGTGCACTTTCAGCTCTTTGACTACTTGACATTCCAGCACTAAAAAATTTATTGACATATGAGGAATCCATTTCTCACGAATCGCATACAATTCACTCAACCATTCATTGTCTTGCAAATTAGTTTTACTTATCAAATCCACCCAACATGCTTCAAATTCTTCGGCTGTCTCAGAGTTAAATATAACATCTTTGAATGAATGGTAATTGTCTCGGTACATTACCGAGTCAATTTTTACAGAAAACTTAGTCAAAATGTGCCATATACAATAACGATGAACAGTCAATGGAAAAACATGAGTTATAGCCTTCGTCATTGCGGTATCTTGATCAATAATAATGACTTGAGGTGCACATTTTGACATACAATCCAATAACTTATTGAATAACCACCTAAATGATTCTGTTTTTTCATCACTTAGAAAAGCACATCCAAAAATAATGGTTTGACCGTGGTGATTTACTCCTGTTAGTGGAGCAAAAATCATACTATACTTATTTGTGTTATATGTTGTATCAAACACTACAATATCACCAAAACTAGCGTATGCTCTCCATACAATAGGATCTGCCCAAAAGCATCTCACAAGTCCATTTGCTTCATCAACCTCATAGTCATAAAAAAATGAACAATCTTTTTCTTTTTCAAAAGAAAAAAATTCTACTAAGTTGTTTGCATCAAACTCTCTTTCCTCTTCCATCAATTGTTTATTATAATTCCTAAAATCCCTTTCATTGCAACCAATATTTTGTGGACCACCAACTTCAATCTCCATAATTCGAATTTGTTGGCATGTCGGTATGTTTGCAGCTGAGAGTTGTTGATTCAAAGCTTTTTTTTGCAACTGATACACTCCTATGTGACCTTAGTAAATGTACCTTCGTAGGAGTGCTAAGACTATGATTATGCTCCTCTACAAACTTACTAACTACCCAATTTCAACCTATTTGTTGCTTCACCAATGTTATTTTTGCCCTTCAGCCTGATCGAACTACTCCTCTATTCCTTTCATATGTCTGTGGGATGGAATCTTTCAACTTTGTTCCATAAGAGTCATCTGTTTTTCCCTCCTTCGAGCAAACAAACTGTTTCCATATCAATTCATTGGTTTCCTTATTCTTCTTGCTATTGCTCATCCTTGCACTAAATTCACACTCCCGTGCATATGTATTGTAGAAAGTGAAAGCTTCTTCAATTAATTGAAATTCCATACAAACTTTTGGTTTTTTTTCTTCCTAAACTTGTGAAGTAAAAATGTTACTTGAAGAGCTAACTGACATAATTCTGTTAATATAAAACATAATACACATATAATTTAGAGAAAACAACACAATACCAGAGCCATCTAACACGTGGATGTTGTATATACATTCATATGAAAAATTATTCAAAATCTAACATATGTTAATGCACAGCTACAAACCAGTAGAATAGAAAGCGATATTCAAATTTTTCTTTCATTCATTTCTAGTTCATTAGTTATAATGTTACAATGTAAATGCCAACTACAAACACCAAATGTGGACTTAAAAAAATTCTACTTTCTTACCCGAAAAGAGAGCTTGTCGATAGAAAAATTTAAAAGCGATGGCCTAGACCTGTGCGACGTCGACGGAAGAGGAGTAGAGCAGAACCTTTAGAGGACCCAAGCATGTCACAAAGAAAATGGTCAGTGACAATGCGGTTTACAAACACAAACAGAGAAGATGAGCATGAGAAAATTATAATACGTAATCAAATATAATAACATAATTGCAAGGCACAACGTATGAGCCTTTTGGCTTTTCTTTTTATGAGCTTTGGCCTTATTTCTATTTTCTTTTTCTTTTTTTCACTTAAATATTTTGCTTTGGTTTTGGCCTTATTTCCTTTGAAAAGACAACAGTGAATGAACAGTAAAAAATATTTTAAAAACTAACGGAAATGGCGACTTCCGTATTACGGTATTATGGCGCCATAATAACACTGCATATATATATATAAAAGAATTTCTTCATTTCATTTTACATTTTATGTGCATATAATATTAACCCCACCCATTTGCTTTTTGAGGACTTTTTTGTGCATATAATATTGCCAAGAGTGCTGCAATGATAGAGAGTCATAAATAGAAAGTGAAAAGTAAAAAACATGGAATTGTTAATAGCCAGGACGATAACAACAAATACTATGTGACGATCTGAATGGGCAGATATGAGAGGCACTGGCAGCTATTTAGTGTCTAATATCATATCGTTTGGGTTCTTAAGAAAATATCTAAAAGGAAATAAGGTTATTTTATTCTAACCGAGGCCTTTTTAAAGCGTTTGGGTAAGGGGTTTATAGAAACTTCAAAGTTAAGCATACTCCAATGGAAGCAATCCAAGAATAGGTGACCTCCTGAGAAGTCTGACAAAATTTCATATCGTTGATTGTGTTGTGGTTAAATTGGGGACAATATCAGTTGAAAAGGAACCAGAGAGCCCAATGGTAGGCGCTAGACTGGGGAGTCAAGTGGAGGGGGTGTTATCGGTGGTATATGGGGCGCTTGACTAGGGAGTTTAGTGAAGGGGGTGTTACAGGTGGTATATCGTGTGGTGGTTAAATTGGGGACAATATCGATTGAAAATGAACCAGATAGCCTTGTAGGGGGCGCTAGATTGGGGAGTCCAATGGAGGGGGTGTTACAGGTGGTATATTGTGGCACTGACAGCTACCTGGTGTCCAATGCCACATTGTCTGGGTCCTTAAGAAAAGGTCTAAAAGGAAAGAGTGTTCCTTTTATAACAACGAGACATTTTCAGAGCCTTTGGCTAAGGGGTTCATAGGAACTCCTATGAACTCTAAAGTTAAGCGTGCTCCAATGGGAGCAATCCAATAATGAATGACCTCCTGGGAAGTCTGACAAAATCTAGTATTGTTGATCTACAATATCGGTTGGAAAAGAACCAGAGAGTCCAGTGGAAGGGCGCTAGACTAGGGAGTCCAACGGAGGGGGTGTTACAAATTACAAATACAAACCTGTTGTGGTAGTGGGAGATGGAGGAGAACCAGGTAATGCCACTAGGGCGTCGGTTAAGGCTATAGCACCTGGTTATCACTTGGATTTTGGTCTGGCAATGCTAGCTAGGAGTGCTAATGCTCATCACTTGGAGCTCGGTCTGGAAATATCTACCCATTAAAAAAATTGTTACTATAAACCGATGAAATAATTATTAATTCAATCCTACACCTATGTATATCAAACGCATTTTAATAGAGTTTATTAATCATGTTAGTTAGTACTTAATTAGTTACAAAAAAAAAAAAGAATTGACAAGAACTATAAAATTAATATACTTACTGGTATAGTCTGGTAGAAGTATATACCTACCATATAAACACAGCCTTGAGTAATATTTAATAAAATGTTCCTATCAACTTTAAAATTAATATGCAGGATATATAGGTGTATTCAGGGATTCCTACTTTGTATGGTTCCAATGATAGGCTTTAGAATTGTATGGCTGAGCTTTTGGATAGGTGTATTCAGAGATACCCTACTTTGTATGATTTCGACGAGAGACCTTAGTCTTATATGGCTGAGTTTGGTATAGGAAAGAGGATTTCACCAAATTAGCTTTATTTATTTATCTTACTTCTTAATTTTTGTTTTGATTGTGAGAATTATGTTATTAATGATGGCCTTTTTCTTATTTTTACTTGGTTTGATTATGTTCTTCTTATATTTTTATTCTTTTTTGTTATATATACGTGCATATATTTAAAATTGTAGCTTGTACTTAGCTACGAAATGAAGTTGCTATTCGATTTTTGAAAATTTGACCTATAAAAGTTTTTTCGTAGCTAAATGGTAATATTTAGTTACGGAAGGTTTACATTTGTTGGCTAGGGGATTTAATTATGCTCTATCAGAAACGAACAAGCTATGATAAATATTAGTAACTAAAATGTATTTAGTTACAAAAAAACAGCATGATACGAATAGGTGCTCGTGCCTAAGGGTCAATTATTATTTTTTTATTTAGTGATTTGCTAACTAATGTCCTTATTTATTTAAAAAAAAAAAACTATAAAAAATCACTAACATTTTTTCCCTATTTATTTATTATTTATTATCTTTTGAGATAAAACGAAATTATTTCATTGAGAAGAAACCATATGAAGTTACATATTTTCTTTAATTAAGAGACGCGTTAATTATGAAATAAATTAATTGCCTGTGTTGGGTTATTTAATTATCAAAATTGAATTCCTATAATGCCAGTAAGAGACAGCGGCATTTTTACTTGTGTTATATATAAATGTGAAAACAAGATTTTTGTTTTTTTTTTAAAAAAAGAAAAAGAAAGAGGTAAGATTCACTTTCATTCATATCAAAATTAACTGATATCGAAATTATTCTAGGAAGATTGGCAATTTAACAACAATTCTCATTCACTTGCAGAATTTGTTGAGATGCGTTTTGATTTAAAAACAAGGCCAGAGCCAGCAAACTTCTCTTCAACCAACTTGTTCAAGGTTTCAATCATGGAAGGAGTAAGGTGATTCACGTGATCTCCAACCTCGCCTTTCCTGAAAAAGGAAGCCAAAGGAACTATAGAATAATATACGCCCTTTCGGTTGACCTCCAAATTCTGCAAATTTCCGATGCTACACAAAGTTGATATTTCTTGTATCAAACCTAGAGCCTCTTCCTCCGCACTAAATGGGAATCCCAGAAACGACGCCAATCTCTTCAATTGAAACACTGAATCCTCCTTCAAATCTTCATACATCATAAACAGAACACTTTCTGGCTTCTCTACACTCGCTTTCCAATACCCTAAAATGTTATCCCAAAAAGGACCATAAAGTTGGACGCCTCGGCAGTACTTGTCGAAAAATTCATCAATAAGCTCTAGCTGTCCAGATATGTTGTTGTGCTTCATCATTGAATTATGAAAATGCCAGGACGAGACAAGAGCGTCCAGAGGGTTCCTGCATGCGTAAACAACACGGGAATTGGAAGTTATTATAGAATTTGGTAGAAACGCATAAGGTACGTGGGTGGAAAATATTCTTGGTCGAGAAAGTTGGTCAATATTTTGAGGCAGGCCATCACGAAAATGGTCCATCTCTATGCTGGGCACAAGGATCTGTGGGTGAATGGAAAGCAAGGGACTTTCTTTTGGTTGGTAACGATTGCGGTTGACGATGGAGAAGATGAGAGCCTTCAACCAAGTGGTTCCACACTTTGGAAGACCGGCTATGATTATGTCGCTCTCGTCCGCTTGGAACAGTTGCTGAGAGGAGATCACACCAGGAATGTGATATAATAGAAACCAAGTGCCATTGTATTGACAAAAAGGAAGTCCACATATGTTTTCTCGAGGAAGACAAGAGACCAACTTGTCAATGTTATTTTCTGAGCTTTTGGTAAACTCCATGTCGAGGAAGACATGCAGGCATACCATAGCCCCTGCGAATTTATAGGATTAATTTGCAAGAAAAAACCATTTTGGAATTTTAAAATTTTAGTAGTAAAATAATTTTTATACATTTAAAAATACTTTAAATGAACTAAAAAAAAAAATAAAAAATATAAATTAAACTGAAAAACTTTCTAATTGGACTCCATAATATCCACAAATATGCATGTCTGTATGTTACCACATGCTGTATCAAACATAACTAAAATCTTCAACGATCTTCTGGGAGATCATATGGCTGTATATTAAATAAATGTTATCAGACTAACATATGGCTGTATCTAACAGGACGCCAGCATCAATTATGAATTTTTAACCTTCCATTTATTTTTATATATTTTATCGAGAAAGATAAATTTTATTATTCCAAAATTGAAATTGAGCATTTCCAGTCAAGTAAATGGTATTGGATAATATCTCCGACACCTAGCAACAACAAGAAATGCTTAATTTTTTAAAGTGTAAAAGCATCTTCAACAATACTCTTTATAATAAAGATTATTTTTTTAAAAATAAAGAGCATCTTTAGAAGTAAAAAGGAAAATTTATTAGATAAATTCAATGGACACTCTATCATATTCTTTATTTTATTATTTTTAATAGACAATGATGATTTATTCATTTTAATTTTTTAGTTTATAATCAAGTAAAATATAAATATTATGTGGAATGTGCAAAATTAAATACAAATAATAGTTGAAAGTTGTGTAATATTAATTAAAAGCATATTTTTATGAAGTATAGAATGGTTTGACTTTATATTTAAAAAGTCAAACTCTACTATTTATTTTAAATATATAATATAAAAAATATGTTGGAGTTTTTTTTAATCATTTGCTCATTAAAATTGAGAATATAGATGATATAAAGAGCCTTATGAAGATATTCTGGTAGGTCCATATGTATTAGCTGAAGTACCTTTCATGTATGCTTTGCAAACTCTTGCATGGTCCTGAAATTCCAGTACATTCCTTTTTCTAGAATAAAGAAAAATATTCTAGCAAAAAGAGCCTTGCATTGTCCTGAAATTCCAGCACATTCCTTTTTCTAATTTTTTTTTTTGATGAATATTTCTTTTTCTAGAATAAAGAAAAATATTCTACCAAAAAGAGCTATCAGCTTTGAAGAATTGAAGAAGAAAAAAAAGAGGCTTTAAAATATATATCACAAAAAGATTGGACCAAGAAAAAGTTAACCCTAAAATAAATAAACAAAAAAAATACATTTAAAGAAAAAAAAATAAAAAAGGAAAAGAAGCACTAAAAACATTGGAAAAAAAATGGATTTGTTGCATTAAAAACAATTAGTCGAATATTTTTTGTCGTAGGGTTTTTCTTTTAATTTTAATATCAAATAAAAGATTTCATTATTATTCTTTATTTTTATATTATCAAGCCCACGCATATCAAGTATCCACTAAGAGTTTTAAAGGTTAAAATATATATAAATATTTATAAATTTTACATATATTTTGGCCATTCTAAGCGTACCACTTAAAGAGTCATGTAAAATTTTACATATATTTTGGCCTACTCTAACTGTACCACTCAGAAGAGTACTACGTAAAATTTATAAATGTTTAAATATATTTTGGCTTTTAAACTTTTTGTGGATGCTTGATTTGAATGGCTATGATACTATTAAAATAAAGAATAACAATGAAACTTTCTTATTTGGATATTAAAATTAAAAGAAAAACACAGAGACAAAAAAAAATAGAAAAAAATACGTGTAGAAAAAAAAAACCTAAAAGAGCAAAACCAAAAAATAATAAAAAAGAAAAAGAAAAAAATAAGTTTAAAAAAAAAATCACTTGCTTAACAGGGAAAATAACACGTGAAAGACAATATCATGTATGAAATTTTAATTAGGAAGTGTTATACTGTTAGTAGGGGGACACATCCAAGATTTTTCTCTTGAGGTGCTCCACTGACTTCAATGAAAACACAACCTATATATTAGCAATTCAGTAATTTTCTTTATTGGGTTTTAAGAAATAAGACTTTATTTTTTTTATTCCATCCTCTTTGTAATTATGGATTTCATTAGTGTTGAAATTCAGCTGTTCTTTAATCAGAAAAAGTCCTTTTTTTTTTGGTCTCGAAAGGGTTTAAGAACGTAAGTAAATTAAAATTTTTATTTACTATTTTATAATCAATTAATAACGTGACAAATAAAATAATATTCATTAGGGATAAGTGAACTTTATAATAAGATAATTACAAAGGAAAAAATTGAATCTTTTGATTTCCTCCCTGTTTGTTTTCTTTCTCCCCACTACACCTCTGTAGCTTTCTTCTTTATCTTTTTCCTTTTTCTGTTCTTTTTCTTCCTCTGTTTTCTGCCATATTGAACAGCAAACTCACAACTTAAGTATTTCACAGAAAACAAACCCATAACATCTAATTTAGGATTTTAGGGCACATGTAAATGCAATCAATTTACATGGGTTAGTCAAATTTACATAAAAAAAAAAAAAGAAAAAAGAAAAAAAGACAATTAGTTCTTGCATTCGGATTTCGGAAACTTAAAATGCTTCCAAATATTCCTTTCTTAAACATCTCAGAAAATTCCTCAAGCCTGTTTACTTCCTGTAACTAAAAGGAAGCAAAAATTGGTCTCAAACTGGAAGTACATACAAGTCACCCAAGTCTAATTTTTGTTACAATAAGAAGATGCAAATTTCTTAGGAAGAGGGAGCATATGCAGAGCACTTTTGACTTTATCTGTATATTATCTTGTATCACGTGCATCATGGTAATTGTATAGATGGCTATAGAGTTGTACTTGTACGTATAGAATTATCCACTATTTTATGTATTTCATTCCACAACATTGATTTGCCTCAATTAGTCAAGTGGAGAGGAAAATTATTCGGCTGAACATGATATTCTGAATTTCTATAAAATTGTAAAGATGAAATAATAGATAAGTTCTATGTTTTAATACATTAAAAACAATATCTGCACGAAAAACATTTAGTTATATGCATGCACTGGGGGTCTAGTTCATAATTTTTGTTGAACGCAAAGTGCCATTCATTTTAGTGTTCGGATCAAGCTTTGGATAAGTCATATTCTTCTTCAAATCACTTGATTTAGGATTTATATAGAACAGATGCTCTGAAATAGTTGATCAAGTGTAATTTACCCTCTTTTTTTAATTATTTATATTTTATACAAAATGATTTTATTTAATTATAATTATAATTTTATTTTGCTTTTGCTATGCATAAAATGGAGAATACCAAAAAGTCGGAGTAGTGGCTCCACAATCAAAGTTAATGAAATGACCAAGAGCTCCAAAACAACATTAAGAAGTTGGTCACTATTCCTCAAGAAAACAGTCATCCTTTTCGTCAATACAAATACAACGGCACTTGGTTTCCATCATTTTCTATTCGAGGTTTGATCTCCTCTCAGCTACTCTTTCAAGCCTATGAGAGTGGAATTTTTTTAGCCAGTTTTCCAAAATGTGGAACCACTTGGTTGAGGGCTCTCATCTTCTCTATTGTGAACTGATAGGTTCCAGTCAGAAGCTCACTTACAATTGGTGAAGTTTTGTAAAAGTTCTACTTCAGGTGAGAATGAACCATAGAAATATTATGCGGATAAATGACTGATATCTTTATTAATTTTCAAAGATTATTTATACAGTCCTGCACTAACCAACCACCCTAGTAATCAGCCAAAAGTAGTGGCACACTAACCAACCACTCTAGCACTCAACCAAAAGTAGTGGCTTGCACTACAACCACGTAACACTACTACCACTGACATGAAACAGAACACAGCATAAACAAGATAGCTACAAATCCTCTAGCAGCCCTCGACGAAGTAAACCCCTTCGAAGAGGTTGAAGAAGACCGCTACCACTCCTACTTCCACGCATACATTTAACCACATCCACCTCATCCCATATATCTGGGATTTGGTTTTGACAGCCTTGCTGTCCTGTGAGGCTTTGGTTTATCAATGCCATTCCTACAAAGAAGACCCTTGTCCTCAAGGGTCACAGTAGGAAACTATTGCTGGAACATAATAGTGCTCTCCCACGTGGCCTCTTTCATTGGTAAATGCTTCCATTTGACTAAACTTTCTTCAGTAAATTTTCCTCCATGCTTCACCCATCGATTGTCAAGTATGGCTTCAGGCTCCAAAACTAGCACATCGTCATCACTGATTGGAGGCAAATCTGAGCTAGCTGTAACCGAGTCACCAATGTATTTCTTGAGGAGAGACACATGAAATACAGGATCAACCTTTGCTCCCTCAGGAAGTTGAAGCTTGTAAGCCACATTGCCCACTCGTTGCAACACCTTATAAGGCCCAAAAAATTTACTAGCTAACTTCTAGTGGGCACGCTTAAACACGGACGTTTGGCGATAAGGTTGGAGCTTTAAGAACACCATATCTCCTTCTTGAAAGACTACGTCACGCTGTTTTTGGTCAGCTATTTGTTTCATCCGATTTGCAGCTGCTTCTAAATTCTTCTTTAAATGTTGTAGTAACTTATCACGATTCAAAAGATTTTGATCAACCTCATGGACTGGTGAAGACCCAACACGATACATGGGAATAACAGGAGGTGGTCGACCAAAACTCTGCCCATGGTAAGAAAGAATACCAATGTCGTGGCCATTGATGAACAAAGCTTCTCAAGTACTGCTCCACACATCTGTTAGTCACTTATGTTTGGCCATCGGTTTGCGGATGATAAGTCGAACTCATCTTCAATTGAGTACCTGACATTCTAAAAACCTCATGCCAAAATTTACTAATAAAGATTGGGTCACGATCACTTATAATTGATCTGGGCATGCCATGCAACTTAACCACACCTTCCACAAATTTTTTAGCAACCAATTTAGCCGTAAAAGGATGGGACAAAGCCATAAAATGGGCAGATTTACTCAATCTATCTACCACAACCAAAATAATGTCCATGCCATGAGAAACTGGTAATCCCTTAATAAAATCAAGTGTGATATCATCCCATACCTAGTACGGAATTGGAAGAGGTTGAAGAAGACCCGCCGGTGAAAGTGTTTCAAATTTTGTTTTTGACATATCTCACATTGTTGAACATACTGTTGGACTGATTTGAACATGGAGGGCTAGTAAAACTGTTGAGTTAATCGTTTGAAAGTGCGTAACACTCCTGAATGCCCTCCCATTTTAGTGTCATGGGCTTCATACAAAAGCTTGTTACGTAAAGAAAAGTTTGAAGGAACAACAACTTTGTCCTTAAAAAGAATCAACCCGTTTCTTTCCGTGTATGACCCATCAGATTGCTCTTGAGCCAATTGTCTTACTGTTTCCATATAAACATCGCCTTTTGCAGCTTCTTTAATTTCATCCCAAATGCTCACATGTGAGACAAAAATGTGATGGAGCATAGGACTATCTGGACGTTGAGAAAGAGCATCGGCTGCTGTGTTTTCTTGTCCCGTTCGATAATGAATTTCGTAATCATAACCCAAAAGTTTAGCCACCCATTTTTGTTGCTTGAGTGTGGAAACTTTCTGCTCTAAAAAATATTTAAGGGCTCTCTGATCCGTTTGAATGATAAATTTTCTACCCAATAAATAGGGTCGCCACATACATATTGCTTT
The DNA here is from genome assembly GCA_007844105.2 of Rhamnella rubrinervis. Classification (NCBI taxonomy): domain Eukaryota; kingdom Viridiplantae; phylum Streptophyta; class Magnoliopsida; order Rosales; family Rhamnaceae; genus Rhamnella; species Rhamnella rubrinervis. The sequence goes on along the minus strand of CM017583.2, from coordinate 3,388,857 downwards.
AACCACAGCAATCATCTCTTTGGCGTATGTCGACCATGACTGTTTAGAAACCCCAAGTGCTCGGCTCATGAATGCAATAGGTTGTCCTTGCTGCTGTAGAACCGCTCTAATACCTCCACCAGAAGCATCAGTTTCAATAATAAACGTATCATTGAAATTAGGCATTGCCAATGTTGGTATGGTAGACATAGCCTGCTTGAGTTTGAGGAATGCTTTCTCTGCTTCATCAGGCCACCCAAACTATCCTTTTTTGAGAAGATTTGTCAGAAGTCGAGCCAAAAGGCCATAAATCCGCACAAATTTTCGATAGTATCTGGTTAGCCCAAGAAACCCACACAGCTGAGTAATATTGGTGGGTCATGGCCATGCAACCATAGCTGAAATTTTTGCATCATCCACTTTAACTCCTTTGCACGAAATAAAGTGGCCTAAGACTATATCCAAATTGGTTAAAGGAAGAGAATAAAGAGTGAGAGAAAAAGGAATGTCTTGCAACATTACCCGCACATTTTCGAACCTCCCCTGGCAATCAAATTGCTCTCCATTTACTACCCGTACTGTAAATGGCTCAGTTGGAATGATAGGTAATTTAAGCATATTAGCCATCCTAGTACTTATGAAATTGTGGGTTGACCTGCTATTAACCAGTACCATTAGTTCCACTGGTCCCACCTTGGCTGCCACATGCATGGTTCGTGGAACGGCTAAACCTGTGAGTGCATGCAAAGTAATCTCAGGCTCAGGTTGTTCTACTTAATCTTCCTCCTCCAAAACGTCCTCTGTTACCTCTTCACAAGTGATTCCATTGGAATTGGCAATGCTCTCAAGTAGTAAGAGTTAGGGTCCTTGACATTTGTGGCCAACAGTGAACTTCTCATTGCAGTTGAAACACAAGCCTTGTGCACGCCGTCTTTGCATTTCATCCCAAGACAATCGTCTGATTGGCATTGGTGGCGTTGGTCGAGTAGAAGTTGGTAACGTTGGTGACACACGATTAATAAGTGATGGTCTCATAAACTTTCTCTACCGTGATAGTTGGTCATCCTTCATTCGAGCTAAACTAATAGCTTCCTTCAATGTCTTGGGTCTAAACATGCGAATTCCTTCGGATATTTCCGGCTTCAGTCCTCCCATGAAAGTTCCGACAAGTGCCTTTTAAGTCCAGCCATGCACTCGGTTTCCCAACCTTTCAAACTCTTTCTGATAGTCACGAAGGGAACCAATTTGCCTTACTCTTAACAGCGCTTCATCAAAATCTTCACAATCTGTAGGACCAAAATGAGCCCACAGTTCTTCTTCAAAAAGTTCCCACGTTACCAAGTGTCCTTCCTCCTTATAGGTCTGTCGTAGCCATTGCCACCATTGATTTGCTTCGTCCTTAAGATGGAATGAGGCCAGAGGAACCTTTTGTGTCTCTGGAATGTCCTGATACTCAAAAAATTAAGCAACCCGATTGAACCATTCACTCGGATCGTTTCTGGAATATCTCGGAAAATCAAGCTTAGCCATTTTCGATGAAAAAATTTGTCGCCCACCATTGTTGTCTTCTCTGTTGCCCTCTCGGTCATGGTTATTGTGGCTAGAAGATTCCCTGCTTGTGAGCAAGATGTCTGAGAGACGGTTAAGAGTTCCTTCAAGGTGAAGAAGCTTGCCGACCATGCTACTTTCCATCCTATGCATTCCGCTTTGTACGTCACCAAGTCCTACCTCCAAATTTTCAATGCGCTCTTTGTTGGTTGTCATTCTAACGTAGCTCTGATACCAAATGATAGGTCCCAGTCAGAAGCTCACTTACAATTGGTGCAGTTTTGTAAAAGTTCTACTTCAGGTGAGAATGAACCATAGAAATATTATGCGGATAAAGGACTGATATCTTTTATTAATTTCCAAAGATTATTTATACAGTCCTACACTAACCAACCACCCTAGCAATCAGCTAAAAGTAGTGGCACACTAACCAACCACTCTAGCACTCAGCCAAAAGTAGTGGCTTGCACTACAACCACGTAACACTACTAAATAGCTTCCAACACTACCACTGAGATGAAACAGAACACAACGTAAACAAGATAGCTACAAATCCTCTAGCAGCCCTTGACGAAGTAAATCCCTTCGAAGAGGTTGAAGAAGACCGCTACCACTCCTACTTCCACGCATACATTTAACCACGTCCACCTCATCCCATATATCTGGGATTTGGTTTTGACAGCCTTGCTGTCCTGCAAGGCTTTGGTTTATCATGAACCGTGGTCATTACAAACCAAAAGATAGTCTCTTGCTTTCCAATACACCACATGCCCTTGTCCCTAACATAGATTGATCATTTTCGAGATGGCTTGCCTCAAAATCTTAAACAACTTTCTCGACTAAGAAAATTTACCCTACACATACCTTATGCATCACTCCCGAATTCAATTAAAGCCTCCAATTGCCGTACTGTGTATGTATGCAGGAACCCTTTGGACACTGTTTTCTCTTACTGGCATTTTGTGAATTCAATGGTGAAGAATAATAATGCATCTGCGCAACCAAAACGTATTGATGATGAATTTTTCCACAAGTACTGTAGAGGTTTTCAAGCTTATGGTCCTTTTTGGTATAATATTTTAGAGTATTGGAAAGTGAGTCTAGAGAAGCCAAAAAGTGTGTTATTTATGACATACGAAGATTTGAAGGACGATCCAATCTTTCAATTGAAGAAATTGGCGTCGTTATTGGGATTTCAATTTAGTGCGGAGGAGAGGCTGAAGGTTTGATAGATGAAATATCAACGTTGTGGAGCTTTGGAAATTTGAAGTGTTTGGAGATAAACCAAAAGGGCATAAGTCTTTCTGTAATTCCTGTGAGTGCCTATTTCAGGAAAGGCGAGGTCGGAGATTATGTGAATCACCTTACTCCGTCCATGGTTGAAACTTATAACAAGTTGGTTGAAGAAAAGTTTGCTGGCTCTGGCTTAGTTTACAAAACAAAGCTCATCACAAGTGAATGAGAGTTGCTTATATTGTATAATTGCATGAGTGTGCTTTAATTGTTTGCTTAAGCGGTCGGTCTCTCTCAGTATGTATTCTATTCTCTATTGATCTCTCAGAATGTTTTCTCTTTATTTGACATGACTGGGCTCTTTTTTTTTTGCTTTGTTCTTTTAATAGTACTATTAAAATCTGAAAAATTTAACTACTAGTTTTGCTTTTTAAATGATAATCTGCAAATAGGAGAACTAAGAATGCAAATTCCTATGATTCAATAGAAACTGTCTCTGACATGTGACATCTTGTGGTTAATGTCTCTAAATTATACTTTCAACCATCAGACACAAAACTACCACAAAATCACCTCATAAGCCACTGAAAATAAAATTTCACGCACGCAACTCACTCTCCGGGTTTCTAATATTTTTCTACCGTCCAAAGTCCCAAGGATGTCTAAATATTTTTCTAATATGTTACATATATAAAAGAATTTCTTCATTTCATTTTACATTTTATGTGCATATAATATTCACCCACCCATTTGCCTAGAGTGCTGCAATGATAGAGAGTCATAAATAGAAAGTGAAAAGCAAAAAAACATGAAATTGTTGGTAGCCAGGATGGATAACAACAAATGCATACCTGGTGTGGTAGTGGGAGATGGAGGAGAACCAGGTAATGCCACCAGAGCCTTGGCTAAGGCTATAGCACCTTGTTATCACTTGAAGTTTGGTCTGGAAATGCTAGCTAGGAGTGCTAATGCTTTAGCTTACAGGCTCTGCAATGCTAGTTTCAGTGAATATCTAATAGTTGTTTGAATATCAATTCTGTCACATTTAATTAAGTGCTCTCTAATATTTGTTGCATTAGATAAAGTATTTTAGCAAGTAAAAGAGATTAACATAAATAAATTAAATGCATGAAATACATTTCTAAGTGTATGAAAATAATGTTAATTATTTTAATCCCCCAAGATATCATTCTTATTGGATAAGGGTTTTTCACCTCCTATTTATTCATAATATCAAGGACGTATATATTCTCTAAGTTTTAATTATCCCAATTATATATATGCTATCCTAATTACTCCGTCAATAACCATTTTCTTAATCTTAAAGTTTTTATTTTTTCTGACGTGCAACTTTCAACTAATTATACTTTTACTGTGTTACCAGAGGAATAATTAATTCTTCTTATTTTTTTTTTCTTGGTCAAATTAATTCTTGTTATGTTAATTAATTTTTCTTGTAAACAACATATAATTTTATTTATTTAATATTTTTATTAAAAAAGCATATTTTTATCTTTTGCTCACATTGTTTGACAGATCTTGGGCTCTCTTTCTACAAAAAGATCGGAACAACTAATATTGCACAGAAAAATAAATAAATAAATAAATAATTGAAATAATTATACGTTTACCTATTAAAAAAATTATTACAATAGACCTATAAAATAATTATTAATAAATTATTACTATAAGCCTATAAAATAAGTTTTAATTCAATCCTACACATATGTATACGAAAAGCAAAAAAAAGTTAGTTACAGTACTTAATCTTTCAATGGAACTATATAACAAATTTTTAATAATTTAAATAATTTAGCTCAACTTTTTATATCGATATATGCATATTTTGAAATCTTTTATTTTCAAATTGATAAGAACTATAAAATTAACATGCATACTGGTAATTTTATACTGGTAGAGTCTTGTAGAAGTGTATACCTACCATATAAACATGGCCTCAAGTAATATTTAATACCTATCAAACCATTTTATTTTTATTATTAAAAATAAATAAATAAGTAGCTTAATTCGAACTGAATTAGCTAGCTATATATATGGGCAGCAGAGTTTCGGAACTATAGGACTACTTCTTTTGTAGATTAAAAAAATAATAATAATTATAAACTTGTAAAAGTCTTTTATTTTTTTATCTTTCACCCATCTCTGCAATATTATTCAAACATTCATCATCAACCTTCACCATCAACCTCCATGAAAATCAATCTTAAAGATCTCAAAAACCTTTATATTTCTTGGACAAAGACAAAGCCAACAATGGTATGGACTATTCTCGTAATCATTCTCATCTACATCACCTTAAACTTTAATTTTAGGTACCTACCCAATTCCTATTCCTGCAACCAAACACCTTCCTTCACCGTGAACAAATCCTCGTTTTCTCCGACTCCACCGACTCAGGCAATATCCTCGCCGCCGCCACCGACTCCGCAGACAGCAGTGCCTGCAACAATTGCACAGACATCTGAAAAACCTTCCGGTAAAACAAACCTCTCCCACATCGTTTTTGGCATAGCAGCTTCAACAAAGCTCTGGGATCACAGAAAAAACTACATGAAGCAATGGTGGAGACCAGGCGAAATGAGGGGAGTTGTCTGGTTTGATGAAGAACCGAAAATCTCAGCGGAGGACGAAGGGGTTTTGCCGACATGGAATATCTCCGGCGACACTTCGAAGTTCAAGTACAGCCACCCTACAGGACACCATTCCGCCATAAGAATCTCACGTATAGTTTCGGAGACATTTAGGATGGAAAGGAAGGAGGAGGTGAGGTGGTTTGTGTTAGGGGACGACGACACAGTGTTTGTGGCAGATAATCTGGTTAGGGTTTTGCAGAAATACGATCACAAACAGTTTTATTATATCGGAAGCTCATCGGAGAGCCATGTTCAGAACATTGCATTTTCATATAACATGGCTTATGGAGGTGGTGGGATTGCTATAAGCTATCCATTGGCAAAGGAGCTTGAGAAAATGCAGGATAGTTGTATTCAAAGATACCCTGCTTTCTATGGTTCCGATGATAGGCTTCAGGCTTGTATGGCTGAGCTTGGTGTCCCTCTCACCAAGGAAAGAGGATTTCACCAGGTTAGCTTTATTTATTTATTTATCTTCTACTTAATTTGTGTTTTGATTGTGAGAATTATGCTATTAATGATGCTTTTTTCTTATTTTTACCTGCTTTGATTGTATTCTTATATCTTTATTCTTTTTGATATATATATATATATATATATATATTGATTTGTTTCATCCATAATTTTAAAATTATGGATAGGCTTTATAATCCTTTTTAAATACTTACTGGCTGATTTGTTTCCTGGTAGACTAGAGTCTAAAGGTTATCAAATTAGAATGGTAGACTAGAGTCCTAAAGGTTATCAAATTAGAAAACATAAAAAAGAAAAATATTAAATTATTACAGTTTTAGTAAACACTTCTATCTATGTTAATTAGATGTTTAATAATAATTTTAATAGAAAATATTATTTCATCCTAACAAATATTAATTTTAGTTTCACCAAGATGGACTCTCTCTATATATATATTATCTCTCAATTCATAGAAGATGGAGACCATAAATTGACACAATATTTAAATGTCACATCAACACATCAATTTTTAACAGTTGGATTTAAACTAGGTCGTCTATTTCTCAATTTATAAAAAATGGAGATCATAAGTTGGCACTAAATTTGAATGCCACATCAATATATCAATTTCTACGGTTGAACTTAAATCAAGTCATTTTCTTTAAATGAGTGTTAAACTTAAACCAAGTTATTATCTCTACATAATAAAAATTTAAGTTCACTAAAATAACGATCTTTCACTAATTAAATAAAATGAATTGTGTCAAATTATCTAAAGTTAATTTAAATAACTTCAAATCTAAATTTTTGTCAATTTCTTTTTTAACAAACATTATAAAGTCATCTTTCATAAGAACAAATATGTATGAAATGATGAAATATTGATTAACAAATAAAGTTCTTGACCTGCTCATACAAAAAAAAAAAATTGTTAATTGGCCCTACCTTTTTATGACACCTTTGGTAATGAGTATCGTCGTCGAGTTCTTTAATTCTGCAGCACCATATGTGATTTTTCCATTTCAAATAAAAAAATTTAGAATTAAAATTTCTAATAAATTTGTTTTTGTTATGCAGTTTGATGTGTACGGAAATTATTTGCATGCACATTTGGTAGCTGTCAACAATAAACTTATAAATTATTTGATATAATGCGTTCTTTCTCCTTCCTTATGTGAGTTGTGTATATTTTTACTAGTTGATAAAAAAAAAACAATTTATATGTCATATTTTATGGACTTCGTTAATTTTCAAATTAATCTTTTAAATTTATTCATGATTTGGGTTTCATTATTTAACAACTAAAGTACTCCACCAGAATTTATTTCCTCTTTTTTATTTCAGTCTTTTAAAAATTTAATTATTTTTTTATTTTTAATTTTTAAAATTATGTAACACCAGATGTGATTTTTCTAGGTCAAATAAAAAAATTTGGAATTAAAATTTCTAATAAAATTTGTTTTTGTTATGCAGTTTGATGTGTACGGAAACGTGTTTGGGCTTCTGGCAGCCCATCCAGTGACACCCTTAGTCTCTCTTCACCATCTGGATTTGCTGAAGCCCATCTTTCCAAATATGGACCGGGTTGAATCTTTGAAAAGGCTAAAGGGCCCAATAGGCCTGGACTCAGCTGCTCTGATGCAACAGTCCATTTGCTACGATAAACGACGCCGTTGGACCGTGTCAGTTTCTTGGGGATTTGCGGTCCAAATAGTCCGAGGTTTTCTCAAAGCACGAGACATGGAAGTGCCAACTCGGACGACTCTCAATTGGTATCGAAATTCAGACAAAAACGGGTACACGTTCAACACGCGCCCATTGTTTGAGCACAAGTGTCAAAAACCATTTGTGTATTATGTGTCTGAAGCCCGTTTCAATTCGAATACAACTAAAACGGTAACGGAATATGTTTTGGATCGGATCCAAAATCTGAAATGTGAGTGGAAGATGGCCAATCCTTATCAGGTTCAGAAAGTTGAGGTTCATAAACGAGCCGACCCAAATCTCTGGGACAAGGTAAATCCCAATGCTCTTTTATATATATAAAAAAAATATGGTCATGACTTTTTTTCATTTTTGGTATAATTTTGAATAGAGTTTAAATTACATGCAAATATGACATTGTTATTACTTGCGCTGCATTGTATTATTTACTTATTTTTCTTAATTATATGATAAAATAAAAGCAATTAAAAATGTATATTTAAAGACATTATTATTGGGTTTTGTAAATTGTTAATTTAATAGAAAGTGTTTGCACATGAAACAGTCTCCAAGGAGAAACTGTTGCAGAATTTTATCAACAAAGAAGAAGGATACCATGGTTATTGATGTAGGAGTATGCAGAGCTGGTGAATTTGCAGAAGTTAGATGAGAACTTACAACAATTTATTTATTTATTTAGTTTTTCATTTTCTTCATCTTCTTACTATTGTTATTTGATCTGCTACTCCCGCCCACAAATTGTATGCTTATCAAAGACTTAAGGGTTTAATACACTTTAATATCTCTCTAATTTGGTCAAATTTTAATTAAGCTTCTCAATTTTTAAATTTTATTATTTTTTTTCCAATGGAGATTGTTTAGTTTTTAATATAATATTTTGTATTAGGAATCTTTATTTCCCTAATTTTTTCAAACTTTTCTCAAATATTTGATAGAATGCATAACTAACTTATCCAAATTACCAGTGCGTTAAATTGTTTTAGCAAATAACAACAATACTTCTTCTACGGTTAAGTTTTCTCCAATGTATTTAGAAAATTTTGGAAAATGACTATAATTGTTTAAAATTGAAAAGCTTTATATATATATATATATATATATATATATATATATATGGCTATATATATATATATATAAGAGGACCTAGTCAAATTGCAGTCAAACTAAAGCTACGTAATTGTTTAGTCCCATGATTTAACGATCAATTTTTTCTTTTCCTTAAATTCTTTTTTTTTCTTTTTAAATTACTGATTAGTAGAAGATTGACTGCATGTCAATTCAAAGTCTTTCAAAGTAAATGGTTACTTTATCATTGTTGTTACTATTAATTCACTGTTTTTAATTTTGTAAGGTTGAGGTGACGTTTTTGAAAAGTAATAAATTATTCTTATATATTACTCGCATTTTACATTTTATTAATTGTTATCCGTATAATTATTATAATTATCATTTAACTTACTATATTGAACAAATTTTCACATCACAAGTCATAAATTTTTTTTTATTTAATTTGTTTTGCCCAAGTAATTATAAAATAGTATTATAAATTAATTATTTTATCAAAGTGAGCGTAATCTTATAGATTAGTTTAAGGTAGCCTTCCAAATTTCTTTTCAATGTTTTTTCTTCAATTTGTTTTTATTTTTCAAATTTTCTTAAGATTATAATTAGGCAAGAAGCATCAACTTAGGCTATATTTGATACGAAGGAGGGAGAGGGAGAAGGATAAAGTAGGGTGAGAAAAGGGAGAGGTTGAAAGAGTGAGTAAATTGTATAAATTATTCATAATGTTTGGTATAATATAAAAAAAAAAGTATAAATGATTAAAATGTAATTAGAAATTTATTAGTTATAAATTTCTAGTATTGGAACACACTAGTCTTCCCTACCATCACATTTTCCATTGCGCTCTATACCATTTTCTCCGACTGACCATCGAGTGCACTCGTGGCCTTGTCTAATAGCAAGACACATGGTTTCTTCATTATAGCCCGAGCTATAGCAATTTGTTGCTTTTGACCCCCTGATAATTGAATTCCTCCATCTCCACACCAAGTGTCTTAGCCATCTTTAAGCGCCACAATAAAATCATGAGCATTTGCTACTTTAGCGGCCTCAATGATTTCAATTTCACTACTTGTCTCTTTGGATGCTTCATATACTATGTTTTCTCTAATTGTGCATGCAAACAATGTTGGCTCTTGGCTCACTAGAACAATGTGTTCTCTTAATGACCTTAGATGGTAGGACCTCATATCTATTTTCACAGTGCCTTTTTGTGGGTCATAGAATCTCTCAATCAATCCGATGATAGTTGATTTTCCAGCTAATGACGTCGATTTCCTAGCTTCAATGTTGATCGAGAAGTCTTGGAAGATCACTAGGTCAGGCCTAGTGGAGTATGAGAAGTACACATGTTGGAGTTCAATGTGAACCTCTATATTTTGCACTTGAATGTTGCCATCTCTTTTTCAGGCTCAATTTTTATTTCACGGTCTATTATATGAACGATTGAACCAACAGCATTGGAGCCTCTAGCAAGATCAATGGTCTATTAGGGATCTTCCCCTTTTTTTTCCTTTTTTTTTTAAAAAAAAAATTCAAACTTTTCTCAAAATTTGATATATAGAATGCATATCTGACTTATCCAAATTACCATTGCGTTAGTTTTTTAGTAACTAACAACAATACTTGTTCTACCGTTAAGTTTTCTCCAAGGTATTTGGAAAATTTGAGAATTGACTACAATTGTTTAAAATTGGAAAGCTTTTCTAAAGAAAAAATATATACGTGTGTGTGTGTGTGTCTACATATATATATATATATATAAGAGGACCTAATCAAATTGTGGTCAAACTAGAGGTATCAAATTGTAAGGGAAGCAATGTATATATTTGGAATATATGCATATGCATTTACATGAGCATTTCGCACTTATTAATGTTATGGGAGACAACTATATACATGCACTTGTCAAAATTCATTGCCTATAGATGCCCAACAAATTCTAGACTCTATGGACCCTATTGTTTTAGATGTTCTCTTCCTTCCTCTTTTCCTTCTTGCTTCCCTTTTTCTTTTTTTCTTTTTTTTTAATTACTATAATTAAAAGAGAATTTAAATAGAAATTAGTAAAATCAAATTTAAAACATTTTCTAAGATCAAATTGAAAACATTTTTTAGCAATTTAAATTTGACATGTAAGTGGATAAAGTAGTTTTTATTTTTAGTTTAGTTTTGTTCTATGTTTTCAGTGAAACAAATCTAATAAAAATAAGTATTATATTGTGCGAATCCAATTCAAAGCTTTCAGCCTAACCTTGTATGATCAATTCAAAAAAAATTTCTATACACATTTTACTATAAAATATGAACAGGTACTTTCTTTATATAAGCAATACAAGACATTTCTTTTTTATTTATTTCTTTTAATTATTTTCAAACTCTAACAGAAATGGATAGGGATCCTAATCCGATTGTTTTTGTCTATGCAGTCTTTGCTGGACTTTTAATTCAAGCCCTCCATTTCATTTTTTTTTTTTAATTCATCTAATGGTCCATAGATATGCCAAATCACCGACCTCATTCTTTCAAGTCTTTAATCTAACTGAAAATATCTTAGCCGCATCACTAATTTAGTTAAACAAATTAAACGCATTAAATAAGCCTCACAAAGAGAAAAGAAACGCATAGTACGCTAAAACGGTGAAGGTTATAAATTTAACCTTCATCAATCCAACTTTGTTTATTTAATGAAAAATACCATGTAAAATTTTTTTAACACCCTCAAGTACTCTCAGATATATATTGTGTTCGTCAATTTCACTTCTAGAAAACTCATTTTGTTTTGATATTTTATTTTAGTGCTTTTGCCACTTATAGAAAACTCATTTTGTTTTGATATTTTATTTTAGTTCTTTTGCATAGAAAAATAACATTACATTCCACGTAAGTTATTTATCTTAAAAATAAGAAAATAGTTCTTTATTTTTCTTAATTGAGCAAGTATAAAAATTTATGAATATTTGTAGGTAAATATTTAAAATGATATTAGAGACTTATCGATTTTCTTTTTATTTAATGATTAGTATAAATCAATTAAAAATTTTCAATAAAATAAGATAATGAAGCAAGCTAACTTTTGGTGAAACTCCACCAAAACAAATGGTAATTAGCTCAAATGCCAAAGCGAATCATAATTTTTCTCAAAATATCCACGCGTCTATAATTTTTTTAAAAAAAACCCATAATAATCCAAAATACCCTTCACATGTCCACCACATGCAAACTATTAAATATGTTATTTACTTGCCACCGAGTATAAAAACTTGCTACTCGATGCCGATGGGAAGTAGAGAATAAATGACTTATTTGTTCTCTATTCGCTGTTAGGTGGCAAGACTCACTACCAAAAAAGAAGTCGATATTTGTTTTCTACTCGCCATCGAGTAGTGAGACTGACTACCATATAGTGAGTGTTGAGGATCACATGCCAAACTCTATGCCTCACTATACTTAGACTTGTTGACTTATGATTGTAGCCATTTACTTGATTCTAGAAGACTACTTTCTATTGTTTTGAGATATCATTTATTTGTAAATAAATTATGTAATTATAAATATAGCATCTCACCCACGTTCAAAATGAGGTGGCTTTCCACAACATTTTCATGGTATCAGAGCTTGATCGGATTCATCTCCTTTTCAATCCTATCTCTTTCCTTTTATTCACCTATGGCCACTAATGATTCTTCTACTCTTCTCTCTCTCAATACCTTTATTCATAGGATCTCCGTCAAGCTATCCTCCACAAATTATCTTCTCTGGCATAGTCAAATTCTTCCCCTCATTGAGAGCCAAGATCTTCTCGGTCATATTGATGGTTCCATTATTCCCCTTTCCACATAACTGAAAGTAGTCTTGCCCTTTTTTTCCACTCTCATCTCTCTCCTCGGTTCTGGATTGATGCCTTTAGCACTGCAGCTTACATCATCAACCTCTTGCCTACTCCTCTTCTTGGAGGCAAGTCCCCATTTGAGCTTTTATATGGTTCATCTCTCAATTATGCTAATTTTCATGCCTTTGGTTGTCGTGTTTATCCTTATTTGCATGATTATTTGCCTCACAGTATACCTCACAGTATTCTTTGCATTTTTCTTTGTTACAGTCTCTTCTACAAAGGTTTTCGTTGCTTTGATCCCTTTACCTCTAAGCTGTATATCACCTACCATGCTCAGTTAGATGAACTTCATTTTCCTAATGTCACTAACTCCAGCACAAGCAGCCATGAGATTGGGTACCACAAATTTTAATGGCACAACCTACCATGTTGGAGCGCTGTTTTGGTTATCTGAGATAGATAATGTTTTAGATAAAGGAATAGACTATTCTAGTGAAGAAAAAGTCAAGATAGAAGGTTTCTTTCTTGGTAGGGATGCTCGACACTAGTGGGTATTAGAAAAGAGCATGAGGTAGCACATTTAGAAAGTTTTAAAGTTGCGGTTGACGCTCAATTTTGCCCAAAGGTGTACAAAGAGGCAAAAAAAATGGAGTTTGAGAGAATGGTTTAGGGAAGCATAACAGTGACAAAATATAAAAGGAAGTTCCTCAAACTATCAGAGTTTTGTCCTACATGATTCTAGATGAGGTGAGGAAGAAAAATGAGATTCTTAGATGGTTTAAGGGATGTCATTGCTACTGGTATATATAGAGTTGTGTAACCTATATATCGCTTTTAAGGGATACAGCTTTGAAAGTTGAGCGGTAGTTATTGATACGGGGATTCCAGCATCATCCATTTGAGAGGACTTTCTCAGCTACTTTCAATCAGGGACCTTCAAAAAGAGAAAGTTACAGTCAAAGATCCTTGAGCAATGGCAAGTTCATAAGGCCCAAATATAACCCAAGTGTTCAATCAAGATAGAGTAGTTGTCGTGGCATGAGATTGAGTCAGAAGTCTAATCATTCTGGCAGCAATTCATATCAGGAAAGACAGTTTGGGGTTAATCCTTAGATAGCATGTTATATGTGTAGCAGATATCATTATGGGCCTTACCAGACAACTGATGCATGTTTTCATTGTGGATAGTCTTAGAATTTTCAGAACTATCCTTTTCTTGTTCACAGTAGCACAAGGACCCCTGAGTTTGGTTTATGAGCCTCTGTATCATGTGTATGCCCTTAGTAATTTGATAATATAAGGAGCAAGGTACTTAGATTAGTCAGAGAGATGCATCTGTAAGTGAAGTACAATCAACATCAACATGTGGTAGCAGACATGGATGAACTTCGATCAAGGAGTGATTTTTGCCATGACACAATAAGACGTATAAGCTACACTAAATGTAGTGATAGGTACTTTATATATTTCTAGAATGGGTGCATATGTTCTTATAGGTCCTAGTCATGTAGTTTTGTTACATAATCCAGTATATATCACCTATACCCTTGGATATGGAATTGGAAGTTGTTACACCTACAAGAGATTCGTTATGACCTACATAGATGTTAAAAAAATATCTTTTACTCATTGGCGGAATAGTAATAGAAGAAAACCTAGTTTTAATAGATTTGGTGAGTTTGGATATTATTTTTAGGATGGATTTTCTTGCGGCAAATCATGTATAGATGGATTATTTTTGCAAGATTACTTCTAAAATATCAAGGTTACTGAAAGTAGTATTTTATGGTGATCGCAAGACTTCTACTACAGGTTTGATTTTGATCTTTATAGCCTAACTTTTAAAGGTTGTGTAGGGTTTTTTTGGCTTATATAGTGAATACTCAAGTTAAAGGAATGAGACTTCTATGGTATGAGATTTTTCAAATGTGTTCTCGGATAATCTTCCCGATTTACCTCCTGAAAGGGAGATAGATTTTGTTATTAATTTGATTTCGGATACTAATCCTATTTCTTTACCACCGTATAGGATGACACTAGTAAAACTGAAGTAGTTAAAATTTCAGTTGCAGGAGTTGGTAGATAAAGGTTTTGTCCAACCTAGTGTATCATATTGAGAGCATCGGTGTTGTTTGTAAAAAAAGGATGGATCTTTAAGATTGTGTATTAATTACTAGCAATTGAATAAGGTAACAATTCACAATAAGTATCCACTGCTATGCATTGATGATTTATTTGATCAACTCCAGAGTGTTAGGGTGTTCTCAAAAATTAACTTAAGATCTTAGTATCATCAGTTGAGGATTAAAGAATTTGATATTCCTAAGACTGCATTTTGGACTTGGTATGGTCGTTATGAATTCTTGATTATATTATTTGGACTTACAAATGCTTCTGCGACTTTTATGGACTTGATAAATCGAGTTTTTAGTCATTTCTTTGATTAGTTTGTGATCGTTTTCATTGATAATATCCTAATTTGTTTTAAAAGTGAAGTTGAACACGAGATGCATTTGAGTTGGATGTTGCAAACTTTGAGGGAGCATCAACTTTATGCTAAATTTAGGAAGTGTAAGTTTTGGTTGGACAAAGTGGTCCTTTTGGGATATATTATATCTGCTGAAGGAATTTTTGTAAATTCAAATAAAGTGAAAGCTGTGTTGAATTGGGAAAGACCTACAAAAGTAACTGAAGTGCAAAGTTTTTTGGGTTTAGTTGGTTATTATAATCGCTTTGTTAAGGTTTTTCTAAGATAGCAGCTCTACTTTATTATTTAACCCGAAAGGGTGTGAAGTTTGATTGGATGGATTTATGTGAGCAAAGTTTTTGAGAACTTAAACTAAAGTTAACTTCAGCTCTTGTTTTAACCCTTCCTGATAGTAATGAAGGATTTGTAGTGTTCTGTGACGCATCTCATCAAGGTTTAGATTGTATTCTTATACAACATGAGAAAGTGGTTGCTTATACTTCTTGACAACTAAAAAGGCATGAAGTAAATTATCCTACTCATAACTTGGAGCTTGTAGCTATACTTTTTGCTTTAAAAGTTTGAAGACATTACCTTTGTAGTGCCACTTGTCAAATCTTTAAATATCACAAGAATCTCAAATTTACTTTCTCGTAGAAAAAGTTGAATATGAGACAAAAGAGATGGATGGAATTGCTTAAAGAGTATAATTGTATTATTGATTATTATCAAGGAAAAGCCAATGTGGTTGCTGATGCTTTAAGTAGAAAGATTATAGGCTCTTTAGTGCATGTGCGAATGGTTCGTTTATCTTTGATTCTTGAGTTAAGAAGAATAAGAATCAGCTTAGGTTTAGGTGATACTAGAGTTCTACTAGTTAGTTTTTAAGTTTGACCAATACATATTGATCAGATTTGTGAAGCATAATTTTATGATTCTAAATTGATGAAAATTAGAAGTGAAATTGATATAGGTCAAACAACAGATTTTTCCATTAGGAGACATAGAGTTTTGGTTATGGACACCAAACTTTATGTTCTTACTGATGAAGAAATAAGGAAGAAATTTTTTTATGAAGTACATAATTCAGCTTATGTTATGCACCCTGGAAGCACAAAAATATATCGTACTTTCTGAAATCATTATTGGTGGCTAAGAATGAAAAGAGAAATTATTGAATTTGTGTTCAAATATATAATTTGTCATTAAGTGAAAGTAGAAAGATAAAAGCTTTCATGACTTTGTAGCCATTGCCTATTTTAGAATGAAAGTGGGAATACATCACTATAGATTTTAAGCTTCCCCGTACTCAGAGGCGACATAATATAATTTGAGTGGTAGTAAATTGACTGACCAAGTCTGCTCACTTTTTACCTATTAGAAAGACTTATTCTCTTCAAAAACTTATTGACTTGTTTGTGGAAGAAATTATAAGGCTACATGGAGTACCTATTTCTATTGTATCGGATCGGGATACATGATTCACCTCTAGATTTTGGCGAAGTTTGTAAGAGGCTTTGGGTACTAAGTTACATTCTAGTATAATTTTTCATTCTCAGACAGATCGACAATTAGAGAGAACTATTTAAACCCTGAAGGATATGTTGAGATCTTCTGTTTTACAATTTAAAGGAAATTGGAACCCCCATCTACCATTAATGGAGTTCACCTACAATAATAGCTACTACTCAAGTATTGGTATGACACCATTTGAGGTATTATATGAAATACAATGTATAACTCCTTTATATTGGGACGAGGTTGGCGAAAGAAAGCTTACAAGGCCTGAGTTTGTGCAGATGACTTCAGAAAAAGTTAAGGCAATACGTACTAAATTGAAGGCGTGAAACCACCTTTTTTTTATTATTATTTTATTCAAATTAGTAGGGGCTAAAGTTGACTTTTTCCATATGTTACTTTTTTATTTTAACTTTGATACCGTTATATAGAGCTCGTCGATATGAGTTTGTGGACTAGTGGCACGTTTGAATCGGAGTTACGGTTTAAAAAATATGATCAAGAGAAGATGGTGGCAAAATTATAAATATTTCAAAAATAAATTATTAAACTATTTTTTTTCTTTTCCTCTTCTTCTTCCATGAGCATTCACTCTCTCTTCCCTCTCTCTCTCTTTAAACACTATGGAAAACAAATTATCACCCGCCTTCACTGGGTGTCACCAGACCTTACCACCACCACCATTAGAACCGTCATGTCAAACTCTACCATAACTAACCCTCCTTTTGCCAGAAAAGCACTGGCAGCCACCGGATCGGAGTAAATTCCAGTAAGTTTCTCTCTTCTCCAGTAGCCGAATTTCGGCAAGTTTTCCAACAAAAGATAGGTGCTTTTCCACTGTTTTCAACCTTTCGAGTCAAATTTCAAGTTTCGTTTCCCTAAAAATGCTTCATTTTACAGAAATTATGAAATTCTCCTCGAACTTGAAATTTTTCGACCAAATTTCGGCAACCTCGGTTATCACCCAGTCCAATTGAAGGTAAATTCTTGATCCTCATCTCATGGGCTTCGATTTGGTATATAATACATCAATTTTGATTAAAATTTGAGAAAAATTCCAATTTTAGAGGTTTAATATATTTTGGTAATTGTATAAACTGGACATAAGAGAACTTAAATTTGATTGAATTAAGGTATTTAATATCAATTAGAACCTAAATTGAAGTTCAATTTTGGTACTCGATACTATTCACGTGTACGGCACTATTCATATATACGGTATTATTGAAGGCGTGATAAATTAGAAAATACCCAAATATGAGAAAGTGAGTGCTGGGATGAGATTGTGCAAACAAAACGTTATGGATTTAAATTTGGAAATTTTTAAATATTTAAAAATTAATAAATTGTAGTTTTGGTTATTACGTACGCTCTGTGACTAAAGCGGATACTAGAGCAGTTCCACCTGCGGATTAACAGTGATAATTTGTGAGTGGATTAAATTTTACTTTTAAATTATATATTTATATTAAATTGACTATATTTGAGTATTGTTATAAATTAATAAAATTGATAATTTTCAGTATATTTGAATAATTATTTTAATAGTGCACATATGACTGTTATCATGAAAAATAACTATTTTGAAAAAAATCAATTAGATTGCATTGATAATATACCAAGTCGGTACCAAAGTGTATTATATATTAGATTTCTTATTATTTTGAAATTTATGATGTTTACTGGTTAATCTGTTGTGGGAAATCTAGTGGTATTTTTTGTAACTACTGAATGTATATTTTGGAAATGATTTTATTTGCAGGTACAAATTGGATTAGACCAAGTTTTAGGGAGGTTCCGCTGAGATTTCTCTAGAAATTTTGATAGAACTTTCCCAAGGGGGGACCCATCTCGGGTACAGTCCTATTACGTCGGATCACCATCATTCGACCAGATTCGACCGTTAAACGGTCGAATCATGGTGATCTGACAGTTCAATGGTCGAATCACTAAAATCTGACTGTCAAAGGGTCGGGTCACGAAGATCTAACTAGATCTGAGCGTCATATCTAATTGGATCTTGGTGATTTGACCATTTAATGGTCGGATCTGACCATCCAATGGATGGATCCGACCTCAGCTTTTCTGATCATTTGATGGCAAAACAATAACAAAATATATAAGTGTACAAAATTTCAATTTACATACCTTATTTAATAAGGGGACTTTGAGAGTAATTGAATCTAAGAATGGGAGTTTGGAAGATGAATTTAAAGTTTGACAGAACTCTGAGTTTTAAAGATAAAAATTTTCTAGGAGAGTTTGACATAACTCTGAATTTTACAATTTAAAATTTTATAGTATGAAACTTTGTAAAAGTTATATGAGAGAGGTTGAAATAAATAAAATTTAATTACAGTAATAAATTAAAAAAGATGGTTTGGTAGTGAATAGTAATTTGAAATTAAAGAAGGGTAAGAAAGTAATTGTACAGGTTAAAAAGTGCACTTTTATTATGAGAGAAAATTAGAAAAGCAATTAATTATTTTATTAATTTTGACTATATAAATGATTGTATAGTCATAAAACCTTGTTGAAGTCTCATTATATATTATTGAGGGCTATATACATTTAGTCACCCTTTTTAGTTTCAATTAATCTATATAGGTTTTAAAAATTATACCAAAAACCTTACTATTAATTAAAATATCATCTTACATTGTAAAATTAACATATGTCGGTTAAAATTTTTTATCTGTTGTATATGACATATGAAAATAACACAGTTACCCCCTTTAAAGTATGCTAAATGTTTACATAAAAATTTTCAAAAATAAAATATTAATTTAATACTATATAATCCGAATATATATATGTATATATATATATAATATTTTTTTTTTCTCTCTTCTCTCCCTTGTCTTCACTTCCGACTTTTTCTTTTTTCTCTCTCCTCATGGATTTTTCTATTTGCAAATTTATAATCCTCTCTGGAACATCACCATCATCATCATTTACTTACAGATTGAAAACCAAATGTATCGTGAAACGCCTTCCTATTACTATTGCTATTGTTATTTTTATGGAAAAACAATGGAAACAAAAAAAATGTTAATTATTTTTTGGAAACCAATAATATTATTAAATTAAAATGTCGAATTGCTAACAATTTGAAGAGAAAAAAAAAAATTATGGCTCTCTCATGTCTTGTGCATCAACCATCCAAGCCATAACAAATTTCTCAAGTTTTATCTTAATCTCCTTCCCTTCCTCTGTATTCTGCATTGCTGACGATAGCAACCAGCACATCAACTCATTGCCAACATAGAACATTAAAATAAACTTCTAAATAATCAATCTTAACAAAAATTTCACAAGTTCAAAAGAAATATAAAAAAAAAAACACAAACTTTTCAAAAAAAAAAAAAAGACAAAAAATAATAATTCGTCTGCTCAATGGAATCCTCTGCAACTCATTAGCTACACAGCATGAGATTAAAAAAGAATTTTAAATATTCTGAAAATCAATCCTAACAAATTCTCACAAATTCAAAAGAAAAAAAAATTCAAAATTCTCAGAAAGATTACAAAAATTATAATTTTTTTTTGACGTAATCCTTTTCAACTCATCAACCACCTTGTTGGATTTCGAGCTACGACATTAGAGGTAAGCAATGATGAGATGATGATAGGCAATGGCATCGGCTAAGTTGGCGATCCAACATTGGAGCAAGCAACCACAAGATCACAATCAGTGTGGAGGAAAAGAGATTGATTGAGTTGTAAAATTTAAAGGGAGAGATAAGTTTCAGAGTTTTCATTTGGGATTCTTCACAAACTTAAAACTTCTAGAGAGAAACCCTTAAACATGAATTTAGAGAGAAGAAAAAATGGCGATGAGGGAGATGAGAGTGACTGTGACAAACAAAAGAGAAGAGAGAGAAAAAGAAAAAAAATTGAGAGCGAAAGAGATGTGAGAGGAAAAAAAATAAATTAGGTAGAGAAAAAAACCTAATTTTCTTTTTAAATACTTATTAATTTACATAGTATTTTTATTTTTTATATATAAAAAAATGAAGTGGAATTGCTTCTATACCTTTCTACTGTTAATTTTTTTTGGAAATCAAATTAGATTTGATATAATTTTCAAAAATATATAAGTTGACTGAACTTTGATTAAATTTCAGGAGGTTTTATAATAATATTATTTTATTATTGGACTTATCAACCGAAAGATCATAGAAGATTTTTGGATGCACTTTCATCAAAGTTCTCTATATCATTTTTTGTCCTCTATTAAAAACATAGTAATTTGATGAAATGCCCATACGTTCAATAATTTTTAAAAAATAGACAAGCGTTAATATTTTTGAAAAAATACTCATCATTAGATGAAAATACCCTTTAACTTTAATACTCACAACTATATCATTATTTTCTTTATTTTTTTACCTTTTCGTTTCTTCATTTTCTACTCCTATGATTTTTATTAATTTTGTGACATATTTTTCTATCAAACTATATTGATTTATGAGCATTTTAGTTTTTGAATCAAATAATTTCGTTAAGTATTGAATGAGATATGATTTTTATAAATTCTTAAACTATCCAGATTTTATTATTCTTTTTTATTTTATTTTTTTTGTCTTTCTTTTCTACTCTTATAATTTTTATTTATTTTATAACATATTTTTTTGTAAAACTAGGTCAAGTGATGAGCATTTTAATTTTTGAATCAAGTCATTTGGATAAGTATTGAATGAGATATAATTTTTACAAATTCATTAGTTTTTTTTAAAAAAAATACCAATTTTGGGTGAGACATGCTCATTCTTGGAAAGGCCCGCCCATTCTTGGTGAGGCCCGCCCAAAAAGTAGGTCTCGCTAAAAATGGGCTGGTGGTTCTCGCCAAAAATGGGCGGGTCTCGCCCAAAATTGGTATTTTTAAAAAAAAAATTAAAAAATTTGTAAAAATCATATCTCATTCAATACTTATCCAAATAACTTGATTCAAAAACCAAAATGCTCACCACTTAACCTAATTTAAAAAAATATATATGTTACAAAATAAACAAAAATCATAGGAGTAGAAAAGAAAGACAAAAGAAAACAAAAGAATAAAGAAGAAGAATAAAATCTGGATAGTTTAAGAATTTATAAAAATCATACCTCATTCAATACTTAACGAAATTACTTGATTTAAAAACTAAAATGCTCATAAATTGATGTAGTTGATAAAAAAAAAATATGTCACAAAATTAATTAAAATCATAGGAGTAGAAAATGAAAAAACAAAAATGTAAAAAAACTAAAAAAACATAATGATATAGATGTGAGTATTAGAGTTCAAGGATATTTTCGGCTAATGATGGATATTTTTCAAAAAAAATTAGGACATGTCTATTTGTACAATAATTACTGAGTGCATGGGTATTTTATCAAATTACCCTTAAAAATATAACACCTTATTATAAAAATTTCATAGATAACATTGTCTTTCATATGTTACTTTCTTTGTTTAATTATTTTTTTTGACAGCATCTTTTCCATTTTCCTTTTTATATTTTTCTTTTTAGTTTTTACATATTTTTTTCTGCACATCTTTTCCTGTTCCTTTTTTTTTTGTAGTTTTTTTGTCATAGGGTTTTTCTTTGAATTTTAATATCCAAATAAAAAAGTTTCATTATTATTCTTTATTTTTATATTATCATATACACACTCATATCAAGCATCCACTAAGGGCTTAAAGGCCAAAATATATTTAAATATTTATAAATTTTACTTAACTATTACATATAAATATAATAAAAGGAAATTAAGAAAAAATAATGAAAAATATTCTAGCAAAAAGAGCCACCAGATTTGAAGAATTGAAGCAAAAAAAAATAAAAAGGCTTTAAAATATATATCACAAAAAGGTTGGACTAAGAAAAAATTAACCCCAAAAAAAGAAGAAAAGATGCAGTAAAAAACATGGAAAAAGAATCTGAATTTGCTGCATAAAAAATAATTTGTCAAGGGCAAAAAAATAATAATAATTTAAAGAAAATTTTCTTTTATATTTTTTGTCTTAGGATTTTTCCTTTAATTGTAATACTAAATAAAAAAATTTCATTATTGTTCTTTAGTTTTATAATATCATACTCATTCAAATCAAGCATCCACAAAGAGTCTAAAGGTCAGAATATATTTAAATATTTATAAATTTTACTTAACTCTTCTAAGTGGTACAATTAGAATAGGCCAAAATGTATGCAAAAAATTATAAATATTTAAACATATTATTGAGTTTAGACTCTTAGTGGATCGAGTATGATAATATAAAAATAAAAAATAGTAATGAAAATTTTTTATTTGGATATTAAACTTAAAAGAAAAACTCTAAGACAAAATATATATATATATATATATATATATATATATATATATATAAGAAGAAAAAGAAAAAGACGTGTTGAAAAAAAACCTAAAAAATAAATAAAAATAAAAAGGAAAAATGAAAAAATACGTTATATATATATATATATATATATAATTTCTAACTTAATGGAGATAGTAACACACGAAAGACAATATTATATATTAAATTTTAATTAAGAAGTGTTATATTTTTAGTTGGGGGACACATTGAAGATTTTAACCTTTGAGGTCCTCCACTCACTTCAATGGAAACACAACATGTATAAAATTTATATAAATAACATAATTTAAAATTGAATTGCCTCAACCATATTACGTAGTCGAGGACTGAATGGAGACTTGTAGGTAAATTTCAAAATAGCCCCTTTGTTTTACACTTTTTCTATCTTAGCCGCATAATTCTTAATCGTGTTCAGAAATAAAGGTTTGACCTCTTACATTTCATTTATTTTTCAACTTATTAGCGCCACTTTTGTTAATCTAACCTCGATTAATTTGACCTTTTCCACTAATTTGACAATTTTAGCCCTTATTTAGTGAAATAATAAATTAATATAAACATAACTTTTATATGAAAAATTCAGTAAATTAGGGGGTAAATATTGTAAAATTGTAATTAGATAACATTACTTTTTTCATTAAAATATTTCAAATTTACAATTATTAAAAGTTCTACTCAATGACTCATTTGATAAAATAAGGGTTTTTGGAAAAATATTTATATTATTAGATGTTAATTATTATGGGGTTAAATTGAATATATATATATATATATATATATATATATATATATATAATAAGGCTAAATTGTAAATTTCCAAAATAAGGAGACTAATATGAAAATAATTTTCTAAAACAAGGGGATCATTATTATTACACAGAAGATTTAATCTAATTTCATTCAACTTATATGATTTTGAAAAGTATTATTTCTCTTCATTTTGAAATTTTACTAACTTTATTGATCACCTGTGGATAGTTATTGGAGACTTTAATGTCATTTTGGGTGCACATAAGAGGTCTGGTGGTGATCTTCCTATCTCCTCTTCTTATTCTAACTTTCAGGTGGTGGTGGAGGCTACATGTTTATTACCTATTGATATGCACGGTGCCTTCTTCACTTGGAGTTGGTGTGGGACCCGTGAGTATGTTCAAAGCAAATTGGACAGATCTTTTTGCACTGATTCTTGCTTGGAGGTTTGGGATTCCATTTCTTGTTGTACTTTAGCCAAATAGCATTCCAATCATCATCCGTTGCTATTGAATCTTTCTAAACTTGGTAACGTAGGCCCGCATCTGTTTCGGTTTCAGTTTATGTGCCTACTCAATAAGGACTTCAAATAATTTGTTCAGAAAATTTTTGCTGAGGAGGCTCCAGGTAGTCCTTTCCATTAGGTTATTACGAAATTGAAAAATGTAAAGTATGCTTTTCTGGGTTGGAGCATGGATGTTTTCGGTGATATTCATGCCAAAGTTACTTTGGCTCAGGAGAAACTTCTTGCAGTGTAGACCATTATAGGAACTGAAAAGAGATTAGCCGAGGAGACTGTTGTTTCGGGTTTTATTTGATGAGACTTTGCTCTTCAAAAAAACTATGCTTCAGGATCAGTGTCGTGTTAAATAGTTGAAAGAGGGTGATTGTAACTCCAAACTATTTCATTCACTTCTTCAGGTCTGCAAATCTTAGCGCCCTTTGTCTTCTTTATCGATACAAGAGGTTAATACTTCAGATGAGGTGACTATAAGGAGTTATACAGTAGATTATTATAGATATTTATTTTTAGATATGAGACTCTCAGTGCTGATTTTTCCAGCTTAGATGGGATCATCCCGAGTTTAGTGACTGCAGATGATAACTTGCTCCTAACCAGTTTACCCGCTTCTGAGGAGGTTAAATAGGTTGTATTCAACTTGGACCCGACTATCACCCCAGCCCTGATGGTTTTCCAAATTCCTTTTTTCAAACTTGCTAAGATTTTATTCATTTTGATGTGGTGGATGCAGTGCGATTCTCTTTTTTTTGCAGGAGTAATTCATCCGGGTCTGAACTCTAATTTCATGGTGCTTCTTCCAAAATTATTAGGTACGGACTCGGTGGAAAATTTCTTCTTATTATGTTGGAAAACTTTTTTTTCAAGGTGGTTTCAAAGATTTTAGTTGATAGGCTTGCCGAGATCGCTTCTAAAATTGTTTATGACAATCAATTTGGTTTCATTCGAGGCAGAAACGTGGAGGACTACATTGCGATTGCTTCCGACTGTATTAACCATCTCGACAGTAAAATTTTTAAAACTAATGTGGCTTTGAAAATAGACATATGTAAAGCTTTTATCTTGGTGTTCCTTTCTTTAAAGGAAGTTTTACTCAGGTTATTCTCCGCCCCATCGCTGATCGCATAGCTGTCTGGAAGGTCGTACACTTTCACTGGCAGATTTGTTGTGCTTGATAAATTCAGTGATTACCTCCAAATTTGTACACACATTTATGATCTACAAATGGCCTGTAGATTTTCTTAAGTCTCTTAACAGGGCTATTCAAAATTTATTATGGACCGGATCTTTATTGTTTCGGAAATCTATCTCGATTGCTTGGTCTACCTATTACTGGCCTACTAAATAAGGGGGCTTAGGTTTAAAAGCCCTAATAACTTTCAATAAAGCTCTGTTGAGCAAACTCGCTTGGAAGTTGATGAATAAGGACTCTTTTGTTTTTCAGTTTCTTCAGGTGCGCTTTTTAAGGAAGCTAAACCCTTTGTATTATGCCACTTCTTCGATCTGGTCTCCTCTGATACAACTTTATCTTACTTCTTCGAGGGAGACGATTTGGATTATCGGGGTTCATTCTAGGGTTTATTTCTAGGTCGACAACTAGTTGGGGATACCTATCATTGAGTTGTTACAGAACTCTGGAGATTTATGTGATTTGAGTCTTCTGGTTGGTGATCTGGTTGATTCTGATGGCGTTTGGAATTTTCTGATGAGTTTTCGTATGGTTTTTTTTCAGTTGACTACGTATATTGAGGAGGTGGAGATTACGATGGATAGGCCAAATGAGAGAGTTTGGCCTCATTCAGTCTCGGACTCCATTTCTTGTAGAGATGTTTATCTTCACTTATCTACGATGGCTTCACCTCCGATGTGGGTTAAGTACTTATGAAGAACTTTCATTCCTCTAGCTCGTTCGATTTTCGCTTGGCGCCTTCTTCTGGGCTGTATTCCTACTGATGACGTCTTGATTAGGCGGGATTTTTCATGGCTTTTAAATGTAGAATATGTGGTAAGTACTCATAAACTATTTCCCATCCATTTCTAACTTGCCCCTACGCCGCTACCATTTGGGATTGTTTGGGGGTCGCTTTTGGGCTCATATTAGATGCTTCGGATTCAATGGGTTATCTTTTTCAGAAGGCTATGCCAGTTTTCTTGAGCTCTCAGGTCTTCAATTTATGGATTACTGTTATTGTGAGTGCTTTCCCTACTTTTGGTTTATTCGGAATCAAGGGCATTTTGGTAATGTACTCATTCCTTTAGCTCGCTCTTTAACTTTTATTTGGGTTTCGACTAGGGAAGCGAATGTTATTCAAAAGGGAACGATTCACAACTCTATTGATAATATTCTGGTCTTTAGGAGTTTATGAGGTTGCTGGTGTTGTGCCTCAGGCTCTTCAAATTATTCATGTGGTTTGGTCTCCCCTGCCGATGCGGTGGGTATTTCATAACTAGCAGGGGCTTCATTAAAGGTAATTTTGCAATCTTTTTGGACTTGTGCTATACCTTTGAGAGTGAGCTCTTAGGTGCCATTATTTCTATAGAGTGTGCTAAAGATTTCGGATGAGATCACTTATGGCTTGAGTGCGATTCTATTTATATCGCCAACTTACTCATTCGTCGAGAGGTCGTCATCCTGTGGGCCTACATTGTAAGATGGGTGAACTGCCTCCGATATGTTTTCAGCATTCATTTCCGGGTTTCACACATTTTCAGGGAAAAAAATTTAGTTGCGGATGCTCTGTCGAAGCTTGTTGTTTCTTCATTTGCAGCGCAATGGTGGTGGGGTCTTCCAGATTTTTATTCTACTATTATTATAGTAATGTTAATGGTTTTGAAAACTATAGATTTAGAAAGTAGCTTGCCTGTATTTTTGTTGTCTCGATACTCTTTTTCCTGGATTGAGATTTTCCCCATTTGGAATTTTTTTCTTTTCAGATTTTAACAAGGCCGGTGACAATCATTATTTTAGTTTTTTTCTGTAACTTTGTAACTATTCTTTCATTTCAAATTTTTATATTTGTTGTATCTTTTGTAATTGACATATACTTTTTTTTAATTTAATAAAATTTATTACTTGTTCAGTATGGATTTGGAGGGGTGCCAGCCTACTTACCAGTTAATAAGTCTTCTTACTCCTACATGACATGCAATAATAAATTTTTTTCTCTCAGTTATTATAAAATATTTATATAAAATTTAGAAGCATGAAATTATAATAAAATATTAATTTACAAATATAAAAATTTATGAAGTAAAAACTTTCCCTTTTCTCTCGTCCGTCACTCTTCCCCTCTCCTTTCTCTCTTATCTCTTTATCCATCACTAGGCTAAAAAATTTCAAACAAATTAATAAAAATTTAAAGGAAAAATATAAAGGAGGAGGAATGCACCAAAGGTCTAGGTTCTACAAGAACAAAATTTTACAAACATAGATTTGTTCATCAAATTTGGGCTAACTACAATCATTCCATAGGCATATTTGGAACCAAAGTTTTACACCAAGAAGAAGGAACCAGCTCTAGAAGCAAATGTGTGCGATTTTCAAGGTGTAAAAATCATACCTTTATGCCCATGGTGGATCGAAATCAAGCAAGGAAGAATTTCAAATGAAATTTAAAAGATTTCAAGAGGTTCAGGTAGTACACACTTTTGAAAAAAAATAAAATTTAAAAATAGAATTCTTCTTTCGCTTGCTACCAATCCCTATACTTTGAGCTACAAGCTTCCTAACGCCACAAGTTTAATAACGTCAACAATGGAGGAAAAATCAAGGAGTTGAAATTAAACAAATAGGATTGGCACCATACTAAACACTCAACAGGAAAAAAAAAGAGTAAATTTTTTGGCAAAATTCCTTCTTTTTCCTTTACTGCCAAGCCTCACCTGTAGAAGTTTGAATTTTGATGTGTTCCTAAGTTTTTGTTTACGCTCAAAGTCAGCAACAAAATACAATTCCTAGTGGAGCAGTAGTCAAGAAGAAGAAGAAGAAGAAAAAAAAAAAAAGAGAGAAAGAGTTTTATTTGAGGACCTCATACTTGTTAAACCTCAATTTAAAAAAAAAAAAAAAAAAGAATAAGAAGAAGAAGAAGAGATACGGTTTAAGTTTAGAAGCGTACCTCAAACGAAGATTTATGGGTATTAAGTGAGAAAATTCAATTGTGCAGCCAAAATTATGAAGGAAATCGAATCTTTCTTCCTCCCTCACTTGCCATTAGCCTCCCTTGTAAGCTCGTTAAAGATCAGCCAAAAATCCTGAAAAAGGAAGCACTCGCTTTACTGACCCAACCTGAGGAAAATGGTGAATGATCATGATCACGACAATGGAAACTTCTTCTCTCTTCACCAGGAGGGAGTTGCAGGCCATAACAAAAAAAAAAAATTATTTGTGTTATTTTATAATTTATCCATGTGTTATTATAATATTATTTTTTTATTTTTAATAAAATATGTGGAATTATTTTATATTTTTTATTTGTTAACTTAAATGGCAATCGACAAGGGATTCTAATTTATTTTTCAAAATTTATATAGATTAATTAAAATTTGACCAAATATTATATAGAATGAGAATTTTTTTTTTTATTTTTTTATTAGCAAGAGGTAAGCCAAGTAAATTGTGAAATCACATAAGTTATAACGAAAAAAATTTATTTTTATGATTAGTTTACATTTAGGAGTCATTTATCCCTAAGGTATATTATTTTGTTTGTCATGTTATAAATTGGTAAAGAAGATAGTAATTTAGTCTTAATTTAATTATGTACTCAAAGCCTTTTTGAGACAGAGAAAAAAAAATTCAATTTTTTCTCGTTAAAAGCAATCCATCATTTTCCTTTATTGTTTAATTATTATTACCAAAAAAATTTGAAAAATAATTAAAACATATATAAGGGCTAAATTGTAATTTTGTAAAATAAAGATCTAATTTGTAAAAAGTATAAAATAGTGGGGTTATTTTGAAATTTATCATACTTTCACTGAAGTGGGGTACCACGTGAATAATGACTGATAAAATTAAATTAATCTTGTGATCTTGTACGATCTTCTACTAAATAAATGCTTCAGTTAACATTATTAAATATGTTTGATCTTCTGCTAAATAAATGCATATAATTGTATTTATATAAACAATGTATGATCATGCATAGAACCGTGTAATATGATGCCAAACTATAAATATTTACGAATTTGAGAGGTGGCACAGCAAAAAAAAAAAAGAAAGAAAAAAGCTGACATAATCTCAAATAAGAGCGAAAAAAAAGTTGATTTAATTTTCAAATCCGCTTGTGGGAGTTGAAGTTCAAATTTTAACAAGATTAACTTGTGGTTTAGATTTACTCAATCTTATTAAATATCAAATGGAGGGAGAACTATTAATGTGCTGGGTGCTATTATGAACTTTTATAGAGTTATAAAACTGTAATAACAACAAGATCTTATCACTTAATTAATTACTGAGCTAATAATTTTTACATTGAAGCCATTACTCATTTATCAAAAAATATAAATATATATAAATTCTTTATTTTTTTCTATATTTATATATTTATTTTTTTAAAATAAATCGAAATTTCACTAAGAAGAAACCATATGGAGTTACATCATTTCTTTAATTAAAAGCACATTAATTATGGAATAAATTAACAGGCTGTATTAGGTTATTTAATTATCAAAATTGAATTACGAAAATGCCAATAAGAGACAGCAATATTTTGATTCATCATCTTAGCTTGTGTTATATATAAATGTGATAACAAGATTTTTTTTAAAAAAAAAAAGGAAAAAAAAAAGACATAAGATTCACTTTCATTCATATAAAAATTAATTGATATCAAAATTATTTTAGGAAGAGTGGTAATTTAACATTACAACAATTCTTATTCACTTGCAGAATTTATTATGATGAGCTCTAATTTAAAAATAAAACAAGGCTAGAACCAACAAACTTCTCCTCAACCATCTTGTTCAAGGTTTCAATCATGGAAGGTGTAACTCTCGTCTGCTTTGGAATTCCAGCTATGATTATTTCACTCTCGTCCAATTTGAACAATTGCCTAGAGGAGTTCACATTAGGAATAGCAAATAATGTAAACCAAGTGTCATTGTATTGAACAAAAGTGAAGGATTAGATCCCCAATGGAAGCTAAAACCTACTATGTTAAACTTGTGACTAAATTAAATAATTCAATATAAATATATAAGTGATGTACAGATCTTCTAACTACTCATCCAATTCAGAGTTTAGCACCATACATCGTCAATGTATACAAATCTATACCGAATAGGTATAGCAATGTGTGGACACTATAAACATTGTATAGAAACACAAGAGTAAATCAAATCAAGAATTGTATCAACTTTTTGATTTTTTTCTGATTAAAACCCTAATCATACCTTAACAAAGAGACAACATCTGTTTATAGGGTTTGAGCATAATAGTCTATATATGGACAAACTCAAGAAATTTAGAATTAAGAATACTTGTCCTAACAATGATAGATGGACAATTAGCTATTCAGCCTCCACACCTCATGACTTAGATCTAAATGTAAGCCCTTATCTTATATTTATTGGTCTTGCATACAAGCACAAGCCCAATGAAAGGAGATCACGTCAAGGATAGTAAATAATGGAAACCAAGGGCCATTGTGCTGAACAAAAGGACGCCCACATAAGTTTTCTTGAGGAAGACAGGCGACCAACTTGTCAATAATTGTAATTTTGAAAAATTTAATGAAAATTTGTTGTTATATAATTACAATTTAAGTCATTTACCCTAGGTTTATTGAATTCCTTTTTCTATATAAATTTATGTTCATAAAATTTTTATTATTTTGCTAAATAAGGACCAGAATTGTCAAATTAAAGAAGGTATTAGATTAACAAATGTGGCTAATAAGTTGAAAATAAACGAAATGTAAGAGGCCAAACCTGGAGTTTCTGAACATGAGTATAAGAATTATGCGGCTAATATGGAAAAAGTGTAACATATGGGCTATTTTGAAATTTACATGCAAGTCCCCGTATAGTCCTCCACTAATAATATAAAATTTGAGGTAATTCAGCTTTAAATTATTGTGTTATTTTATATATAGAGAGATAAATACAATAAACTCAAATAGATAAGGATGTTATAGAGCCCCACTTATAAAGCTTTTTAGCTTAATTTAATTTTTTTCTATTTTTTATTTGGCATTTGATATTGTTTTAAATTTACTATATACATAAAAATAACAAAAAAATATAATTAATATAATTTTTATCAATTTAAAAATTCAAAAAATTAAATTTAAGAATAAAAAGTTATTTCCGAATTTTAATATTTCAAATGAGTAAAATGTTTAATATTAAAATCATTATCATATATTTAAAAATATATTAGATACCAATTAAAAATTAAATTAAAAAACTCTCAGTGCTCTATAATATCCACATCAATCGAGTTATATAGCATTTCTAAAAATATATATATATACACACATATACATGTCCGTATATTTTCACGTGTATCAAACATAATTAAAATCTTCAATGGTCTTATGGGAAATAAGTCCAACAATATATTAAATAAATCTTTCACGTGGAGCACATTATATGCACAAAACAAAATACATAACATGACCAACATATGGCTGTGTCTAACAGGGTGCCAACATCAATTATGAATTTTCAACCTTACATTTATTTTTATATCTCCAACAACTAGCAGCAACAAGAAATGCTTGATTTTTTAAAGTATAACAAGTCATATATCTGCATAAATTTTGATATTTATAAATTTTAAATATATTTTGGCCATTCCAAGCGTACCACCTAAATAGTTATGTAAAATTTTACATATATTTTGGGCTACTCTGAATGGTAGGGTTACGTAAAATTTATAAATATTTAAATATATTTTGGCCTTTAAACTCTTAGTGGACATATGAGTGAGCATGATAATATAAAAATAAAGAATAACAATAAAACTTTTTTATTTGGATATTAAAATTAAAAAAAAACACCAAGATAAAATATATATATATATATATATATATATATATATATATATATATAAAGGAATAGAAAAACACGTGTAGGAAAAAAAAACTGAAAGAGAAAAAACAAAATATAATATAAAAGAAAAAAACATAAACAAAATATAACAGGGGGACACATTCAAGATTTTAACTCTTTTAAGTCCTTCATAAAAAAAAAAACTCTTTTAAGTCCTTCACTCACTTCAATAAAAACACAACCTATATATTAGCAATTCTGTAATTTTCTTTATTCAGTTCTCTGGAGTAGGACTTTATTTTTTTAATTCCATCCTCTTTGTAATTATAGATTTCATTAGTGTTGAAATTCAGCTGTCCTTTAATCAGGAAAAATGGATTTTGTTTTTTTTTTTTATCTCAAAAGGATTTTAAGAACGTAATTAAATTAAAATCTTTGTTTACTACTTTATAACCAATTAATAACATGACAAATAAAATATTATTCAGATAAGTGAACTCTAAATATAAGATAATTACAAAGGAAATAATTGAATCTTTCAAGCGAGGAAAGAGTAAAAAATTTTGGTTTCGTCCCCTGTTTGTTTTCTTTCTGATTCTGGTCCCCACTGCACCTCTGTAGCCTTCTTCTTCTTCTTTGCCATTTTCTGTTCTTTTTCTTCCTCTACCATATTGAACGGCAAACTCACAACTTAAATATTTCACAGAAAACAAACTCACAACTCATGGCTTAGTCAAATTCACATTATCTTTTAACATATTAAAAAATATATATATATATATATATATGTATATATCTGCACAAAAAATATCTGTTAACTTTAATTTTATAATTTAATTTAATGTAAATGCTGCGCATATTCCAACTAAGTACCCATTAATTAATTTGATAGTAAGTATTACCTCTTATCAAAGCTGGCTATAAAACGCGTCGTTTATGGACTTCTTAGCACACCATGAGACACAAAACTCAGATCCCCATATTTCCTGCTCTGTCTTCTTCTCTGTCTCCAATTCCCACGTCGTAAAGTCTCATTCTCTCTCTACCATCAGAAACAATCGCCGGTAAAGATCCCTCTCCGACCATCCTTTACTCCATTTATACCGTTTTGTTACAAAATAAAACCTTTCCCTTTTTAGATATATGCATGCATTGGGGGTTTAGTTCGTAGTTTTTGTCGAACCAAGAGTGCCATTCATTTTAGTGTTCGGATCAAGCTTTGGATAAGTCATATTCTTCTTCGAATTACTTGATTTAGGGTTTATATGGAACATATGCTGTGAAATAGCTTCAATATCTGAGCAGCTTTGATAATCGGGGCTTTTCATATATGTCCGTACTCCCTATCGGTTTACGACCATGTTTGCACCCACCAATTTTCTTCACTGCGTCTCCATCCCTTCTTTTCCTTTTCTTTTTCTCAATCTAACTTTGAAACTGAATTTTTTTTTTATTGCTTCCTCAGACGACTAGGTAGGCGCAAACTCGACGTTCGTGGCTTCTCAAGGTACTTGTGAGATTTTCTACAAGTCAAACCGATATATTTTACTTTTTTTTTTTTTCTATTTCAAGTGCTGCGTGGAATTGTTTGCTCTAAGTAAGTAGTTAGCTAAGAACTTTGGTAAGTCATCCTTTCGCTGTTTATGTTGACTTGGTCAAATAGGGAAGATCTTAAAACAAAGTCACTTTGTATGGAAGAGGCAGGCAAACAGATATCAAGAGCTAGCTAGGCATTAAGTGGTGATCAAATGATCTAAGGATTCTAATTTAAGTGCTTTTATTATGAATTTGTAGTGATGCTAGCTGAGGTTGTTTTTATTTTATTTTTGGGAATTAGGAAAAAAAAGCTTTCAATTTGTAGTGCTGGTGAAGGATGTGGCAGTGAACTGATGGCAATCAATATCATATGGTGCCGCCACATTGACGAAATTGCATAATTCATGAAGCAAAAATTCAGGGTTAAAATTTATATTTTATACAAAATGATTTTATTTAATTAAAATTTTATTTTGCTCTTGCTATTCGTGCAGTATTCCTACTTATACTCATTGGGTGAGTACTCTCCAGGTATACATAAAATGGAGAATACCAAAAACTCAGAGAGTAGTGGCTCCCCTATCAAAGTTAATGAAAATGACCAGGAGCTCCAAAACAACATTGAGAAGTTGATCACTGCTCTTCCTCAAGAAAACAGTCATCCTTTTCGTCAATACAAATACAACGGCACTTGGTTTCCATCATTTTCTATTCGAGGTGTGATCTCCTCTCAGCTACTCTTTGAAGCCGATGAGAGTGACATTTTTTTAGCCAGTTTTCCCAAATGTGGAACGACTTGGTTGATGGCTCTCATCTTCTCTATTGTGAACCGTGGTCGTTACAAACCAAAAGATAGTCCCTTGCTTTCCATTCCACCACAAGGCCTTGCCCCTAACATAGAGATCAATCATTTTCGAGATGGCTTGCCTCAAAATCTAGAACAACTTTCTCGACCAAGAATATTTACTACACACATGCCTTATGCATCACTCCCGAAGTCAATTAAAGCCTCCAATTGCCGCATTGTTTATGTATGTAGGAACCCTTTGGACACTGTTGTCTCTTACTGGCATTTTATTAATTCAATGGTGAAGAATAATAGTGCATTTGCTCAACCAAAACGTATTGATGATGAATTTTTTGACAACTACTGTAGAGGCATTCAAGCTTATGGTCCTTTTTGGGATAATATTTTAGAGTATTGGCAAGTGAGTCTAGAGAAGCCAGAAAGTGTGCTATTTATGACGTACGAAGATTTGAAGGAGGATTCAATCTTTCAATTGAAGAGATTGGCGTCGTTTTTGGGATTCCAATTTAGTGCGGAGGAAGAGGCTGAAGGTTTGATAGAAGACATATCATGTGTAGCTTTGAAAATTTGAAGAGTTTGGAAGTAAACCAAAAGGGCATACGTCTTTCTTTATTTCCTGTGAGTACCTTTTTCAGGAAAGGCGAGGTTGGAGATTATGTGAATCACCTTACTCCGTCCATGATTGAAACTTTGAACAGGTTGGTTGAAGAAAAGTTTGCTGGCTCTGGCTTAGTTTTCAAATCAAAGCTCATCACAAGTGAGTGAGAGTTGGTTATATTGCATGAGTGTGCTTTAATTGTTTGCTTAAGTGGTCGGTCTTTCGGATATGTCTTCTCTATTGGATCTCAGTATGTATTCTATTCTCTGTTGGATCTCAGTATGTATTCTATTCTCTATTGATCTCTCAGTATGTTTTCTCTTTATTTGGATATGACTGGGTTTTTTTTGCTTAGTTCTTTTAATAGTTGACTGAAAAATTTAATAACTAATTTTGTTTTTTTTTAATTGATAATCTACAAATAGGAGAACAAAAAATGCACTCCCGTATAACCTAATTTGGAAAAATACCCATTTCTTCCTGACCTTTGCAATACCCTACCCAAAGTACCCATTTTACCCTTATCCCTCTCTCTCGCGCCTCTCTGTCCGTCGACATTTAGAATTCAAAAAAAAAAACACGATCTTCTTCTCCGTCAACGGCAACAAGAACAACAATGGCTCCTTTTAAGAGATTGACAAAGGCAAGTGAAAAGCAGGCTTCATCCAAGCAATCTGCATCAACCCCCAAACCAATAACCGAAAAACAAAGGAGAAAGAGAACCCAAAAGGCACGAAGAGAGTGGTAAAGCCCCACCCACCACCTAGAAGAGAAGACGCCGGACCGTTTGAGCAAGCCCAACCAAGACAACCACCACCGCATCTACGCAGTTTGTATTATTATTTGAAGCAAAATTTTGTTAAAAAAATTAATTTTTATTATTAATTGGCTATCAAAATTATAGAATTTTGTGTGAGGTTAAGGTTGAACGGGTTTAGAATAGAATATGGGGAAACTCGCAAAATTGTGGTGAAATTTCTGAGTGAAGCCACAGTGAGTTGGCTTTCAAAGTCCCCGAAATTGCGGAATATGTTTCGGGCTCCTGTATTTGAGTCCGACCTGCAATCGCGTCTCCATATGAAGATCATAGTTAGCATAATTAGTGGCCTCGCAGATGGCATGGACCTACTTCGGGGCTTAGTATAAAACCATGTTGATCATGACTGCGAGATGCCGGCATTTGATTGTGTCTTATAAAAGAAATGGGAATGGCCCTGCAAAACGGAAGGTCCGCCCATACTGCCGGTCTAACAACTTGTTGTTTGTTATTCTGAATACCGCCATTTAGCAGTCCGACCGCCACTTTGCAGTTATAAGAGAGTCCTTTGGGAATGACCCGCTACTATTGAATCAAGTCGATGATATAACGTGATGGAGTTCGACTTCCACCGATCGGGCGAGGTTCAATAGGAAGTCATTCTGCAATGATAACGGGTGAATCGCGGCAAATTTCCCAACGAAAAAGAATTAGAACATCTCCCCTATGACTTGTGGGTGAAATACTTTGGTGACACCGGACCAATGAGTCAAAGTGATTTCATTAAAGCCTTCGAGGATTTGGATTTTGATAAATCGATGAAGAGGTTGAAAATAATGTCGTTGCATGTTCTACTTTCGAGACGGTATTGCTTTGGGGAAAAAAAGAATGAAAGAAACTTCAACATTATCCAAAATAATGACTGTGGATAGATATCCGTGGGTAATTTGTCATACGATGTCACCATTTCAAATTTGCATCAAGGATTAAGGAGGGTAACAGATTGCAAATTACGTCGTGGATTTCCTCGCTTTCGTAAATATTGTATTTATATTCTTTATGAATTAATTGTAATGCATTCCATTGATTTGTCTTATTAATTTGACTTGTTTAATTGTGTTTTAGATATGGGGTTTCGAAACTATACCTGCCATCGTCACACTTGCACCCCGTGGGAAATATCATGGAGTGATGTCCAAGGATGCTAGGTGGTCATGTCCATCCACCTCCAATACACCAAAGTCACGAGGTCTTCAATCAAATGATGTAAGTTTTTCATTTATGTTTTACCTTAATCACCTAGTGTATTTGTAGTATTTTATTATATAGTTTATGGCTTTCATATATATACTAACTTTATTTTTTCAATTGTTTTAGTACATTGTGAAGAATGAACTGCATCCAACTGCCATGGAATTGCAGCAGACATATATGAAGGGATTCTGGCACAGGCCAAGTGACCAAAAATATTATGGTCCACCTGGTGTTCAGAAATGATACCTCTCAATCCCAACCCATCGGCTTCCTTCATCGAGACAATTACTAATGAGGTACGACGCATCTCATCCACCTAGTGACCAAATCTCTGATTGAAGTTGCGGACACTGGTGCAGTAGTGATTTGTTGCCATGCGACTGAATTGAGATCCGAGTTGCAACAACAACGCAATGAAATCCAAAATATATCATCTCATTCACAACTCTGATCACATACCAAAGGTATTTTATATAACTTATAAAAATGTAGTAATTACATTATGTGTGTTGTTACTAATTGACTACATGTTAGGCATTAGTAGTAGCGGTTTGGGATCCATATACTTGATTGATGAGCGTAGAGTCGCATCGATCGCCTCCCTGGATGATCACAACTCAATTTCATGTTGTGAGTACGATATGATGGATAAAAGTTCATTCAACTTGATTTTAACAAGTGGAGGATGGTCATGGATCAAGTATGTATTCACTATATTTTTAGTGATTATATCTTCGTTTTTTATGAGTATATTTATTTCAATGTGTTGTTTAATTATGTTTTTAGGAAATCGATGCCGTAATGTACTACATTAGGAAGAGGATAACTAATAATCCTCAATTGTTTGATCAGCAATGTATTGTCACTGACTGCATGTTTTGGGTAAGGAAAATTTTCATAAGTTAGTTAAGATTAATTATGTTATGTTACTAACTTATACATGATCGATAGTTTCAATACATGGACGATATGTGAAATATCTGAAGAAGTCTCCAAACGAAGAGGAGGATGAGCTAACTAAAGATGCTGATTGGGAAAAGGAGATGAGAGATTCTCCTTTTGATATGTATGCGTTAGGCATGTTACCGATTGGATCAAAGTCTTGGTTGGAGATTGATTATGTCAGTAATTAATCCAATATCATTGACTTATTTAAAGAAAATATTATTGTAACTTTAATTCTAATGAGATCTTATTTTGAATGCAGGTATATGTGCCGGTTAACAATGACAGCAAACACTGGTTAGCGGCCAAGGTCGACATCCGAAGCCGACACATTACATTATACGACTCCGACATTGCCATGACTGGAGATAAGTTCCAATGCAATAATGCCAAATGCTTGTCCGTTTTATTTCCATACTTCTTGATGGTACATGGGTACTATGACCATCATTCGGATCTAAAGAGTGAAAGGAATTATAACTCGTACCATTCTCCATCAAACGTGAGGACGACCCAAATCTACCCCAACAAACAGTTTCGTAAGTTTTTTTTACTTAACTTATTTTACCTAAATAATTTGACGTGACCTAATTGTGCTATGTATTTTTTATGTGCAGTGGTGATTGTGAAATTTACATAATCAAGTACATCGAGTTTATGGTCGGTAAACAACAATTTGATTTTAATGATACACATACCCTTCTTTTAGAAAAATTAGCGATGGATATTTTCCATGAACAAATGATGTATTTTATTTTTTATAACATGCAATGTAATTTAATATATAAATTAATATATTTTATTTTCTTTTTAACAATTTAACATTTTGCATTTTCAAGTAATAATTAGTATATGGACTGCAGGATGGCGTGGAGGACCTATCATGCAGTCAGTATTCACTAATCTTCACTTTTAATATTGGTGAGGAAGGACTTGCAGGATGGCCGGTCCTCCATGCCATCCTGCAGGGCCTTCCTCATTCAATCTTCATATAGGGACCGATGATGGCGTGGAGGGGACCGCCATCATGCAGTCCGTGATTTACTAATCCAAACTTTTAAGATTGGTGAGGAAGGACTGCGGGATGGCGGTCCTCCATGCCATACTACGTGGCCTTCCTCATCCAATCTTCATATATGGACTGCGGGATGGCATGGAGGCCGCCATCACGCAGTCCGATTCACTAATCTTCTAAGATTGGTGAAGGACTGCAGGATGGCCGGTCCTCCATCTGCGGGCCTTCCTCATCCAATCTTCATATAGGACCGCGGATGGCATGGAGGACGCCATCATGCAGTCCGTATTCACTAATCTTCACTTTTAATATTGGTGAGGAAGGACGCGGGATGGCCCATGCCATCTGGGCCTTCCTCATCCAATCTTCATATATGGACTGCAGGATGGCATGGAGACCGGCCATCCTGCAGTTATTCACTAATCTTCACTTTTAAGATTGGTGAGGAAGGACTGCAGGATGGCATGGAGGACCGGCCATCCCGCGTTCCTCACCAATCTTAAAAGTGAAGATTAGTGAATCTGACTGCGATGGCGGCCCTCCACGCCATCCTCCGTGTCCCTATATGAAGATTGATGAGAAGGCCCCGCAGTATGGCATGGAGGATCGGCAGTCCTTCCTCACCAATCTTAGATTAGTGAATACTGACCGCATGATGCAATAATTAATGTACCAATGCCAAAAGCGAGTGGATATATTTGCTCATTACCATCTAAACAGATGCATAATTAATGTACCAATATATTTTCCTTTTAAATGTCTCCATCCACGGCCTAAGATTCGAATCCGACAATACTTTGCCCTAAAACCATGAAGAAATATAAGAAACGATTGTCTTCATCCGCTGCAATCAGTAATAGTGCACGGATTCTTTATCCCCAACATGTGACACCATGGCAATATTTGATATGATTCCTCGGGTACCTCGATGTGTAGTGCACTTTCTCTTGCCTCCATGCCTTATCGTGCGCTATTTGAATGCCTAACTCATTCTCAATATCGACACTATATCTTTTGGTCTATACCGACGACCAATTTCGTGGTACTTCGATTTTATATAATTTCCAATATATTTGCTAGTTCTTTGATGTTGTGGATGATATTGTTCAAGTTGCCATGAGTGTTTTTGATAAATACTTTAATCCAAAACTCTACATTTGGGATCCTAGATGCACGTGAACACTTACAATTATCAAATACACATTGCACTTCAAACCTGCGTGAACAAGATTTCTTCACCTTGTACTCCCAATTTTCCTTTAATGCATACATAGACAACTTCTGCTGCAACTCCTTCTTGTTTGAGTATATTTGTCCAATCAAAAGTTCATCATTTGAATATATCAATTGATTGATACTTGAACTTGGTTCACTTAATGAAGTTGAAGTACGATTCACAGATTGATAAAATTGAGCTTGAGTTGGTTGTGACTCACTTTCATTACGAACCGGATGATACCTACACCTATTATCATTCCAAATAGGTGCAATAGGGGAACTAACCACTGGTACAAAAGGAATGTCAATATTCATCACATGAATAGGTGATGTAGCATTTAATTCATTATCATCTCCCTCCACCTCATTATACATTGTAGTTTCCTCATCCTCATATCTGTGTCATTCTCCATATGTATCATTGTTGTTTTCCACATCGAGTTTTGCAATATTACGATGCCTATCGTAATCATCTATTGTTGCTTCTACCCTATCACAGAAATTTATTGCAGACCAATCCACTGCATTATTTTCCTCGCCTTCATTTTGAGGGATTTCATCTTCTTCACAGCCTCTAATTCCACTTCTATTAACAACCACTTTATGTTTTGAAGAAGAAAGTTTATTGCTCCCACTTCAAGAGGAAAATGGAATCACGAAGGCATTATCTTCTTCTCCAACTATCGGTATATCTTCTTTCGCCTCAATCTCAATAAATAATGGTGATGCATATCAGTCAACACGACAATGCTCTTTGAAAAAGCACTTCACATCTTCATCGTCTTCAATCTCAATTGGATCCAACTTGTAACTAGATCGAACTATATATTTTATTATGATACGAAATTCGTTGAAGTTTATGTTTGTCGCATCATAGGCAATTTGTAGTAGTTCATCATATGTGCAATTTGTTTGGATTAACTTTGCTTTGCCCTCCCACCAACATACTCCCAATTTCCTTCACCATCAACCTCAAACCTTCCTTCAAACGAATAACAACTCATCAGATTTTCCTCCATTATAAACCTACATGTACACAAAATCACTAAATAAAATCACCAAACATTATAGGTCGGGCCATTTAGCGTGTCGAACTCGTAGAATGGTAGTTAGAACCTTCCGTTTTGCAGGTCAAACCTGACATTATGTAGGTCGGACCTGCCATTTTGCAGGTCCAATGCTATTGTTACATGGACCGCCAAATGGGGGCGGCAACCGGTCCATGCCATATGGAATGGACGCCAAATGGCGTGTCCATGTAACAATAGACCTGCCGTTTGGGACCTCGCCATTTGGCCGGTCCAAATCCATACGGCATGTACAACATCAAAAGAACTCGCCATAATCAGGGCCTCCATATCACGGCACTATATCCCTGGCTGATGTCCCTATACCAACCATCATCTAACATAACAATGGTTTTCTACTTTTTCAGTTAAATTTAACACATATGGACTACTATAACTAATAGATCTTACCATTTAGATGAGCTTTCTCCTTCTTTAAAAAACAACAGCAAAACAACACTAATGCCACATGAAACTCTTCTTCAATGCGATTTCTCCTTCTTTCAAATCAATAAAGAAAAAGAAACGGGAGAAAAATAATGAATCGAGAGAAAAAGAAAGAATAGATAAGAGGAAGGAATTACAAACAAGGAAGAATGAGTTCGGTTAGCTGTGGATATAAAAAAATAGGGGTATTTTTGATATTTTGTCTATGTTTTACAAAAATTAAAGGGCAGTGGGTATTTTTCCAAATTAGGTTATATGGGAGTGCATTTTTGTCAATTTTCCTAGAAACTATATCTCTGACATGTGACATCTTGTGGTTAATGTCTCTGTATTATACTTTGAACATCATATACTAACCTACCACAAAATCAACACAATAGCTTAGCTTGAATGGTAAAACTGCGTGTATACTCCATTGCAATCTCATTCGACTAGGTGTGTGGTGTATACTCCATTGCAATCTCATTCGACTAGTGTGTGGTATTTTGTATAGATTAAAATTTTTTAAAAAATTAAAAATAAAAGGAAGCTTAGAACAAAATCACCTCGTAAGCCACTGAAATAAAATAACCCCTGAAAAAAAAAATAGCCTACCACAAAATCACCTCATAAGCCACTGAAAATAAAATATCACTCACACAACTCACTTATGGGTTTCTAATATTTTTCTACCATTCAAGTCCTAAGGATGTTCAAATGTTTTGCTAATGTATATATATATATATATATATATATATATATATATATATATATATATTAAGAATTTCTTCATTTCATTTTACATATAATATTTACCCCACCCATTTGCTCCTCTAGGACTTTTTTGTACATATAATATTATCAAGAGTGCTGCAATGATAGAGTCATAAATAGAAAGTGAAAAGCAAAAAACATGGAATTGTTGGTAGCCAGGATGATAACAACAAATACAAAGTGGTAGTGAGTTTTTTTTTTTGGTGAATTGTTATCACGTGGAGTTAATTGGTTTAGAAATGCTAGCTAGGAGTGCTAATGCTCTAGCTTACAGGCTCTGCGATGCTAGTTTTAGTGAATATCTAATCGTTGTATGAATATCAATTCTGTCACATCTTAATTAATTAAGTGCTCTTCAAAATTTGTTGCATTAAGAAAAGTATTTTAACATGTAAAAGAGGTTTGTTGCATTAAGAAAAGTATTTTAACATGTAAAAGAGGTTGACATAAATAAATTAAATGCTTTTTCCGGTTGAATTAAAAGTTTAACCATGAAATACATTTCTCCGAAGTGTATAAAAATAATGTTAATTATTTGAATCCCCAAATATCATTCTTATTGGATAAGAGTTTTTCACCACCTATATATTATCAATATCATGGATGCATATATTCTCTAAGTTATAATTATCCCAATTATATGCTATCTTAAGTACTTCGTGAATTGTCAATAAATATTTTTTAATCTTAAAAGTTTTTATTTTTTCTGTGCAACTTTCAACTAATTATACTTTCACCATGTTACCAGAGGGATAATTAATTCTTGTTATTTTTTTAAAAAATTATTGGTCAAATTAATTCTTGTTATGTTAATTAATTTTTCCCGTGAACAACAAGAAGTCCGGACTTAACATATTCATCTTATATTAATTGTTGTTACGTCAGAATTTTTATTATCTTTATTTGTTTAAAACATGCACAGCTTGATATTAGTGTACCAAAATATATTATCTTCTCAATTCATAGAGAATGGAGACTATAAGTTGGCACTATATTTGAATGCCATATCAACACATAAATTTTAACGGTTGGACTTAAACCAAGTCATCTATTTTTCAATTCATATAGAATGGAGATCATAAGTTGATATTAAATTTGATCCACATCAACCAATCAATTTCAACGGTTAGATTTAAACCAAGTCATTTTCTTTAAATGAAAAAGAATTTATTGACGGTTGGACTTAAATCAAGTCATTATCTTTAAATAATAAAGAATTTAAGTTTGCTAAAATAATGATCTTTCACTAATTAAATAAAATGAATTGTGTCAAATTATCTAAGTTAATTTAAATAACTTCAATTCTAAATTTTTATCAATTTTTTTTAACAAACATTATAAACTTATTTTTATCTTTCATAAAAAAAAACTGTATTAAATGATGAAATATTGATTAAAAAATAAAGTTCTTGACCTGCTCATACAAAAAAAAAAAGAAAAAAGAAAAAAAAAAGTTAATTGGCCCGACCTTTTTATGATACCTTTGGT
This sequence comes from Rhamnella rubrinervis, assembly GCA_007844105.2. NCBI lineage: Eukaryota > Viridiplantae > Streptophyta > Magnoliopsida > Rosales > Rhamnaceae > Rhamnella > Rhamnella rubrinervis. The sequence goes on along the minus strand of CM017583.2, from coordinate 3,344,865 downwards.
AATGGGTATCGTCGTCGAGTTCTTTAATTTTGCAACACCATATGTGATTTTTCCATTTCAAATAAAAAATTTAGAATAAAAATTTCTAATAAATTTGTTTTTGTTATGCAGTTTGATGTGTATGGAAATTATTTGCATGCGCATTTGGTAGCTGTCACCAATAAATTTATAAATTGTTTAATATAATGCATTCTCTCTCCTTCCTTGTGTGTGTTGTGTATGTTTTTACTAGTTGATAAAAAAAAAACAATTTATATGTCATATTTTATGGACTACGTTAATTTTCAACTTAATCTTTTAAATTCATTTGCTGTTTTTTATTTCAGTCTTTTAAAAATTTAAAAATTTTTATTTTTATTTTTTAAAATTTTGTAACCCCAAATGTGATTTTTCTAGGTCAAATAAAAAATTTGGAATTAAAATTTCTAATAAATTTGTTCTTGTTATGTAGTTTAATGTGTACGGAAATGTGTTTGGGCTTTTGGCAGCCCATCCAGTAACACCCTTAGTCTCTCTCCACCATGTGGATTTTGTGAAGCCCATATTTCCAAACATGGACCGGGTCAAATCTTTAAAAAGGCTAAAAGGCCCAATAGCGCTGGACTCAGCTGCTCTTATGCAACAGTCCATTCGCTATGATAAACGATGCCGTTGGACCTTGTCGATTATTTGGGGATTTGAGGTCCAAATACTCTGAGGTTTTCTCAAATTCTGAGACATGGAAGTGCGAACTCGGATGACTCTCAAATGTTATAGGAATTTCGATAAAAATGATGTGCCAACTACCTAGAAATTGAAAGACAAGCATATAACAGTAAGAAAAGCACATAGAATTTGTGTGGTTCAATAATTTGTCTACATCTACGGGAGACAGTCACTATATTTCATAGAGAAGTTTACACAGAGAGGTTTACAAATAGAACCTCTTCTTATCTTGCTCATCTTACTAATTGTACAGAGATCTCATGCCTTTATATAGCCATTTTCATTGTATGAATTCAATATTTATAAATTCAAATTATATTGTATCAATTAAGAAGACAATTTGAACTTTACTTGAGTTGTAATTGTTGACTGTTTGAAATTGCAAATGCTAACAGCTTGAGTTGCCAATGTTGAACAACAAATCATTCAACAATCTCCACCTTGGTGAGAATTCATCAATCAGTATTGCCTCTAGTACGTCCTTAGGTGCTCTAAACTCGAGAAATGTTGATCAAGTTCAAATAGTTTTGGAATTTGATCCCTGTAACCGCCTTGGTTAGCATATATACAGGATTATATGCAATTCTAATCTTCTATAGTAGAATGTCTCCTTCATTTACTATTTCCCTAATGAAGTAAAAACGAACATCTATATGTTTGGTGCAACCATGATATACTTGGTTTTTTGCTAAATAAATGGCACTCTAACTATCACAGAATACTTCCACATTTTTCTGAACAATTCCCAATCTTCTATTAATCCATAAAATCAAATAGTTTCTTTGAAAGCTTCGGTAAATAGTTTCTTTGAAAGCTTCGGTTACAGTCATATATTCTGTCTCTGTAGTTGAGAAAGCCACTGTTGACTATAAAGTTAATCTCCAATTTACTGGTCCTCCTTCTATTGTAAACATATAACCAGTAGTAGATCATTGCTTGTTAAGATCACTAGCATAATCTGAATCCACGTATTAAACCAAATGTTTCTCAACATTCTTATCTCTCTCGAACTTTAAACCAACATCCACAGTACCTTGAATGTATCGTGAAATCCACTTCATTGTTTGCTAGTGGCCTTTACTAAGATTGTGCATATAATGGCTTATAATACTTATAGCGCGTGAAATATCAAGTCTAGTACACATCATCGTATACATTAAAGCATCAACTGCATTTGCATATGAAATATGCTTCATCTTCTCCTTCTCAGATTTTGTACTTGGTGATATTAATGCACTCAGTTTGAAGTGTGGAGCCAATAGTGTACTTACAGGTTTAGTCTTATCACAAATTTCAAATCTCTGAAGTACTTTATTCAAATACTGAGCCTGAGTCAAACAGATTATACCTTTCATCCTGCCTCTTTTAATTTCCGTTCCAAGAATCTTCTTGGCTTCTCCAAGATCCTTCATCTCGTACTCTGAGCTTAACTCAGCCTTTATTTGATTGATCTCCTTCTTGTCCTTAGATGTTATCAGCATGCCATCCAACTATAGGAGCAAATAAATGAAAGTACCATCTTGAAGTTTACAAAAGTAGACACAGTGATCAAACTAATTACGTGTGTACCTTTGATTTATCATAAAGCTGTCAAACCTCTTATACCACTGTTTAGGTAACTGCTTTAAGCCATATAGCGACTTACTTAACTTGCAAGCCTAATTCTCTCGTCCAGGACCTTTAAACCCTTCTGGTTGAGATATATAAATTTCCTCATCTAAAGTTCCATGGAGAAATGCAGTTTTTATGTTAAGTTGGAGTAACTCTAGATCAAATTATGCTACTAAAGCCAATAATATTCGAATAGATGCATGCTTCGCAATAGGTGAGAATACCTCATTACAATCTATTCTTTCCTTATGAGCGTAAGCTTTAGCTACTAGTCTGGCTTTGTATCTAATATTGTCTTTCCCAGGAACTCCTTCCTTCTTGGCATAGACCCATTTGCACTCAATTGCTTTCTTCTCCTTTATAAGTAGAACCAACTTCCAAGTCTGATTTTGATAAAGTGATGTCATATCTTCATCTATTGTCTTCTTCCACTTGACATTATCAGGACTGTATACATCTTCTTTGTAAGTATTCAGGATATCATTATCAATTACTGAAAGAGTATATGCCACCATGTCTGAGTAGCGGACAGGTTTTTGAATGTTCCTCTTTGGTTTACTGGTGGCAATAGACTCTGACTGCTATACTGGTGATGAAACCACTATCTCACTCGAGATTTCATCTTGATCATCAGATTCGTAGTCAGTATGATTAATAGTCTGAACTGATTCTTTTGGAATATTATGTCTTACTACCTCTACCTGTTGTAGAAAATTCATATTCTCATTATCCTTCTCCGGAGTTTTTTGTTTCAACATTACAAATTCGTCAAAGATAACATCTCGACTTATAACGATCTTCTTTGACTCAGGATTCCAAAGTCGGAATGCGTTAACTCCTTCACTAAAGCCTATGAAAATAATTTTCTTAGCTCTAGGATCCAATTTTGATTTTGTAATATGATAGTATGTTGTACATCCAAAAATATACTGACAATCATAATCTGAAGCAAATTTTTTTAGACTATATCTCTATAGGAGTTTTCCCATCAATTGCAATAAAAGATAGTCTATTGATAATATGAGAGGCATACATAAAAGCATCTGCCCAAAATGATTTGCTCAAAGATATCATTTGTATTCTCAATCATTATCTAATCTGAGTCGCTTGAGCTTTCTACTAATTTGTTAAATCATCTTCTTCCATTTAACAAAGATATCCAGAACTTTATTTTTATGCTTCATAATGTAAACCCAAACATATCTGGAGAATTCATCAATAAAAGTAACAAAGTAATATTGACCTCCCAATGGAGCATTTGTGGAAGGACCCCATACATTAGTGTGAACATAATCCAGTGTTGCCTTGGCACAATGAGTTGCGGTGTCGAATTTGACTATAGTTTGTTCACCTAAGACACAATGCTCATAGAAATTTAGTTTTCCAATTTTAGTACCTTCTAGTTTGCCTTGTTTTATCAAACTTTGCAAGGCATTTTCTCCAACATGCCCTTAACGCATGTGCTAGAGTCGGAAAGTATCAGATTCTTCATCTTTAAAATTGCTAGAGATAGCTGCACTTCTTGTGGCTGTTTACCTATCTAGGAAATATAGATTTTTCTTCAGAGTACCCTTCATTGCTAGAAATGCATCTTGAACAACCTTCATAACTCCATTTTCAATGGTCACCTTATAACCATTAAAGTCTAAGACTCCTAGAGATATGAGATTTTTTTTTTCAAATCTGTAATATATCTTACCTCATTGAGTCGTTTGATTATACCGTCATGCATCTTCAAATGAATTTTTCTAGTACTTTTTGGTTGATAGGTATTATCGATACCTATAAGCACAACTCCACCATCAAACTTTTGAAAACTTGAGTACCACTGTATGTTTGGACACATATGGTATGAACATCCGGAATCCAAAATCCATCTATCGGAAGGGTCGTCTGATGATGAAATCAGAAAAATTGATTCCTCTTCATTTACCTTTTGTGTAATGTTTGCAGTTAATTTCTCCTTATTTGGACAATCCTTTTTCTGGTGACAATAGACACATTCTTCATTTGCAAGTTTTCTTCTTGATGATACTCTTCTTGACTTTGAGCGGGATCTGTTCAGCCCTTCAGATTTTCTGTTGATTGTCCTTTCTCTTGCTATAATCAAAGCTTCAAGTGTTGTTTTTCTGTAATCAATTTGATTATTCTTTCGATACTCATTATTCACTAAAGCATTAGAAACATCTACAAATTTAACCTTATATTTTCCATATAGCAAAGTAGTAGTTAAATACTTATAGCTTTTAGGTAAGAAATTTAATAACAACAGAGCTTTATCTTCTTCTATAATTTTCACTTGTATTTGTCATCTACAAATACATGTTTTTTGTTATGTATTTGTCCTCCAGCTGTTTCTAAAGACTTACTGCTACGGTCTCCTTCATGACAAAATACTTCTGATCTTTGGTTAAGCACAGTCGAATTGTGTTACAAGCCTGACAATTTATGTAATCTCAATCTTTATCAGACATATCATTGAGTTTATCTTTCAAAATAATTTGTGATCCTTCTCGGAATAGCAGGTCCAAAACTTCACATTACCACATGCCAAAGTTATTAGTGTCATCAAAATTTTTTAACTTAAACCTTGCATTTGACAACATTGCTCTTTGAACAGTGCCACTTATGAATGATTCACTGAAATTTCTAGACTAGGGCAGCTCAGTTTCAACCATTAGAAATACCTCAGTTGAATCCGGAATAATTCAACTATAAGAAAACAAGTCCAATATTGTCAAAAAACGGATTAAAAATGGTTAAAAACAAAGTTATAAAATCTGAGAATATTTTGGGGAATATTCTCCGAAAATGTTTTGGAGAATATTCTACAAGAATATTCTATGAAATATTCCTAAGGACGGCTCAACAGTAAGTGATTCAACAGTAAACGGTTCAACAATGTAGCGTCAACAATGTCGTCTTCTTCCTCAAGACGCGCGAAATTTGTATTCCCTTTTTAGGCAAATTTCAGTAGTGTTTCAACTTGAAATTTGCAAGGTTTTTCTAACCCGAATGTGCTCTTTCACGTGGTATACTCAAAATACAATTTTGAGCACTTTCAATTTCTGGAACAGTTGTGAAAAATTGCTATGTTTCAAGCAAAACTAGTGTTTTGATATCAATTTGTTGTCCCAACTGCCCAGAAATTGAAAGACAAGCATAAAATAATAAGAAAAACACACAGACTTTATGTGGTTCAGAAATTTGCCTACATCTACAGAAGGTAGCTACTATATTTTAAAGAGAAGTTTACACAGTGATGTTTACAAACAGAACCTCTTGTTCTCTTGCTCACCTTACTGATTATACAGAGATCTCATGCCTTTATATAAGCATTTTTATAGTATAAATTCAAGGTTACAAATTCAAATTGTACTGTATCGATTAATACTATAACTAAAAGATTACAAACCTAAGTGCAGGTTGTCTCAAGTAATAAATTCTCAGAAGTCCGAGGTCGATCCATAGGAAACTAAAGAAGAAAAATTGTTAGAGATTAAAATAAAATGATTTGTTAACTAAGATTAAACTAATACAAGTAGTTCTCAAATGAAAAGGATTTGCTAGGGTTAGGAGATCCACTCTTGGTATATAAAATAAGAGTAAGATTAATTTGTTTATAACTCAATTGGAATCCATGCAAAAAGAAGGTTCCAATTGGAAAATATAACATTCAAAGTTCATTTAAAATTATAAGTGTAGTTATATTTTGTTATTAACACCAACACTTGCAAATGGATTCAAGTATTCACTGTGCCAATTTTTTGTCAACAATGAATCAAGATCCCCACTTTGTAAGGAGGGTTCTTAATAACGTCAACACATGTAAGTGGGTTCAAGTATTCATTGTGCTAATTTTTTTTCAACAATGAATCAAGATCTCCACATTACAAGGAGGGTTTCTAAGTTGATTGAAACAAATACAACATATATAATAACAACATGATAATATAAACATTCAAGCTCGAGAAAGAGATGAATCTGATCTTATTTCATAACCAAGAGCTTCACCCTTTCACCCAAGCAAAATGAGGTTTAGTTACTCATAAGAAAGAAGAAATAAATAAAGAAGAAAGAAAGAAAGAAAATAAACATAATTTCTACTAAGAACAAAAGAAGATTACAACAAGAGAAACAACAATACAAAGAGTATAATTTGATATCTCAATTCAGATTTCCTATATGAGTATTCAACGCTGCTATTTATAGATCATTAAGGGTACAAAATGCCAAGAGAGTTGTATGAAAATAGACATATGGTTAGGTAAACTTTAAAAATATATGTCATGCTTGTCTTCCCACTTGCACTGTCCATATCACACCGAATTTGATGAAATCTTCCATTGGTCAAAACATACAAATTGTAGATATGTATCGTAGCTGTCCAGAGCATCAAGAAGTACACTATTTGGGCTAGTATTTTGTGAGATACGGCCTAAATACTGAACCTTGTTGGGCTGGTCTCCGAATGTAGAATAGTTGTGTTTTAGCCCCAAATACGGCCCACTAAACTTCTGAACTGACTTTGTTGATAACTATAATGTTGTGGTGCACTAAGTCATCTTTCCATTGCATTAAGAATCATCTTAATTGGCCTTCTAGATTGAGAGATACATTCATTTTATTAAACCTGTATAAAAAATACATATTTCAATTTATTTTTACTTTTAAACTTAAATTTAAAGAAATTGTATAAATTAGAAGAATTAATGATACTTTTAAGTGTACAATGATGATTTAAATTATAATAAATATACATTTTTAAGTACTCATCAATTAAGAAGACAATTTGAACCTTGCTTGAATTGTAATTGTTGACTGTTTGAAGTTGCAAATGTTAATAGCTTGAGTTGCTAATATTGAACAAGAAGGATTTGGAGCCATCATTCCACAAAAAAATAGGTACACGTTCAATATGCGCCCATTGTTTGAGCAGAAGTGTCAAAAACCGTTCGTGTATACGTGTCCGAAGCCCGTTTCAATTCGAATACAACTAAAACAGTAACGAAATATGTTTTGGATCGGATCCAAAATCTGAAATGTAAGTGGAAGACGGCCAATCCTTATTGGATTCAGAAAGTTGAGGTTCATAAATGACCCGACCCGATCTTTGGGACAAGGTAAATCTCAATGCTCTTTTATATATATATATATATATATATATATATATATATATACAATATGGTTCTGACTTTTTTCCATTTTTGATATAATTTTGAATAGTTGAGTTTAAATTACATGCAAATATGGCATTGTTATGGGTTGCGCTGCATTGTGTTATTTATTTATTTTTCTTTATTATATGATAAAATAAAGGCAATTAAAAATGTATATTTAAATACATCATTATTGGGTTCTGTAAATTGTTAATTTAATAGAGATTGTTTGTGGTGTGTTTGCACATGAAACAGTCTCCAAGGAGAAATTGTTGCAGAATTTTATCAACAAAGAAGAAGGATACCATGGTTGTTGATGTAGGAGTATCCAAAGCTGGTGAATTTGCAGAAGTTAGATGAGAACTTACAACAATTTATTTATTTATTTTATTTTTCATTTTCTTCTGCTTCTTACTATTGTTATTTGATCTGCAACTCGCGTCCACAAATTGTATGTTTATCAAAGACTTAAGGGTTTAATACACTTTAATATCCCTCTGATTTGGTCAAATTTTAGTTAGGGTTATCAATCTTTAAATTTTTATTATTATTTTTTTTCTCTAATTGAGATTGTTTAGTTTTTAATAGAATCTTTTGTATTGGGGATCTTTTTTTTCTTTTTTCCCCCTAAAATTTTCAAACTTTTCTCAAATATTTGATAGAATGCATAACTAATTTATCCAAATTACCATTGCGTTAATTATTTTTTTAGCAAATAACAACAATACTTCTTCTACCGTTAAATTTTCTAAAGAGAATATATATATATATATATATATATATATATATATATATATATATATATATATATATCTGAGGACCTAATCAAATTGCGGTCAAAATAAAGGTGTCTAATTGTTTAGTCCCATGAATTAATGATCGGTTTTTTTCTTTTCCTTAATTTCTTTTTATTTTTTTTTAAAATTACTGATTAGTAGAAGATTGACTGTGTGTCAATTCAAAATCTTTCAAAGTAAATGGTTACTTTATCATTATTGTTACTATTAATTCACTGTTTTTAATTTTGTAAGGTTGAGGTGACGTGTTTGGAAAGTAATAAATTATTCTTATATATTAGTCGCATTTTGCATTTTATTATTTGTTATTTGTACAATTATTATAATTATCATTTAACTTGCTATACTGAACAAATTTTCACATCACAGGTCATAAATTTTTTTTATTTAATTTGTTTTGCCCCAAGTAATTTAAAACAGTCTTATAAATTGATCATTTTTTATCAAAGTGAGCTTAATCTTATAGATTAGTTTAAGATAGCCTTCCAAATTTCTTCTCAGTGTTTTTTCTTCAATTTGTTTTTATTTTTCAAATTTTCTTAAGCTTATAATTAGGCAAGAAGCATCAATTATCATTTAAAGACAATTTTAAAGAACCAAAACAAAAACATAAAAAAAGAGAAAAGAAAACCAAAAACATAATATTACAAATTCATCCACTTAATTAGTTAATCATGTGAGGATCCCATGGCTTGCACACCGTAGAGAGTAATAAGCCCCATTGGAACCCCTTGCTAGCAAAGGCGAGTGTGTTCCTTTTTCCACAACCTTTCCTTTATCTAACACAACAATCAGATGATAACTTTGTATGGTACTCAGCTTATGCGCCGCAACCACACTAGTCTTCCCTACCATCACTTGGTCTCGTCTAAGAGCAAGACATAAGGTTTCTTCATTATAGCCCGAGCTATAGCAATTCGTTGCTTTTGGCCCCACTGATAATTGAATTCCTCCATCTCCACACCAAGTGCTGTAGCCATCTTTAAGCGCCACAATAAAATCATGAGCATTGGCTACTTTAGCGACCTCAATGATTTCAATTTCACTACTAGTCTTTTTGGATGTTTCATATACTATGTTTTCTCTAATTGTGCCTGCAAACAATGTTGGCTCTTGGCTCACTAGGGCAATGTGTTTTCTTAATGACCTTAGATGGTAGGACCTCATATCTTGACAATCAATTTTCACTGTGCCTTTTTATGGGTCGTAGAATCTCTCAACCAATCCGATGATAGTTGATTTTTCTCACCGACTTTGTCCTACTAATGACGTCGATTTCCCAGCTTCAATGTTGATTGAGAAGTCTTGGAAGATCACTAGGTCAGGCCTAGTGGAGTATGAGAAGTGCACATGTTGGAGTTCAACGTGACCCTCTATCTTTTGCACTTGAATGTTGCCATCTCCTTTTTTAGGCTCAATTTTTATGTCACGGTCTATTATATGAAAGATTGAACCAACGGCATCGGAGCCTCTAGCAAGATCAACGGTCTATTAGGGATCTTCCCCTATTTTTTCTTCTTTTTTTTTTTTTTAAAAAAAAGAAAAAAAAATTGATATATAGAATGCATATCTGACTTATCCAAATTACCATTGCATTAATTTTTTTAGTAACTAACAACAATACTTCTTCTACCGTTAAGTTTCCTCCAAGGTATTTGGAAAAATTTGAGAATTGAATATAATTGTTTAAATCTAAAGGAAAATATATATATATGTATGTATATATAAGAGGACCTAATCAAATTGTGGTCAAACTAGAGGTATCAAATTGTAATGGAAGCAATGTATATATTTGGAGTATATGCATATGCATTTACATGAGCATTTCGCACTGATTAATGTTATTGGAGACAACTATAGACATGCACTTGTCAAAATTCATTGCCTATAGATGCCTAACAAATTCTAGACTCTATGGACCCTATTGCTTTAGATGTTCTGTCCCTTCCTCTTTTTCTTCTTGCTTCCCTTTTTCTTTTTAATTACTACAATTAAAAGAGAATTTAAATAGAAATTAGTAAAATCAAATTTAAAACATTTTCTAAAATCAAATTGAAAACATTTTTTAGTAATTTAAATTTGACATGTAAGTGAACCAAGTAGTTTTTATTTTTAGTTTAGTTTTGTTCTGTGTTTTTGGTGAAACAAAACCAATAAAAATAAGTATTATATTAAATAAGCCTCACAAAAAAGAAAAGAAATGCATAGTACGCTAAAACGGTTAAGGTTATAAATTTAACCTTCATCAATCCAACTTTATTTATTTAATGAAAAATACCATGTAAAATTTTAGTGCTTTTGCATAGAAAAATAACTTTCCTTTCCACGTAAATTATTTATCTTAAAAATAAGAAAATAGTTCTTTGTTTTTCTTAATAGAGCAAGTATAAAAGATTTATGAATATTTGTAGGTAAATATTTAAAATGATGTTAGAGACTTATCGATTTTCTTTTTATTTAACAATTAGTATAAATTAATTAAATTTTTTAATAAAATAAGATAATGAAGCAAGCTAACTTTTGGTGAAACTCCACCAAAACAAATGGTAATTAGCTCAAATGCCAATGCAAACCATAATTTTTCTCAAAATATTCATGCGTCTATAATTTTTTTTAAAAAATACACACAATAATCCAAAATACTCTTCACATGTCCACCACATACAAACTATTAAATATGTTATCTACTTGCCACCGAGTATAAAAAATTGCTAGTCAGTGCCGATGGGGAGTAAAGAATAAATGATTTATTTGTTCTCTACTCTCTGTTGGGTGGCAAGACTCACTACCAAGCACTGAGTATAGAAAAAAGAAGCCAACATTTGTTTTCTACTCGCCATTAGATAGCGAGACTCACTACCATGTGGCGAGTGTTGAGGATCACATGCCACAATCTATGCCTCACTATACTTAGACTCATTGACTCATGATTGTAGCCATTTACTTGATTTGAGAAGATTACTTTCTATTCTTTTGAGATATCATTTATTTGTAAATAAATTCTATAATTATAAATATAGCATCTCACTCACGTTCAAAATGAGGTGGCTTTTCATAACATTTTCATGGTATCAGAACTTGATCGAATTCATCTCCTTTTCAATCCTGTCTCTTTCCTTTTATTCACCTATGGCCACTGACGGTTCTTTTACTCCTCTCTTTCAATACCTTTATTCACAGGATCTCCATCAAGCTATCCTCCACGAATTATCTTCTCTAGCATAGTCAAATTCTTCCCCTCATTGACAGCCAAGATATTCTCGGTCATATTGATGGTTCTATTATTCCCCCTTCGAAATTTGATCCACCTAACTCTCAGACACGAAATGGCCATTACTAAGCATGGAAGGCTGCTGACCAACAACTCATTTGTCTTCTTCATTCCTCTCTCACTGACGAAGCTCTAGTTGAACATGTTGGCCTCACTACTACCTAAGAGGCTTGGCTTGCCTTGGATTCATCTTAAGTGACTGTGACCGTGAGATTCATCTCAAAGATGAACTCTAGTTAATAAAAAGAGGTTCCAAACCTATAACTGAGTTTGCTCGTGCCTTCAAATGCCTCTGTTATCAATTCCATGCCATTGGTCATCCAATTAATGACATGAACAAAGTGCACTGGTTCTATTGTGGCCTCGGCATCGATTTCTTGAATTTTGCTTCAGCCCAAAAGGGTCTCACACATTTGTCCACATTTGTTGATCTTGTCTCCGAAGCTGAAAGTTTTGAGCTTTTTTAGAGGTCTATCGAGCCTATGGCACCTCCTGTTGCCATGTTCATAGCCACTTCTCGAGGACTCTATTGCCCAAATCAGCGAAACCCTTCCTTCTCCAACTCTGGCCGCAACTCTAGCAATGGCCATTCTCACTTCTCACATGGTCGTTCTTCCACCGGCCAAGGGCGTCATCCTCCTTGTTAAATATGTCATGTTGATGATCACTACGTCGATCAATGCAACCACTGCTACATACATAGTGACTCTGCTGCCACTTTGATGAAGCCTTCCCTAGGTCTTGGTCTCTGATGAGTGTATATTTTGTTATTTTTACTTAATTCAATATGTAACTCTTATATGCTTTAATTTGTAAAATTGATCTAATATGATGTATTATGCATGCAAGGTTACATTTGGATTAAATGACATGAAGATTTGCTGGAAGTACGAAAAAATGTTCAAGAAAAGCGAGTCAGGTGCAATGTCAGGCCCCTGACATTGGGTCTAACATGTCACCAGAAGGAGACCCAAAGCCCACGAGTTCGACACGTGTTAAGCGTTTAGACAGGTCTTAAGTTAGGCGCCTGACATGCATTGGAGAGTTGTACCTGCACATGAGATGCAGACAAGAGCTAACCTGAGAGTGTCAGGGGCCAAGTCAGATCCTGTGATAGGCGCCTGATGTGGTACGGTGAGCAGCAGGGGCAATTTTATCATTTTGAAGATTTTAAGTTTAAACAAGTAGGATTAGGATTTTATGATAAATAGACATCTTCTCTAGGTTTAGGGGGATGTCAGCAGATATAATTTCATTCTTGGATTGTTGATTGCGGCTTTAGAAGGTTATGAGTTGTTAAATTTCTCTTCTCGGGTAGGAGTTAATTTATGTTATTGATTGTTCATGTGTGAGACATGAATTGACAATTTTTTAATTAATTCAATTGATTTTTTCATCTATATTCTTCTACCTTTCTTGATTAATTTCAATTATTTGTGATGATATTTTGGTACCAATATTATTGCTTGTGATTGAATGTATGCTAAATTAATTCTGAGTCGTACTTTGGTTTGATTATTTGTAGTGATTTGGAGAATATAGTTTAGATTATAATCTTGCAACGTTTGTAAGGTTAGTTTAATTTTGGCTATCTTTCTAGATTTTAATGCAATCTTAGATTAATTCGGTTTACGTTGATTCTGAATAATTTAAGATTAGGGAACTGATCACAAACGTTTCTGATTTATTCAACATAAGGAAAGATTGTAATAGATTAGTCATACTATCTGTTAACGCTAAAGCTAAAAAATTAATTGGTAATTAATTTGACTCCTTTTTGTCGGTGATCGCATGCAATCAATAATATTAAATTATTCTGAACCGAGATTGTGTCTCATTGATTATTCATATTGCTTACTTTGTTTAATTTACTTAACTGTTGATTTAGAATACTCGCATCTTTAAAATCCCCAATTTTATTTATTTTGTTTTGTTGACTGATTAGAATAGGAATTAGATTGCATTTTAAACCAGTCCTTGTGGGTTAGACCTAGACTTGTACTACTATATTTTTTGTAATTTCAATTATTTAATTTTGGTGTATTACAACACGCATAAAAAATTTTGGCGTTGTTACCGGGGACTGTGCGCTAATTTGATTTCTAATTTTTGTTCTAGTTTAGAGTTTGTGTTGTGTTTTGGTTTATGATTAGGCTGTCTAATCAAGAAGAACTACAGTACGATCCTGAGATAAAGAGAACTGCACGTAGGTTAAGGAAGGAGACTCTTCGACAGATAGCTATTAGCTCACCTTCGACTTTTCTTCAGCATTGGGTCTAAAGTAGAGAATCTGATTCAAAAGACAAGCCAAAACTAGCTACCAACATGAACAACAACCAGACACTAAAGGAATTGGCTGTTCCTAATTTAATTTCTCAATCACTTTGCATTGAATTTCCTGATTTGATCGCTGCATTTGAATTAGAATCTGGACTAAATCATGTTTTGCCTACTTTTTGTGGCCTTGCAGATGAAGACCCTTGTAAGCATCTTAAGGAATTTCATATGGTATGTTCTACCATGAAGCCTCATGGAATAAGTGAGGAAGAACTCAAGTTAAGGGCTTTTCTGTTCTCACTGGTTGACTCTGTAAATGATTGGTTGTACTACTTGCCTTCAGGATCCATCAACTCATGGAACAAGATGAAATGACTATTTTTGGAAAAATATCTCCCTGCGTCTCGTGTTGCAAATATAAGGAATGAGATTTGTGGCATTCGTCAATATGATGGAGAACCGTTGTACGAGTATTTGGAGTGCTTTAAGAAACTCTGTGCTAGTTGTGCACGTCACCAAATCAGTGACTAGCTTCTAATTCAGTACTTCTGTGAATGATTATCACATATGGATAGAAGTATGGTTGATACAGCGAGTGAAGGTGCCTTAGTAGACAAAACTCCCGATGAAGCACAGCGGATAATCTCCACCATGACTGCAAACTCTTAGCAATTCAGCACACGAGCAGCACCTTTATTGAAGAAGGTCCATGAGGTAAATACATCTCCTTTAGAATAGTAAATTTTTTATTTAACTTCTCTTGTGAGACAATTGGCTGTAGGACAAGGTCAAGTTCAAACTGTCAAGGCGTGTGACATTTGTTTGATTTAAGGGCATGGGACTGATATGTGCCCTATGTTGCAAGAAGAGAAAACTACACAACAAGCCAATGCGATTGGTGCATTTTTGGGGCAGCCACAGTGTAAATATGACCCATACTCCAATACATACAATTCAGGTTGGAAAGATCATCCTAACTTTCGTTATGGAAACAACCCCGCTCAGAATTGGTATCAACAACCGTATCAACCAAGACCACCACAAAAAACTGAGGCTCCTAAGTCATGTATGTCTTTGGAAGATATTGTTAAAGCTCTTGCTACTAACACTCAAAAATTTCAGCAAAAAACAAAAGCCAATATTTAGAATTTGGAGAGTCAAATGAGTCAATTGGCCACATCAATGAGCAAGCTTGAAGCTCAAACTTCCGGAAAGCTTCCATCTCAACCCATTAATCCTAGAGATGAAACGAAAGCGATGACGTTGGAAGTGGAAAAGAGATTGAGACAACTAAGAATGAAGCGAAAGTGAAGGAAAACAAGCCACAATTGGAGAAAGAAGTCGAAGTCCAGCCACTTTTGAAGGTACAATATGAACCTTTCACTAATGTTTCTAAATTTTCTCCTTCACCTTTTCCTAGTAGGTTGAATAAAAACAAGAAGGAAGTACAAGAGAAGAGCTTCTTGATACTTTTCGGAAGGTGGAAGTCAACATACCTCTCCTCGATGCAATAAGACAAGTCCCTCACTATGCTAAGTTCCTTAAGGAGCTGTGCACTAATAAGAAAAAATTACGAGGGGACGAGAAAGTAAGCATGAGTGAAAACATATTTGCTGTACTCCAAAGAAAGCTACCCTAAATTCCTTAAGGAGCTGTGCACTAGCAAGAAGAAATTATGAGGGGATGAGAAAGTAAGCGTGAGTGAAAACATATCTGCTGTACTCCAAAGAAAGCTACCCCCAAAGTGCAAAGATCTAGGTGCGTTTACTCTTCCCTGTGTAATTGGGAATACTAAAGTAGAATGTGCCATGATAGACTTAGGAACTTCAATTAATGTCATGTCATATTCACTTTATACGTCTTTGAATTTGGGTCCGTTGAAAGAAATGCGAGTTATTATCCAACTTGCGGATCGAACTAATGCTTACTCTGAAGGGGTAGTTGAAGATGTCTTAGTGCAGGTTAAGGAGATGGTATTCCCTGCAGATTTCTATATCTTGAACATGGAGGACGATCATTCTCCGAATTCTTCCCCAATCATCTTAGGACGACCTTTCTTGAAGACCGCTAGAACTAAAATCGATGTTTATGATGGAACCTTAATCATGGAGCTTGATGGGGAGATTATTAAATAATAATAATAATAATAATAATAATAATAATAATAATAATAATAATAATAATAATAATAATAATAATAATAATAATAATAATAATAATAATAAGAGGTTACTTGTCAGATAGACGGGAAGAGAAATATCAACTAGGTTGACACCCCTCTAATATAGGACCGAGACATCTCAACCATACCAAGCAAGCAAATTTTTTTTTTTATTAAAATAGAAAAGTGTACATCAATTATAAATGTTACTACAAATATGAAAAACTGAAATATAACAACGCATACATAGGTTACAGTAGGTGTAAAAATCTCAATTGAAACATTAATAATAATAATAATAATAATCAGAAGGGGTTACTTGTCGGATAGACGGGTAGAGACATTCCAACTATGCTGACACCCTATATCCCCAGGCGGAAACATACCAACTAGGTTGAATAATAATAATAATAATAATAATAATAATAATAATAATAATAATAATAATAATAATAATAATAATAATAGTAATAATTGAAACAACTATACGTCTACTTATTAAAAAAATTATTACTATAAACCTATAAAATAATTATTATTTCAATCCTACACTTATTAATGATGCTCTTTTTCTCATTTTTATTTGATAATTTAAACATTGTGGATAGGCTTTATAATCTTATTTAAATACTTACTAGCTGTTCTACAGTTTTGATTTTGATTTGATTTGTTTTCTATAGACTAGAGTCCTAAAGGTTATCAAAGTAAAAAATATAAAAAAGAAAAATATTAAATTATTACAGATTTAGTAAACACTTCTATCTATATCAATTAAATGTTTAATAAATAATTTTAATAAAAAATATTATTTCATGTTAACCAATATTAGTTTCATCTTGCCATGAAATGCACCCTATATATATATATATATATTATCTTCTCAATTCATAGAGAATGGAGACTATAAGTTGGCACTATATTTGAATGCCATATCAACACATAAATTTTAACGGTTGGACTTAAACCAAGTCATCTATTTTTCAATTCATATAGAATGGAGATCATAAGTTGAAATTAAATTTGATTGCCACATCAACCAATCAATTTCAACGGTTAGATTTAAACCAAGTCATTTTCTTTAAATGAAAAAGAATTTATTGACGGTTGGACTTAAATCAAGTCATTATCTTTAAAGAATAAAGAATTTAAGTTTGCTAAAATAATGATCTTTCACTAATTAAATAAAATGAATTGTGTCAAATTATCTAAGTTAATTTAAATAACTTCAATTTTAAATTTTTATCAATTTTTTTTAACAAACATTATAAACTTATTTTTATCTTTCATAAAAAAACTGTATTAAATGATGAAATATTGATTAAAAAATAAAGTTCTTGACCTGCTCATACAAAAAAAAAAAAAGAAAAAAAAAGTTAATTGGCCCGACCTTTTTATGATACCTTTGGTAATGGGTATCGTCGTCGAGTTCTTTAATTTTGCAACACCATATGTGATTTTTCCATTTCAAATAAAAAATTTAGAATTAAAATTTCTAATAAATTTGTTTTTGTCATGCAGTTGATGTGTACGGAAATTATTTGCAAGCACATTTGGTAGCTGTCACCAATAAATTTATAAATTATTTAATGTAATGTGTTTTCTCCCCCTTCCTTGTGTGTGTTGTGTATATTTTTACTAGTTGATAAAAAAAAAAATCAATTTATATGTCATATTTTATGGACTTCATTAATCTTCAAATTAATCTTTTAAATTTATTCCTGATTTGGGTTTCATTAATCTTTTATTTTTTAAAATTTTGTAACACCAGATCTGATTTTTCTAGGTTAAATAAAAAGTTTGGAATTAAAATTTCTAATAAATTTGTTTTTGTTATGCAGCTTGATGTGTACGGAAACGTGTTTGGGCTTCTGGCAGCCTATCCAGTGTGGTTTTTTTGATGCTATAGCCGAGTCTATTAAAGAAAAAAAGCCATATTTTTGTAGAATTAAAATTTTAGCCCGAATTGACTTTTATACCCTTTAAATGTTTTGAATTGATAATTGAATTTTATAGCCTAGTCAAACCACTTATACCAGCACAAATACCAATACAAATGACTTATCATCTCCTTTCTCTTATTTTTATCCGATCCACTTTTTTTTATCCATTGTCGTCGCCGTCACCATCTTATTCTCCTCTTCTTCTTCCTATTATTCTTCTTTTCTGTTGGGAAAGTCAATCAAAATGAATTTTGTAGATACGTTGGGAAAGTGAAGAATATTGGCAAACTAAATCAAAATGAATTTTTTCCAACAACGCAACCTTTTAAAATTTCGAACGTCTGTCAAATTCACTATATTTTTTCAAGATCTAAATCAACCCAGAAAATTATAAAAAAATATTTAAATTAAAGCTCATCCTCTTAGCTTTCTAATGATATATCATACGCACGAATCGAAGTTCGGGAAGGTATTCAAAATTGAATTTTTTCCAACATCGTGCCCTTTTGAACTTTCGAACACCTATCAATTTCACCGAATTTTATGGAGATATAAATCAATCCAAAAAATTCTGAAAAAACATTCAAATTAAATTTTATTCTCTTAAGTTTCCGATCATATATCATATGCATCAATCGGAGTTCGGGAAGGTCTTCAAATCTAATGTTTTCCAACATCGCGTACAAATGGAAGCAGGTAGGCAGCACCTTTAGTGGCCACCTAAGGGGGGTCGATGGGCCACCGATGGAGGTAAATAAACTCTAAAAATTATGAAAAAATATTTAAATTAAAGCTTATTCTCTTAGCTTTCTAGCCATATATTATATACATCAATCGGAGTTCGGGAAGTTCTTCAAATTTAATTTTTTCCAATAGCGCGCACAAGTGGAAGCTGGTAGGCAACACTGTCGGTGGCCACTGACGGGACTAAATGGACTCTAAAAATTATAAAAAAAATATTCAAATTAAATATTATTCTCTTAGCTTTTCAACCATATATCATATGCATCAATCGGAGTTTAGGAAGGTCTTCAAATGTAATGCCTTCCAACAGCGCGCACAAGTGGAAGCGGGTAGGCAGCACCGTCAGTGGCCACCTAAGGGGGGTCGGTGGGTCACTGATGGAGGTAAATGAACTCTAAAAATTATGAAAAAATATTCACATTAAACCTTATTGTCTTAGTTTTCCAACCATATATCATATGCATCAATCAGAGTTCGGGAAGGTCTTCAAATTTAATGTTTTCCAATAGCATACACAAGTGGAAACGGGTAGGCAGCACCGTCGGTGGCCACTTATGGGGGATCGGTGGGCCACCGACAGGACTAAATGAACTCTAAAAATTATGAAAAAATATTCACATAAAATCTGATTCTCTTAGCTTTCCAACCATATATCATATGCATCAATCGGAGTTTAGGAAGGTCTTCAAATCTAATGTTTTCCAACAGCGCGCACAAGTGGAAGCGGGTAGGCAGCACCGTCGGTGGCCACCTAAGGGGGGTCGGTGGGCCACCGAAGGAGGCAAATGGACCTTAAAAATTATGAAAAAAATACTCAAATTAAATCTTATTCTCTTAGCTTTCCAACCATATATCATATGAGTCAATCGGAGTTAGGAAAGGTCTTCAAATTTAATATTTTCCAACAGCGCGCACAGGTGGAAGTGGGTAGGCAGCACAGTTGGTGGCCACCTACAGGGGGTCGGTGGGCCATCGACGGGACTAAATGAACTCTAAAAATTATGAAAAAATATTCAAATTAAAACTCATTCTCTTAGCTTTTCAATGATATATCATATGCACCAATCGAAGATCGGAAAGGTATTCAAAATAAATATTTTCCAACAGCAGTAAGTATACCGATGCATTCAACTTCCTTTGTATTTTTAGATACATATATCAACCCAGAAAATTATAAAAATAAATATGTATATTAAAGTTCATCCTCTTAGCTTTCCAAAGATATATTATACATATGAATCAGAGTTCGGGAAGGTTTTGAAAATCAAATTTTTCCAAAAGCACGTAGAAGTACGAGAATGGGCACTCGTCGGTGGCCACCTACCCCCCTACGGTGGCCACAGACCCCTCTTCCGTGGCCACCGTAGGGGGTAGGTAGCCACCTAACCCCCTACGATGGCCACTATTGGGGGGTAGGTGGCCATCTATCCCTCTATGGTGGGCACAGAAGGGGGGTTGGTGGCCACCGTTGGGGGGTAGGTGGTCACCTACCCCCCTATGGTGGTGGCCACGGAAGGGGGGGTCGGTGGCCACCAAAGTGTGCTGGTTCTTGTACTTTTGTGCGCTATTGAAAAGTTTTAATTTTGAACACCTTCCCGAACTTCGATTTATGCGTATAATATATCGTTGGAAAGCTAAGAGGATGAGCTTTAATTTACATATTTTTTCATAATTTTCGGGATTGATTTATGTATCCAAAAAATACAGTAAAGTTAATAGACATGCAAATGTCATCGATGTGCACTTTTGCACACTGTTGGAAAACATTTATTTTGAACACCTTCCTCATCTCTGATTGGTACGTATATATATCGTTAAAAAACTAAGAGAATGAGCTTTAATTTACATATTTTTTTATAATTTTCTGGATTGATTTATGTCTCCAAAAAATGCAGTAAAATTGACAGGTGTTTGTAAGTTCAAAAGGGTGCGCTGTTGGAAAAAATTCAGTTTTGAACACCTTTCTGAACTTTGATTCTTGCATATTATATATCGTTGGAAAGCTAAGAGGATGAGTTTTAATTTAAATATTTTTTATAATTTTTTGGGTTGATTTAGATCTTTAAAAAATACAGTGAATTTGACAGACGTTCAAAAGTTCAAAAGGACGTGCGTGCTGTTAGAAAAAATTTCATTTTGATTGAGTTTGTCAATATTCTTCATTTTCCTAATGTGTCTCCAAAATTCATTTTGATTAACTTTCCTAATAAAGAAGAGGAAGAAGGGGAAGAAGAGGAGGAGAATAAGATGGTGACGACGACGGTGATGGAGAAAAGATATGTAAAATGGGGTAATTTGGTAAAAATATAAAATTTAAACAGTAAAAATGGTTAAAATTTTAATTTTTATAAAAATTAACTAAAATCCATTAAGCCACCCCATCCACGACTATGGCATCAAAAAACCCTATCCAGTGACACCCTTAGTCTCTCTCCACCACCTGGATTTGCTGAAGCCCATATTTCCAAACATGGACCGGGTTGAAGTTTTGAATAGGCTATGGGGCCCAATAGACCTGGACTCAGCTGCTCTGATTTTGCTATGATAAACGATGCCATTGGACCGTGTCAATAGTCCAAGGTTTTCTCAAAGCCCGAGACATGGAAGTGCCAACTCGGACGACTCTCAATTGGTACCGGAATTCTGACAAAAAAGGGTTCACGTTCAACACGCGCCCATTGTTTGAGCACAAGTGTCAAAAACCGTTTGTGTATTATGTGTTCGAAACCCGTTTCAATTGGAATACAACTAAAATGGTAACGAAATATGTTTGGATCAAGTCCAAAATTCAAAATGTGAGTGGAAGACGGCTGGATTTAGAAAATTGAGATTCATAAACGATCTGACCCGAATCTTTGGGACGAGGTAAATCTCAATGCTCTATATATATATATATATATATATATATATATATTTATATATATATATAATATGGTTTTGACTTTTTTTCATTTTTGGTATAATTTTGAATAGTTGAGTTTAAATTACATGCAAATATGACATTGTTATTGGTTGCGCTGCATTGTGTTATTTATTTATTCTTTTAATTATATGATAAAATAAAGGCAATTAAAAATGTATATTTAAAGACATCATTATTGGGTTCTATAAATTGTTAATTTGATAGAGATTGTTTGTGGTGTGTTTGCACATGAAACAGTCTCCAAGGAGAAATTGTTGCAGCATTTTATCAACAAAAAAAAAGGATACCATGGTTATTGATGTAGGAGTATGCAAAGCTGGTGAAGTTGCAAAAGTTCGATGAAAGATTACAATAATTTATTTAGGAATCGTTTAATAACATAGTTATTTTTTTATTTTTGTTTTTTTATTTTTGAATTATGTGTAATTTATTTAGTTTAAAAGTTAGTTGGAGTTTGTTAAATTTTAATTAGACTATTCAATTAAGTAAAAATATAAAAACTAAAATATAAAATAAAATACTAATAAAAATACTTTGAAATTGTTTTCATTTTTTATTTTTTATTTTTCTTCATATTTTTAGTCAATTGAGTAATCTAACTAGCATTTAACAAGTTTTAATTAACTTCTAAACTAATCAAATTATACATAATTTAAGAGAATAAAATGAAAATAAAAAATAACTATATTATCAAATAAGCCCTTATTTATTATCATTTTCTTCTGCTTCTTAGTGTTGTTATTTGATTTGCTACTCGCATCCATTAATTGTATGCTTTCAAAGACTTATGGGTTTAATACACTTTAATATCCCTCCAATTTGACCAAACTTTAGTTAGGGTTCTCAATCTTTAAATTATTATTATTATTTTTCTTTTCTTTTCTTTTTTCAAATGAGATTGTTTACTTTTTCAATTGAATTTTTTGTATTAGGGATTTTTTTTCCTAAATTTTTCTAACTTTTCTCAAATATTTGATAGAATGCATAACTGACTTATCCAAATTACCATTGTGTTAATATTTTTTTTAGCAAATCACAACAATACTTCTTCTACCGTCAAGTTTTCTCCAACGTGTATGGAAAAATTTGAAAATGGCTATAATTGTTTAAAATTGGAAAGCTTTTCTAAAGAGAATATATATATAAAAGAGGACCTAATAAAAATGCGGTCAAATTAGAGGTACCAAATTGTAATGGAACCAATGTATATATTTAGAATATATGCATATGCATTTACATGAGCATTTCACACTGATTAATGTTATTGGAGACAACTAAATACATGCCCAACAAATTCTAGACTCTATGGACACTGTTGTTTTAGATGTTCTCTTCCTTTCTCTTTTCCTTCTTGCTTTCTTTTTCTTTTTTTTTTTTTTTAATTATTATAATTAAAAGAGAATTTAAATAAAAATTAGTAAAACCAATTTTAAAACATTTTATAAAATCAAATTGAAAACATTTTTTAGTAATATGAATTTGACATGTAAGTGGATAAAGTAGTTTTTTTTTTTTTTGTTCTTTAAGTTTAGTTTTGTTCTGTGTTTTTGGTGAAACAGAACAAAGCATTATATTGTGCGAATCCAATTCAAAGCTTCCAGTCTAATCTTGTACGATCAATTCAAAAACAATTTCTATACACATTCTACTATAAAATATGTACATGTACTTTCATTATATAAGCAATATAAAACATTTATTTATTTTTAATTATTTTCAAGCTCTAGTAGAAATGGATAGGGATCCTGATCCGATTGTTTTTGTCTGTGCTGTCTTTGCTGGACTTTTAATTCAAGCCCTCCATTTCATTTTTTTTTTAATTCATCTAATGGTCCATAGATATGCCAAATCATCGATCTCATTCTTTCAAGTCTTTAATCTAACTGAAAATATCTTAGACACATCACTAATTTAGTTAAACAAATTAAACGTATTAAATAAGCCCCACAAAAAGAAAAGAAACGCATAGTACACTAGACCTCTTCTAAACGGTTAAGGTTATAAAATTAACCTTCATCAATCGAACTTTGTTTATTTAATGAAAAATACCATGTAAAATTTGTTTAACACTCTCAAGTACTCTCAGATAGATATTGTATTCATCAATTTCATTTCTAGAAAACTCATTTTGTTTTGACATTTTATTTTAGTGCTTTTGCATAGAAAAGTAACATTATATTTCACTAAGTTATTTATCTTACAAAAAAGAAAATAGTTCTTTGTTTTTTTTAATAGAGCAAGTATAAAAATTTATGAATTTTTGTAGGTAAATATTTAAAATGATATTAGAGATTTTCTTTTTATTTAATGATTAGTATCAATTAATTAACTTTTTTTTTAATAAAATAAGATAATGAAGCAAGCTAACTTTTGGTGAAATTCCACCAAAACAAATGGTAATTAGCTCAAATGCCAATGCGATCCATAATTTTTCTCAAAATATTCACGCATCTATAATTTTTTTAAAAATACCCACAATAATCCAAAATACCTCTTACATGTCTATCACATGCAAACTACTAAATATGTTATCTACTTGCCACTGGGTAGAAAAACTTGCTACCCGGTGCCGATGAGGAGTAGAGAACAAATGACTTCTTTGTTTTCTACTCGCTGTCGTATGGCAAGACTTACTATCAGATAGCGAATATAGAAAAAAGAAGCTGACATTTGTTTTCTACTCGCTATCGGGTAGCAAGATTCACTACCATGTGGTGAGTAGAGAACAAATGAGCCATTTGTTTTCTACTCACTGTCTGGTAACAAGACTCTCTACTAAGTAGAAAGCAGAAAACAAATGAGTCATTTGCACTCATTGTGTTGTAGTGAGAGTCACTATGATGTGGCAAGTAGAGAAGTGAATAGCTCTTTTGTAAAAATCATATCAAATAGAGAAGAAAAAAACTTTTTTATATAAAATTCATATTTTTTTCAATACTTATCGAAATGACCTAATTTAAAAAATAAAATACTCATAATTTAATATAGCTATATGTAAAAATATGCCACAAAATAAACAGAATTTATAGGAGTATAGAAGAAAGCAAAAATAAAATGAAAAAATAGCGAAAAAAATGATATTTGAATAGTTATATTAAATAATAAAAATTTATAAAAATTATATCTTATTCAATACTTATTGAAATGACTTAATTTAAAACTAAATTACTCATAATTTAATGTAGTTTTATAGAAAAATATGCTGAAAATAAATAAAAGTCATAGGAGTATAGAAGAAAGCAAATCAAAGTGAAAAAAATAGGGGGAAAAATGCTTTTAGGGGTATTTTGGCCATTTTTAAGATTTGGTAGATATTTATGATAAAACTATATGCACGTGGTTAATTTTGAAAAAAAAAAATCACATGCATGGGCATCTACAATAAATACTCAAAAAAGTCCGGCCGAGAAAGGAGGGCAATTAAAACTGTTTATTGCAAAAAAAAAAAAAATCTATTTAAATTTTTTTGAAAAATGCTCTTATTTTATTTTGAGTATTGAACGGCTTTTTTTTTTGTTTTTTTTGGCCTAAAAGTTGGTGGAGGGCTTGGATTAAGGTAAATTCAGGGTTTAGGAAATTAACCATTAATGGGCTGAAATTAATGAGGTCTACCTCAAGTGCAGATATCAATTGGTAAGATAGTAGTTCTAATTGAACTTAATAAATTATATTAGACCTCGTTAACTATTATAATTTTACATTTTACTTTTTGAATTTCAAAATCTAATATATTGCACTCTAAATTATCATTTTTGTTACATTTTACTCCATTGATAACTTCTTTCCCAACAGCCAAATGAAATTTTCCATATGCATAATATATAACCTAGTTAGATGAGCATTTGTTGAAAACAAAAATTTCTAGGTATCAACTCCTCCCTCCTCCCTTCTCGTCCCTCTTCCTCTCCTTTTTCTTCTCTTCCCTTTTCTTTTCTTTTTTTCTTTTGACCTCTCCTATGGATTCGGCAATTAGCAGGAATCCAACAAGACTTCAAACCTTCTATCCATAATCTATGGATTCAGTGAGAAGAACAAGGAGGATGGAAAAGAATAAAAAGAACGATGAGGGAGATGGAAGGAGAAGAAAGAGGATGAAAAGGGAGGAGGAAGGAGAAGAAAAGAAGAGGTACATTATTATGGCCATAATGGCTTGTGTAAGAGAAAGTACAATGCAATACAAGACGTTGTGTAACCTTGACTTGATATATTATTCTGTAGTACACGTACGTATATATATTAGTTTTACAATAACTGACTCCAAGAGATATAGGTATACATACACACTAACTACGTACACAAATCTAAACGTTACAAGGGATATACACCTTATCTCTACGTTACAGCATGTGAAGCTGAACCATTAGTTACACTGACATCCCCACTCAAGAGAAATGGGGGCTCTTGGACATTGAGCTTGCTTCTAAGTAGAAGGAAAGTTAGTGTGGACAAAACTTTTATGAATAAGTCAGCTACTTGGTCTGAGCTTGGGACGAAGCAAATTTTCGGCTGTTTCTGCAGAACTTTAACATGTACAAAATGGACATCAATTTCTATATGCTTCATGCGTGCATGAAATACAAGTTTTGCTACTAGGTGACCGGCACTTACATTATGACACCATAGAATTGGTACAGTACCTAGAAGACACTGTAGTTCTTCTAGCAAGGCTTGAAGCCAAGCTATCTCTGCTGCTCCATGTGCAAGTGCACCGTATTCAAATTTTGTTGAGGACTGAGCGACTATGTGTTGTTTATGGGATGACCAAGAGACGAGATTATCACTAAGATAGATGCAGTACCCCTGAGGGATCGACGATCATCTATACTGGAAGCCCAATCCATTTCGGTGAAACTGTGGAGGTCGGTACAAGAGGAAGGTTGGAAGGTAAGGCCATGTTGCAAGGTCCCTTTTAGATAGCGGAGAATATGTTTGCTTGCAGACCAGTGGACTGTAGTCAGAGAGTGCATGAACTGGTTGAGTATTTGAAGTTTTTTATTCTTTCGTTTGTTAAATTTTCAACCATTGTCTTAAATTGGATAAAAATATTTATTGCTTTGGATTTTACTTTCATAGGATAAATCTAACAAAAACGTGAAAAATTGTCCTCAAATAAGATATAATATTTGTAACTTCTCTAGAGGGAATTGGGGCTGGTCCCCACACATTTAAGAACGCAAGTTGAAGTGGTTCAGTACTTTTTTTGACAGATGGAGGAGCATACAACCTATGACTCTTACCTAACTGACAGGAAGAACAAAAAGACTTACAAATTGTAGAAACTGAAATATAAGAGTTACAACTCTGAAATACTTTATTAAACACAAGAGAGGATGGGTGACGTAGACAACAATGCCGCAACTGAGTGGATAACACATTGGAAACAAAACACTGCACTGTATTGGGCTCTTTTCCAAAAGCTGCAAGAAAAGAGTGATTATTTGAAGTTTTAACATGAGACTTAGCAACACCAGGAAGGAAGACACGGTAAAGATCATCCTTAAGCTTTCCATAGAGCAGTATTTTCCCCCAAGCTTTGTCCTTAACAAACACAGAACTAGAGTTAAACTCAACAATTGTGTCATTGTTAAATGTAATATTTGAGATACTTCATGTAAAATATTTTTTAATGGAAGAGGACCACAATATGAAGAGCCAATGTTATGAATTTTCAAACCTTGTCCATTGCCAATGCACAATTGCTCACCACCAAAATATTCTATTTTTTAAGTGATATTGGACTGATAAGAAGTTATATGATTGGTCACCACTGTCGAAGAGCCATTCTGAGGGAGAACCACCAGTATCAGGAGCTGAGTGAAAGGTTATATTATTGGAAGGATTGGTAGGAGGATTTCGAAGGAGGGCCCTGGAAGTTAGTGTCAAGTAGCACTTGAATGCCTCATGTCCTGATCGTCCGCATATTTGACGAAAGGTCCCGTTATTGCTCCCTTTTCCTCAACCTTGCAGATTGAAGTCTCATCCACACACATTGGAATCAAGAGAAGTACCACGACCGTTGCTAAATGGTTTTGGTTTGTGGGTGCGATGTTGACGATGGGAACAACCTCGAGTATGGCTTATTGAATTCGAGTTTCCTATTGTAGAAGCATGGACTGAACCTATTCAATTAAAATGGACTCACAAAAGTTCACACCTAAAATCACAGAGTCATACTTAATTGGCAAGCCATTAAGAAGCTGCATGATGAAATCCTCGTTGGAAACTGGTGAACCTACCATGGCCAAACTATTAGCCAGATCTTTAAGTTTGCAAAAATAAGAAGTAATAGAGAGAGAATCCTTCTTGGTAGACTGAAATTAGGATTTGAGTTGCATGAGTTTGGCTTTTGATTGACTACCAAATAATTTCTCAAGAGCGGTCCATAGCTAATATGTGGTAGGACCAATAGAGATTTTATTTACTTGTGTAATGATCTCTTAGAGATGGATGACAAAATCCAACCTAATAATGCTTGATCTGCTCTTCGCCAAATTTGATAGTTTGGATTGAGCACTTGAGGTTCAACGGATTTGTTGTCAACCTAAGAGACTTTGAGCATCAATTTTACCTGGAGGAGTAAAATCACCATTAACGAAGCCTTCCATGTTGCTGCCAATAATGATGGGCAAGATTTGAGATTTCCACAACCTATAATTGTCAAATTCTAGTTTAAATAGAGGGCTATAATTCGGAAGGACATATTGAAAAATTGCAAATTATGAAGAGAAAGAAGAGGCTGCAATTGACATTTATCAGTGGCTCTGATACCATGTAAGAGAAAGTACAATGCAATAGAAGACGTTTTGTAATCTTGACTTGATATATTATTCTGTAGTACATGTACGTATATATATTAGTTTTACAATAACTGACTCTAAGAGATATAGGTATATACGGCACACTAACTCTGTACACATATCTGAATGTTACAAGGGATACACCTTATCACTACGTCACAGCATGTGAAGCTGATTCATTTGTACACTGACAGGTTGAATTGCCATTTTGGCCTTCAAATATACAGGTATATTATCAAACTTCAATTTTTAATATCATTTATAGTAATTTTTTCAAGGTGATTTCTGAAATTTGTATATATTCCAAGCCCTTCAGTGCAGCAATATTGCTTTTTTATTAATGTTCTTTGTGATTGTAAATTTTCTGGTATGGTATATTATAATAATGCAAAAACTTTCCCTTTTTCAATTTCTTACTAGAATTGTAGATCTAGGAATTGGGTTTAGTGAGAAGATTTAATTTAGGAATTGTAGATCTTTTAGCTAAAATATCTAAAAATAGTAAAGTCGGGACTTGTGGAATTATGGGGAATAATATATGTACAGAATATTAAGTGGCCACATAGAAGATTCAAGGCAGATATGCTTGATAGCTTTACTCTACATGACATGCTTCTTCTATCATTAAAGAATATTATATAAATATTCAAGACAATAATTATATACTTAATTATATATATATATATATATATGTGTGTGTTTGTGTGTATGAATGTATTATATGCTTAACTCTTTCACAATACCTTCTGTTATGAGAGTTTTAGCAATATCCTTATAGAGTATTTTAATAATAGTTTATTGCATCCCGGGCTTTCCAACCAAAAAACAACCACGTATTTAATCTTTATCTCTTTCTGCATATTTTCAATACACATTAGTTCCTTGTTACACACACACATCTCCACACTAATTACCTAGTAATATATATCTCCAAGTTTACCTAATGAGTATTCATTTCATTCTGTTGTTAGTTAATTTGACATTGTAGAGGATGGTAATTGCAAAGCAAGCATTTTTTCATTGTTCCTTTCTATAATTTCTTAGTTCAATGCATGCCTTGTTCTTTGAATTTATTTAGCTGCATGATATGATTGTAGAATTGTTTCATACCAAGACACATTACTAGATGATGTAGGCAGACATTATTACAACAACTTGTACATACAAGGAGCTTCTGATTTCTTATGTGGAAATGTTGCTTCTTTCTTTAAAGAGAAATTGAAGGGTGATATGGATATGTGTGTGTATATACAGAGGTGTCATTTGCATTCAATGTCTGAAAGAGGTGGAGTTGTAACTACTCAGCACAGGGTGTCTTCAAGAGAGAATACTGGCTTCACATTTTTAGGCTGCAAGATCATAGATGGTGCTAGAGCTACTCTTCTTCGAAGGCCATAGGGTACTTTACTCCAGGTGATTTTTGCTCTGATTGACACGTCCAATGCAATCATGCCATGTGGATGGGATGACTGAACACTTGCAGTTGGTAGGTGATGGTTGTTTTTTGGTGCTGTTACTTGTGTTCTTATAGAACACATGAAATATAGAGGATTCTTCTCTTTCAAATTGCTGGTATCTATGCTAGCATTAAAAGCATTATCATTGGAAGTTGATGTAAACTTTGGATTTCAGGATGAAAATATGATATTGGAGTGTAATTTCGAATATTTTTGGATTTAGGAATATCATTTTAGTGCTTTAGTACTCTTATATTGTACTCTTATAATGATATTATGTATAAAACAAATTATGTTTTGATTATTAATAAAGTAATTTCATTTTAAGTTTAATATTTATGACTATTAGAAGATATAAATTATAATGGTAGAAGTATCATGCAGGTATGAATACTACAAAAAATGAATGTGTAGCTGTGAACTTTTTGTAACAAAAAATTAAATCAGTAATAAAAATATAAGTTGTAGCTATTCGGCATATGCTTATATTTTGTGTCTATTAGTTTTTAAGTGACAAAAGTAAATCGCAAAGAGTGATAAAATCTAATTTTGTAATTATAATTTAGTAACGAAATCAATCTTTATAGCTACACTTCAGCAACAAAATATGATTTCGTGGTCAATATTTAGCAACGAAATTTATTCAAATGATGGGTTAAATATGAACCCAATCAGTTACAAACTGAGGTTAGCTACGAAATTCTATCATAACCAAAAACACTATTTAGTCACGAAAATCAATTTTTATGATTTAAAACTATTCTACCACGGTCCTTTAGTGACGATCGATCCACAAAAATTTTTCATTATTATATGGTATTAAGACATGCTTTTTCGTAGCTGATTACTCTTTAGGTACGTTATATAGGTTTGTGGCTAATCGAAAAGTTTTTTGTAGTGACAAGAGGAAGTGAAGGAGGAGAGATAGGTAAAACCCAATATTGTTTTCAACAAATCCCACTCTAGTTTAGTCATATTCCATGGACATAGAAGATTTCTTAGGGCTATTTAAACAAAAATATAATGAAAACAATATAATTAATAATATATCCTTCGAAGTTCAGGAAGCAAAATATAAAAATCCTGATAGTTTGGGATTCTAGTGTAATATACCTTTCTAAATTTTATACACCCAAATCATTCTCATGAGAGGTTCTGTTTGCGTGTATGTGTGCATTTTTTTTGGTCCAAGTGTGTGCAAGTGTTTGTGTGCATCTATGCAAGTATATGTGTGCGTGCCTGTGTGTGTTTGTATGTGTGTCTATGTACATATGTGTAGGGATGGCAATGGAGCAGGATAAGGCTTTTGTAGCCCTCCTCATCTCCCACCCTATTGGTGAATAGGGTGCCCCATCCTCACCTATTTCCCACCTATTAGGAGGCGAGGCAGGGTCGGAGATTCTTGGACCAGGGCTAAGGATCCTAATTCCTGCCATTGCACAAATTCTTTATGTTTATGCCGAATTTCACTCCGCCACAAACCGTCAAATTTCCCGCCTAGCACCACTGTAAATCTGCAAAAAGTAAGGAAGAGCGTGAAAGCTTTTGAGGGCACCA
This sequence comes from Rhamnella rubrinervis, assembly GCA_007844105.2. NCBI lineage: Eukaryota > Viridiplantae > Streptophyta > Magnoliopsida > Rosales > Rhamnaceae > Rhamnella > Rhamnella rubrinervis. The sequence goes on along the minus strand of CM017583.2, from coordinate 3,313,466 downwards.
GTGTGGTACCGGCCAAAGAATCTCCGACGCTCAAGTCAACTAATCGGCTTTGGGCTTTTTGGAGTATATAGATGATAAAGTTATGCATACCTTGTTCTAGATCATAGAGGGGTATATATATTTTCAGCTTTACCTTGTCCATCAAGTCGAGTGAAACCCTAGTCGTCCTGATTTAAGGCAAGTTTGAGGTTGGCTCATCTCATTTTCGTAAGTGAAATCTGAGAAAGTATCCAGCATTAACTACATAGCAAACTTTCCTCATGGAACCCTCCTTAGCTTTTACCACATTCGAGCCAAGGGAAACCGTTCCAAGTCATCACTCTGAGGCCGTTGTCCAGCTCTTTTATACGAGCCAGGCCCTCTCAAAGCCAAGTTATGATAACTCCTTCAAGAAGTTTTGTATTCTTCCTAGCCCGCTAGGTTTGAAGGCTCTCCTTCTTTCCAACTTTGACAGCCCCGCTCAATCCTCGACCTTGGGCCTTGTCAGCCCAGCCCAGTGGGAATTTTTCCTATACAGTCAGCCCCCAAGTCACCGAGCCAAAGTGACTTATGAGGACGCCTAGGACTGTGGCTCGGTTACTAAACCGTTCTTGAATGCTCTTCGCCACTTGGGAAAATCAAACCCCCTCCTGACACTCAGCCGCCATTCCAACCACCACGTCATTATGACTGACGTATAGAGCGACGTGCTGAAACTGAAGGGACGCGTCAAATCTTGATCGTTCATTTAAACTTCAAATTTCAATTTGGTTCGTTTGCTTGCTTAGAGCGAGGGGTCCCAGCAGAGGAATTGGCCCCTCGGTTCGAATTTTTCCTAACTAGTTGTTCTTTGACCACCAAATCGGATCCAGGGGATTCCATTGTTTGCGGGAAACAAAAATTTGTGAAACTTTAAAAGATAGGAAGATTCGAATCTGACCTGAGACTAAATCAGAGACGGAGTGTCGCCGGGAATAAAGAACACGACCAAATTGGGAACTAAAACTTGGGGTTTTAGCACACAATTGATTCGTGGATATCGCAAAAGTGATAGGGATGTGTTTACAGCATTGAGTCGTGCTCAAGAACGGTCTTAAAGTTGGAGAATCACGATCGGGGAACTTTTAATCGACAGAAAGTGGTTGGGGAAGGAGGTAGAGTAGAGGTTGCAGCGGGAGTTTTCGAAATGAGAGAAGTGAGGGATTTAAGCCAAGGGGATAGTAATTGAAAGAGTTTGCGACTGATTAGTTTTGAATACGGGTGGCTGAGATTGAAATTTGAAGTTTAATTGAATGATCAAGATTTGACGCATCTCTTCAGTTTCAGCAAATCGCTCTATGCGTAAGTCATAATGACGTGGTGGTTGGAATGGCGACCGAGTGTTAGAAGGGGGTTTGATTTTCCCAAGTGGCAAAGAGCATTCGAGAATGGTTCAGTAACCGAACCACAGTGCTAACCATACTTATATGTCACTTTGGCTCGGTGACTGGGGGACTGACTGTATAGGCAAAATTCCCACTAGGCTGGGCTGACAAGGCCCAAGGTGGAGGAATGAGCGGGGCCATCAAAGTTGGAAAGAATGAGAGCCTTCAAACCTAGCGGGTTAGTTTAGAGATACCGAACTAACTAAAATGGGAGCCATTTGGAGGATGGGCTAGGAAGAATACAAAACTTCTTGAAGGAGCTATCATAACTTGGCTCAGAGAGGGCCTGGTTCATACAAAAGAGCTGGACAACGGCCTCAGAGTGATGGCTTAGAACGGTTTCCCTTGGCTCGAATATGGTAAGAGCTGAGGAGGGTTCCATAAGGAAAGTTCACTCCGTAGTTAATGCTGGATACTTTTTCAGATTTCACTTACCAAAATGGGATGAGCCAACCTCAGACTTGCGTTAAATCAGGACGGCTAGGGTTTCAAGCCCTCGACTTGATGGACAAGGTAAAGCTGAACATATATATACCTCTCTGTGATCTAGAACAAGGTATGCATAACTTTATCTTCTACATACTCCAAAAAGCCCAAAGCCAATTAGCTGACTTGAGTGTCGAAGATTCTTTGGCCGGTACCACACCGGTACCCCCAAAAGCTTTCACGTTCTTCCTTACTTTTTGTAGATTTACAGTGGTGCTAGGCAGGAAATTTGACGGTTTGTGGTTGAGTAAAATTCGGCATATATAAATAATTTACAAAAAAAAAAAAAGAGATTAGATAAAATAAATAACAAATCTGAGAGATGGTGGAGTCGTCGTTGTCATTGCTTTCGAGAGAATGAATACGAGAGGTTTCGGTGACGACAAGAGGGCCTGATTTGGGAGCTTGGGCGGGCCAAATTTGGTGCATCAGTGGCGTTAGTGGCATGAGGGAGGGGTTAGTGGGTAAGTAAAAAAAAATAAAAAAATTTAATATATATTAAATATACTATAAATAATATATATATATATTTGACTGTTACCCAAATTTTACAGTTAGCCTTTCTGATCCTTGTATATTAAAAGTATTAACATTAAATATAAAAACATCAGGTTACGAAGTTGACCCAGGAAGACAACCCTTAGCATTAGTTTATAGAATCCATTATAAAATTTCTGGTACTAATATGGACTTTAAAGTTAAAAATATTAACACTAAAGGATACACCACCCTAATTCAAAGTAATCAACAAAATCAATTAAATCTACAGATCCCTAAAATGATCAAATGGGAAGATGTAAATCTACCTACAGAATGGACATTAGATGAAGTACAGCCTCCTCCACCTCCTCAAAACATATTATCAGATAAAGAATTTATTAATCAAACAAAGGATGGAACTGTTAGAATATCATTTGATAGACAACACATAAAAAATACTTTCAGACCAGTTATAGAATCTGTAAGTTCGGAAAGCATATCCCGAAGGGATATTGAATTAGAAAAAGATATACAAAAAATACATATTCATGAATTAGAACAACAATTAAGACAATTAAAATTAGAAAATGAAATTAATAAATTACAACAAACATCTATTCATACCCAAGGACAAGTAAGTCAAACTTGCTATACAACAGGAAATGAATCACCAACAGCCTCAGATTTTATTGACCCTTCATTAAATACACTTCATAAAAATTTCACACCTAAATGGAAAAAATTAAATAAAGATGTAATATCTGAACAGAATGCTGAAAGACTATTAAAATATAAACAAACTTATTTAGCAGAAGAAAAACAAAACATTTACAATCTGTGGAAAAAACATATGGATATATTTAAGATAAACATTTATTTCTTTACCTTTTTAGAAAATTATTATATTCCTAAGATAAAAACATTGACTAAAGAAAGATTTACTTTAAATAATGATTCCTCAGTATTATTAACCCATCCTCCTGTTGAACAAATCAAAATACAACATCATAATAGCTTAATAAATGCCGCACCCTTTAAATTACCTACTGAAGACATAAATCTTAATAAGATTATTGAACAAAACAATTATACCAATAAAAGTTTAATTACAATAGGAAAACAATTAGACAAAATAGAAACTAAAATTAATAATCAACAAAAAGAAGCAAAACAAAATCCTTTAGTTAAATTTCAAGATATAACTAAGACTCCAAAATTAAAAACTTCTATGGATAAACTAAAACATATTGATAAATTATTACAACAGATTCATATAAACCAACCATCCACTAGTCAACCTATATTAGATACTCCAATACATAAACCCAACATGATAACCTCTCCTATTAATATTAAATCTAGTATTCAAACTCTAAACTCACATTACAATTCTGATTCACAACCAGAAACTAAGGTAAAAAGAATAAAAAAGAAAAGCAATCGTCCTAAATATCCAAATCTCCCATTAGCAGATTTCCCTGAATCATCACAATCTCAATCACAATTTTCAGTAAGTGCTGATAAATTTTACTCTTGGAATATTGATGGATTAAAAGAACAAGAAATAATTGATCTATTACAACGGATGACAATGGTAGCTAATACATATTTACAAATACACGATTATGAACAACCTGAAATAGTTGAATTATTAACATTAGGATTCACAGGAACTTTACAAAATTGGTGGAGTAAACACCTTACTGAAGAATCAAGAAACAAAATTATTAATTCCTACAAATTAGATGATAATGGTGAACCAATTCTAGATAATTATGATAGTGTCAATACCCTTTTAGTAACTATTATTAAACATTTTATAGGAACACCTACAACTGTTACAGAAAGAATCCATAATCAATTAACCAATCTATACCGTCCTAGCCTAAGTGACTTTGATTGGTATGTAGAAAATTTTACTAAAGGAATTATGACTAGAGAATATAGTAACCAGGCTTTCTGGAAAGAAAAATTTATAAACGGATTACCTAAATACTTTGCACATAAAATTAGGAAAAAGTTAAGTAATCAGAATAATTATATAGATTATGATTCATTAACATATGGAGATATAATAGCTACAATAAAAAACGAAGGTTTAAAAATGTGTATTGATTTAAAAATTTCTAAAGAAATGAAAAATGAGAAAAAACAAGCCAAATATGAATTAGGAAATTTCTGCCAACAATATGGAATTAATGCCATTCCTCCAAGTAGAAGGCATCGTATAAAATCCACACCATCGCACAAACCATACAAATATTATCCTAAAAAATTCAGACAATCACAAAATTATAAATCCTTTAAGAAAAATTCATTTAGGAATAATAAATCTAATTTCGCAGCTAAAGATAGATCAAAAATTAAATGCTACAAGTGTAATAAAAATGGACATTATGCAAATGAATGTAAATTAAAAAGTACTATCAACTCATTAGAAATACCTGAAGATCAAAAATTAAACCTCATTAAAACTATAGGAATAATTGATACTGATAGTGAATTAGAAAATTCTACTAGTGAAGAATACTATGATGACCAAATAACTGAAGATAGTACTTCCTCACAAACAGACTATAACACTGAAAATGATAAACCTAATTGTTCATTTACTTGTTGTAAAACTATTAATGTTTTGAATAAGGATGAAGAAATTGAAACCTTATTATTAGAAACCATAAATCAAATTACTAATCCAGATATGAAAAAAGATTTCTTATTAAAATATAAACAAAGTATTTTAAAAAATACCTTACCAACTATTAAAGAAAAATCATCTATAAACATAAATAATGCTTTAAAAACATTTCAAATTCAGAAATCTAAAGAAATATCTACTCAAGATTTATACGCTAAAATTAAGACTATCAAAAAAGAAATTCAGGTACTAAAAAATGATCAATTATTATTAAAAGAAAAATTAAAAAATATTATTAGTAAACCATCTTCCAGTTATATCTCATCTGATTCAGACACCAGTAATGAAGAAGATCAGAATACAGAAAATTTGTTACAAAACAATTTAACTACTATTCATAAGATCCAAATAAGAAAATGGTATACTGAAGTAACAATTTTAATTAATAATGAATTCTCATTTAATACTATTGCTCTTATAGACACAGGAGCAGATCTAAATTGTATCCAAGAAGGTTTAATACCAAGTAAATATTATACAAAAACTAAAGAAACACTAAGATCAGCAAATGGATCAAAAATGGATATTACATATGAAGTTAATAAGGTTGCTATACGTAGCAAAGAGAAAATTGATTATATTTGTTTTCAAACTACCCTTATATTAATCAGAAATTTAACAGATCCTCTTATTTTAGGATTACCCTTTATAAGTTTATTATATCCTTTTACTACAGATAATAATGGTATTATCTGTCATCCTTTAGGAGAAACTGTTAAATTTAATTTTATTTTTCCTAATCCTCATATTAAGACAATGCAGGAAGAATTAATTTATAGAAATATTAATTTAATACAAGGAAAAACTCAACATTTAAAATCTTTACAAGAAGAAATTAAATATCATCAGATAGAAAATCAATTAAACCAAATTCCATTACAAAAACAGATTAACAATTTTCAAGAAAGATTAATTAAAGAATTATCCTCTGATATCCCTACTGCTTTCTGGCATAGATCTAAATATATTGTCTCATTACCCTATGAAAATAATTTTAGAGAATCACAAATTCCTACTAAGGCTAGACCAATCCAAATGAGTCAAGAATTAATGGAACATTGTAAAAAAGAAATTAAAGAATTATTAGAAAAAAATTTAATTAGACATAGTCAATCACCTTGGTCATGTTCCGTTTTTCATGTTTAGAAAAATGCTGAAATAGAAAGAGGGATTCCTAGGTTAGTTATCAATTATAAACCATTAAATACAGCCCTATTATGGATCAGATACCCTATCCCTATTAAGAAAGATTTAATTTCCCGCCTCCATCAGGCTACCATATTTTCAAAATTCGATATGAAATCTGGATTTTGGCAGATAGAAATTAATGAAAAAGATAGATATAAAACTGCTTTTGTTACCCCTTTTGGACAGTACAAATGGAATGTTATGCCATTCGGTCTTAAAAATGCGCCAAGTGAATTCCAGCGCATTATGAATGATATATTTAATGACTATAGTCATTTCACTATAGTATATATTGATGATGTCCTTATTTATTCCCAATCTATAGAACAGCATTGGAAACATCTTAGATTATTTTTTAGAATCATTAAACAACATGGCTTAGTGATTTCTGCCCCAAAAATCAAACTATTCCAGACTAAAATCCGATTTCTAGGATATGAAATCTATCAGTCCAAAATAATCTCAATTATGAGATCTTTATTCCCTGATATTATTTTTGATAAAACACAATTACAGAGGTTTTTAGGATCCCTTAATTATATTGCTGATTTTTATGCTCACATTAGAATTAAATGCAAACCATTATTTGACAGATTGAAAAAGGATCCACCAAATTGGACAGATATTCACACCAGTTTAGTAAGAGAGATTAAAACTCATATTAGAACCCTTCCATGTTTAGGTATCCCCTCTCCTAATTCCTTCAAAATTATTCAAACTGATGCCTCAGATAAAGGCTTTGGAGGTATTTTATTACAAAAAATTTCCTCTAATTCTCCTGAACAATTAGTACGGTATCATTCTGGTACTTGGAATTCTGCAAAGAAAAATTACAGTACTATTAAACAAGAAATTTTATCTTTAGTATTATGTATACAAAAATTCCAAGATGATTTGTTAAACCAAAAATTTTTAATTCGTATTGATTGCCAAAGTGCTAAATATATTTTACAAAATGATGTTCAAAATATTGCTTCAAAACAAATATTTGCCAGATGGCAAGCTATATTAAGTATTTTTTATTTCGAAATAGAATATGTAAAAAGAGAAAATAATTTTATTCTTGATTTCCTAACAAGAGAATTTCTACAGGGACGCTCCCCCGAAAAAGGGCAAAAAATCCTTACAACAAGGGGCATCGACCCAACCCATTAAAAAGGAGGATTCTACTCCTTTACCATTAACCCAAATACCTATTAGTTCTGCACCCATTAGAACAATTACTCCTAACTATCAAAATGCCCTTATAACGGCCCACAATCCATTTGATCTGTTGCAAAGTCAGCCTTTCAGACCCATTATTCCGTACCAACCTAGAGGCTCCCCTTATAATGATATAACCTCCTATCCACTTGGATATATAGAACCTGAATTACAATCAATTCCTGCGGCCAATTTAATAGCCCAAAAATTCTTCCCTCCTGGTTTCCATTACATACCAGGACATCCTTCAAAAACATTAAGATATTATACTGCTATTCTCAACCATACTCAGTCTTTAAATGTTGAGGCTCTTTATGACCGCAACGACAAAACAAAAATTTTATATCACAAAATATTTCTCAAAAAGGTCCTTACACTTTCTGAATGGAATAATCCTCCATATCAATTCAGAAATGTAGAAACCCCTTTTGAATTTAAATATACTTATTATGATTATATTGATGCCTGGTCAAATGTTTTTCTACATCAAAATGAACAGTTTTCCCATTCATGGTTTATATGCTGGGATTCAAAATTTTCAAAAAATATCCCCAACTGGTTTTATCAATGGTGGGAAGATCATGGCATGAAAAAAGAATATTTTCCTTCTCAATTACAAAATCTATTACGGGATTTTGCTCACAAAATCGTTTTAAATAAAAGAGAGCAAAATTTTCCTATTGAATATCATTTTATGGAAAAATATAAAATCCATTGGATCTTCAAATAGTATTATGGAAAAGAAGATGATTTATTCTACCGTTCCTATTCTGTTAAATGGTGCGATAAAGTTGAAATTACAAGAGTCCAGAAGGCTATGGATTTGGAATTTACTTCTCCTGCTCCAATAACAGGAAATCCCAAGCCTGCACTCAGTACAACCTCAGCCTCTTCTTCAAAATTCAAAAAGGAACTGATTGAGATGGCCCAAAAATTATTACAACAAGCAGAAGCCCAAGGTGATTCAGAAGAAGATGAAGTCTCTGAAGCATCTGACTCAACCCAGCCCAAAGAAAAAGAAAAATCTAAAAGATGGGCTGATTATGAAGACGATGAACAAGACCCATACGACTTAAGCCCTTTAGAATTGGGCCCTGATTAAAACATTTCGGCACAAGAGACAAAGTTCTCTGACACAAAGGACAAAGTTCCAGACAGAATCTACTTTCGGTGCGAAATTATCAGAAAAGCCAAAAGTTACTATTCAAAAGTCAGATTTACTATAGCAATTACCCCAAATAAAAGCAGAAGTCATCATGAGCAGACAAGATCCGGGAATTCCGCAAGCTTTTGACAAAGTTCCTCAAGCTTTAATGATTCCACTCCTCTTCTAACATTATAAAATCATACCAAGACTCCAGAAATCGGTAGAGCTAATTTAGAGAGAAACATCAAGAATTAGCTTCTCAAGAATTAGCTTCTCCTATTATGTAAAATTGCTTTTATCATAAACTTTGTATTATTTTCTATCAATAAGAATTTCAAATTATTTTAAGAATTTATATATGTGCTCTTCTTCCTTTTATCATAAACTTTGTATTATTTTCTATCAATAAGAATTTCAAATTATTTTAAGAATTTATATTTGTGCTCTTCTTCTTCCTTCTCTTCTATGCTCTATGCTCTAAAGTATATTGGAAATTAAGTACATCGGGCCACAGCTAGTGGAGCTCCTCTCCTGTACGATAAGTACTCCAGTACTGAGCATTCCGCTTATCCTTCTCTTTCTCTTTTATTCATGTACTCCAGTACTGAGCATTCCGCTTATCCTTCTCTTTCTCTTTTATTCATATATATATATATATATATATATATATATATATATATATATTTATGTGGGGCGGGTTTGGGGTGGGATAGTTTTCCTTGGCCCTCTCTCCGTGCAAAGATTTTTTCCCAGTCCTGCCCCGTCACTCGGCTAAATAGAGAATCCCATCCATTCAGGGCGGGGCCGGGTCATTTGCCACCGCTGCATATGTGTATATGTGAGTGCGTATTTTTTAAAGTCCTTATTTCTCTCCTCTAAGATGTTCTTTCTTTCTTTTTTTTGTTTTTCTGTAAATTTCCCGAAGATGTTTTTAATCATTGTACATATATTCTTTTCGAGGGAAATAATTTTATTCTTATTCAGCTCTACAATTATGTATGTATTTTATATTACGTAACAAATAAGTGACACATTTTTAAATAGGGATAAAAAAGGCAATGTGGTCTACAGTTTTTTATTGGCATCATTACTATGCTCTCATGTGCATCCTTACTACTATGTTATGTATTATAATAAGGTTAATCACATTATATATTAGATCTGAAATTAACTTACATATATTAATCACGCTTATGTATATATACAAATGTATGTATCTTTAAGTAATTTGACCAATCCATTCTTGTGGGGACAATCTAGTGGCAAAGATACTATTTCCTACTTTAAGATGATAATAATAATAATAATAATTTACAGATATTATCAACAATGATTATTTCAAATTCATGAATTTCAGTCAAGAAAAAAGCATTATTGATATATAATTTAGATCGTCAATATATATGTGTAGAGTCTTTATTTACTATCACTACTTTATATTAGAAGTAAACATAAAGTAATAGTTTTATTTTATTTATTTATTTATTATGGTTAGTAATAGCATACAGTAATAGTTTAGTTTGTTACTGACTTTGACAAATTAAGATCACAAATGAAGATAGACATTAATCATGGTGACTAACTTAATTTAAGACAATAAATAGTACTTCTACTTATCATTTATTAATAACAAATTTGCCGAGGCCAGGGATGTGAGTATTCACCATGTAGTCTTCCCAATTAATGCACTCTGGATCGAAATTAAATGCTTCCAATATTTCATCGCAGTCCTCCCTCAGTGTTTGTCGTAGGTTCTTTGCATTTTCGTCGTCAAAACTACAATTGTAAATTCATATTATTGTCAATAATTAATTAATTTCAAGAAGCAATTAATTAAATTAATAATCGAACGTAAACGTATAATACAAATATACTTATATTCCTTTGAATTGCACATATGGCTTGTAAAGATCTAGCATGCGCATAATTTGGTTGAATTTTCTACTACTATCCGTATATTTGTCTGGATATTACCCAGCTTTAGTATCTGCTTGCATGAATAAAAAATGAATGAGGAAATAATAGTGAAATTATCCAACAACAAAATTATCCAATTGAATTGTAATTAAAAAGGCCTTTTTTTAATAAGAAAAATTTGTTCTATAAAAAATGGTTTTATAATTTTTCTTGATCAAGATGACAATTATTATATATATATATATGTATGTATGTATTAGGGAAAAAATAAATTGGATCCAATCTAAACTAGTAATTAAAAATTTAATTTCCATAATTCAGCTTAATACAAACCTTTAAGGGTAGCATGAAGCGGATCATCAAGTACATCTTTAACTTAGTCATATTCCTGATGAAGAAAAATTTCTTGGGAACTTTGACTAGCTTTCCTTTCTTGTTGGTCAATGGATTTTTTGTGAAATATTGGAAGCTAAAATCGAAAATATTAGAAATGTATATAGGATTTCTGGATGACGACCCAATATAGTAGATGATATCAGATGAAGATTGATTTGCATGAACTACCATCGCCACAACTATTAAATTTATCACCATGTCACTTGGTACCTGCATTAGAATTTTTTTTTTTTTAATTTGGATATGAAATTAATTAAGAAGAATAACAAAAAAAAACATTCATGCAATTTGATTACAAAATAATTATATTTTCAATACAAATTTTTTCTTTTACAAAGTTATAGAATAGAGTACGAAGAAGATAGAGGAAGACTCTCTCAAACCTACCAAGAAGCATTGAACTCACACGGAACACAATAATTAAGTCGATTAGTCATGTGGTCCAAGCCCAACATTGAAACAACCACTCTCATAGACCATGCAAGTAAAATTTTGATCAATTAATATTTTCAGCAACCAAAACGATTTTGGTCACTACAGAACAAATTTTGAGTTTGATTTATGTGAACTCACAGTACATTTTACAAGAAGTTTGCAATTTAATTAACTCACCAAATGTAGTATAGACATAGCACTTCCGAGAAAAGATTTCAACTGTCCTTTACGATATGCACCTATTACACCATCAACGGTTCTGCATGTACACTCACAAAAATTTTCCATTTCATATAAATATATTAAGAGTGAATTATTAATCAAGTTAGGACGAACTGATAGTTATAAAATCATGTTCAGCCTTTGCGGCCGTTGGATGGGCCTAATTTGAAATATAAATATTACCAAGCCCATCCAACCACGTATATATATGGTCCTACTGTGGTGGGGCACATCAATTTTTTTTTATATATTTTTTGTTTTTTATTTTTATATGTTTTTTTTATATATATATTTTTTTGTATTTTGTGTTTTTTCAAACTTCAACTATTATATATATATAAAAAATATTTTAAAAAATTTAAAAAAATAAATTGGTGTGCTTATGGTCCACAATAAGATGGGCGAGCTCGCCCACCATAGCAAAGTTCTATATATATATATATATATATATATATATATAAATATATATATATAACGGATGAAAGATCATTGACTTGATTTTAAAAACTCTCATGTCCTCCTAACTTGAGACTTATGATAATTAAATGGGAAATTAAATATAATTAAGGGTTATTGATATCGATGTCCTCTCAACTATGTTCAAAATTGCCTAAATTATATAATTAGTATCAATACCTTTAAACTTTAGAAACAGTTGAAAATATATTTTCCTTACTGATAAAAAAATATATATTTTAAGCTGTTCAAATGTATTTTTTTTTATTATAAGGATTAAGATAAGTGATAATAAATAAAAATAAATTAATTTGAATTATTCATGCAAAAAATATATTTCTGAACAGTTAAAAAATTATATTTAATGTAAAATTTCATCGTTTTTATGAGTCAGAGATGATTTGTAATCGTTTTTCAAGTTTAGATGGTATTACTACTAATTTTATAAATTAGAGAAAATTTGTAACTTTGTACTTAATTTAGAAGGTATTTTACCACCAACATTAGAATTAAATATGAAATACCTTTTTTCCTATAAATTAATCCTCCAGTATGTGATTACCTCAAACCTTCAATCCACCCTGGGAAAGGTTCTTTATAAGAGCTGGTAACCATTGCTGGACGTATAGTCACTAGTGGCACATTAACATCTTTGTATTCCTTTAGACATATTTCTCCCATTGCCTTTGTGAACACATACGTATTTGGCCAACCATATAGTCTTGCCCTTTGTGATGAAAAAGAAAAATAAAGTTAATAAAATTTTTAAATATGAAATTAATTTTTATATATACAAAGAAAAAATGTAAGAATAATTAGCTAGTGTGCAGAAAAACATTTGTGAAAAAATAACGACAATTAATCATGCATTAATGTTAGGTTTACCTTTGAATACCAAAATCCCTCATGATAGCTGTAATTGTGTCTTGTGATTCATTTTGGGCTTGTAACTTGCTCAATTTATCTTCCACCAATTTCTGTTCTTCTTTGGAATCCAATTTAGAGCTCGTCTTTATTGTTTTACCAGTGTAAAACACTGCATCCTCTGGTATGATTCTCTCTCTTTCACCACAAACATAAGCTGACCATAAAAACATATCAATTGGAGGCTTTGAAAGACGTAAATTACATTAGGGTATATATTTAATAAAATGAATACCATTAAAATGGAGAGGGTACTTTTACTATAATTTCACTATAAGGAATTGGGCCCAACAACGAATTCCCTGTCTATTACATCTATGGCCGCGAATGAATAACCCCATGTAAATTTTCAAAATTTATTCACACATACTTTGCTAAAATGAAATTCTTAAGAGGCCCACAATGAATTTTCCTCTTCTTTAATTTTGAATTTTAAATTTTTTTTATTCCTCAATACAAAACGAATTAAAAATTTTTTTTTCTCTCTTTTTATTCTATTTCTTCCTGCTTCCATCAAAGTAATTTCATCTATAAATTAAACTAACCCGTAGATACATGAACAAGCATTTGTAATTTAATACATTCTTTTGCAAAGCCGAGCACATGAAGAACTCCCAAGGTATTGGTACCCAATGGAACGTCATATCTGCATATAAGATATATATATATATATATATATTGTTTATATTTTTATTTCAATTAAATCAAAAACATATTTTCTGTAATTAATAATAATTAAATGAATGTGGTTATGGTGGTCCACAAAATAATAAGTACCTTCCATCAAAGTTGGTTGTGGCTGCAGAATGAATTATTATGTCGATTTCTTTCCACAGTAATTCTCTCAATTGGGCATCTTTCAAACCCAGATTTTCAAAAGAAACATCTCCAGAAATAGCAGCCACTTTTATTGATATAAAGGAATCAAAATTTGTGTCCCATTTCTCCCTTAGAACCTTGAACAACTCCTTTCCTATTATCTTTGTAGATATAAATTAAATACATCAAAATCCATCTGTTACAAGTAACAAATCAATATATATAGTTATATTTATATAAGGGGGTGGTCTAAGGATTAATTATGAGATTGTCTCTTTATTAAATCGACCCGATGTTAAAAATATTTAATGTTCAATTGGAGCTCTTGATTCATATCACTTCGACACATGACAAATGATCTAGCCTAGCCCGAATGTACAATTAATGCAATGACGAAGATTTTATGACTTGATGATTTTAACATCTAAAAGGAGAATTATTAACTAAGTTATGGGAAAACTATAAATACAAGAATTCTCTAACGAGAGATTACTTATGTGAATGGCAAGTAGGGTTGCAATATCATTTACAATTTTATATTTGAATTCAACCGCCAATGCAGTTCGAATCATTTAATACTGGATACGTAAGCACCTTATTTCATTTAATTAAATGAAATTCTGTAGAAATATGCTCGTAAACGTAGCTATATAAATCATCCCAAATGTCCAACACGTTGTTTGGCATAATTTTCCTGGAGAGTATAGATGTTTGTAACTAACCTCCACTATAAAAAATTTTACCTACTGTGACAACGTAAAATTATTAGAAAAGCTCATTTTTTTGTCACTATACCTATATCTGTGATGAAAAATGATTGTCATTGGATGGACGCAAAAAAGCAGACACTAATTCTACTTTAGTAATAATCAAACGGTAACATCACTGATGTAATTTACTTGTGACAAGTTTTCATTTTGTCACTGATTCTTAGGCATTTGTGTCAATAATTTTCGTCACAGTAAGATTTAAAATTTATCACTGAATCCACACTATTTGTCACTAATTACATCCAAAAATCCAGTCAAACATCGACTTTCTGTGACAATATATGTTTTAGTGACAAGTCGTATTCTCGACATGAAATGATATCGTGTCAAAATGATTATGTCACAAATAATATTTGTGACATACTACACGTTTGTCACATTAAATATTTGTGACATTACTACTTGTCACAAAGATATTTGTGACATTCTATACAATTATCACGATATGTAACAGTGACAATATTTGTTAATACCGAAAGTATCTGTGAATGGGTAATGTTTGTTATAATAACTTTTAGTGACAGAATAAATTGTAACAAAAAATATCAGTGTCGAATTTTAAACAGACACAAATATTATCCATTAATAGTGACTATTTATTTTGTCATTATAGAATATTATGACTGTTATTTGTTACTTAGTGACAAGCGAAATTGTGACAAAAAAGACATCAGTGTCAACCTTTGGATTGACACAAACAATATTAATTTATAATTTAGTAATACAGTGACAATTATTTCATCACAGTTCCTTTCGTCAGTCATTACTCCATTATTAATGCTTTTGTGATAATTTCGTTACTTTGTATAATTTATCACAATTTCCTTTATTTCTGTCATTGTATTTGTCACTATCATTTTATTAGTGTCATGTTTATTTTGACACAAATTGATTTGAGAACTCAATTCAACATGAAATATAAATGTATCAATTAATATCAACCCCTGCACACCATTAGACAATAAGAAATGGAACTTTCATTTCACATTGCATATAAAAAACACAAGTTTCATACATGTAACACTTACAATATATGATCATTAATGCTAAATTCGACAAAAAACATAATTTTTCATTGAAGCATATCATTGCTTCCGTGCAAAATTATCCCATATTTTCATATTGTACATCCTACATAATACCTACTTGAAGAGTATGTTGCCAAATAAACTTTCCAAAATTACATACTACTGTATACAATACCTAAAAGGTATGTTCCATGTGTAACCACCAAGCCTTGCAATTTATATTTGTCCAAAATCAGCCTGCATACATTGAACACAGCATATTAACATTTATTTATGTGTATATATACATATATTATTCACCTAGTAATGCTTTCATGTTATGAGTAACCATAGTAATTTAGATTCTAAATTTTTCTTCAATAAACAAAGTAAGTAATTTACCATAATCAGAAAAGGTATAATTACTTTACCTTGGTTGGAAGTATCTCCATCTCCTGTGTCATTGCCACCTTCAATACCATCCACCATCCTTTCAAATGAGTCAAATTGTCTCTCATGTAACTCTAGTAAAATTTTGACTTTCCTTTCCATCTCAAAACGTCCCTGCATTTTGACAACTAACCAGTAAAATTCAAATGTTTTTACATTAGAACACGGTTAAACTATATAAGCTGTACCAAAAGAACTTTCTTTAATAAAGACCACGTATATCAAACAAATATATATATATAAAAAAAAAAGCTTATTGGAATGTGACCAACATTTGAAAAGGACAAAAAACAAAAGGTAATACTTTCACAATCAATCCAAATAAACAAAGTAATATCTCTACACTTCATCATACTTACTTTCCATTAAGACCCAGAGAGAGACCAGCAAGAACTACATAGGTACCAAATTCCATAAATGGAATGTACAGATCTGGTGCATTTATGTCATATATTTGGGGTTTATAGGAGAGCCTGCCTCCTACTAGCTTAGATATTCGTGTCCAGTGACCCTGGAAAAAGAAAGAATAGAAAAGAAGAATAAGTAAAGGCATAACTAGCATGACAAAAAAATAAGGCTGAGTAAGAGATACGAAAAGAACACTGGACAAGATTAGTGTTACCCTGTGAAGGAATGGAAATAGAACAACCTTCAGCTTGTTTCTCATGTATTGGTCATTCACTTGGAAATAGTATTGAGGATCAGATAAATACCTACTTGTCTGTTCATTTCAAACATTTAATTCACAAGATCATAAAAAATAATTAACCTATAGATTCAAAAATAATACCACTAAATTAAGAGTACATGTATAGCAAGCTAATTCAAACACTAAAGACAATTAGAAGGGTTCAACATATTTTAAACAAATTTTAGTTAAAAATATAAATAAAAAATTTTAGATACCATAAACACAAAAAAAAAAGAGAGAGAGAGAGAGAAGTTAAGGTGACTTAAATTTCCTCACTCTATTCTTCCTTCCTGGGGAATTGTTAGTGCTGTCAAACATACCAGTTTTAGCACTAAAAGTTCAATTTAAATTCCAAAACACCAAATATACATGAATAATCAACCAAATATACATGCATAATCAATCTTTTGTTCAATAAAAGTTTGAATGACAAGTGACTTTTTAAATTTTCAGCCAAAACTGTGTTTTACAAGGTCATCACCATTACAAAATTCATTAAAATGTGTATCACTTGTAGTATAATGTTTCAAACAAAGCAAATATAACAAAGGAGAAAAAACTACTAACATGCTTTTTGTGTATGTACCAGTAGTGCAGTAGAAAACCAAAATATAAATATATACATTGGAGAGAAAGTAAAAAGTCAGTGAAAACATGGGAGGATCAAAAGAAAAGGTGGGACCTCTTCCTCTTTTTGCTTAGCATTGTCTTTAGTCATTCCAAGCTGTTGCTTTACAATATGAATTTGCTTGAAGAATAGAGCTTTTCCTATTGGCAATGGGAGATCCAAATAATATATCTCCTGAGCAGTACGACCATCACTTCCCACCCAGAGTTCATACGTGATTGCATCAGCAAGGCAGGAGCTAATCATTGCTTTCATGGAAATCCATTCTGTGACTGAGTAAAATTTAATATCCAAATCAACAATGCCATCTTCTTTTAATATTTCAATCATCCCACCCTTCTCATTATTATAGGCCACATAATCACCATATGCAACATAAGGAATTTGATCTGGTATAGAAAACCACGAAGATTACCATGATGATTATGATTACAGATTAACTACATAAAATAATACAGCTCATAGTTTGTATACAAGCATATATATAATTAGATATTGAATATTTTAAGGAGCTAAACAAAGAGAAGGGCAACTAAAGAAACCATGTTGATCACTGAAAGTAGTCACGCAGAATCAGGTATAACCAGACCATAAAGAAGACAGAAAATGATGTTACCAATAACTAATGGAAAAATAAAAGAAAACAGAGTACCAAAAAGGTAAACCACGAAATCCAAGTAAAAGCACGATAACTAAATTACAACGCAAATATACAAACATAGAAATCTGAAAAAAATTTCCTAATACTTAAGAATCAGAACTTAAAATAAATGCATCATAAAAGCATTACATCATTGCACACCCAACTCAAATACATAGGACTGATTATAAGCTAATTCCAAAACTTACCCACGAAAATCAAAACTTGAAACAACATCACACCCAAATTAAAATTCCTAAAATCGAGAAGCTTGAATAAAAAACCCGAAGCCTAAAAGACAGAGCTGACAACTTAGAGGGTTCATGACCAAAAAAGGCGGTTTGCAACAGATTTCTAGGGTTGAAAACCTGAAAAAGAAACGTTGGACTAGTGAAGACTTACAGCCCCACGTATATGCGAACAGAGAAATTGATATAGAGAGAGAAAGCAAGTGCTGAGAGGGAAAGAGGGAGAGAGATGACCCCTTCCCGGTGGTGAAAGTCATAAAAACACTTAAATTTATTGATGAGAACTTCAAGATCCCCAAATTTCTAAACCCCAAATCTGACAAGGAGTCAAACAAATTATGAAATATATGAAACACAAATTGAAAATCCTATATAAGCTATAAAACAATATTGGAAAACACTAAATTTCAGATCACAAAAATAAAGCAAAGCCTAAGCCAGAATAAAATGAAAACAAAGAACTCAAAAATGATGACGGAGGAAGCTACTGAAGTTGAAACTCGAACCAGACAGAATCGTCCTTGAAAATGGGTGCTCCTAAATCAGAGTGTACCCAATTTGGATCTCACTCTGCAACCTGTAGGCATTGTAGGGGTAGATATTGATCAAGAAGGAGGAATTGGTCTCGTGCAAAGAACTAGAGCAAAGGTTTGATTAGAAGCAAGCTCCAACCCTGAATAAAACACTTGGGAAAATTTTGGGTAAAATAGGATAAGGGGGACCTGGGTTAGTTTTGGGATTCCAATTGAAGTAAACGACGCGTGTATTGGATTTTTTTATTTTTATTTTTTTGATAATAAAAATTTAAAATTATAATTTGTGTCAAATTATATTTGTCACAAATAATACAGTACATGGATGACCAAAAATATTAATCATTTTAGTGATAATCTAAAACTTTTTGTCACAAATTCTCTTAACTTTAAACGGCAAAATTTCCCTCCAAAAAATAATACTTTCTGTGATAAAATATTATGACACTAATCAATTTGACACTATTTTATCTACCGACTAACAATCAGTGTCGAACACAAATTTTTGTCATTAAATGTATATTTTTTGTGACGAATCGAGCTTTGACACAAAGAAAATTGTCACAGTAGTTAAAATTTTTTGTAGTGCTCAGTATTCATTCGATGGGAGGCTGACTGGGTATCTGAAGCTCTTATAAGAAGATAAAGCTTCTTCACATTTGGTTGAATCCTCAATATTTTCTCCACCAACACTGGCATTAAATGCATGCAAAAACCGAACTTAATATTTATGATCATATATATTACATATAAATTGAATACAAATAGAAAAAACATGTGTGTATATATATTATATTATATTGATATTTGATGATCATACTCTTTCCCAGAAAGCCCGTAGCTCCAGTGATTAGAATGGTCTTATTCTCCAGAAATCTGACAATGCTTTCTGACTCCATGTGAGATCAATGGAAAGAGAATAAAAAGTACCAAGAAATGAATGCAGAGAGAGTAGTAAAATTAGTAGATAATGTTATTGTTTGAATTACCAACACAAATATGGATATAGCCATAGGGCTCACTCAATGTTTCGCTCTATATATAGTCTTTAGCAATTAATTTTAGGGGAAAAAAAAAAGAGTATTTAGCAATTACGTCTTGTGGGATCTGGGGAGTTCCAATTCTGTAACTAACTTCTTGAAGAAAACATATATTAAATGGCCATCAGTATTTTGGTTCCCCTAAAAATATAATATTTAGCCACGAGTATTTGGTGAAAAAAATAAAATATTTGGCCATGAGTATTTCACGCCTAAATTATTAGTCACTTGAATATTATTATACTTCTACTCATTTGTTTGCTTCTTTGATTAGCATTCTGAGTATTGGAATATGATGGGTGAATTAAAAACATGTATTTAATAATAAATCTCTTTAAAAAGAAAAATTGTTAAAACCTTTCCTCTTTACATTATTCCTTTTGGTATTCATAATTAATGCTTGAGTTATCATTTTTTTAATTAAATTTTAAATACCAAATTATGAGAGTATTTTATTTGTTAAAAATAAGTGAAATATAATAATTAATTACCATATGCATTATTATATAAAAAATATATAATGAGGTTATACTTTTATCGCCAAGTGCTCCCTTTTCTCCCCCATAGACTTACTGTCCATTCTGGAGAGGCTCAGCAGGAAAAGCGATGGGAATCTAGAGACGGCATTCATCAGGTCGTTGGCCCTTGGAGCAAACGGCATTCATCAGGAAAAGCCTTGACTTTGTTGTACGATTTCATCGGAAAAATATTTGGCCATACTTTCCAAATAAACAAAAGAGATTAATTTGATCATTATGATTTGCTCTTCTAAATAAAAATATTTTATTTGTAAAATGAGTGTGTGTCCATTGAAGTAAAACCAGTGGTCGTTGCAACACGTTCGAACATTTTCCATTCACTAAAATGGGTTGCTGGAGAATATTTGTGACTACTTTTGATTTCGATTGAATCCTATAGAGTTTAGGTTGTTTTGGATTTGTTTATACTTTGGATTTATTTGTAAGTAATTTCAATTTTGGATTTCTTAATTCTTTTAAGATTTAATTTTATTTCATTTTTAGTTTTGATTTATCTGTGCATTTTGCTTGATTACTCGATTAATTATTAATTTTCAATTTCTATCAGTTAAAGCTTTTTTCATTATTTTTTTTTCTTTTGCCAATTTGATAAACTATTTTTTTGACAGCTTAAATTTTTGGGTTTGTGTTTGTATTCAATTATTTTTGCTCATTTCAGCTCGTGAAATTCTTTCACTCATTTATTTGTTTCTCTGATTAGCATTCTGAGTATTGGAATATGATGGGTGAGTCTACTGTTTATTTCCTCACGTTCTTGGATTTTTATTTATGCTAATTTGTGTTAGTCTTTTGTTGTGATTTGTTGCAGATGATCGTTGTGAATCTCTAATCTGTTGGAGATCACTTTGGTCCTCGATTTGTTTTTTGTCAGTTTGGTCCTAAACTTTAGTTACTTGTACACAATTAGCTCTTTTACTATTTTCTATCTAATTTTTGACATTTTTAAGGCGTGCAATGCAGGTGATACAACGTAGGAAATTATAAAACCACAAGACCCGTGCGTTTTGCATCGACAGTACTGCACGTCGGGAAACTATTAAAATTAGACCGAAAATAGTTTAAGAGCCAACAGCGCACCAATGACTAAAATTTAAAAGCCAAAGTGCCAACAAAAAATTAAAAAAACAAAAGTAATCGGAAAAATCTGAAAAAATAAAAATAAAATATTTTTATTTAGCAAAGCAAATCATCATGATCAAATTGATCTGTTTTGTTTAGTTGGGAAGTAAAAGAATACACATGGCCAAATATCTTCTATGCAGGAACAACAGCTCATGGCCAAATATATAATTCAAGGACTGAAATGCTGGATCTGGTGAGTTAAATTGCAAACTTGATGCAAATGCTTGTGAGTACCCTCGAATATACAAATTATATATGTGCCACCGGAAAATATATGCTCCTCTATGATTTTAAAATTGTAATTAATACCCTCGCATTTCAATTTTGCATTAGATTGAAAATTTGGCAACAATCGTTTAAACTTTTATTCAATTAATTGAATTGTTTTTTTTTTTTTTTGTACAAGTCATATGTGCTATTCAAAGGAATGTAAGTGCATATATATATATATATATATATATATATATATATATATATATATATATTATACGTCTCATTTTGATTATTAGCATAATTAATTGATTTTACCATTGTCATTGACATGATTATGAATGTAATTTAGGCTACAGTAAACACTGATCAAAGAGGGTGACAAGGAAATATTGGGAGTGTTTAATTGGGGCGTCAAGGCTGAAAATGTGAGAATGGAGCAAATCATTTAAAAACCATGTAGTTCTATATGTTACGAATGTCGATTATTAAAAAGCTTCTGTTTACTTATGAATTACTATTTTTATTAATTAGTTCAAACTTCAAAGTTTGATTGTTAGACTTTTTTTAATTACATGTTTATATTGTTTTCTTCTATTTCCTATGTATGTGCTTCCGAGTTTGTGCACGTAATTGATCAAAAATAAAAAGGGGGGAAAAGAGCCTTTATTATGAAAGTGTGATTTGATTAGTGAGAGTGATTTTCAAATGAATGGAAATGCTTTTAAGAGATTAAAGGTCCTTTATGTGGTGTTTAACAAAAAAAGAAAAAAAAGAAAAAGCATTTTAAAGTAATTGTTTTTAGAGAATCACTTATTAGGCGATTTAGAAAAACATTTGGTTGGTGCGTCCTGTAGAAAGTGCTTTTATACGACAAAATTCTTACTCAGAGTCACTACCAAACAAAATTCTACCATGTAAAAACTTTACAAAAACACGAGAAATTTGGGCAACTTTAGTGAAGTCGTCAAATTTTGTCACCAAAAGTAACTATTTCTATCAAATACATGTGTGGTCGTTAAATTTTATTATAGATATACCTTTTCCTGATCAAAAAAATTTGGCCACTGGGAAATTGTGTCTAAGTGGCGCCAAATTAAAAATGGCGAATATTTTAATTGAACTACAATCAAGTATCTTATTGGTTGTTAAAATCAGAAAAATGATAAAATAAATTAGGGATCAAATACTATTGGTCAAATTTGGATTTTTTTTCATTTATTCGAGAAAAAAATACGCACATGGGCAAATATTTTTATTTAGCAGCGCAAGTAATCATTGTCAAATTAATTTTTTTTTTTAATTTAAATACACATGGCCAAATTTTTTTGGTAGTATAGCAAAAGCTCATGGCCAAATATATAATTTAGGGAATGAAATACTCGTGGATAATTATTTAATATTTTCTTCAAGGAGTGGCTGAATTGGTTCCCCAGCTTTTCCAATTTCTAACTCTATTTTATTTAAAGAACTGAGTTTGTTGAATGAATATGTGTGTTTCGGTTGAAACAACAATATCATCTACAAGATCTAACTACTAGTACAGTACTGTTTTTTCTGCTCTTTTTTTTTTTTTTTTGGTGAAACTACTTTTATACCACTGTATCAGGCATTTGTTAGTTTCTTTTCTGTTAGGTTTTTACTTTTAATATTTTATTGTAATATTTAGTTAGTCCAAAAAGTTATTAGATTGAACAATCCCTATAATTGATTTATAGGACTCTGTAAAAGACCTGCATGTCTATTTGGTATTAATGTCTATAGCTTGTTGTAAACTGTGTATTTATTGTGAGGATTGAGTAGACACTACAAGAAAAATGCCTTTTTGCAACATTTAAATAGCAACATTCATTAAATGACTGTTGCTAAAAGTAATTTATCGCAACAATAATCAAATGTATTTGCCATTGATTAAATCAATTTAGATTTTGCAAAGACATTTGTGTTGCTAATGTATTATACTACAACAATAATATGTCTGTTGCCAAAAATTTTATATATTTTATATTATTGGCAACAAACTTCACTGGTAAAATTAATATTCCATTTTGCAACATGCTCGGTTTGTGGTGAAAATATAAAATTGTATGTTGCCAATTAGAATCCCACTGTAGTGAAGAAAAGTGATTGAAATTTTTCCCACCATCTGGAGCCCTAAAAGCAAGGGAACAAAATCAATCTAAAATAGAACCTAAAAGCCCAATGGGAACCCTAATAACTAGTCAAAACAATAATCCAAATCCTATGTCTCCTTGTGGTTTTATCGTTTTCTCCAAATGATGGAGCTGGTTCTCTGCTATAATTGCTAAAGGGATCCAACTCAAATTCTCTCCTACAAGTTACCTATGGACGAAGCCAATCTCCGTTCAATCCAAAACCATTCCAAAACCCCCAACTTTTAAAACCCGTCATATCAATTCAGGAACCAATCTCGGACTCCCAATTTGGGACTTGCTGTATCCCAAATACCAAGCTTTGCCTCTCGAATCCTCTTTCTCCATGGCCACGAAGCCACTTCCAAATTCCAAAAACTTAAGGCCGAGACTTCCACCAATTAAGGGCCATGACGGCCTCTCTCATGGTTGCGGTTCCATTCAATCGAGCACATGGCTATGTTTCCCATCAACACGGTTAAGACCCATATGCAAGCTCTCGGCTCTTGCCGATTAAGTCGGTGTTGAAGCCCAACATCCATATTGAAGTCCGGGCCCAAGGGGAATTAGTGCAATGGGTCTAGGCGTGGGACCTGCCCATGCCATGTATTTTTGGGGTATGAGATTTGTAAAAATTTCTACGGTGGGAATTATGCTGCCCACAGTCTTCGCCATTGTCACTAGCGACACCATGTTTGCACCTATGGACATGGTGAAGCGAGATTGCATTGGCTAATAGTCCTTGCTTTTTGGGATTGTGTGAAGAGGGTCTTAAGGGAAGAGGGCTTGGAGCTTTCGCATTGTATAGAACCACGATGCTAATGAATGCCATTTACTACTGTGCATTTTACCATGAGGCTGCTAAGAGGGTTGATGAAGATTTCTCGGAGAGTGCCAACAACGAGTGTTTGGTTGTTCATGCTACTGCAGGGGCTCTTGCTGGGGCTTTGGCTGCTTTAAGTAACTACACGATGTGGTCAAAACTCAATTGTAGTGCCAGGTACTGTCTTTTGTCTGTTACATTCCTACTTGCATGCTCGTTGTTGTTATATTGTGATTCAAAGAGACTTTGTTAGGCCTGGTGCATGGAGATTAATGTGTTGTGCTTATCTTTAAAGAGTTTGAACATCATGTTAAAACCATCAACTATAAGCAATTAACCTGTACTTGTGGGACTGAGTTTCTACGTTCTGTTTTTTATATTATAGAATAATTTGGGAACTCTCAACTTTAGAAACAGCTTATAAATTAGACTACTTATAATCACAAATAGGCAATAGGCACTTATTGCAATTAGTTACAAAAATTAAACAGGCTCTAATATCCATGTATTTCTTGAGCCCAAAAATTGGACTGAAATTGAGAAACAAAGAGCACTTGTTGAAATTAAAATTGAGAACCAAAGAGCACTTGTTGAAATCAGTTACGGTGAGTCACCAAACTAAGCTCTCTGTAATAGATAGGTACAAGCTCAGGACTAATGGAAGCAAAGATTGATCTCCTTTTATAATGGGGTAGTATTTCTTTCAGATTTTTTCAGCTAGAGTCTTTTTACCTATGAGAGACGAGATCATTGGGTTTCTTTGTATGAAAAGTTGCTTTAGAATGACAAACTTCTTTATTAGTATTTGATGAGGTATTATTCCATGAAAATAATCATATGCTATTTTTGATCTTTTATTTTTTCTTACCTGTTCTTTCCTCGTTTTTTGTTTCTTTTTTTTTTTTTCTTTCTATGAAGGAGCTTAAAATGGATGAATATATTAATGCCCATCAAAATTACACCATGAAACTGAGAGAAAAAGAAAAGATGTTTCTATACCATTTAAATGAAATATTCTAGATTTAAGGATATTGGCTCTATTAACTGTGTACTTCTTGTGCCCAAATATCCATACACTTGTGCCCAAAAATTGGCTCCAGTAATTGTCTCCAACCACAAACTTTGTTCTCCTTACAGAACATGTTGTCTGATTTTTTATTTTTTTTATTAAAAAAACAGATTTCACTTAAAGTAGCGATGAGATCTCTTCAAGTTTTCTCTCTGTAATTGATGCAGTACTGCTCATGGTTACTTCATTTTCTCTTGCTCACAGTTTATTTAAACTGTGATTATGGATGAAGATATCAATGCTATTTACTGTCTAGATGCATGCATTGATTTATGCATATTCCTTCTTGTAATATTCTTATTCTAGGTCTTGATGATTTTTATGATGAATTTCCATAGGCTATACAGGGTGTTTGCGGAAGTGACAGATTTAAAAGTGGATCAATCAGAGATGTATTTCAAGTAATAGTGAAAAAGGATGGTTACAGAGGGCTAATGCGGGAATGGATACCAGAGTTGCATAGGCGATTTGTCAGTGCCTTGCACCAACTTGGAGGTTCACAAGGTTAGACATTGGTGTTAAAATCTAATTAACAATATATTGCTGAGTCTGAGGTTATTCTTACCACTTGAATTGGAGTTTGGTTCAATTATTTCCTTGACTTTTTTCAAATCCATAGCGGAATTGTGGTTGTTTGAATATGATTGAAGATGCAAAATATGGTAGTATTGACAATTATACTACCATATTTGCATTGTGCTTTTCAGAATGGTTTGATGCTAAAATTGTCTTTATGAAATTTCTTTATAAGTGAAAGGATTAATGCTTTTTCTAGTGAACCAATAATGTAAGCTTCGTGACTTGTGCTGTATGATACTCTTTTTTCATTTTTTTTTGTCCTATATGATACAATTTTATTGTTCTTATACAGATGTGATTTTGTACGTTTATGATACAGGTCATGTAAATCTATCCCAAATCACATAGCCCAAAGTCGTACATACACAATTCTAGCTCACCCTTCTACAAATTATGGATGAACCAGAAAATAGGACATCTACTCCAATTACAAATGAGCAAACATCCAGTCAACAAATGAAGTTGCTCCCAAAAACAAGAGGCAAACTAAATTGAAATAGGTTTATGGTATGTGTGTTTTGTTAGGTTTTAGTTCAAACTTTGTATAAAGTCTATATTGGATACTTGATAATATTTTGTATGATGACTTATAATTTTTAGTTTATAATATATTTTAAGTTGATTAACTTTGGCCATATATTTGAATTATGGTTGGAATGAGTTATATATATATATATATATATTATATAACTCATTGTATGCAATATGAATTTAAATTAATTAGAAAGTAAAATATAAAAAACAATAATATATAAAATATATTTAATAAAAAACAAGCAACGTGTTGATGACTGTTGCCAAAAACAAAGCACGAATGTTGCCAAACATCAAAGGCAACGTGCAAAAGTTGTTGCTGAAACTTAACAACAACAAACACTTGAACGTTGCTAAAAATTTATACATTCTGTTTTAATGCAACATCGTAACGCACGTTGTTAAAACTCTAATGTCTGTTGCTAAAACTAGAACAACAACATGCATTTTAGATTTAACAAAACTGCCATATTTTTGAATACAACATACAAACGTTGCTAAAGCTCTATTACAACAAACATCGTCTGTTGCGAAAGGCCATTTTTCTTGTAGTGAGAGTTTAGGTTATGTGAAAAATTTACTCTAAAGATCAAGATTGACATGGGAGGAGATACTCTTGGAAGTATGGATTTGGGCAACAATCAAGAGAACAATCATACTTGGTTTTATTGTGTTACAGTAGAGGGAGAGGAAAAACTGAACGATTTTGGTAAATATTATATTCCGTCCTACCAATACATGTATTAAAAATCCTCTCTCCTATTTTGGCATGCAAGAATAACTGTTTTGCCTTCAAATAAAAAATAAAAAATATTTAAAAATACAATAAATGATACCTATAATTTATTGTATTTTTAAATATTTTTTATTTTTATTTAAAGGCAAAACAGTCATATTTGTATGTCAAGTAGAAGACATAAAAATTTTTAACTGATGGCCGTTAAATTCAAAGGGTGGGATAATATTTTAAAAATCACATAGGTAATTCAAAATAAACTTAAATTTTAAGGATGTTGTATGAAATAAACCTTGTAATAACTATGAAAACAAACAAGAGTTAGAATGCAGATTAAGCACATGCATGAGTGGATAAAGTTAGAGGTTAATTTAATGTGTGATTTCTTCTTTGCTTTCTTGATGGTTTGATATTTTTTTCCTTTACTGTTTCAGCTTTTCTTTTTTCCTACAGATGTATAGTTAATTAAGGGATTTAGTCAATGAAACCAAGTACTAAGGTAATGTTTGGTAACGTATTCATTTTTTATTTTTGGTTTTTGATTTTTGCTTTTTATTAGAAAAAACAATAACTCCTTTGGTAATTATTTTTATTTTGATATTTAGAAGAAGAAAAAAAAACTCATTTAGTAACCTTTTTTATATTTTTTACTTTGTATTAACCTTTTTTATATTTTTTACTTTGTATTTCTTTTAAAATCATAAGTTAGTAGAAATCGTTGCTAAAACTTTAAACTTTTAAGGACAAGCACTAAAAGTCCGTCTTGAAATGAAAACAGAATTTCAATGCTTTTCTTTTTATCCAAAATTTGCTTCCATCCACGGCCTCTACCTTTACTTCGGCCATATTGATTGCCTTGGCTTTCACTTTTTTCTTTGAGTTGAGTGTTAAGGAGTTGTTCAATGATCCCTTATTTCTTCTTGTGTTTCTCTTCAAAGGCTTGCAGTGATCCTTGGAGTTGCTCGATCATCATCTTTTCTAAATCCTTAGTCTCCTTAATTGTTATAACAATATGCTCAAATTTAGGATCCAAAGATCGAAGTATCTTTTCAATAATCCTTACATCATTAAGTTTTTCACTATTTCTTTTTAAGTTATTAGAAACGGATAAAACTCGAGAAAAATAATCAGAAATAGACTCAGATGCTTTCATGTGTAAGGATTAGAATTTACCTCTTAATGTTTGGAGACGAACTTTCTTTGTTCGGATCCTTTATAAGAGGTTTGCAGCTTTTTCCACGTTTCTTTGATAGAGGTTGCACTTAAAATCTTCTCAAATCCGTCATCATTCAAGGCTTGATAAATAAGGTAGAGAGCCTTCTTGTCTCTCTTTCTCGAATCCTTTTGTATGTTGGTTAAAGTGGTTTCATCATCAGGTTCACTTAAACCTTTCTCCTCAATTTTCCAAACATCATATGCCCCCAATAGAGCCTTCATCTTGATACTCCAATTATCATTGTTGTTGTTGTTGAGTGTTGGCACTTGGAAGGACACCATACCATTTACCGTAACTTCTACTTAATATAACAATATACAAAACAATATTTTTCCAAATATTGATATAAATATGAATTGAAAATAGGCTCAATTGACAAAATACCCTTCAAGAAATATTCTAAAACTATTCCATCGTCAGTCAAACTACGGTCAATAGGAAGTCAACGCCGGTCAATAAAGGTCAATGCCGGTCAAAGGTTCTTCGATCGGACTAATATTTGCAGCGTCGTGTTCCTTTCGTTGAGACCTTCAATTTGATATGCTATATCAATATTTTTAGCACAAATCTCTAGTTCTGATATCACTTTGAAAAAAATGAAATACAATATTTGTAAAAAAAACTCTCAAACAACTCAATTCAACTCACTCAACTTGATGCTTACAACTCTAATGGGAAGGGGTATTTATACATGAACTAAATCAACCACAACCATATAATGTGCTTGAATTAAAATAATATAAATAACTATAAACCACATAATTCTTTATTTAACCTCACCTACTTCACCAATCACATCTAATGTAGAAACTTCTCCTTAATGGGTTAGATTTCTTTAATTTTGGGCTTAAATTAAGTTTAATTCTTTTCTTTTTTTTCAACAACCATCCCATATTGATTTTTGTTATTCATATACTATGAACAGGTCATAAATAGCAAATGAGAATTATACATAATGACATACGTACCAAAACCAATGCATGGAACAAATAAAAACCTGTTGAAGCTGTGATACTCATACGCTAACAAATGTGATTCGAGACCTGTGTGCTACCACAGTGTCCTTAAGCCAAATTCACTTCACACAGTGCATGTAATTATGCAGCGTCTGTCTCCCAGGATACAACTAATCTCTAAGAGTTGTGGATTGACCATCTTCCAAACTCTTCCCAACGAACTGATAAGATTGCCTTGACTCTATCACCAAGTCAAACTTGTGAATACACAGACCTTGAACTCCCTTATCACTCTCTGTCAAAACTTTCAATCGTGTAAGTCATGTAACTCCATGAAGAGCAATAGAACTCTATCTATATTTTCCATTCAAATCCATTAAAAAATACAAAGCATTAAAATACATTTATTTTGTAAAACGTTAATTCATTAAAACCACAATTCATTCACATTAATTTAAAACCGTTACAAAACCGTTTAAAATCCAACAATTTTAACATTGAATTATCCTGGATATTAGAGGCCGAATATGATCTACCATTTACATGAATATGAAGATCAAGGAACTTATGTAATTGAAAAGTTCAACTTAGAGGATCAAACTGTAGATGTGGATCGAATTGAGGATGATGATCAATTATTTGTAAAATCCTTCCAGATTGTGCCGGCGATCAATACTACTCTGTGAAATTATTGAAGACTATAGCTTACGTAGGTTAAAATTGAAAGTTATTTATAATTTGAAACTTTGTATAATTTAAGAGGCATTAGTGTACAAAACTTTAAAATGTAAAATGATTAGCTATTGGTGTAAAATTGTTTAGCTACTCTTTTACCAGTTATTAGTTATCAAAGAAGAACTGCTCAGAACAAATTAATTAGTAACCCAACTATTTTTTATTTTCTGTTTTTGTTTTTGATTTTTTTTAAAAAAATAAAAAATAAAAATGCGTTTGTTTTTCATTTTTTTTTTTTGTAAAAATATCTTTCGGTCGTGGTCGAGGTTGGAATAACAATAATTTCAATAATAACTACGAGAAAGGAGATAGCTCATTAAGAGGTCGAGGAAGAGGCAACTCGAACTTAAGGTATGACAAATATCAAATTCAATGTTATAATTGTCAAAAATATAGACATTATGTTGTGGAATGTAGAACTCCCAACAACAAGGTGTATGAGAAGATCAACCACGTGAAAGAGAAAAATATTGAGAAAGAGATTCTTCTTCTAGCACGAAAAAAGAATGATGGTGGCCAAGTAAACTCCTAGTATCTCGACACCGGTGTAAGCAATCACATGTATGGAAGAAAAGATATGTTCGTGGAGCTAGATGAATCAGTTACCGGCAATGTCTCATTTGGGGATGATTCTAAAATATTGGTAAAAGGAAAAGATAACATCTTCTTTTGTTCAAAAGATGAAAGTCATCAGTTCATTTCAAATGTTTGCTATGTGTCTGATATGAAAAGTAGCATACTAAGCTTAGGGCAATTATTAGAGAAAGGTTATGATATTCATATGAAGGATCATAATCTTTCAAGAAAAGATGACAAAAATAATTTCATTGCTAAAATGCTGATTACATAGAATAGAATGTTCATGATCAACATTCAAAATAATATTGCAAAATGTTTGAAAACTTACTATAAAGATGCATCGTGGTTGTGGCATCTTTGGTTTGGGCATCTCAATTTTAGAAGCTTTGTACTATTGTTTAAAAAGGAAATGGTGAGAGAGTTGACTCATATCAATCATCCTGATCAGCTTTGTGAAGGGTGTCTACTTGAAAAGCAATTTAGAAAAAGTTTTCCAAAACAATCAAAATTAAGAGCCAAGAAACCACTTGAGCTCATCCATACCGATGTGTGCAGTCCAATCAAGCCAAATTCTTTCAGTAACAGTAATTATTCCATTCTTTTCATAGATGACTTTTCAAGAAAAATATGGGTGTATTTCTTCAAACATAAATTGGAAGCTTTAGAAGTATTCAAAAAATTCAAAGCTGTTGTTGAAAAGGAAAGCGAACTTGAGATCAAAGCAATGAGATCTAATCGAGGAGGAGAGTTCACTTCCAATGAATTCCAAGAATTGTATGCAGCAAATGGAATTCGACGTCCTCTAACTGTTCCAAGATCCCCCCAACAGAATTGTGTTGCTGAAAGGAAAAATAGAACCATTCTTGACCTGGCTCGAAGCATGCTCAAGTGTAAGAAATTGCCTAAGGAGTTTTGGGCTGAAGCTGTAGCAACTGTGATTTACCTTTTAAATCAATCTCCAACAAAAAGTATGTGGGGAAAGACACTGCAAGAAACATGGAGTGGAAGAAAGCCTGACATCTCTCGTCTAAAAGTTTTTGAAAGCATTGCTCATGTTCATGTGTCTGACGAAAGAAAAACCAAGCTAGATGATAAAAGCAAAGGCTTTATCTTCAATGGTTATGATTCAAGTTCAAAAGGCTACAAGTTATACAATCCCAATGACAAAAAGATCATGAATAGTCAAGATGTGATCTTCGATGAAGAAGGAGAATGAAATTTTGATTCTCATGTAAGTGACTACAATTTCTTTCCTCAGTTCAAAGAAGATAATCAAATACTAATGGAGCAAGCAAGAAAGGTTCAACAAGAACCTACTACTCCACCAGATTCAACAATTGTTGATGATAAAGATTCACCACCATCTTTTTTAAAAGAAAGACATGAAGAATACACAAGAAGTCTCCAAAATCTTTACAAGGTGACTGAAAGTTTAGAAAATCTCACACTTTTCTATTTCTTTGTTGATTGTGAACTAGTAAGTTTTGAAGAAATCAAGGCTATCAAAAAGAATTGGAAAATCACGTCACTTCCCAAAGGGCACAAGGCAATTGGTGTCAAATGGGTGTACAAGATAAAGAAAAACACCAAAGGAGAAATAGACATACACAAGGCAAGGCTTATTGCAAAGGACTATACTCAAAAAGTTGGAATTGATTATGATGAGGTATTTGCTCTTGTTGCTCGCTTAGAGACTATTAGACTAATTATTTCCTTGGCAGCTCAAAATAAGTGGAAGATCCATCAAATGGATGTAAAACCTACTTTTCTAAATAGAATCCTTGAAGAAGAGGTGTATATTCAACAACTATCTAGTAATGAAGATGTTGGTTAAGAAGGCAAAGTTCTAAAGTTGAAGAAGGCTCTTTACAGGTTGAAGCAAACACCAAGGGCATGGAACAACCGAATTGACAAGTATTTCCAAGAAAATAATATCATCAAGTGTCCTTATGAACATGCTCTCTACGTCAAAGTCAAAGATGGCGGCATTTTAATTGTGTGCTTGTATGTAGATGATTTGATCTTCACTGGCAATAATCCAAGTCTATTTAAAGAATTCAAGAAAGTGATGACCCAAGAGTTTCAAATGACATACTACCTTAGAATTGAAGTCAAACAAAAAGAAGAAGGTATCTTTATTTCCCAAGAAAGCCATGGAAAAGAGATACTTAAAAGATTCAATATGGACGATTGCAGTCTAATCAGCATTATGATGGAATGTGGAATAAATTTCTCAAAATATGAAAATGGTGAAAGTTGATCCAACATTTTTCAAGAGTTTGGTTGAAAGTCTCTGCTATTTAACTTGTTCAAGACCTGACATTCTCTATGTAGTTGGATTGGTTAATTGATATATGAAGAATCCAACAACCACTCATTTCAAAGCTGCAAAGAGAATCCTTCGTTATTTGAAAGGTACATTCAACTTTGGCTTGCTTTATTCATTTTCTAATTATTACAAGCTTGTTGGATACAACGATAATGACTGGAGTGGAGATATAGATGATCATAAAAGCACTACTAGATTTGTACTATTTATGGGTGGCACTGTTTTCATTTGGATGTCAAAGAAGCAGCCAATTGTCACACTATCCACATGTTAAGCTGAATATGTAGCTGCTACCTCATGCGTATGTCATGCAATTTGGATCAGAAATTTGTTAACGAAGCTGGGCTTACCCCAAGAAAAGCCAATGAAGATTTTTGTTGACAACAAAACTGCAATAGCTTTGGTAAAGAATCCAGTGTTCCACGATCAAAGCAAGCACATTGATACTTGTTACCACTACATAAGGGAGTGCATCATAAGAAAGGATATACAAGTGGAGTACGTAAAGTCTCAAGATTAAATCGCTGATATTTTCACTAAGCCACTCAAGTTTGAAGGCTTAGTAAAATTCAAAAATTTACTTGGTATTATAAAACAAGTTTAAAGGGGAGTGTTGAAAAAAATAAATAAATAAACTTGTTTTAAGCCCAAAATTAAGAAATCCAATCCATTAAGGAGAAACTTATAAATTAGGTGTGTTTGGTGAAGTTAGTGTCATTAATGAAGTAGGTAAGGTTAAATAAAAAATTATGTGGTTTATAATTATTTTTATTATTTTAATTAAAGCATATTATGTGGTTGTGGTTGATTTAGTTTATGTATAAATACTCCTCCCCATTAGAGTTGTAAGCATAAGCTAAGTGAGTTGAATTGAGTTGAAGAGAGTTATTTGAGAGTTTCTTATAAATATTGTGTTTCATTTTCTTTAAAGTGTTTTTATTTCCAACAATGGTTTCGTTCTAAAAACAAGGAATGACCACCCAAATTGCTTCGGATACCCCATTTGAGTGCTCTACAAGCATGTATATCTTATATCTTTCAGAGTTGCTACATTCTTTATGTTCAAGGACCATTAGAAGATCACGATTGGTGGTTTCTACAATATATGATGACCTTGCATATCACCTATTGCCCACTAAGTTTGATGTAATTCCCACATCATTTACACGCGGTGCCAAATACTTGTCTGCTACTTTTGGAGAATAAATTCCACCAAGTAGCAAGTATGCAATCTTTATAGAATGTATATGATCTATCTAAAATGGAAAGTGGTAAATCTACGCAGGTCCAAAATTCATCACCAAATTTTAAATACTCTAATTTGTAAATCGAAGAAGTAAATACAAGAACCTCAAATGATCCCAAGCTAGGATCCCTTGACAATATAATGTTCTTAACAAACTTTTGGATCTCATGAAATCTAATGCCATTGAATGGAGGAAGATGAAAGACGACGCCAGAATTAGGGTTTATGACTTCTAATTCAGAAAGCAACAAGAAAGTTAACCAACAATGGGAAGAACCAAGACAAATCTTGTGTTTTCGAGGGAGATTGGACTTCAAATATTTGTAGGTTTTGGCAATAGTCATGTAATTATATAAACTGAACTTTGATTTGCAATGTTCAGTGCCAAAATTGACTAAGAGTAGAGAAGGAAGTTGATGGTTGCTTGTTGGTATGCGTTTTTGTTTTGGACTCAAAGCCATCAAGTTCCACGATTTGCAAACGGCACTGAATCGCATGTAATCAATAGTAGAGATTAACTTTTCTAAGATCATATATAATAGATCATTAGGAAGGTTTTCCCAGTTTGATGATGAAAAAGACAATTTGAACACAGAGGGTAGTCTCTTCGCCATCGCTAAAACTTGGTGTGAGTGTTTATTGTGAAGGCGCGAGAAAAAATACGGCAATTACTACTATATTTATGACATAGTAGAAGAGAAGTCCTTGAACTATTATGCAAATTAGGAAACAACCTAATTAAGTTACTTTTCTATTTCTATTAGGAAAAAAAAAAGAAAAAAGAAGTAGGCATAGAGTTTTAATTTCGAACAAATTATTGGTCGATTGTTATCTATAAAAAGAGTCAATTTACGATTTAATTTTTTTCCTATAAAAAATGGTCAAATTTTTTTTCCAAGAGTATTATAGAAAAAACAATAACCAATCAACTTTCAAAATGAGTATATTCACCAGAAAAACCCAATTTCATTGATTTCATACTGAAGAATCCTTCTCTTTCGGTATTGTAAGATACTTTAGGGATTAGGATTATATATAAACAATCCTATATATGTAACTCCATCTGAAGTTATTAGATTATTCGGGTTGTACTACATTAGTTGTAGGCATATTACCGAACCACTTAAATTATGTGTATTAATCTTACTGTTTTTTTTTTCTGATTTACTATTCACGTTTTGCACAACATTTTAACAATTATCATAAGAAAAATACCCAATTTTATAATTATTGAAGCAACCAATAGAGTATCATTGTTGTTGAAAATATTCTATTTTTCTCTCTATTAAAGCTTGATAATTATATTAAACTTACCTTCTAATAGTTTAAAGTTATGGGATCAGTGATAATTTAACATAGTATTAGATCTTCTAAATCCTAGATATTTATGTTCAAATCTCATTATTGTCATATTATGATCTAATTTTCAACTAATAGGTATTCCAAAAGAAGCCAAAAATTAATAGTGTGCTTACCGTCACATTATCACCCAATTAAAAGTATTAACGCATAAGAACCAATATGCATTCCAAAAGAAGCCAAAAATTAGTAGCGTGCTTATTACCAAAACAATGGTATTAGCAAAAACATTTTGAAGTCCCCAACTCCCAATTCCCAACAGGATTACCACATTTTCCCAACTCTTTTGCAATTGATGTTCTCCCATATCAACATAAGCTTGAGTGAGCAACTTCCCCCGAACTTTTTTTTCTTTTAAAAAATAAAAATCTCTTCTTTTATATTTCTCTTATTTACTTTCATTACTAGCCCATAAAAACGGTTTCTCCGTTCTTTCTCTGAATTTTCTTTGATTTGGTTGTTGTTTGATATTGTTTGCATTTTACAATGCTTCTAATTAAGTTGGCTTGAGAATGGGTCATTTAAGAGTATCTTTGGCTTTTTCTATTGTTAAAAAAAATAATATTACATTAGATAAATAGACAAAGCTTTTTTTTATTCAAAAAAGAATAACCTCTCCAATGGTTATATGCAAGAGGTCTGTTAAGCTGATGTGGGAATAAAAAAATAGAGACTGTAAAGAAATCTGTCTATCTCTAGAAGCTCTATTAAATAGTCTGAATCGGCATTTTGATTTTTTTATTAATTTTTATTTTAAAAAATAATTTTAAAAATTAAATTACACATCATCAGCTAATATCATTTTGAACATAACCATTAGAGAATTAATATTTAAATATACTGTCTATTAAATAGAAATTTACCACATAACCAATAAGGTTTTCCACATTCTATGCCACATATACTTCAATGGACAGAATCATTAGAGATGTTTTAAATATGTATTAAGATTAGATAACAACAATTTACACAAAAAAAAAAAAAATGAAAAGAAAAAGAAAAGTATGGCCACAAAAATAAATTGTCACAAAAAGCATTTTTTATTACTTAAGTTAAAAATCACTAATCATTTCAAACCACAAACATCTAAGATTTGAGGCTAGGAGCTTGAGAAGGAATAGCCACAGTCCAGCCATGTATAATATTTGTGATTACTCCTTTGACAAATTTGACCATTGTCACTGAAGATTCCATTAAGTTTGTGTAAAGCTACCTTCAATTTGACACAAATAAGTTGCCATATAGTTTTTATGCTACTGAGTTGTGACTATACCTTCGGAGAAAGGGTTCCACAGCAAAAATTTAATTATGTGAGAATAAATTATTTATTTCCACAAAATTTTATTTTGTGGCTACAATTTTTTCCTTTTTGTTTTTTTTTTGTTAACAGTGTTAGTGTTTATGCCGAATTTTACTGTCTGGCTTCGCTGAAAACCTGCAAAATCCAAAGACGAATGTGAACCTTTTTGGGGGCACCGGTGTGGTACCGACCAAAGAATCTCCGACGCTCAAGTCAGTTAGTCGGCTTTGGACTTTTTAGAGTATGTTGTGGGTTAGGTCATGCGTACCTCGTTTTTTACCATAAAGGGGTATATATATATGCTTGGCTTTACCTTGTCTATTAAGTTGAGGGTTTGAAACCCTAGCCGTTCTGATTTAAGGCAAGTCTTGAATTGGCTCTCCCCATTTTAGTAAGTCAAATATGGGAAAGTATCCAGCATTGATTGCGGAGCAAACTTTCCTTCTGGAACCCTCCTTAGCTCTTACCACATTCGAGCCCAGGGAAATTGTTCCGAGCCATCACTTTGAGGTCGTCGCTCAGCTCTCCTTTCGTACAAACCAAGCCTTTTCCGACCCAAGCAATGACAGCCCCTCAAGAAATCTCGTATTCTTCCGAACTAAACCTCCAAGTGGATCCTCAGCTCAGTTAGCTCGGCTCTTCCAAGCCAACCCATTGGGTCTGGAAGCTCTTCCTCTTTCCAATTTAGACAACCCTACTCATCCTTTCACCTTGAGCCTTTACGGCCCGATTGGAATTTACCTATCTGATACCGGTCCAAGCCAAAGTGATTCACGAGTACGGTTAACACTATGGCTCGGTTACTGAATCATTCTTGAGTACCTTCCGCCACATGGGGAAAATCAAATACTCCTCTGACATTCAGCCGCCACCTCAACCACCACGCCATTATGACAAACATGTGGAACGACGTGCCGAAACCGAAAAGACACATAAAATCTTGACCGTTCATTCAAACTTCTAATTTTAATCTCGACCATCCACACACAAAGCTAATCAACTACGAATCCCTTCAATTGCTAACCCTTCGGCTTCGATTCACCATTCTTCTCATTTCAAAAATTCCCGCTGCAACTTTCAGTCTACTTCTTTTCCAAACTTCGTCTGCCACACCAAACTTTCCGATCACCATCCCCGAATTCAAGGGCATCCTTAAGCATGATTCAACACCGTGAGCACATCCCAGTTGCCCCTTCAATTCCTGTGAGTCAGCTACCGTCAAAAACCTTAAGTTCAGGTTTCCAACGCGGTCGTGTTCTTCATTTCCGGTGACACTCCGTCCCCAACTCGTTCCCAAGTCAGATCCAAATCTTCATATCTCTAAAAATTTCTTAAATTTTTGTTTCCCCCCAACGATGGAATCGTTTGGATCTGATGTAATTATTGAGGAATAATTGATTAGGAAAAATTCAAACCGATGGGCCAATTCCTCAACTAGGACCCCTCCCCTTAGACAAACAGCCGAACCAGATGTAGAAACCACTACCAGAGTCCCCAGTGTTAGGGTAGACGGTCCGAATGGCAATAGATCAGGACTGATAATCATGCGGCCTGTGCTAATCAAAACCGAAATACCCTCCACCTTCAAACAAAGTGACATGTCGTATCTCAAGGAG
The DNA here is from genome assembly GCA_007844105.2 of Rhamnella rubrinervis. Taxonomy (NCBI): domain Eukaryota; kingdom Viridiplantae; phylum Streptophyta; class Magnoliopsida; order Rosales; family Rhamnaceae; genus Rhamnella; species Rhamnella rubrinervis. Next base: position 3,274,584 of record CM017583.2, on the reverse strand, counting down.
AGATTTAACATGCCGAGCCAAGTTGAGCTGTTCGCTCTAGGGCCCCTAGAAAGAGCTGACTCTCCCCGCGAAGGATGGATCTACCTGTACAAGATCGCCTTCAAGATAAGGCTCAGACTCCCTTTCCACTACATCATTAACATGGTACTGAACTTCAACAGCATTGCGCCGGGGCAACTTATGCCGAACAGCTGGCGATATTTGCTGGGACTTATCGTCCAATCAGAAAAGCATGGCCTACAAATTGACATGGCCACGTTTTTGTATTTTTTCTATATGAAATCGAGCGAAGAGGGAAGGTACACCCTCATGCTCTAAGCAAATCAGTTGTTTGAAGGCGCCCCACGATGCGTGGAAAGCATTACTTATCATCAGGGAGGTCTATTCGACTGGTTATACATCTGAATTTGGAATCCGCTTTGTCTGGACGAAAAGAGGTACAAAATTCAACTTACTAAAATTTTCCTATGACTATGCAGGACCAAACTAACTTTAAGCTTGTGTAGCATCGAATCTCAGTGAAAGGCTTTGGATCACCGCCGAGCAGAAGAATGTGATCCGAGCGCTTTTGAAGACTAAGACTAAGAGCTTCTTTCTATACTTTCTGAAGATTCCTTCCGCTCGGCACGGTATTGACCAGCTTTGGAAGAGGCTGCCTCGGGACAGCAGGCTGAGCAAAGCTTTCAGAAAGAAGATCTTTCTACCCAACAAACCGAATAGATTCCCGAAGGTATCCCTCTTCCTATACTTGAGGTTCCATATTTACATGTTCTTGAAGGTTGCATTAGGCTTTTGTACGGCGTGCCAACTGACCACCTGTGGGCTTCCTACCCTACAATAAACATGGGCAAGCTCAAAATGAAGATATCCAAGGCCAAGCTGGAGGCCATCAAAAGGAAGAAGAAGGACAAACAATCAGCATTGAAGGGTGGCGCATCTTCCCAGGCGGACAAGGGCGAGGAGCGCCCAAACACAATGGTTAGTGTCCAGCAGAGTTCCTTGCCGATCGTTATCCCTTGCGGGGACTCTTCTCCTTCCAAGAGACAGAGATGCTCCAGCCCTAACTCAAGATAAGGGGAAAGAAAAGCAAACCCTAACGATGTTTGAGCTGGAAGACAGTTCTACCATTCGATCAGACTCAGCGTTGGTTGACTCAATCGTGGACTCTTTCATGACCCGCCACGACCGTAGCATCGTAAGGGAGATGACATTCTATGAAATCAGCTTCGAAGCCGAACAAAGTGCCCTCAAGGTAACAAAACCCATCTGCAGCGTTTTCCCGAGCCTTTCTTTTACTTGGTACTAACTCAAAGTCTGCATTACAGCTTGCTCAAGACGCTCGATACCTACGCGATGCCATCATCAAGGTAGATAAAACGTACAAAAAGAAGGTCGAGGCGTACAATAGCCTCGTGGTGGCGAACAAGACTCTTGAGGAAGACAGTCTCGCACTCAAGCAAAGTGCTACAGAAGCCACGAAACGAGCCGAGCAGCTCGAGAAAAAATGGTCTGAGGCCAACCTGAAGTTGATTGAGAAGGAAAAGGAACTGGAGGCCCTTAAGCTCGACTACGCTAAAGTCGTTGGAGAAAGGGACGCCCTCACCACTGAAAGGGATGAGCTTGCAACCAAGGTGGCCCGATGGCCCCGAGCCAAAAGATATATATATAAGAAGGCTACCATCGACGCTATCCTCAAGAATACCAACGACATAATCAGGGCGTTCAAGGCAGGGCAAACCGATGACTAGGCTACACCAGAACCAAGTGACGAGTAGGAAGGCGGCCAGGAGGACATGGAGACCACCTCGAGCGAAGATGAACCAAGTGATGGGGAAGCCCCTACAAAAAACCAGCCCGAAGCCCCCAAACTTGACTCTACCACGAATGCTGAGCCAAACTAGATGACTTCCAACAACTCCTTTGAAGAGGTTATAAGGCTGCCGTCAAATGAGGAAGCTGGTCCGAGCCAAACCTCCAATGCTGATGACGCTGGTGCTAGGAATGAAGACTGAATCAGTCATTTTTTTGCTTATGTGCTTTTTTTTTTTTTTACAGTTCATCCGTCTTTTATACAACTTTGAACTTTTAGTCTTTTTTCCTTTATTGACTAACTATTAATTTTCGAGCCGAGCTTTCGATTTAGTTTTAGTTGACCAAGCCTTGTGCTAAGAACTTAACTAACCTAACCAACCTATTCACTTGTCCTCCAAGTTGGTCCAACGCCGCTTGGGATCTACTCCACTCGGACTCCGAGCGGCCTTAAGCCGAGGTGGACAAATAGCCTTTCGGACGGTTGTCCGTACCATATCACTCGGCTGATGATATTGTGATTCCAAATCCAAAGTCAAATTGACCAGGTAGCACTGCCTAAATTGATTTTGACTTAACTCCATAATTTAATCACATTACGGGTACGAAATTCCATACGGTAATTACTGGCGAAGACTAAATCATTCTACCCTTTAACTTGTACTCATCAGTAATGGCACAAAACATGGAATGCTCGATTCATACAATTTAAAAAATGAAATTAACTTTTATTCAAATGAATTGAGGAAGTATCAAAATAAGAGTGCGTTACACATTGTCCATCCTAACAACTTTAATAGTAATAACGGCGCAGATGAGTCAAACTCCAACTCCGAGGCACGTCTATTCCACTCAAAGATTGCAGGCGATAAACCCCTGGTCTGGGTACCTCCATGACACGGTAAGGACCTTCCCAAGTAGGGTCGAGTTTTCCAACGTTCAGCCCTTGTGTATTGAAAAAAACTTTGCGCAACACGTAGTCGCCTACCTTAAATTTTCGAGGCCTAACCCTGGTATTATAATACTTGGCAATTCGTTGATGGTATACTACCATTTGTATTAAGGCTTGTTCCCTTAATTCCTCTGAGCTATCCAGCGACCGTCGCCTTAATTCCTCATTTCTTTCTGGAACGGCAACTTCCGCTTGAATCACGGCCTCCGTTCCATAGACTAATGAGAAAGGGGTCTCCCCAGTCGCGCTGTGTGGGGTAGTTCGGCTTGCCCATAATACTTCCAGTAGCTCGTCGGGCCATTTTCCTTTAGCACCCTCTAATCGTTTCTTAAGATTGTTCAGAATGGTTTTGTTCATAGATTCTACCTGTCCATTAGCCTGTGGATGCCTTGGTGAGGAGAACCTTATGATAATCTTCCATTCCTTAAAAAATCCTTGAGTTGCCGAGCTAATGAACTGTGATCCGTTGTCAGCAACCAGGATCCAAGGCAAGCCGTACCGACATACAATGTTTCTCTAGGTGAATCATACGACGTCTTTTTCTTTAATCTGTGGATACGCCTCGGTGTCTACCCACTTGCTGAAGTAGTCCGTAGCCACGAGAATGAACCGCTTTTGCGCAGCAGCCATGGGTAATGGTCCTACAATATCTAGGCCCCATTGCATAAACGACCAAGAGCTTGACAAAGTGGTCACAGTGCCATAAGTATTCCGCAACGTCCTTCCGCATAGTTAGCCAATAGAACCCTTGCGACATGGCTTTGTGCGCCAGGGACCTTCCTCCCGAGTGGTTCCGGCAATGTCCCTCATGGATTTCAGCTAGTACATGCATTGACTCTTTGTTGTTTAAACATCTCAGGAGCGGTCCACTGTACGACCGCCTATATAGCTTTTCCTTAATCATGAAGTACCGAGCGGAGATAAGTCTTAACTTTCGCGCTTCTGCCTTATCCTGGGGAAGTACTCCAGAGGTCAAGTAGTTTACAATGGGATCCATCCATCCTGGCTCATCTTCTTCGTCTATATTCATTAGCTCCTCACTTTCTTTTTCTAGGGACGAATCAATGCTCGGTTCAGCCAAGAATTCCAACGGTATCTTTCGGCATCTCTCATCCACGGTTGCCGAACCCAATGTGGCTAAAGCGTTTGCCTGCATGTTTTCGCTCTTTGGCAACTGACTTAATCCAAAATAATCAAAGTCGGCACTCAACTTTCTGACCAACTCCAAATATGCTATCATTCTTTCGTCCTTTGTTATGTAGTTCCCATTCACTTGATTCACTATCAATTGGTAATCATTATACGCTAACAATCGGGAAGCCCCCACAGTCTGAGCCAAGTTAATCCTTGCGATTAGCACCTCATATTCGGCTTCGTTATTTGACGCGGAAAAACCGAAATGGATCGCCTGTTCCAACATTAGGCCGCTAGGACTATGAAGAGCTGCTCGGAGCGGATAAGAGGTTACCACAATAATCCTGTGGCATTGAGAGTATGGCCTTAATTTCTTAGACGAGACGAGCAAAGATAAGGCTAACTTATCAATAAATGTGTAACGAGCTACTATTCTCCCATTTAGTCTCTACACTTCCTTGATGTTTTTTGGAGAGGTCATGTTGAGCAATGCCTTTATTTGACCTGGGTTGGCCTTGATTCCTCTTTAGGTCACAAGATAGCCAAGAAATTGCCCTGAACCAACTCCGAACGTGCACTTAGTAGGGTTTAGCTTCATCTGATGCGTATGCAATACCTCAAAGGCTTGCTTGAAATACTTTATATGGTCTTCCGCTCAAACGGACTTCACTAACATATCATCAATGTACACTTCCATTGTGGAGCCAAGATGAGACGCAAACATCTTGTTCACGAACCTTTGATAAGTAGCCCCCGCGCTCTTCAAACCGAACGACATTACTTTGTAGCAGAAGATGACTCTCTATTACAAAGGTTGTCTTCTCCTGGTCGTCTTCTCCTGGTCGTCTGGATGCATCAATATCTGATTATATCCTGAATAGGCATCCATGAAGCTCAGCAGCTCATGACCAGCAGTAGCATCCACCATCTTATCGATCTTAGGCAAAGGGAAACTATCTTTTGGGCAGGCCTTGTTGAGATCTGTGAAATCAATTCAAACCCTGGGTTTCCCATTCTTCTTCCGGACAACTACCACGTTGGCGAGCCAATCCGGGTATCGTACTTTCTTAACAAATCCATTTCTCAACAACTTGCCAACTTCTTCGTTTATAACTTGGTTCCGCTCAAGAGCGAACTTCCTTCGCTTTTGTCGAATCGACTTGTATGAAGGGTCCACATTCAGCTTGTGGGATATTATTCTAGGATCTATTCCAACCATGTCATCCGTAGACCATGCAAACGTGCTATGGTGGTCCTTCAAGAATTGAATCAGTTGGAGCCGGACCTCTGGATCCAACAGCGTCCCAATCTTACTAGTTCGTTAAGGGTGGTCTGGATCTAGTGGCACCTCCTCTAGATCCTCAAAATATCCATTTTTTCTATGTGAACCACCCATTGCTTCTATAATTGTTATTTGGCTTTTCCATCCATTGTTTTGACGTAGTAAAGCCGAGCTGCAGATTGGTCTCCGAGCAATTCTTCTACTGTTTCCCCTAATAGGAATTTAATCTTCTAGTGGTAGGTGGACGGTACGGCTTTCATAGAATGTAGCCATGGCTGTCCCAAAATTACATTATAGGTGGACGGTGCGTCTACTATAATCATTTCTGTCATTCGGGTCACACCCTTAGCAAAAACGGGCAAGGTCAGTTTTCCTCTCGCCACGCTTTCGTTGTCATCGTATCCTATCAACGTAGCCGTGGTAGGCTGGACCTCTGTTAGCTGTATTCCCATCTGATCCACAGTGCGGAGAAAGATAATGTTTGCCGATCTTCCAGTGTCGATCAAAATCCTCTTCACTGTACAGTTTCCAATATCCAATGTTACCACCAGTGCATCTTCATGAGGAAATAATGTGCACTGGTGTCCTCTGCTATAAATACGATGTATGGGCCCTTCGTTGGCACCGTCGAGACTTGAGCAATAGGAACCCGCGCGTACGCTCTTCTGTTTTCTCTTTGCTCTCCTCCACACGTTGTTCCCCCATGAATCGAATGAATAATCTTCCTGTTCTCCACATTATTCATCTGGCGCGAAGTGTTACTCTTCCTTGGGGATTCCTCCCAACCTTTTATCGGGCCCCACGCCTTAACAATTCTTTGATTTCTCGTTTGAATGCTCGGCATTCTTCTGTGGCATGTCCTCGCTCACGGTGGAAAACACACCATTTTGAGTTATCCTTCTTTTTAGGGTCCAAGTTCAGAGACTGTGGCCACCTGACTTCATGAATCCGCTTCATGTGTGCAATTAATCGAGCCAGGGATACGTTTAACCCAAACTTTCTTAAGCGATCTCTCATTTGATCCCCTTGTTCATCCCCTCTGCGGGGTTCGTCCTGTCTCCTTCTCTGCAAGTATTCCTGATTAAACCTTCTCCTATCCGAGCGACTATCCCTTGGTTCTTTGGAATATTCTGTAAAGCCAATATTCCGAGCTTTGACTACTGGCTCGGCTCGGTAATCCTCTCTTCTGGTTGGTGCGATTCGTCCTTCCTTAACAGCACGTTGCATGTCCAAGGTTGTTTCTTCTTCCAGAACGACAAAAGTCTGAGCTTTTTGCAAGGTATGTAGTAGATTCCTAGGTTTCTTCCAGACCATGTAGTCTTAAATCTTGGTGCCGGGTAACAATCTGTGCTTGAAGGCGTTACATGCGACCACGTCTGGGCAATCCATGATCTTCACTTTCATGTCATTGAATTGTTGGATGTAATTCCTAAGCAACTCTCCCTTTTGTTGTTGCACCCTGAATAAATCATCCGGATCCTTTCTATACTGCCTGCTGGATGCGAACTGAGCTAGAAACAGCTAAGCCAAAGTATGAAATGAGTCCACACTGTAAGGTGGCAAGCGGCTGAACCAAAGCAAAGTTGGACCTTTCAAACTTGACTTGAACACCTTGCACATCACAGCGTCACGCTTTGGCTGAGGTATGTAAGTTGGGATCATAGCTTGCTTGGAATGAATTATGTAATCATGTGGATCGGCTATGCCATCATATAAGGTGAACTTTAGAGGAGAGAATCTAGTTGGGGTATCGACCCTTGTAATTTCATCCACAAATGGTGTTTCATATACTCCTCCGAACCAATTACTGGTTCGGCTATCCTGTCTGGCCAAGTCTTCTCTCTTAGTCCGAGCCTCTTGAAGGGTGTAGTAGTGCTTCGTCTTCCGAGGATAGTATGTCCTTGCCGTTCACACATTCGCAGGGGTATATTCGTATGTGGAGTCCAAATCCCCACTTGGTTCCTTTCCCCTTTGATTCTGCGTTGTCTTCCGAGAATGGTCTCCATCCTCGACGCGCGTCCTTTTGTCTGAACAGCTAAATCGCTCGGCGTCACTGCCATCTTCCCTGATTCAGGTCTTGCCTTGGCTAGGCAAGTCAGCTTTTGCAATCCTTCCGTTCAAATTGGCCTGCTCTTGTTTAGAGTTATTTTGGACTGTGTCAAAAGCTTCCAACAGTTGCCTATTGATCCTCTCTTGTACTTCGTTCCGTTGGTGCAGTGCTCGAGTGGATTGTATAAGTTCCTCCATTTGTGCTAAAAGTTGATCCACATAGCTCCACTGGCTGCTATGGACGTTCCCACCACGTTCCCTTAGGGGGGTGGAGTGCCATCCTCTAGTCTTGAGGGTGCCACGATCATCGAAGATAAGTGAGGATGCTCCTTTGACATGGTGTACCGTCGATGAGGTTTACCGGAAAAACGGCTATGATGATTTCAGTGCAAAAAGTCGATCATGGCCCTCCTTCTAGCGCCAAACTGTTTATGACGAATTTTACTCCGCCAAAAACCGTTAAATTTCTCGCCTGGCTTCGCTGAAAACCTGGAAAATTCAAAAACAAACGTGAAGCTTTTTGGGGGCACTGGTGTGGTACCAGCCAAAGAACCTCCGACGCTCAAGTCAGTTAGTCAACTTTGGACTTTTTAGAGTATGTTGTGGGTTAGGTCATGCGTACCTCGTTTTTTACCATAAAGGGGTGTATATATGCTTGGCTTTACCTTGTCCATCAAGTTGAGGGTTTGAAACCCTAGCCGTTCTTATTTAAGGTAAGTCTTGAATTGGCTCTCCCCATTTTGGTAAGTGAAATATGGGAAAGTATTCAGCATTGATTGCGGAGCAAACTTTCCTTTCGAAACCCTTCTTAGCTCTTACCACATTCGAGCCCAGGGAAATTGTTCCGAGCCATCACTTTGAGGCCGTCACTTAGCTCTCCTTTCGTACGAACTAAGCCTTTTCCGACCTAAGCAATGATAGCCCCTCAAGAAATCTCGTATTCTTCCGAACCAAACCTCCAAGTGGATCCTCAGCTCAATTAGCTCGGCTCTTCCAGGCCAACCCATTAGGTCTAGAAGCTCTTCCTCTTTCCAATTTAGACAACCCTACTCATTCTTTCACCTTGGGCCTTCACGGCCTAGCCCAGTGGGACTTTCGCCTATACAGTTAGTGTTTTATTAGCTTGCATAAAAGAATTTACTTGTTCTCGCCTAATTATTATACATGTTTTTGGTTTCTGTTTTTTGTTTTTTATTTTTTATTTTTCCTTTAAACTTTTATTTAGTTTTGTTTAATTTTCTTACTTAAAAAGAGAAACCAAAAAAAATGTGAAACTGTAAACCGTTCAAACTCCTCCTACATTTTGTATTTCGGTTTTTTTTTTCTTTTTTCCTTTACATTTATAGTTAATTAGGGGTTTAAGTTTTCACCCGAACTAAGCAATTTTTGGACAATTGATAAGTTGTCCCAAGTAAAGGAGTGGCAAACTAAGTAATTTGTAGACGTCAACAAAGGCCTCAGACACCTTTCTCGAGATAGACAAACCAAAATAAAATAAAATAAATAAAATAAAATGCCTATATAAAGGAAAAAAAATATTTGGAATTACAAATTTATTACAAATGATATGGCATTCTTTATGGTTGCTACATCACTAATTAATGTTTTAGTCTTAATTGAATTTATTACTTGTCGATTTTTCACTATAAAAAATTTGACCTGAAAATTTCTTTATATCAAAACTCAATTTGTCACATAAAATATATATTTAGTATAAAAAATTTGTGTCCGATGCCAATACTTGTTGAAGTAGATAAAATAGTTGCAAACTAATTTTTGTCACAATTCTTTATCATAAAAGGATAATTTTTATAGAGGAAAATTTGACTATTTAAATTTAAAGATAATTTGTGACAAAATTTACTAAATTATCACTTAAAAAGATTAACATCCCTTGTCAACTATATATTAAAATATCTGTGACGAATATAGTTGAACACAGTTATAATTTTTAATTTTTTATGAAGAAAAAATAATTTTTTATGAAGAAAAAATAATTTTTTATTAACATAGTTATTGAGTGTAACAGAGCTTCAAACCAGCAGCCAGCGCGCCCAAAAATTTAATTTTTTTAATAATAAAACTGCGTCGTTTAGGGATTTCTGCCCTAACTTTTTCCCCCTCTCCCCCTCTGATCTCTCATTCTCTTATCCTTCGTCTTCAACCTTTTTATCTGCGGCAACTTCAGTCCCTCAAACTCCTCCTCTGGTCCCAGCGTTGTTCTTCATTGGTGACTCCTCTATTGACTGTGGAACTAACAACTGTCTTTGCACGCTTGCACAAGCCGACCGCCTTCCCTATGGTCGAGACTTCGACATCCACCGTCCAACTAGAAGGTTCTGTGATGGAAGAATCCTCGTTGATTATCTTGGTAAACCTTGGAGTTTTCTTTATTTTTTATAAATATTCTTGTTTGGGTAGTCGGAAAAGTGAGGGAATAGAAATCAAAATTAGTCCTTTATTATTATTTTTTACATTTGAAGAAAATGAAATTTAATTTGTAAAAGAGTTGAAAGAAAATCAAGAACTTCACCAATTGGGTGATTTAGTCCCTCTCCCTCTCTCTCTCTGTTGTAGGACCAAAAAATACTTTCCACATATTATGTTTCCTGATTCGCGACACTGTTTCAAGCTCTTATTTTTTATTTGTATTTTCATTATGGGGTTATTCCGAATTAATTTTGCTTTTGGTTGTTGAAAATCAAAGTAGTGGAAACTCCTTCAAAATATGGAAATTGAGCTGGAGTGGTCGCACTTACTCCTTTAATTTGGGAGATCTCGGCTGTTGATTGTTAGGTGTTGAGCAAATGGTATGACATTTGATTGTGAGCTCATTTTTACAGATCCGTGAGAATTGGTAGTGTTTCGAGTCTCTTACCATATATTCCGAGGGAAATTTGTTGGAGCTAAATTTGAAGCTTTATAATAATTGGATTTTAGTTTATAATTGATTGAATGTTAAACCCAATTGAAAGCTTATTGGATAATTTAATTAACTAAAAGACCCCATTTATTAAATTAAAAGACCCAAAAGATTATCGTTAATTTTAGAAAGAGCATGAGATCCTTCTGAATGAGCATGAGACCCTTCAAAAAGATTAGATGTGCTTTATTTTCACATTCAAAACTCACTATTGTGGGCTTATGGATTTTGCCTATATATCTTGAAATTACCCCTTGGAATTATCTGGTGAATTTCTTCTTGGATGGGAGAAGTGAGAGAAGGAACAGTTTCTCTGGTTGTGCAATGTAAATGCTTTCTTTTCATATCTTTTATGTCTTTTGTGGTTCTTATTGAATTGTTAATGCTTGTCAGAAAGAGTTACAGGGAATCATAAGTCGTGGTGGCTATTTTTGTGGCTGTTCGTTATTCAATTTCTCAAGAGTAAGTCAACTGCGGCTTGAATTTTTGGAGTGTGAAAGCGGTATTCTTGATAATTTAGTTGGAAAATTTTATGAACAGGTACTGAGTGCGTATGAGTTTGAGTGGCATGTTGGTGTGAAGACTCGGCATCCTAACAATCACATATACTTGGAGAATGGTAGACCCATTTATAGTATCATACAAGAACTGAAGACTGCTCCACTCAGTATACTAGATGATAGTTTTAAAACCGCTTCATATGCTTTTGTGAAGAACGACTTGGTAAAAAAAACAAACTCATTTTAACTTCTTATAGAGCAATTTCTCTCAGCATATATGTTTTACTGCATTTATTGAATGTATAAGAAACCTAACAATGTGTCTAGACATATATATATATATATATATATATATATATTACTAGTAGTTGTACTGTTTTCTTTGCTTGGTGTGGATACATGTTGATGCCATTAATGCTATTATTGAAGGACAGAAGGTTAAAGTTGTTGCTGCTACATGCAAAATTATATGCTGGCCATTATTATGTGAATTATAGGCATTGTAAGAAGTAGTACAAGATATCCCTGCAGCGGGTTAACTCACCATTATTACCCACTTCCAACAAATCAGCAGGTAAATTGATCTTGTTGACATACATCATAATGAAGTTTTAAGCTGTAAGTATGTCTCTTGTATGCATGCCTACAGAAACCATCTATTATATGCTATTCAAAAGTCGCTGAGTAAGTGATCTATTTGAAATTTAAAACTTACTAAACACTTCCATTGTATATATGTGAACTATGTGAGTCTGCAGAATTTTTTGTGTTTATTGATGTGCTTATGATTTATTGTCTGCACTGCACGCCTTTGTATTGTATATGATACAGCATGCACATTTCCTTAGGTGAACTTACACATGTACAGCTAGATATCGACACCAACTCAGTAATTTAGAGCAGATATTGCCTTTAAATGTTTTGAATTCAACAAACAAGGCTAAGAGGTTGTTATGGTTTAGTACATTTCAGTGCTGAATGTGATGAGCTAAAGATGTTTTATAGTGAACTGCTTTTATTGTATTGTTTAAGTGTCTTTCTTCTTTGCCAATACTTCGTTTCTTGGATTTTTGCTTTGCATCCTTAGGATTTTTGAAATTGCTGTTGTGTAGTGAAATTAAGGAGAGGATCAAGAAAACAAAGGATGAAAAGAAGGCAAAAAAATCAGAAGTGATGGCAAAGACTTTGAAGACAAGGGAAGGCCAACATTTCTGAGGAAGCTGTGACAAAGGGTCCAAAGTTTGGTGGTGGTGGTGGAAAGCACTAAACAATTGGTTAGCTATCTACTCATTGCATCGTGGAGTTGTAGATAAGACCTTGGAGATATACATGTTCATTGTATTATTAACTTATGAATGAATATTATTTGTGTCAATACAAAATTCGACACTGATATTTTTTGTGATAATTTTACTTATCACTAACAAACAAATAACAATTACAATATTCTACAGTGACGAAATAAACAGGGTCACTATATTATATCATGAATGGAAATTATTTGCGTCCATCGAGCTCAACACTAATATTTTCTGTAACATTTTGTATTGTCACTAATAATTATTGTCATAAACGTTATTTATGTGAAATACTTTCAGTGTCAATAATTATTGTCACTGTTATATATTGTGGCAAGCATATAGAATGTCACAGATATATTCTGTGACAAGTACTAATATCACAAATAATATCAGCCACACAATCATTTTGATATTGTATCTTTCCGTGTCAAAAGTAGAAGTCGTCATTAAAATCTACATTGTCACAAAAAGGTAAAGTTTGACCGGATTTTAGGATGCAATTAGTGATAAATACTGTGGATTCAGTGACAAATTTTAAATGTTAATGTGACAAAAATTCTTGGCACAAAAGATCCAAGATTTAGTGACAGTAATAAAGTTATCATAGTATAGTGGGCATCAGTGACTTCCATTTTTTATCACGAAAGTAGAATTAGCGTATGCTTTTTTATATCAATGTAGTGACGATTGATTGTTATCACAGATTTAAATATAGTGACAAAAATTAGAATTCAATGACAAATTTGCATTGCCACAGTATGTGAGATTTGTTGTAGTGTTTTATTAGTTTGAAATGAATTTGGACCAAGCATTATACCAAAAAAAAAAAGGAAATTAATCACAACCTACTCATTGACAGCTTATAGCTTAGCCTTTGTTTATAGGTTTGTCAAATTCTTCGACTTGATTTGATATTGTTGTAATGTCTAAGATAATCAGTATACAATGACTAAAATGGACATTAATTGTTAATCAGAATTTGATATTATTTTACTAATAGATGGTAAATTACTAAATTTTCTTAATGGTAAGCAAAATTGGAGTCAAAATCATAATCTAAAACTAAAAGCTATCGTTTTATTAACTAAAAATCACTATGAGTAGGTAGAAATTTTGATAAAAAAAAATTATTATTCTTTTTTTTTTTTGTAAAGATAATAACTACATTAAGCACAAAAAACAACCCCAAGGGATTCCAGACAAGCCAAAAACTATTCTGCTAATATAGAAACCAAAACACAAGATGGGAAGCTCTTCAAAAAGAACTCATCCACCTCAAAACAAGAACTAGAAACTACAATTTTCTTAGCTACTACATCCGCTATCATACTACACCTTCTATTTTGCCAACACAAATTCCAATCAAAATAGGAAAACCTACTTCTAATATCCAACACCTTGTGAAAACCAAACCAGCAATGGGGCTCATAGGATTCCTCAGTCACTCTGACAACTTCCACTGCATCCACTTCCTAGATAATCTTTTACCAGCCCCTTTTTCAGCGAGCTCAGAAGCCCAATTCAAAGCATAATGTTCAGCTTCAAAAGGAGAATGGCAATTCAAAACAACATTAAACAAATAAATAAGCTTTCCATTAGCATTTCTAACCACCATCGCAGCAACCGACCCTGAAGAACTATGTGCAGCATCTACGTTAATTTTGATCCATCCCGCAGGAGGAGAGGCCCATTTCTTAGCTCCATTCAATCTACTACACTTGGAACTTTCCATCTCTTCTTCCTTGTTTGATGAGAGGAACTCAGCAACAAAACTTTCAAACCAACCTATAACTTTAACCAGTTCAACCTTACCTTCAAAAAAACTCTAACATCTAACTCTCCAAACAACATAGAACAACACCACCCAATAAGTCTAGTACTCTTCTTTATCAATTCGACCTCCATATCTATTGCTGAGAACTACCGCTCGAATTAGCTGACATTGCTTGAATGTATGAAAACTTGTCTCCAACTCCAGTCCACACATTAGACAAGCCACATCTCCTATACCCACCTTACTTGTAACTGCCTCTCTAGTAAAAAGAACCCCAGCTAGCATCCTCCAAAGGTGCATTTTTAATCTCTCATGAAGCTTAATACTCTAAAGATTACTCCAAATTGGATCAAAATTATTTCCCAATCCGTTTTTCATTATGCCTTTCTAGCAGCTTTTTGCAAAAAAATTTCCAATAGAGTTCTTTAACTACAGAAACTTGTCCTAATGATTACATTCAGTTCACTCTATCTTCAAAATAGCCGCTGCAGATTCATGGTCACATATGTTCTCTATCAACTCTTTATTCCATTTGCTTCCATCTCCGAACCTTAGCTTTGCAACACTGTCGATTCCAAAATCATCTGAAGGTGTTCTCAATCTAGAAATAAAATTATGAATCCATGGAATCCATGGATCCGTCCATTGATTGATAGTACCCTCCCTTATTTTATAACAAGCATTGATTTTGATAACCTACCTGGAATCTAAAATTCCACGCCAAACACCTAAATCATAATTTGATAAAAAATTATTTTTGTCAATTTTATTAAACAGCTAAATTGGCTAATCATTATACATTTTAGGATTTTTGGCATCAATGCCTCTTAAATTATACATAAAGTTATAAAATTATCTCCCTAAATTATAAAATTGACATTAATACCATCTGAATTTTAAAAACAATTGTAAATTGCCTCAGAAATCACAAACATAGTATGTTTGCTACTATATAAATGTATTTTTTTTTTAATGTTAGAGGCTGAGATAAGTAAGAATATGTGAAAGTAAATTTGTTTGAGTGATTCAGGTAAAAAAACTGTTTATAAACATTTAAAAAAATATTTTGTTTTGAATAGGGATAATTTGCAATTGTTTTTAAAATTTAAAGGTGTTGATGCCAATGTTATACTTAATAGGGGCAATTAAAAATTTTGTGCAGAAGCATTAATATCAAAAGTCCTATATTTTATTAACATCGGATTCTAGCTAAATCTCATTATCCCCTATCCCAAATAGGAGAAATCCGTAAAATAAATACAGAATATTGACATTAAATATTATCTAAATTGTTCCTAAAATTTTATTTTTGACATTTTGGTATCTAAACTTTTATTTTTGGCATTTTGATATATAAATTAGTATTTTAGTTGCATTGTTACTAACTTTTTATTTCTTTACCAATCTTTCATCAGAAAATTGCATATGCAAAATCCGTGACTAAAATTTTATCAAAAAAAAAAAATCTGTGACAAAAAATATAGGTAGTTTTGATTATTTTACTCATGGAAGAACCAAAGTATAATATTTATATAGTTTGAATAGCAACAGTGCAATATTCAGTTAAAATATATATAAAATATAAATATTAGTGCTATTAGAGCATAGAAACAAATAGTGTAGTTCATGCGGCTGCCAAGCTAACTTAAATATAAAATATTAAAGCTATTAGAGCATAAAAACAAATAGTACAGCTGATGCGCTACCAAACTAACTTTTTTCTTCTGGTGTCTGCTTTAGTTTTGATTCTAATTATAATATTAATTTTCCTCCTTTTTTTGTTGATTTACTGTCTAAAGACAGATCTGGATTATGTGAAACTTTGTGGCTTAACTTTTTTGTGAGGTGTCTTTATTCACCGAAAAAAATATGGTCAACAGTACAACATAAAATGTACGTATAAATATTGTAATGTGATTCATCTCACGAGTAAAATGATCAAAATTATTTTTGTTTTATATAGTTTATGTTAAAAAATAGATAAATATAGAAAATAAAAATATAACAAAATTACAACTAAAAAATTAATTTAAGAACCAAAATATTTAAAATAAAAAATTTATTTAAAATAAAAAATTAAGTATCAAAGTGCAAATAATAATAGAGTTAAACTTATTCCAGTCGTGCCAATAAACCAAAAAAAAAAAAAAACCCACTTTGCATCGATGAAAGTTCACCGGTGCGTTTCACAGCCTGTCAGGCTCGAACGCGTGGACCCCCCAACCCACCTCCTTGTGTAGTTGTATCTGAACGTTGGACGGTGCGTTTCACAGACTGTCAGATTCAAACGCGTGGACTCCCACTCTTGTTGACTCGGATTTTCTTCCCCAAAACCCCAAAGCACGCCCTCTTTCTATCTTCAATCTCGGAAATTACAGACCTCTCTCTAATGGAGTTTCCATACAGAACCTACCTCATACTCTTTCTCGTGCTTTCTCTCTCTACCCTCCCTGCTCTGTCCTACACCGTATTCTCTCCCGTAGACAACTACCTCGTCGACTGCGGCTCCGACGACGATTCTACGGTAGACAATCGGCGTTTCGTCGGCGAAGAGTCGTCCAACTCCGGTTCACTCGTGTCCCACTCAGATGGGTCCATTCCAGTGAGAAATAACAACTCTTTTGTGAACTCTTCCCCAATCTACGACACAGCTCGGGTTTTCACAAGACCTTCGAAGTACGAGTTCGAGATCAGAGACAAAGGGACTCACATGGTACGCCTCCATTTCCAGACCCTAAATTCGTCGAAATTCGATTTCTTTAATGCCCAATTTCACGTTTTGGTTAATGATCATGTAGTTTTGAGCAATTTTAGTGGTGGGAATATAGTAATCCCTAGGGTCAATGACTACCTGATATGGGTCAGCTCCGAAAAGCTTGTAATTACGTTTATACCTGCTAAACCTTCGAAATTTGCATTTGTGAATGCGATCGAAGTGATTTCTGCGCCTAAGGACCTTGTTCCCAATACTGCCCAGTTAGTGACTTCTGAGAAAATTGTGAATTTTGATGGGCTGGAAAAGCAAGCCCTTGAAGTAGTTTATAGGGTCAATGTGGCAGGTCCAAAAGTGACACAGTTCAATGACACTCTGTGGAGGACATGGGTTCCTGATAATGAGTATTTGGAATCGAGTTTTGGATCGAAAAGTTTGTATTTTGGTGGTAGAATTAAGTATCAGAAGGGAGGGGCAAGCCGTGAGGTTTGTCCTGATAATGTATACAACACTGCCAGAGTGATTCAGAGCACAAACGATTCGATCCCTAATGTCAATATCACTTGGACATTTCCAGTGGTTGGAGGTTATAAATACCTTGTTCGGATGCACTTTTGTGATATTGCTAGCATTTCAATTGGTTTGCTATACTTCAATGTGTATGTCAATGGGAATTTGGCATATAAAGATTTAGACATGTCTAGTGTTACAAACTACATGCTAGCTTCGCCGTTTTATGCAGATTTTGTTGTCGATGGAGACGATTTAAGTGTCTTGACTGTTAGCGTAGGGCCTTCGAACAAGAGTTTGGCTCATACCATCGTTGGTATTCTTAATGGAGTTGAGATCATGAAGATGAATAATTCGATGGGCAGTCTTGATGGTATGGTTTGTGCAGATTGGGTTTCCAGGAGTTGGCCTAGGGGAAATGTTGGTGTTTTGTTTCCTTTGGTTTTTGCTGTGTGTTTGCTGCTTGGTATATCTATGGTTGTGCAGAGAAAGTTGATTTGGAATGAGGGTTACTCTTTTGGATGGTCAAAATTACCAGTGGATGTTTCAGAAACTAGTGTCAAGCATTGAAATAGCCATGGATTTTCCATGTAAAAGTTTAACAGGAAATGGTGGTATAGGATATCCCCACGAGAAGGTGGAAAGAGGGAGGCTAAGGAAAAGCTTGGGAGTGTGTGTTTTAGGCTCTATAGTATATATATACAACGTATAACTGAAGAAAATTTTTAAGGCTATATTTGAAGTCTCTAAAGAAATATACGTGATTGGAGACTAACTTTGTTGTTATTTTTTCTAGGTTGTATCAGTAGTAAATAACAGTTTAATGCAGAGTTTATTGTTTGAGCGATATGAATTATTATTTTATGAATAAATTCTCTGTTGTTTTTGCATGAATAGACCCAAGGAGGATTTGATGAGAAGATATGTTAAATTGAACTTGGAAAAGTTTGCTGAATTTTTCCTGCTTAAAATGTCTTTTTAAATTGCTACTGAGAAACCTTAAATGGAACTCTAAATTTATCTAGTCAAAGAACCATTTGATCATGCTCAATGATTATAAAAAGAATTAAAGAACAGCAGCATGTTTGGTTAGTATTGTTGTTGGTTACTTTTTATTTATTTTAAAATGGACAATTCTAACTTGGTTGACTAAAGCCCAATACTAAAAAGAGTAAATGCATGACTTGGCCCAACGTGTGACTATAACATTATATATAAATTTATAGAGCGTCTATAGTGTGTGCCAAAAGTACATGTCAATATCGCATTATTATGTACTTTTGACACTCCAACAGAGTGCCATTAAATGCCAAAAAATAATAATACTATTTTTTTAAAATGGTGAAAATAAAATAGACCATTTATTTAGAGAAAAAGATAACTACCTAAAATTGATATTTTTATTTTTTTAACATTATCTATTAGAGTTCTATTGTTAAATTTTAACATTGATATTTTAACTTGTGTTAGAGCATCTCTGTTAGGGGTGGCAACAGGGCTGGGGTGGCCCTCCCCGTGCCCCGCCTCATTAGGGATTTTTTCACCCCGTCTCCGTCCCAAACCCTGATTATAGGAACGCGGGGCGGGGCGGGGATTCCCTGTGCCCCTTTGATTTCTTTTTATTTATTATAAAATTAAAATACAAAAAAAAAATTTACAATAAAACTAAGTAAATAAATATATATACAAGATTTTTATATTAAAAAATTCATCAAGATTTTTTCTTTTTTACTTTTGCCATATTATTTTTAAAAAAGCAATAAAAAAAGTAAAACATTAAATATTAAAACAGCATATATAAATTAAAATATATTATATAATATATATACGGGGCGGTTTTGGGGTGATGATATTGCTCTCCAGCCCCGTTCCGGGGTATATAATTTTTTCTCCAACCCTACTTCGCCAATCCGGTTAGACGGGGAATTCCTGTTCCGTTTGGGCTAGAACCCAATAGGCTGGGGCGAGACCAGGCTCAATTGCCAACCCTAATATCTGTTAGAATGCCCGATAAACCATTTATTTTTAACACTCTAATAAAAATGTCATTTTTTTTTAGTAAATTAGGCAATGCCATCTTGTGTCAAATCTGGCATAAAAAAATGGCACTGCCATCACTAGGGACTTGTGTCCAAAAAAAAAAATTCAGCCATACAAGAAATATACAAGAAAGTAACCTATTATTTTATACATATAAATAAAAGTCTATTAATATTTTAATATTATTTAAATAGATTTTAGGTTTATCATCTGATTCTTTTACAGTAAAAAAAACTATTATATTTAAATATCTTCTTAGTATTTTAATTTCCTACCGTAAAAATTAGATAATATTTTATATCTTCACAATTTTTTAATTTTCTAAACAATAAAGTCTATTAGTGTTCTAAGTGTACCTAAGTAAAACAAGGTGAGACTTATGTGGAAGAAATAGAATTATGGATAAAAAATAAATAATAGTGGGAGATGTTAATTAATATATATTGTGTAATTATCAAAATAAAAAAAGGTAATAAACACAAAAACGTTAAAAAAAAATGGTACTTGAATACATGAAGATATATCCATACATATATTAACAATATTTAAAACAGTTCATAAACTATAAGTTTTTTTTTTTTTTATGAAAATATTCTAAAACAATTAAATCTTATAATATATATATATATATATATATATATAACTTAAATCAAATTAAAGTCATAGATTAATAAATTTGATTAAAAAGTAAGATAAATAATAAAATAACATTAAAAGGTCTTTTAAAAATATTCAACTTGGCATTTTAAAATTTTAAGCATAACCTATTGGATTGTCATACTCTAATTTAATATTGATATTTTAATTTAGTATTGGAGTTAGATATATCAATGTTAAAATTTAAAAATGACAATATTATTATAGTATTTACTGCTAGAGAACAAACATCTCTAGCAAAAATGCTATAATAATATTACTATTTTTAAATTTTGGCATTGTTTATGTCATTACCAATAGTATATTAAAATATCAATCCTAAAGTACAGCATAGATATGCTACAAATATAACAATATCAAATTTAATATTTTTAAAAAACTCTTTTAACATTAATTTATTATTTAACTTAATTTTTTTAATCAAATTCAATACTCTATGACTAATTTAATTTAATTTATTAATTTTATATTATAAGATTTAATCATGTAAAATATTTTTATTTAAAAAAATAAAAAATTTGTAGGACATAAATTGTTTTGAATATTGCTAATATATACATATAGATATTTATTCATCTATCATATATTTTATAAAAAAAACTTTTCTTCACTGCCATTTTTATATATTTTGATAAATTCACAATATATATATATATATATATATATACATTAATTAAGAACATATTTAAATATTATATAATAGTTTTTTTATCTAGGAAATTAAAAATAAAATATTTAAATATTATCTAAGAGATTTTTTTACGTTAAAAATTAATAAGATATTTAAATATTATTTAATAGTTTTTTTCCTAGAAAATTCAAAAACATCTAATTAACTTTATTTGCATGTATAAATTACTATATTAATTTATTATTAATTATTTTTATAATTAATAAGCTTAAGTCCTTAACAATGACAGTGTCATTTTTTATATCAAATTTATAATATTTTTATTGACAATGTTATATTTTGTTAAGAAAATAGTATTCCTGAGCATAAAAAATAAATAGCAATATTAAATTTTAACGTTACTATTCATTTTTAATACCCTATTGTAGATACTCTTAATTTCAAAATTTAATGCCATTGTAATATTTTCTACTCGATATTAATAGTGATCAATATTTGCCATGTCATGCTTAATTATGTAGGCTTGTGAGGACAGTTGTCAACATGAGAAGAAAAAAAAGTAACACTTGTAGGCAAGCAATCTATTTACTTGCAATTTCATTAAAAAAAAAAATCTATTTGAATTCAAGTTGTAGATGGTATGATGATTGTGATCTCCACTATTTAAATAAGCACCTCCACAGTTTCCGTCCGACAAGTCCGCTCTGAAAAACTCATGGGGGGGCTGAGGGGCTGGATTGAATGGGCGGGAACTACTAACCAAGCCAAGCCTAGTTTTGGCTGATAGGCGCTGGTAGGTTGCTTCCAAGCCGTTCCTTATTATATAAAATAGCTGTGGCCATGGCCGAAGGAGCCTTTAAGCACTTGAAGAATGCTGAGGTTAAAGAAGGCTCTGAGCAGCTGGTAGGATAGAGGCTTGACTTGATATGATATTAGTAAGCGTCCCATATACAGTGAGGGAAGGTAAGAAGTGTTATCTTTCTTTACACTACAAACTGTCACGGGTTCAGCGGTTCCCATACAACCCCAAGATCCAAGCTATATAACATGTGTGTGTCTAAGAGCTATGGTGCTTTTCTGGTAAAATATTTTCTTGTTTTAAATGTGGAGGAGATTTTTTGTAATTGATTCTTAAAATTTCAAGTTACTCCTCGATCTGTACTCTGTATATTACTTCTTTTCCTTTCATTTTTTTTTGCCTTTTTTTTTTCTTTTTCAGATTATTCACCTTGAAAAGTCGCACTTTAGCCTCTGCACTATTTGATTTTTTTTTTTCAATTTAGCCTTATTTATTAGTTGAACTATGATATTTTTCCAAATTGACATTTTTAACTCTTATTTTCACTTATACATATAAATTTATCAAAACTTTTTTTTTTTCTAAATAATGGGTAAATTTTTTCCATTTGTCATTAGAGAGTGACAAATTTTTATTAAATCTGTCAAATCTACATTTATTCAAAGTTAAATGGAGAATTACATAATTTACCTCAGACATTCATATCAAATAGAATTAGTGGACATAAATTTATTCTAGGATTGAAAGCTACTCTTCCTGTTCTAGTTCTTGTACATATTCTATTTGATACTAAAGTAGTATATATATTTACATAGATGAAACTAAATTAGCAGTAGTAAATAATAGGCAAGAAATAAATCTATATTAATTCACTACCTGCTCTATTAATTTCTATTTCTTTTTTATTTTCTATTTCTAAATTTTTATAGCATATCTTACAACAATAGAAATTATCTTTTTTATATCCTAATTCAAATTTTCTTTTACACAAATTACATATTTTTCCAAAAAATGATCTACATTCTTCTAACATTTCTGTATCTATATTTCTTTCTAATATATTTATTTCTATTTCTGAATCTGTACTTTCTTCAGAATCAAATTCTGTATAACTATATATACTATCATCTTCAGATAATTCATCTATATTTAATATTTCTTCTAAATAATCTTCTATGTTAAATGTTTCAATTAAATTTATCTTTTTTCTTTCGAGACACTCATGTTTAATATGTCCTTCTTTTCCACATAAAAAGCATTTACAATGGTTTTTTTTTTTTAAATTCTTTTTCCTTTATTATAAGACTTATGAACTTTCTTTTTATTAGGATAATATTTATTAAATAGATGCGCTAAAATACTGGCCTTTCAGCATATATAAAATAATAGCATAAATACGTAAACACACTTAACTCCTGACTCACGTCTTAAAACCCTAAACTCAACACAGATACAGACAAAATGGACCAACAGAATAAAGTGTAAAAAGAGTTTATGCCACTAGTTTTAAACTTAAAAGAAGAAAAATAAAATTATTAACAAAGATAATTATAAAAGTTTAAACAAAAGAAAGCTCTGATACCAATTAAATAGATGCGCTAAAATACTGGCCTTTCAGCATATATAAAATAATAGCATAAAGACGTAAACACACTTAACTCCTGACTCACGTCCTAAAGCCCTAAACTCAACACAGATGCAGGCAAAATGGACTAACGGAATAGAGTGTAAAAAGAGTTTATGCCACTAGTTTTATGCTTACTTAGTAAGATTTTATGACCATGAACAGGTACAAATAGCTACAGCAGAAATAGATTTAAGAAATAAAGTAGCAGTAGTCGGATGTATCCCAAATATAGATATAGACATAGAAGAATTCGCTAAACACATAAAATTAAGTGTTCAGATAAAAGGATTTAAAATAAATGCAGAATATAAAAATATTAGAATAAAAAATTTTTTAGGAAAATTGTATAATAAATACCATAAAAAATTTAGGTTTGAAACAGAAAATATAGTAGAATGTTTCAAAAGTAAATATGTAGAAATGATAACTCCTACTAAATTAACTAGTAGTGAATTAAAAGGATTACAATGGAATTTATCAGATTTAAATAGCAATAAAATGATAAAAATACCAAAAAATAGTAAAATATATATAGATAGTAAAAACAAGCTTACCAGTCATTTAGTGATTACAATAAAATAGGAATGCCTGATAAAGACAATGAAGAAATAAGAGAAGATATAGAAATAAATATGGCATTAATAGAATAAAAAATAGATAAATAAAAAACACTAAAAATTAATAGAGATAAGATTATAGAAATAATATTTGAAGATCCAGAAAAGTATTTAGACATAGAAACTTTTAATGAATTCTGTAATAATATAAAAATAACATATGAAGATATAGATCTAATATTAATAGAAAAATTAAATTTTGAAGAAATAAAATAGATAGAAATATGTTATGAAGAATATGAAGTCTTAGTAAATAAAGAAGATAAACCAAGTACTAGTGGAACAACCCAAGATACTAATAAAGAACCTAGTAAAATACCAGAAATAATAAGTGAAAAAATAGATAGATGCGCTAAAATACTGGCCTTTCAGCATATATAAAATAATAGCATAAAGACGTAAACACACTTAACTCCTGACTTACGTTCTAAAGCCCTAAACTCAACACAGATGTAGGCAAAATGGACCAATGGAATAAAGTGTAAAAAGAGTTTATGCCACTAGTTTTATGCTTGGTATGAATCTTCAAATATTATTTCCATAATCTTATCTCTATTAATTTCTAATGTTTTTTGTTTATCTATTTTTGATTCTATTAATGCAATATTTATTTCTATATCTTCTCTTATTTCTTCATTGTCTTCATCAGACATTCCTATTTTATTGTAATCACTGTGAAGAAGCTACATAATGGAACGTGAGTAAATTTGGCAAAATTTATGTATTGTTATTTATTGTTCAAAATTGGGTCTAAACTTAAAAGCAAAAGGAAATATAAGGAGCTAAAGTATAATTTCCAAACAAAAGTGGCTAATAAGCAAATAGTGTAAAATGTAGCTATTTGAAAATTTACAAGAAGGAATTAAATCAACAATAATGCTAATAATACCAACTATTTTATCAAATTTATTTATTATTGCAGCAATATATGTTATTGGATTTCATTTAAAATTCTTAAATTGTTAACTAATAACTGTCACAGTTTAGCACTAAATAACCACACTCTCCTTTTGCAATATTGGCAATTATTAGTATCCAAACTCCTAATGAAAAATCAATTACAATTTACCATAATAGCATATATTACAAATTTACAATACTACTTTAGTTCTAAGAAAAAACAAAAACAACTTTCTAAAACCGGTTTTTTATACAGATAATCCATTTTTATTAGAGTTTTTTTAAAAAATATCACATTCTAACAAATTATACAAAAAGAGTTCAAAAGTCAAATTCTTTCATTTAGAATTACTTTTTTACCCTACTTTTAGGTTTTTTTTTCTTCCTCTTCATTTTTCTCTCGTTCTCTTTTTTCTCCATCTTCGTCTTCGTCTAGCAAATCTGCAATATCATCTTCACAATATTTATGTCATTCTCTTTGTCATCGTCTTTCTCTACTTTTCTTCCTTTCTCTTCTCCTAAAGTCATGTCGTTGATGAGCCACCATACCATTATCGTTTAATATGTGATATATAAAACTGTTTGCTTGATCTATGAATAACATAATGGATATGTCGAGAAAACAACTATTTCATGATTATGCTATGATTTTCTTCATTTTCTATGGTCTGTCTATGATTTTCTATAGTTTATCTAAGGTTTTAAATTATTTTTATATGCTTTTATGGCTTTTCTGTGGTTTTTCTATGATATTTTATGGTTTTCTACTATTTATATGGTTTATCTATAACTTTTAATGGTTTTATATGGTTTTCTATGGTTTCTCTATGAGTTTTTATATTTTTGTATGGTTTTGTTTGATTTCTATGTTTTTCTAAAGTTTCTACGTTTTAATTTTTTCTAGTTGCTTGTTTTTTATGGTTTTTTTATAGCTTCTCCATGATTTCTTTGTGGCTTTTATGTTTTCACGATTTTGCATTATTTTATACCAATTCTATGGTTTTTTTTATAGTTTTCTTTAACTGTTTTATATGATTTTCTATAGTTTCTCTATGAGTTTTTATATTTTTGTATGGTTTTGTATGATTTTTATAATTTTATACCCTTTTTTTATTATTTTCTATTTTTTCTAAAATGTCTACATTTCAGTTTTTTCTAATTGTTTGTTTTCTATGATTTTCTATAACTTCTCTATGATTTTTCTATGGCTTTTTATATTTCCACGATTTTATATTATTTTCTATGATTTCTATGGTTTTTCTATGATTTTTCTATAGTTTTTTTTAATGATATTCTATATTTTTTTTTATAGTTTTTCTATGATGTTCTATAGTTTTAAGAGATAATGATGACGATGACAGGATAGCTCAACATCAACATGGCTTTAGGGGAAGAGAAAGAAAGAAAAAGTCACTTTATAATGAAGAATGGTGAATTGGAAGAAGATAAACATGGAGATGGAGAAAAAAGAAAACGAGAAGAAAAAAAAATTAAAAGCAAGGTAAAAGAGTAATTATAAATGATAGAATTTGACTTTTGAATTATTTTTATATAATGTATTAAAATGTGATATTTAAAAAAAAAAAAACTCTAATAAAAAAACTGGGTTATCTGTGTAAAAAACCCACATAAACCCCTGAAATCATTCCCTTTTGCTGTTAAAAAACAAATTAAAGAAACCCTAATTAATCATACTCAACCTTAACCATTCACGCTAATTAATATCACAATTAATGATAGGCTCACTAAAATCCAGTAATTACAAAAACAAATATCAATTAGTAAGATATTAAGCAATAAATAAAAAAGGAAAAACTGAAAATGGAGTTTTTGACCAATCATCAAAAAAATCTTGGACGATGCATTATTGTCATTTTTTAAACGAAATGCATAAGATTGATTTTGTCCCACTTGTAAAGTGCCGCGTACCTTGACTTAAAAGTCTTATCCTACACCATAAAACATTGTAGCAAAAGGACGTCAAGCATGAGTTTTATTTTTTATTGCTTATCTCCAACCTCAATATACTTATAATATCGATTTATGAATTCACAGAAAGATATACATATATAACCGGTTTTATTTTATGCGTGCAGTCCATCTAATAAATATACATAATAATATACCATATATGCTATAAAATATATTCCACGATTCCAAGCAAAAATAAATTATATACGTTAGTTCCATGTGTACACTTGTGCATTATAATAAAACAAATACATTCCATGCATATAATATTTATATATATATACACATCATCTTACAATTTCAAAAATATAAAATATATATAAATCATTCCACTCACATTCTCCATATACCTTTTTGATAAATACATTCTCCATATACTTAAAAGTACAATTATCTCCAACTCCAGAAAGTTTCACTGAGCTCTCAATAGCAAGAGAGAGAGAGAGAGATGGATGCAAAAGTGATGAGAAAAACAGCTGCTTCCCATGGAAATGTCCGTACGGTTAGGGCAGCTTTAAAGCTGCTACTATTGGTGGTGTTCTTGGGATATGTTATGATGTGGATCATGATGCCCACCAACACATATTGGCAAAATTGGCAGCCTCGTATCAGCTCAAAGGCTAACTCAACCTATTTTGGGTCTCAAGGTTTTTGCAACTTCTTTATACTTTGATCCGTTTTGCATTGGTTTTGTTTATGGTTTTACATTCACATTTATATATAATTTATTTGCTGTTTCAGGTGCAAACATCCTGATTTCCATATTTCCTATTTTATTCATTGCTGTTGTGGGCTGCGTTTATCACCATTTGGGAAAGAAGTTGGAGGATCGTCATAATCATCAGCAGAGGTAGCTAGTAATTGTTTTTCACTTAGTCATGCATGTTTCTCAATTTCATGTCCATAATTATGGGTTTTTTTTTTATTATTAATTTTTGATATTTTATTATTATTATTATTATTATTTTTAATGAAATTACAGCAATGGAAAAGAAAGATGGTTTAGAAGATGGGAACAGCCTATGCTTGTAAAAGGGCCTTTAGGAATTGTTTCAGGCACAGAGATAGCCTTCTTCATCATGTTCATAGCACTCCTTGTTTGGTCTCTCTCCACTTTTCTACGCAACGGCTTTGCCGAGATCACCCCACACTCGGCCGCCGAGGAAGGAGTTAAAGTGTACGATATTCGTTCCCGAATAAAAGAAAAACGTTTTTCATCACAAAACTTGTGAAGTTTTAGAGTCTATTTCGGTATTCAACCTAGAGATATACTATATTGTACACAAATAAAAGCTTTACAAGTGGATTGTAAAAAAAAAAAAAAAATGAGATTTTAAAATTTCAAATTCTTAGTTAATTTCTTAAGAATATATATATATATATATCTATATTAAAGTTTTTTTTTTCTGTTTTTGTGAAGGTGGGAAGCAAAGTTGGAGAGCTCAGCAGTGAGATTAGGGCTTGTTGGAAACATATGCCTTGCATTTCTGTTCTTTCCGGTGGCACGTGGATCATCGGTGCTACCACTTCTTGGCCTGACGTCTGAAGCAAGCATTAAGTATCACACATGGGTTGGACACCTGGTCATGACGCTCTTCACCGCTCACGGCCTCTGTTACATCATCTATTGGGCCGTTACGGATAACATCTCACAGGTACTTAAAACTCTTTTATTGCTCAATCTATCTTTATCTTTAGTTTGTTTCATTCCATGATGGTTTAATGTTATAGAACATTAAAGATGAACCTGTATTTTCTCATATTATTCAAAATTCTAAAATAGAACCATTATGTCTACATGCATTGCATATACATACATATATATATATAGCCAGAGCGAAATGCTCTTTTGAGCTATTTAAGTAAAGATACCGGAGCTACAATATAATAAAAGATAAATTGATAAATTTACGTAGAGTTTAAAATAATAATAATAATATTTACTTTTATGTTTTTTATCATAATTATAACTCGCACTCTTACGTATAAATTATTAATTATGGAGCATGAAGAGCATTTCTTATATATTTATAAAGTAAAAGAGATGCCGCCGTTGGTATGAAAAAATTTTAGTACTTTCAAAGTACATACTCACATACTATTAAAATTATATTATATAATATAATTTATAAATATTTATATTTATATGGCACATATCAGTAACACCGGAGTTTTTTTCCGTCGGTAAGTCAATTTTGTCGGTGCCTCTCTCCCATTGAAAACTTCACTTGTTGGAATTTTTTATTCGCTCGCTTTTCACGCTCTCTGGACCCACGGCTATGATTCATCTGTTGAAATTTTGGGTGATTGGGAATCTTATCTGTGGGACCTACCTTATTCACCTTCTGATACGTATACGGTGGAGTCCTTGACTTTTTCACTTGTGGGTGGGTTAGGAGTTCTTGGACCCTTCCGTGCATTTTTGGAAGTAGCCCGAGCCCTCTTAGTTTGAGGCCCACTTTAGGAATTAAATTACAGAATAGCCCTTGTATTTTGATGATTTTGCATAATAACCCTCTGCTTTGGAAAATTGCATTATAGTCCATCACGTTTCATTTTTGTTTCAACTTAACCTAATAAACATAAAAGTCTTAAAATTGGACTAATTTACCCTTATCATGTAAAATGCATAGTAATTAAAAAAAAAAAAATTCCAGCGCATGAAAAATGTTTTTTGACTATGCTCTAGACTAATTAATTACCATGTTTGTTCCAAATGCAGATGATAAAATGGGACAAGGTTGGGATATCAAATGTGGCTGGAGAAATAGCTTTGCTGAGTGGACTTGTAATGTGGGCAACAACTATACCTGGCATTAGGCGTAAAATCTTTGAGCTCTTCTTCTACACACATCACCTCTACATCGTCTTTGTTGTTTTCTTCATCTTTCACACTAGCATTTCCTTCTCCTGCATTATGCTCCCCGGCTTCTACCTCTTCTTGGTCGACCGTTATCTGAGATTTTTACAATCTCGAAAAAATGTTCGTTTAATTTCTGCTCGCATTTTACCTTGCGAAGCTTTGGAGCTCATTTTCTCTAAAACCGCAGGTAATTAATCAAACTCTCTTATTTGAACATGAACTTACAAAAAATTGTTTGACTTCTAGTCTTAAAAACGACGAGCTTGTTAAGCATGTTGATTTCTTTGTTATATCTTTTTCTGTAGGGCTGAAATATCATCCAACTAGCACAGTGTTCATAAATGTGCCTAGTATCTCCAAGCTGCAATGGCATCCATTTTCAATTACTTCAAACAGTAATTTGGAAGAGGAAAAGCTAAGTGTTATGATTAAATGTGAAGGAAGTTGGTCTAAGAAGCTTTACCAACTACTTTCATCGCCAACCCCCATTGATCGTCTAGAGGTTGCTGTGGAAGGACCTTATGGACCTGTCTCAACTCATTTTCTAAGGTTTGCCTTTTTGTTGATCGAAATAACATAACATCGCAAAAGACAACTCGAGTTGCCAAAATTTACATAAAAAATATAAAAATAAATTCAAATTACATGTCTCAGTTTTTGTCTAATCACCATTCTTTTACTTTCAAGTGAATAGAAGAATATGTATATATAAGAACTCTTTAAGTGCATATGTGTACTTTAATAAAGTTATCATAAAAATAGTAATGAGACAGGTAATCGAAGCTCGTTTTTCATATCTGTTGGAATTCAAGCTCATTTCTTTTGTACGCAGGCACGACACCCTTGTGATGGTGAGTGGAGGCAGTGGCATTACCCCGTTCATCTCTATTATCCGAGAGCTAATCTATACAAGCTCAATGATCAAATCAAAAACACCTAAAGTGCTCTTGGTTTGTGCAGTCAGGAGCTCTTCAGACCTCACAATACTAGACCTAATTCTTCCCTTTGGAGGTGCTGGCACACCAATTGACATATCCAATCTTGAACTACATATTGAGGCTTATGTAACAAGAGAGGAAGAACCCCAACTGGAAACCTCCAAGCTCCTCCGAACCATATGGTTCAAGCCCTTGGCAACTGATGCACCTATATCAGCTATATTGGGTCCAAACAGCTGGCTTTGGCTAGGATTCATCACAGCATGCTCTTTTATGATTTTCCTCATCTTAATTGGACTCATTACCCGCTACTACATTTACCCTATTGACCACAATTCCAATGCCAAATTCTCATACCCTTTGAGATCTCTTCTAAACATGTTGGCCATTTGTTTCTCTATAGCTTTGACAGCTAGTTTAGTAGTCTTATGGAATAGGAAACAAAATGCTATGGAAACGACGCAGATCCAAAACTTAGATGGGCCGTTGACTCCAACGGCATCGCCGGAATCATTGTTTATAAATGTAGATAGAGAGTTGGAGAGTCTTCCTCAACAGTCTCTTGTCCAAGCTACCAATATGCACTATGGTGAAAGACCTAACTTAAGGAGTAAGTTCACTTACAAATTTAGGACATGCATTGTCATTCGTTAATATAGTTCACTTATACAACTTAGATGGATATATCATGATCCTACTGCTTAGCATAGTTATTCAACGGCTTCCACTTAATACAAAAACCTACCACTACATAAACAGTCACATCATTTATACATATTTTATCGTGACAAATAACACTTTCGAATATATTTTATATTTTGCAGGAATTTTGTCTGAGTGCAAAGGGCCAAGCACTGGAGTACTTGTTAGTGGACCAAAGGAGTTGAGGCATGATGTTGCAGCCATTTGTTCGTCGCGAATGGCTGGAAATCTACATTTCGAGTCCATCAGCTTTAACTGGTGATCATGCACCTTCGTATATCCCACTGTGCAAGCAGGTTCGAAGATAGGCCAAATTCATCAAAGGATGTTAATCCACACAACAAATAAAATGGTTACTGAGATTGGAAACATGCATTGAAATCTCCTTTTAGAGAATTTCTTTAGTAGTTGTGTTCACAAATCTTCCTTAGAATATATACATGTTCGTATACGTATATGTATGTAAATTATGCATGATTATCTTCCTTTTGTATTTTCTTTTATTAGTGTCCAACTCTTAAAGGAAAACAATCAACATCTGCCGTAATAATATATAATGTTACAAAATTACAATACACTACAGCTCTGTGCTTAGATATATA
Organism: Rhamnella rubrinervis; assembly: GCA_007844105.2. Classification (NCBI taxonomy): domain Eukaryota; kingdom Viridiplantae; phylum Streptophyta; class Magnoliopsida; order Rosales; family Rhamnaceae; genus Rhamnella; species Rhamnella rubrinervis. Next base: position 3,243,290 of record CM017583.2, on the reverse strand, counting down.
AAGCAAAAACAAACTTTCTAATAAAACCCATATCCAATCATTCCCCTTTGACGATAAACAACAAATTAAAGAACCCCTAATCATACTCCATCATTCATGCTAATTACTTAATATTAGAATTAATGATAGGCTCCTTAAAACATGATAGTTATAAATAATCACTCAAATATATTAATTATTAAAAATCAATAAAGTGATATTTAAAGAGAAAAAAACAACCTGGAAATGGGGTTTTTATTCAATCATCAAATGCTGCATGATTCTTGCATGCATGGTTTGACTTTTAAAAAAGACATGAAATTGATCATATCCCACTTGTTAAGTGCCACGTGATCTTCCATGAAAGGTCTTATCCTGCACCATCAAATATTGTAGCAGAATGGCCGCGAACCATGCTTGTTTCTTTTGTCCATTATCTCCAACCCTATATACTATATTATTTTTTTAATGAATTTCAATGTATATGACGTCTGTCACATCCTGTAAATGTGCAAACATAAATATAATATTTGTGCATTATAATATAATATAATTATTCCCTTGCTATATATATTTATATATGTATCATTCTGCTTACATTCTCCGTACACAGAGAAGTACTTCTATCTCCAACTCCGAACTCACTGAGCAGTCTCACAGGAAAGAAACAGAGATATGAATGGTAATGTTATGAGGAAAAAATCAGCTTCCAATGAAAATGTTCGTAGGGTTAGGGCAGCTATAAAGCTGCTGTTGGTGGTGGTGTTCTTGGGATGTGTTTTGATGTGGATCATGTTGCCCACCAACACATATAGAAATACTTGGCGGATTCGTATCAGAGCAAAGGCTAATAACTCAACCTACTTTGGGGCCCAAGGTTACTTTTTGAACCTCTATAATACTTTGATCCATTTGTATTGAATTTATTTGTGGCTAATATGTTTTCACCAAAAATTTGTGGTTAATATGTATATGTTGTGTATATATAATCTCCATGCTGTATGTTTCAGGTACAAATCTTCTGATTTCCACATTTCCAATTTTATTCATTGCTGTTTTGGGCTGTGTTTACCACCATTTAGGAAAGAAGTTGGAGGATCATAATCATCAGCAAAGGTAGCAACTAGTCAATTTGCAATTTTTTTTTTCTCAAATCCCTGTCCATAATTAAAAAGTTTTTGAAATGGGTTTAACTGACATATATATATATATATATATATATATGATGAATTACAGCAATGGAAGAGAACGATGGTTTGGAAAATGGGAACAGCCTATGCTTGTCAAAGGGCCTCTAGGAATTGTTTCAGGCACAGAGCTTGCCTTCCTCATCATGTTCATAGCTCTTTTAGTGTGGTCTTTCACAACTTATCTACAGAACAACTTTGCTAAGATCACCCCGCACTCGGCGGCCGAGGATGGACTCAAAGTGTATGATTTTCGTTTCATTAATAACCAAATATTTTTCATCATAATTTGTGAAATTTTATAATACGTCTTTTAAGACACAATATATAAAAAAAATCTTCTTAGCTTTAAAATTTGAGTACCACACATGTTCATTAAATAAATGATTTTGAAGTTTTCTTCTTCTTTTTTTATTTTTTTTAATGTGAAGTTGGGAAGCGAGGTTGGAGGATTCAGCACTGAGGTTAGGGCTGGTTGGGAACATATGCCTGGCATTTCTATTCTTTCCGGTGGCACGTGGATCGTCCGTGCTGCCACTTCTGGGTCTCACATCAGAAGCAAGCATAAAGTACCACATTTGGGTTGGACACGTAGTCATGACGCTCTTCACTGCTCACGGCCTTTGTTACATCATCTATTGGGCCGTTACGGATAATGCCTCACAGGTACTTCAACCTAACAAACACACTTTTATTGCCCGTCACTCTTTTTCTTATTCTGTTTTGCCTTTTTTTTTTTTCCCACAAGTGCATTAACTCACTCATCTTATTTTCTTAGTTCTACATAATGGAGGGACGAACCTAGATCTTTTGTTTCTTATATTACCTTTTATTTGTCCCTCTGTAATTACAATTTGACGCTTTAACTTTACTTCTTCTTCTTTTCTTTTTCTTTTTCTTTTTTTTTTAATCTATGATGATATATCAAATTTTAATTAAAGGACATGTAAAATGATAATAATAAGAGATGATCTAGATTTTAAAGAGATAAAGAAAAAATGAGTCTGTCTTTAATTCTTTTAATTCCCTTTAATTTTATATATTTAATAATATTTATTTGATGGTAAATATTAATTAGTTTTTTTTTAATCTTTTTTAAAAGTAAATTAAAGGACTATCAATTTAAAAAATATATATATATATTTGTTATTGACTCGTTTGAAATTGAAATTGAACTTTTTTATTCTTTTAACAAAAAAAAAAATTGAAATTCTAAGTGATGTTAACACATATTCATACAACTTTGCCACCTTACCTGGTTTGATTTCAAAGAACTTTAAAAGTAAATATTTTTTTTTCTCATGTTATTCAAAATTCTAAATAAAACAATTTGGTCTGTATGCATATTTGTACGTGTAGTGGTGACCATCGAAGGTACACACGGAAGGAAAAAGGTACGTGCAAAAGCAATGGTTGAGATTACGTTTGAATCAAAGTAGTGGTCCATGATTCACATTTATGGGACCCACAAATCAATTTCTCGGGTTCTTTCTTCTCCCATTACAAACTTCTTGTAGGATAGACCTTTCGTCGTTTTTGCTATCATGCTATCAATTGTCAAAATCAAATCACACGGTCACGATCCACTATTTGGGAATCTTATCCGATGGGACCAGTGCCTGACACGTGTACGGTGGAGGCATTTGATTGCCTTTTTCAAATGGAATCTATCTTGCCATGCAATTTTTTGAAGTGGGCCGAACCTCGCTTAGTTTAAGGCCCAGTTTTGTTACTATTATTTATAGAATTCTCAAAAATATTACTTATTTAATATATTTAGTAACATTATTTGTCATTTATCATCCAAGACACACACACAATTCAAACACTGATAAATAAATAAAATGTTTACTATTTACATGTCTTTGAAATTACATATAAGTAGAGATTTAAATTGAAGGTAATAAATGTGGATTGCAAAATCATCTCTCATGAGAGGTATTGAATTTAATTTACATGTAACATGTCCTTTAAGGATATATATATATATATATATATATATATATATATATATATATATTATGCGACATGATCAATATATTTGTGACATGCATGTTGAACTTTAAATCCAAATTGCTATATGATTATTTTCACTAGAAACAATCACCAATTTTCCATCATGAATATCTGTTTCTAAAATAGAGAATAACTATGGAGCAGTTAATTAATTAGCATGTTAATTTGTTCCAAATGCAGATGATAAAATGGGATAACGTTGGGATATCAAATGTGGCAGGAGAGATATGTTTGTTGAGTGGACTTGTAATGTGGGCAACAACTATACCTGGCGTTAGGCGTAAAATGTTTGAGCTCTTCTTCTACATACACTACCTCTACCTCCTCTTTGTTGTTTTCTTCATCTTTCACACTGGCATTGCCTACTCCTGCACTATGCTCCCCGGCTTCTACCTCTTCTTGGTTGACCGTTATCTGAGATTTTTACAATCTCGGCAAAATGTCCGTTTAATTTCCGCTCGAATTTTACCTTGCGAAGCTTTGGAGCTCAATTTCTCTAAAACCATAGGTACGTAATTAATCAAACTCTCTTATTTGACTATCAACTTAAAGAATTGTTTGATTTTCCAGTTTAGAAAACGATGAATTGTTTAGTTACCATAATGATTTCTTTGTTATATCTTTGTTTGGTTTTGCTTTTCTTTTTTCTTTTTTTTTTCTTTTCCTTCTAGAGTTGAAATATCATCCAACCACCACAATGTTCATAAATGTGCCAAGTATTTCCAAGCTGCAGTGGCATCCATTTACAATTACTTCAAACAGTAATTTGGAAGAGGAAAAGCTAAGCGTTGTGATCAAATGTGAAGGAAGTTGGTCTAAGAAGCTTCACCAAATGCTTTCATCGCCTACCTCCGTTGATCGTCTAGAGGTTGCTGTGGAAGGACCTTATGGACCTGTCTCAACTCATTTTCTAAGGTTTGCATTTTGCTCCATTCACACATAAAATCCCAAGAACACAACTCGAGCAATAAAAAATAATTTTAAAAAAAAAATCAACTTACAGGTTTTGGTTTCTGTCTCACCACTCTTTTTAACTTTTTCATGAATAGCATAATATATATGTATATATAAAAATTCTTAAGCGCTGAAATATGCCTTTATTAAAGTTAATATTAAAAAAAATATTAATAAAATTGAGAATAAGATAAATAATCTGAACTCATTTTTATTATTATATCTGAATTTGAGCTTGATTGTAACATTTGCATGCAGGCATGACACTCTTGTGATGGTTAGCGGAGGCAGTGGCATTACCCCATTCATCTCCATAATTCGAGAGCTAATCTATACAAGCTCAACGATCAAATCGGAAACTCCAAAAGTGCTCTTGGTTTGTGCATTCAGGAACTCTTCAGACCTCTCCATGCTAGACCTAATTCTTCCCTTTGGAAGTTCTGGCACACCAATTGACATGTCCAATCTTGAACTACAAATTGAGGCTTATGTGACAAAAGAGAAAGAGCCAGCAGGATCAGAAACATCAAACCTCCTTCGAGTCACATGGTTCAAGCCCTTGCCAACTGATGCACCAATTTCAGCCCTATTAGGTCCAAACAGCTGGCTCTGGCTAGGATTTATCATAGCATGCTCTTTTATGATCTTCCTCATCTTAATTGGACTCATAACCCGCTACTACATTTACCCTATTGACCACAACTCCAATGCCGAATTCTCATCCTCTTTGAGAGGTTTCCTAAACATGTTGGTCATTTGTTTATCAATAACTTTGACAGCTAGTATAGTAGTCTTGTGGAACAAGAAACAAAATTCCATGGAAGCTACTCAGATCCAAAACATAGATGCGTCATTGACTCCAACAGGATCACCGGAACCATTGTTCATAAATGTTGATAGAGAGTTGGAAAGTCTTCCTCAGCAGTCTCTTGTCCAAGCTACCAATGTGCACTATGGCCATAGACCTGACCTAAAGAGTAAGTTCACCTACAAATTAAGGGTATTGCCGTTCTTTATTCTTTATCATGGAATGAATTTCACATAAAAAAATTTTATCTTCTATATTTATAAGACATGTCACTATATAAACAGTTACATCACTGACACATTCTATCACCGACGATGACAAATAACATTTTCAATATAGTTTATGTTTCTATCGTAATCCAAACTAGGGTAATTTTCATATATAAACAGAAATTTGATCTTAATTATGCAGGAATTTTGTTTGAGTGCAAAGGTTCAAGCATTGGAGTTCTTGTTAGTGGACCAAAGGAGCTGAGGCATGATGTTGCAGCCATTTGTTCGTCGGGATTAGTAGAAAATCTGCATTTTGAGTCCATCAGCTTTACCTGGTAATCATGCATGGACTTTGTATATGGCACTGTCTAAGCTTGTTCGAAGATCACAGACGAAATTCATTAAAGAATGTTCATCCACACACCAAATAAAATGGTTACTAATGGAAACCATCAAAGTCTTCCTTAGAATATTTGAAGTACTTGTGTTCACAAATATTTGTTAGAATATTTACATGCATATATTTATATGTCTATGTACGTATCTAAAGTTAAGTTTGATTCTATGCAAGCATGTCCTTGTGACATTTTCCTTCGGCTTTGATTAAATCTCCAGTTCTGTTTTTTTTTTTGGGTAAAGGATTAAATCCCTTTTTTTTTTTCCCCAACACTTTTTATATATATAGCTAGAATTTTAGTCCATCTCCATACCGACCTTTGTGTTGACAAACCCAATTGACTGATTGTTTTATTTCTTTCTTAAAAAAATAAAAATAAAAACTCTTATCTTGAGATAACCTATTGTTAAAAATAAATAAATAAATAAAAATAATCTTGGCAAGCTGGATTAATAATTATAACCTTAAATATCTCCTACATCTTGTATTTTCCAAAATATTAAAAACGACATAAAGTTTTAAACATTTTAGCATACACAACAAATTCTTCTAGTTGTGTGGTTGCAAGGATGAAAAAACCAAAATTGTTTTTAATATTCTGTGGAAACTTCTGTTTTTTCATGACATAATACGATATTTGGCCATATAAAAAAAATGTATAATTTTTAAAATTTACATTATTTATTCGATATTTACATCAAAATTTTCTTGTTGATTCCTTAGTAATTTAGATAAAATTTTCATAATTTCCATAGAAATTTTATAGGGTAATTTTGAAAATATTCATGAATTTTTATAGGATTTTAAAATATTATAAATTTTTATAAAATATATAATATATAATATTTTTTAATTACTTATATGAATATAACCCTCATTCAATCGATATTTATGGAATATCATCAAGTAGTAAGTTATTGATACACTCTCAATCTCAACTATCAGAGGACAACAATTATGTATAGAGTCAACCAATATCATATTCATATGATGAATATTATTAAAGAATTACATATAATATCATATCCATATGGTCGGCATATTAATAATTACATTGAAAACTATGAAGAAAATGTGTTTTTTTTATCAATATTTCTCCTAATACATTGCTGAAAATAAAGATTGAGGAAGAAAGTGAAAATTTTCAACCATTAAAAAATTCTATATGGTATTGAGTTATATTTAAATAATTATGTACTTGTATTATTATTGTAATTAATGAATAATTTATCACTTAATAATAATATTTTTGTTACAATTAACAAGTGTTATAAGTCTCTTAATTACAAGAAATATAATTTTCACCCAATATTTTTTTAATTTTCATAATTAAATTGATAGAGTATTTAATAAATTGTTAGTTCTAATAATAAACAGGTATATTAAATAATATAAATTTCATAAAAATATGAAAAACAAAAAATAAATCAAAACTGATTTTATTGAAGATTAAAACATATCAAACGTGATGATTTTGAACTACAGCTTCACTTGTTGATCCGAGGCCTGTGAACCACAGTGTCCTTAAGACGATTTCGCTCCACAGGTGCTTGTGATCTTCGATCGCCTCCCGGGATAACGGATCTTGGAGTTCGACAATGCACCTTCCAAACTCTCTTCCACGAACTTGAATTCAGCCTTCGTTCTCTCACCAAAATACTGACTCAAACACGATATTCTCTATCAAAATTGTACCCGTGTATCTCATTTGAAAAACCCAAAAGCCTTTTTAAACCAGTGGCCAATTGGTTACAAGACAATAAATAAAACCTTAATTTATTTTGTAACGTTTACTAAACATCAATGACAAAACCGTTTTACAATTCATTCACATTTAATGGAAAAAAAAAACGTTTCAAAACATTTAAAATTCAACAATCCCCCACATGAATGAATTGTACACGACTCTTTAGACTCGACCCTGGTGATAGAGTTCTACGGTCTGAACCTGCATAGGATAGGTAGGTTTTACCCGTTGAACCTTTCTTTGTGAGAATATATTTACTCTACTGACTGAAGGTAGACGCGATGTCCTTGAACCTTACTGTCGTTTATGTAAAGATGATATACTTCACACAGGACTCCTTCTTGGCATTCTTCAGTTCTCACTGTTATGTCCGTTTTGGTCATGGATATCTTCCTTGGTTCTGCAAGAGTTTCTAAAGAATTGTACCCAACCAATTCTCCTTTGGAGTGGCCCCTCTTCTCTCTCACATAGGTGATTCTTTTACTAAGAGTATCCCGCTATACTCCTCTCGAATTTCCCGATGCATAAGAAACATTAAAAGCTTTAGCTTATCCTCATCTTCAACGGGTATCACTGTTTCATCATAGGAATGGACAAGAGGTGAAAAACCCCCACAGTGATTTAAATCAGTCTTTACGATTTAGTTGTCCCTTTGAACCTAGATCTTAGGATCTCCAGTCAACTAGGTTGGGTTTCCATCGTATTGACTTTTCAATTTTATGGGCTTTAGTCTCATTCCTTTCGATGATTTCTCAACTAACTCTCGATTTAACCCTTTGGTTAGCGGATCTGCAATGTTATCCTTTGACCTTACATAGTCAACAGAGATAACTCCAGTTGAGATTAGTTGTCTAACGGTATTATGTCTTCGACGTATATGTCTAGACTTACCATTATACATCACATTTTGTGCCCTTCCTATCACTGATTGACTATCACAATGAATAGAAATAGCCGGCACAGGCTTAGGCTACCTAAGAACATCCTCCAAGAAATGGAGTAGCCATTCAGCCTCTTCACCACACTTATCTAGAGCAATGAATTCTGATTCCATTGTGAATCGGGCTATAACCGTTTGTTTTGAGGATTTCCATGATACTGCTGCACCTGCTAGTGTGAATACATATCCACTAGTCGATTTTGAATTCTTTACATCAGATATCCAGTTGGCATCACTGTATCCTTCTAATACAGCTGGATATCGATTATAGTGCAGTCCGTAATCACGAGTATATCGTAAGTATCTTAATACTCTTATGATCCCTTTCCAATGTTCACCATTTGGATTACTCGTGTACCTACTTAGTTTACTAACTGCGTAGGCTATATCTGGTCTTGTACAACTCATTAAGTACATTAGGCTCCCAATCACTCTAGAATACTCCAACTAAAAAACACCTTCTCCTTTGTTCTTTGACAAGTGAAGATTCACATCTAGAGGTGTTCTAGTCATACCAGAATCATCTTTACTGAACTTATTCAGTATTTTATCCACATAATGTGATTGACTCAGAACTAGTCCATCAGGGGTTCTCATAATTTTCACCCCTAAAATCACATCTGCAAATCTCATATCCTTCATGTCGAACCTCGCGCTCAACATTATTTTGGTAGACTTGACTATCTCATCATCACTACCCACAATGAGCATGTCATCAACATACAGACATAAAATGACATAGTCATTTCCTGTATCCTTGACATATATACATTTGTCACACTCATTGATTTTAAATCCATTGGCCAGCACCACACTATCAAATTTTTTATGCCATTGTTTCGGTGCTTGTTTAAGACCGTACAGAGACTTTACCAATTCTAGACTTTTCTTGTCAGAGTAAAACCATCAGGTTGTTCCATGTAGATCTCTTCATCTAGATCTCCATTTAGAAAGGCTGTCTTTACATCCATTTGATGTACTTCAAGATTTCGTAACGCAGCAATGGCTAACACAATTATTATGAAAGTTATTCTCATCACAAGAGAATACGTGTCAAAATAATCAAGGCCTTCTTTTTGTTTGTAACCTTTAATTACAAGTCTCGCCTTGTATTTATCAATTATTCCATCTGCTTTCATTTTCCTCTTGAAAATCCACTTGTACCCTAGTGGTTTACTACCCGGAGGAAGATCCACTAGTTCCCACGTATGGTTTTGTAAAATGGAATCAATTTCACTTTTAATGGCTTCTTTCCACAAAGAGCCTTCCGGAGAATTCACAACCTCTTTATAACTTTGAGGTTCACTCTCCAGCATATAAGTCAGAAAATCTGGACCAAAGGATTTTTCTGTCCTTATTATCTTGCTGCGTCGAGGCTCATCTTCAACCTCTTCTACTTGTTCTTGTTCTTGTTCTTGGTCCAGACTATCTTCATTCATAGTCTCATATGTTCGCTTAGATGAACTAGGTCCATCTTCGGACTTACATGGAAAAACGTGTTCAAAAAACGACGCATTCCTTGATTCCATAATCGTATTCTTGTGTATATCGGGGATTTCAGATTTATACACAAGAAATCGATATGCACTACTATTTTGCGCATAGCCAATGAAAATGCAATCAACGGTCTTTGGACCTATCTTCACCTTCTTCGGTGTTGGAACCGCCACTTTGGCAAGACACCCCTACATTCGTTGGTACTTATAGGAAGGTTGTCTTCCTTTCCACAGCTCATACGGTGTCTTTTGTTCATTCTTTCGGGGCACCTTATTTAAAAGGTAATTCGCCGACAAAATGGCTTCCCCCCACATGTTCTGAGGTAACCCATAACTTATTAGCATTGCATTCATCATTTCTTTCAAGGTGCGATTCTTACGTTCAGCCACACCATTTGACTGAGGTGAATATGGTGGAGTAACTTCATGTCTAATCCCATGTTGTTCACAGTAATCACCAAACGGTGTTACATGCTCACCACCACGATCACTTCTTATCAACTTAATCTTCTTATTAAGTTGATTTTCAACTTCAGCTTTATAGAGAATGAATTTCTCTAAAGCTTCATCCTTGCTTTTAAGCAAATACACATAGCAAAATTTCGTGTTATCAACAAAAGTAATAAAATACTTATTGCCACCCCTTGTTGGTGCAAATTTTAGATCACATATATCACTATGGACCATATTCAGAGGTTCCGTATTTCTTTCAACTGTTTGAAAAGATAACCTTGTCAGTTTTACCTCAACACAAGTCTCACACTTATGTTCGTTATCAATCTGGAAAGTGGGAATATGATTTAAGTTAATTAATCTCCTTAGAGAACCATAATTAACATGTCCTAGTCTACCATTCCATAAATTGGAAGACTCAAACAAATACGCAGAAGAAGCATTTGTTTTATTCATTGTCTTTAGCTTTACAGTTATTACATTCAGCTTAAAAAGTCCATTACAGACATATCCCTTCCCTACAAACATCTCTGACTTAGACAAGATAACCTTGTCAGTCTTAAACACCATCCTGAATCCATACTTGTTCAACAGTGAACCAGAAACAAGATTCTTGCGGATCTCAGGTACATACAGTACATTGTTCAGAGTCAGGGTCTTTCCAGAAGTCATCTTCAAGATCACTTTTCCTTGACCTCGGATCTCGGACGTCGCAGAATTCCCCATGAACAACTTCTCCCCACTATCAACAGGGTCGAAGGAAGTGAACAGATTCTTGTCCGAAAGGCATATGGCGGGTTGCACGATCGATCCACCATTCTTTTGGGTTTGACCCAACCAGTTCACTTGAGACTATAAAGAGAGGTTGGTCATCAACCTCTTGAGTGATTTCCTACATCACATTTGCCTCTTTGTTCTTCTTCCTTTTCGGCACTCTAAAGTCGGCCGCTTTGTGATCCATCTTATCACAGTTGAAGCACTTCCCTTGGAATTTCTATTTCTTGGAAATGCCTCCTTTAGGTCCAAGGTTGAATCCTTTACTAGACTTCTTCTTGGACTTGAAACTCTGTCCATGTTAAACCATATTGGCCTTCACCTCAGCTTGGGATGAATACCTCCTCTCGCGTCATTTGTCTTCATTCAAGTCTAACAATCAGTTTCTCGACATTCATCTCCTTTCTCTTGTGCTTAAGGTAGTTCTTGAAGTCCTTCCACCAGGAGGTAGTTTCTCAATAATTGCTGCAACAAGGAAGGCTTCACTCAGAATCATCCCCTCAGAATGAATTTCATGCAAGATCAACTGAAATTCCTGAACTTGACTGACCACAGTCTTGGAGTCCACCATCTTATATTCCAGGAATCGGCCCACGATAAATTTCTTGGTGCCCACATCCTCGGTCTTATATTTCATCTCTAGGGACTCCCACAGTTCCTTAGTTGTCTTGACACGCATTATTATGTATTTAGATTCAACACATAGTTCCGACACATGTAGTCAGAACTCTTCCACACGTCAAACGCCATGAGTGAATTTCTATCATCTTCATTCGTCTTCGGTGGATCCTTAATCAAGAACCTTGCAAGGTTCAGTGTGGTCAGGTAGAACATCATCTTTTGTTGCCACCTCTTGAAATTCAGTCCACTGAACTTCTCCAGTCTCTCTGCATGGTTCACGTGAACCGTCACAACTGGTGTTAGCACTTGTACCACATAGACGAGAGTAAGCACTTGTGCCGTAGAGACAGCTATTGGCACTTGTGCCCCAGGGTTAGATGATTATCCCATATTGGCCATTTTCCAATTGAACACAACAAGAAATTACTAATTTATTGCATTAAAATAATACAACAAAAAAATATTTCAAACATTGAGAAAATAATTTTTTTAAAATATTTTCTCTCTTCTGATGACGTCATCAGTCACATCAGTACCACAATGCCATGTCAGCGTGCCTTGTTAGAATGCCTCACCAGCCAACCTATCAGCACGCATGGGCCAGCCTCAGCCAAGCCCAAATGCACACGGCTCTTGGCCCATCTAGTATGCAGCCTTTCAGCCCATGAGTCCAGACACTCACTGCCCAGCATAGGTGCGCGACCTAGTTTAGGTGCACAGCCGAGACCAGGCGCGCAGGCGAGATCAAGGCATACACATGCTTAGGCCTCAGCGAGTCTAGCCCAGATGAGCGCCTCAACCCGCGAGCCCAAGCCACATAGCCCAGCTCAACCGATCTGATCCGTAAGCATCAGCACGCATCCCAGCTGGCAAGCCCAGTCCATGCGCATTAGCTCACAACCAAGCCTAGCTTACACGCAAGCCCAGCCGCAAACTTGATATGCATATTTCAAGCCTTTCAGCCCAAAATGCAAGCCCACATGTACATTAGTCCAACTTAATTCCAGACCCATGTACGCGACTTTACCAGAGCCAAAACGGCATCGTGAGTGTTGTCTTCTACCTCCAGTTGATCCATTTTCCAAATCGTACCTGGTTTTTGACCCGAACGGAAAACTCTCCTCCGATCTCCGATCTCAGGCGGACTAGTCCCAATTTATTTGGCACAACACATGTAAAGGTTCCATCAATTTAAAATATTTAATTTATGTGTCAATATCATGTCCAAGTCCTTGAAGTCTCGGGTTCTAAGGTTTTTACAATCAATTATAAAAATAAATTTTTAATATAAATAGTCCATCAAATTAATCCAAATTTCCTTGACCTATTCAAAAAGTTAGTACAAATATATATACAAATATAATTCTGCAAATTAAACCAAATAAATAATTTTTCTTCCCTTAAACCGCGACCTGTCCATTGTTAGTGGAGTAAAACAGAGTCGAATTCATCTTAAGATTGTTAGTTCTAACAATAAACAAGTATATTAAATAATATAAATTTCATAAAAATATGAAAAACAAAAAATAAATCAAAACTGATTTTATTGAAGATTAAAACATACCAAAACGTGATGATTTTGAACTACAGCTTCACTTGTTGATCCGAGGCCTGTGAACCACAGTGTCCTTAAGACGATTTCGCTCCACAGGTGCTTGTGATCTTCACAGCGATCGTCTCCGAGGATACAACGGATCTTCGAGAGTTCTGGACAGTGCACCTTCCAAACTCTCTTCCACGAACTTGAATTCAGCCTTCATTCTCTCACCAAAATACTGACTCAAACACGATATTCTCTATCAAAATTGTACCCGTGTATCTCATTTGAAAAACCCAAAAGCCTTTTTAAACCAGTGGCCAATTGGTTACAAGACAATAAATAAAACCTTAATTTATTTTGTAACGTTTACTAAACATTAATGACAAAACCGTTTTACAATTCATTCACATTTAATGGAAAAAAAAAAACGTTTCAAAACATTTAAAATCCAACATAAATAAGTATATTTTAAAATTTCATTAAAAAATTTCATAGTTTCTTATACATTTCCACCATTTCTTTTGAGTTTTTATCAATACTCATATTTTATTGATATTTCTACAGATATTTGTGTATTTTTTACCTAAATATTTCTACAAAAATATTTTTATATGTTTTACCTTGTGTGATTGTGACTTGTAAGGTTCCAAACGATGGCAAGTCTTCAAAATGTGGAGACGAGTATGACTAGTGCTTTGTTTGCTTTATTTTAGAGTTTTTTACACCAATATCTCTTAAATTATATACAAATTTATAAATTGCTCTTTAAATAATAAAATTTATATTAATATTCATAAATTTTAAAATAGTTGTAAAATTACCCCTACTCATAAATATAATCATTCACATAAAAAAAAAACTCTAAACATTTAAAAATATGTTGAACAATAAGATAAATATATATATATATATATTGTATTTATGAGTTTGGGTAATTTATAATTTTTTCTAAAATTTAGAGGTATTAGAGCTAATTTTATAATTTAGAGGGTAATTTACAGCTCGGTGCATAGTTCAGGTGACAATAGTGTAAAAAAAATCATTTTTTTTTAATGTATGATTTAATTTTTTTTTTTTTTTTGATAAAAAAGACTTGCATTAAGCACAAAATATGTCTCTTTGCGCTACAATATTTTGATGACCCAAGCACGTAAACACATTTTAACTCGAAACTATGTAAAAGAAAAAATTAAATTATTCCTTTTTTATCTATTATTAATATGCCTAATATTTTGAAATTCATTTGACAAAATTGTAAGATTTGAGACAATGCAGTGGTTTTTCTGGACTGGCAGCAAAATGCAGAAGGTAACAATGTCAAGGGGGCAAAATGCTTTTAACCCTTAGTATTACTATTTAAGGTTAACTTATAAATTTTTTTTAATGATTACAAACATTTACTTTCTTTTTGTAGAAATTATATATGAATATTTAATCGAAACTAGATTTGAACAATAATAAGCATTTGAAGGAAAACCTTTTCAGTCCAAGACCATATTTTAGCTTTTGAGTTTTTTATTTTTGTTTTTTTTCAATTAAAGTTAATGGACATTTCAACTTTTGACAACCAAAACTCGCAAAATAAAATAAATTACAGCCATATCATCTAAGCCTGCCTGTTGACAGTAAATTATAAGACAAAAAAAAATGCAACATATCAAATTTGAACTCAGCATCTGCAAAATATATTAAGTAGGGATAGCCTCATAATTAAAACTATACTATTCCTCTTCTTCAACTATCCTCAAAAATAAATAAATAAATAATCTGAGAACCAGATTATGCATGGGCTATTGAGTACACTATCAAAGAAGTTCCCCCAATCCCAAATGAGACCACTAAATCATTTAAGACCCTTAACCTTTTGATGCTGTTTATGGCCAGCGCTTTGCCCGAGGTTTGTTATTTTCATAAAAAAGAGATGTCCATTGTGAAAATTTCAAGATGGACACCGATTTGTCTATGAACAAAACCCAAGAGTTGCAAATCCAAAGGCTATGTTGGGAAAATTAGTGCGTTACCTTAATTCTTCAAAATGTTGAGATTGATGAATTTAAAAAAATGTAAGCAAATTACATAGAACAAAATAAATTGCAGAAAAAATAAAAGAGATAAAATTTAATGTAGTTCGGTGATAAATGTGATTCTTATGTCCACGGAGTGTACCAACATACAAATTCACTATCAACTTGAAAGATTACAGTATAAATCTCTCTCATCTCTATGTTTTTCTCTCTTTTTTGGCTCTCTTCTCACTCTCTCCAATAATTTTTGCCACTTTTCTCTTTTTATTTAGCCTTAGAATATAACAGGCTATTTGTAACTAACCCTGGAGACAAAACTATAAAATTACAATTTAACTCAACTCTATATCATGTTAGCATTTGACACCCTCTAGAAGCCCAACAGAAATCTTACGGACTATGTTAGGCACTTGACATTAGGCTAACACCCTCCATGTTAAGCGCCTTACGGACTATGTTAGGCACTTGACATTAGGCTAACACCCTCCATGTTAAGCGCCTGACATTGCGCCTGATATGGTGTCTAACTGCTTCAGCTTCACAAACGCCAACAGGCTACTCAAGTAATATTCTTGCAGATTATCTACTAAATTAATGTCTATTAGGGATGTGCATCAGTCGGTTTTGATCCGTGTCGATTTTTTTTATTGAAATTGGTGGTTAGTCGGTTTTTTTAATTGAAACCTTTTTTTTACCGACATAACCAACCACAACCGACCAGGTGGTTTTTTGGTCGGCATGGCCGATTTTTTGGTTTTGAATACAATATTTAGTCTGGTTAAAACTTAATCCAATATACAAGTTTTAAAACTTAATCCAAAATACAAATTTAGACATGAAAAATAAGTGAAAATTAATTTTTGTCTCACCACTCTTTTACTTTCTCTAAATAAAAGAATATATACGTATATATAAGAATTCTCAAGCGCATATGTATACTTCATTAAATTTATTAAAAAAAAATTAGTATGACGGAAAATGAGATGAGTGATCTAAACTCGTTTTTAATATCATCTTTGAATTTGAGCTGGTAACATTTGTCATTTGGTGAGCGGAGGCGTGCAACGATCAAATTGAAAAATCCAAAACTGCTCTTGGTTTGTACAGTCAAGAACTCTTCAGACCTGACCATGACAGACCTAATTCTGCCCTTTGGAGGTGCTGGCACACCAATTGACATGTCCAATCCTGAACGACAAATTGAGGCTTATGTGACAAGAGAGAAAAAAGCAGCCGGACCGGAAACATCCAAGCACATCCGAGCCACATGGTTCAAGCCCTTGGCAACTGATGAACCCATAGCATGCTTTTATGATATTCCTCATCTTATTTGGACTCATTACCCGCTACTACATATACCCTATTGATCACAATTCCGATGAAAAATTCTAATACTCTTTGAGCGCTCTCCTATAAACATGTTGATCATTTGTTTCTCCATAGCTTTGACAGCTAGTATAGTAGTCTTGTGGAACAAGAAACAAAATGCCACGGAAGCTTCGCAGATCCAAAACATCGATGGGTCATTGACTCCGAGAGGGTCACCAGAATCATTGTTTATAAATGCTGATAGAGAGTTGGAGAATCTTCCTCAACAGTCTCTTGTCCAAGCTACCAATGTGCATTATGGCCAAAGACCAGACCTGAAGAGTTAGTTCACTTACAAATTAAGGGCATTTTTGTTCTTTAATCCTTATCACGTAACTGTTTGCGAAGTATAGTTCTTCAATGGATTCCACATACAAAATTTTGACCTTTTATATTTATAAGACCTATCGCCACTGATACATATTGTATCACTAGCGTTGACAAATAACATTGTCATATATAAACACAAATTCGATTTTAATCATGCAGGAATTTTGTTTGGGTGCAAAGGGTCAAGCATTGGAGTTCTTGTTAGTGGAACAAAGGGGCTGAGACATGATGTTGCAGTCATTTGTTCGTCGGAATTAGCAGAAAATCTGGATTTTGAGTCCATCAGCTTTACCTGGTGATCATGCACTTTGTATATGGCATTGTGAAGCTTGTTAATCCACAAACCAAATAAAATGGTTACTAAGATGGAAACCATGAACGTCTTCCTTAAGATATTTTAAGTAGTTGTGTTCACAAATCTTTCTTGGAATATTTACATATATGTATGTTTGTAAATTAAAGATTGGTTCTATGTAAACATGTCCTGTATTTTCTTTAGGCTTTGATTAAGCCCCCTGTTTGATACTGAAAGTTAGTTTAGTTTTTTAATGCCAAAACCTCAAAGCCACTTTCGAATTCTTTTTTCATTTTTATTTTTTCCAATTGTTTTATGTAAAGCTCGAAGCTGTGTTCCATCTCCATACCGACCATTGCGGTGGTGTATGTTGACCAACCCAATTGACTGATTTTTATATTTCTTCCTTAAAAAATAAAAAATAAAAACTCTTCAACTTAAGATGACCCTATTATTAAAAAATAAAAATAATAATAATACTTAAAACGACATAAAGTATTACACTTTAGCACGACACCTTATAATAGCTGTTTGGCTGTGAGGTTCAGAGGTTCCAAAGGATGGCAAGTCTTCAAAATGTAGGAACAAATTCCACCAAAAATAATACGGCATACCGTTTGTACAATAAATGTCTTTTTCCATTGTTTGGAAGAGGATCTACCTTCTTTGATTGTGTGCCTTATTTGCTTTATTTTGTACGCATTTTGTACACTCTAAAAACAACTCTTAATTATTATTTTATTGTCAAAATAGTCTAATAACACATTTCAACATAATAATTTTAATAAAAAAGCCACATACCTAAAAAACATGCAATATATCAAATTTGAACTCAGCATCTGGACAAGATAATTAGTACGGATAGCCTCAGTTAATAATATTCCTCCCCTCCCACTTTCTTCATTAACAAATTTTAAAAAAAAATTATACAAAATGTGGAAAAATAAAATAAAATAATCTGAGAGCCAGATAATGCATGTACTGTGGAGTATACTGTCAAAGAAGTTCCCTACCCTCCTTATCTACAAGAACCGCGTACTGCCAAATGAGAGCACTAATTCATTTACTTTCTATGTATATCAAGAGGACCTTCAACCTTATGATGCTGTTTATGCTACTTAATCACCTATTCATCCGAGCACTTTGTCCCGGCTTTGTTATCTTCCATAGGAAAGAGATATCCATTACAAACAATTTCTCAACGTGAACCGATCTGTTAATGAACAAGAACCAAGAGTTGCAAATGCAAAGACTACCCTCATTTCTCTCCCAAATTGGCAGCAGATGAAAGTTTCTCTTCCAAGTCTTCAAGCAGATCATGGTACTCAACAAGTGTTGGATGTGACTAAAAAGCAAGAAAGTTTTGTACAGCAGGCATGAAATTAGTATATATTGAAATGGTGATGGTTGGTGCTACTAGGGAAAATTTTAAAAGACAATACCTGCAGGGTGCTACTATATGCTTTCCATAACCGCAAATCATGCCGGAAGAGATCAAATAGGACCTGCACAGTTTCCGACAGAGGTTTAAAAAAAGCATAAGATGGAAACTCTACTTTTGGCCTGCACTAGTATTGAACTACAACCACAGAATTTTGGAAATAATAAGCAACAACTACAATAAAATGGTTTCTTACTAGATATTTTACTTTTGAGTTTTGGACTAGTGTGAAATAAAATTGCACAAATAAATTTTCCTTCTGAAGAGAAGGAAGTTCAACCAAACAAGTTAATGAACTTGCTAGTTTGGTTTTAATACAATTAGTGGAAGCTCAAGTCTATTTTTATGATTATATTGTATGAGCTTCTAAGCTCTAATCATGCATAAAGAACAGAAGCAGACAAATAAAGCAAACATGCATATAAGATTTGTGAGGATGAATCCAAGCATACCTCAGATCGTCTTAAAAGTGTAGCAAGCACAACAATCCACTCTTTGAACTTGACAGAGCACATATGTGCCAAAAGGAATTCTGCATCCAACCGGCTCTGCAGTGTTCCCATTTGGAGCTGGACACATAAAAAAGAGGGTTCAGTTAATGAAAATAAGTACTTTCAATAACCCAAAGTTAATTGTGCCAAGCTGCATTTCAAGGATTTGAAAAAATTTCGATGTGTTTTCTCTATATCTGAAAATCCACATATAAGAACTCATTAGTTTCGGCATTTATTCTGAGCATGTTAGAATAACAGTAGTTGCAGGAACAGGGATATTCCATCAGACAGAGACCAATTATTCATAATTGCAAAATGATTTTCACCAACATCAGATTTGTCCATATACTCCTTCCGTACATCCACATAAAAAGTTGTTCTTCTTCGTATACTAAAAGTAAACAAGGAAGAGTTCAAGAAGCAGAGAAAATTTAACTGATCACCTTTGGGATGTGTGATAATTTGGATTACTAACAAAGCATATCACAAGAAAGGGATTCTAGGATGTGGATACCTTCTCTCCAATCAATTCAAGCCCTGAGGCAAAATTCTCCAACCGAGCAGATCCATATCTCTCCCGTTGGAGATATTCCTGAAAAAAAGTTGTTAGAACACCAACTTTGCATAATGTGACAGTAAAGAGAGAATTCTCTGAATAAAAAGTACAAGCTTTTTTTCTTACCACTAAATCAAATTGAGTGCCTTTCACAAATGCAACAAGCTTTGAAAGTTCTTTTCCCGACATCAAATAGCTAGCATGGCTTTCTAAGATGTTCTTCACAGAAGCAACATGTGCACTTTGCTCCTTGAATGAGGGGCTGCTCAACAGATAAAGAAACATAGATATATCCCCACTGCTAAATTTGATATTCATAGAATTGCTGGGTCTGATAGACATGAATTGAATTGTATACCAACCTCTTATCCAAGGACTGCTTCCTGGAACTAGACCGAAAAAGGAAATAACCCAAAAATCTTGGGGATAATCTTTCGGAATCAAGTGGTGCCTGCTCATAATCTCTTCCAGATCTCAACAAGAACCTCACCTAAGAGCAAAAGAAATCAATTAATAATCCCTGGTCAAGACATAGCTTAATATTCGTTGAATTTAAATAAGCAAGTCAAATTTTCAAACTGCATACCAGTTCCCCAGCAAGTTCATATAAAGATTCATCAAGAGTTGCCTGCATAGAATTGATAATCCTTTCAGAAAACTATCTCACACAACGACAATAGAAATAATGAAAAGATAATTAATGACAATTAATTCAATATGGTAACATATGTATACCTGTAAAAGGCGCAAGGCACAGTACTGACTGACGGCAGGACCTTCAAGCTTAGCAATCACCTAGGAAAAATAAAATAAATTGAATCAAATTACATCATCTTTATATTATAGTCGACAGCTGAAACTCTTCCCTAGACATATATGGTTTCTATACCAGTGTTTTCCAGTTTAAGAAGCAAAATATGAACAGTCAATTCAATTGCTTCTTCCAATTCTATGTGAACCAATGGATCATGACAAATTGTTACTACCAGCAATGACTTCCTCTTTCATTACTTCATCCTTTCCCTCTCCCTCATTCTCAGTTTCTTATCACATGGGAATCATGTTGTATCTTAAAGTTCAATCATTGACAAGGCTCCAAGAAAGGGTGGGCTATTGTTCTTATTTCGGAAACTAAGCACTACAATCATAATACTACATGTGGAATTGCGATTAAAGTTTCATGATTAGCTCAAGAAAAAATTCTTACAAAAAAAATTATATCATAAAATTTTCTTTTAAAACAAAAGAATCTTCAAATATATGACTGACTCAGAGAAACATTGGAAGTTCAATTTAAGTAGCATACACATGTCCCATGTGATCATGATACAAGGAACTCGGTAAAACTAGTATGTAAAGATGCATAAATGGACTCAAAACTACAAACTAATCTTACCAATGGGAAAGAAACATAGCAAAAAGTCAAATAACAAGAAATGAAAGCACAGTGGTTCTATATCTGAGATCTTAGTTTTCTAATGACAAAATAGTAATCCTTACAAGTATATAGCATGCTCCAGTACGATACCATCTACGTTGGAAGCACTCTTCAAACAACCTGATAGGTGGAAGAAAACAATTATAATTTTATTATAAATGAATGATATAAAAGAAGATGGCAAAAAAAATATGCAACAATGATTAAAACTCAATTATTCTCGACTGGATCACACCAAAATTATTGTTAGTCCTTCAATCATAACTAAAGCATCTCCTAGGAGCGCATGAAACGTTGCCTCTTTCCACTTCCAGAGAACTCAGTTAAGAGAATGTAACAAATTTAATTGACTCATATAATAACTATCGTTTTCAATTCAGCTCACTTTTATGGATGACAATTATGCAAAAACAAAAAATATATATATCGCTACTTTATTAGGGGTACTAAAAACTTTGCTTCTTGTTTCCATTAAAGGAATATGGAACTGGGTCAAGTATTGATTATGGTAAGCAATAAACCAAGATCTAAATGTGTGCATATTTATATATGAGACCATAATGAGACCATACAATAACTTTGACTCCCAACAGCATACAAAGGAATTTACCAAAAAATATTACACAAAGGAATAATTAGACACATCTGCTATGCCTGCCAAATCCATAGAAGACTGGAAAGAAAATAAATTTGAAAAATGGTTTCTTTCTAGAAAAAGACTTTATTTTGTAAATTGTTTTTCCTGCCAAATCCATAGAAGACTGGAAAGAAAATAAATTTGAGAAATGGTTTCTTTCTACAAAAAGACCTTATTTTGTAAATTGTTTTTATTATGTTTATAGTGCTCCCGAAATATCCCATAAATTATTGAAAAATCCCCTCCACCACCACAACAAAGGGGCAAAAATTAAAAATTAAAAAAAATATCATATTAGTTTGTGAAAATATACTCAGTTGATCTCCCAGCAGCTGAGAACAAATCTGCCCAATGTCGACCATCAGTCTTTCTTGCAACACTAACAACCACATCAAGATATTCCGGAAAATTTCTGAGCAACTCACAGGTCTTCTCTAATAGAGTGGGAGAGTTAAATTTAGGGACAGCGATCTGATTCTTGTTTACGCTTGGGCTGCAAGAAGAAATTACTAACATCATATAGATATTAGATAAACTGGAGTAGCACACAAAAAAGTTTTAGAAATAAACAATTAATATGTTAAGAGCATGAATAGTACAGGAAAAAGCTTAAAAAAAACGCCAAGAATTAAATTTTTGTTGACTAGGAAATAGCTTACAAAGTGTATAAAGGAAGCACATTCAAGATATGGCTAACATGAGACTAACTTTTTCACAAAAGTTAATTAAAGATTAGGATCCAAGCACGCATACACAACAACAGCATGATTAGAGAGAAAGGTAGGGAGACAAGAATAAGACAAAAGAAATAAAATGAAGGTAAGAGAAGAAAAATGAAGAGAGCTGCATGGGAAAGAGAGGAAAAGAACAAAAAGATGGAAAAGGATCAACAATATTGTATAATTGAATACCAAAGTCTGAAAATCAAATACACTGAAGTATCAATATAGAGAGTTCAAAATAAGTCCATAATAAGGAAGAATCCCTAAAAAAATAGATATTAACAATAAGGTCCGCATTAAAATCCTTATCAAATAATGGAATCAATTCCTTTATTTATTCCAGTTCTTCAAGGATAACACCCAAATGTTGATTCCATTCCTCTTTTCATTCCATTCCAACAACCAACACGTATCTGGTAACTTAGATGCACTAAAATGATATACTTGGAATTAGGAACACCAAGAAAACATTTATTAACCATTATTTTTTTGTTCCAGTAAAGCTACAAAAAATATTGCTCCACTATAATTTATTAATCCACAAACACAGCACATCTTCAGTCCTTATGCTGGGTAAAACAATGACTTTTTGTTATGGACATACCGAGAGATCTCTGCATCAAAAACCGTAAAGAGAAGCCACTCCAGACAATGAGAAAAATGGGGCTTTTCTGCTGACAATTGAGCCAACCTCAAAGCCTCTTCACTTTTGTTTCTCTAGTAGAAAGAGTAAAGGAGATAGTGGTAAGAATTTCTTCAACCAAGAAATCAAGATCAATAATATACAGACACAAACACAGACATACATATATATATGCTCAATTGAAATCATTAAGGAGACCAGATTTAACTCAAAAACTAGGTCTTGACAACTATCGCAAAAGGCCAAAACAACAGCAATGGGAAGCTGACTTCTTTCTGCTTCTCAAACTTATGGAGAACTAAATGCATCCTTTATGCTGAGTGAAAAAAACCAATAATCTGTTCATTGAGAAGTACAAAAAAATCTCATAGGCAATGTAAATCAGTTGTCCATTTTCACCACAGCTTTATCTGACTAATTTATGAAGCAAATTGAGCTCTTTATGCAACACCACGCAGATCCCCAGCAGCGATATCAATGCATCAAAATTAGGCCTCATATTTCAACAAAAAAGTTGGAAGCAGTACCTGAATAAGGTGCCTTAGAAGGCAATGCAATATAGTTTGAGCTTGAGGAGTTGGCTCAAAACAAGGAAACTCTGTGCATGCCGAAAATGACATTCTCTGGGAAACACCGACAACAACACCAGCATTTGGAAGAAGACCCAGAGGGTATACCTCACGATCAAATTCCAGCTCCGGATCCAACTAAAAAATAATGTTGAGTCACTCAAAAAGGCATAAGAAGTTCCTCTAAGATTCTTTAGTCATCATCTAATTAAAAATATAACCCACACCTTCAAAACCCAAGGCAATGACTTTTTATTTCTAGGAACAAAAGAGTTCATTGTGAAAATGAAACAAAAACTCCCATTAGAAAAAGAAAAAGTAGACCAGGAGCCACACCTTATGGTAATTTATAATGAATTACAAATAAAACAGATTCAGCGGATGACTTAAAATGCCACTCTTCATCAAAACTAGAAAACTGTATATTTCCTTAATTACTGAGATGCATGTGTACCAACTTTTGTAACACTATCGGACAGGAGGTGAGGGGTGTGCCAAACCGTCTATAATATTGACTTGATATATATATATATATGAGTCCACTTCCTAATAGCCTAAGTTTCAACAAAAACTATATACCTACACAGTCTATAGATAAACAGTGTAAATAGCTTAAAGTAGCTTGAAAATGCTGAAGACACAGTATGTATAGAAGGTGACCTTACCCCAAAACTAACATTAAAAGCTACACAAAGCATAATCTACAAGCAAAATGTAAAGAATAAAAATAGCCCTAATGAAGAAAAAGTTTATATTGATAAAGCATATGAGCATATTTCGTAAAATACGGCCAATACAATCTGCCAGAAAGGCACAATACAGAGAACCTTATACTTGAAAGTACATATACAAACCTGCAAGAAATCTTCCTGCTTAAAAGCATCAGCACCCAGCGAAGGATACCAAACCTGTAAAAATAAACTTCCAACCAGAATAAATATGAGACAAGTACACATAACAGAAAATAGAGCCAGAATATGATCAAGGCCATATGAAATCTGGAAAATATCAGAGGATTGATAGTAAAGATTAATGGTTCATTACCTGCATTCCTCGGTGGCCATAATCTAACCAGGAAACTTCCTCAATTAGATTTGTTTTCTCTTCTGATTGACCACAGGTAACCCAAAATAACTCAACAGAGTCAGTAAGTTCCATTTCACGCCCGTCATCCAAATCAAGAAGTGAAAGCTCCCCATTAGCTCTCAATATCAAACATCTAGCAAAACAACCATCTATTAGAAGCATGTACCTGCAGATATCCCTATATCTCATTTAAATGATATACCGTGCAGGCTCCCTTGCTAATTCAGAATTAGAGGTGACATTATTGTTTGCAATGCAATCTCTTGGAAGCTGATCAGGGATGAAACGCATGGCTGCAGGATGGCTCTTTGCAGTCATAATTGAGAGTTCTCGTACTGTAGAAAGCTGTTTGTCATTTTATCACTTAAAAATGTAGGAAGAATAAGAATTTTATGAAAGCATTCACATTGAGATTGCATATTCAATCAAGACTGCAACCAGTAATGGAATCTTAAAGAACACTGGAAAGCATTCTTTTACCTGTAAATCTGGAGTACTAGATGGTGTAAATTCACCAAATAGGTTCACATGGAATATGTGTACATCAAATGGGCGATAAGTGACTAGTATATACTCCTGATAGACATCCATCACAATTGGTTTGGCATGCAGTGGTTTTCGAAAAAGTAGTGAGCTCTGGTCAAGGTGATATCTTGGGTAAAATAGCAATTCGTACCTGTAATAATAGATTACCATGAACTTCATAAATAATCCAGTCTAACAAGTTAAACCCAACAAAATATTGCTCCATATCTACACAACTAATGGGATCAACAGGATTGAAACTATTGACAAAACAAGACACAAAGCATGAGTGCATAGACAAGTTGAGGAACTAAGCACCCAGTAAGGTCAGTGCCTAGGAAATTACATCTATGACAAATCTTGGAAAGAATTTACCATAAGAAACAAATATGAATAATTATCTCACGTGTTTGAGGAATCAACATAGTTGCAGACAACAACAATCTTCCCCATCCATAGCAAACCTTTGCACTGAATCTTTTGCTCCTGGGTAATATCACCAAAAACTCGCCACTTCTTTAAACGTATGTCATATATAATTAAACCATGCATACCAGCAACAGCTAAGTACATTCCATCTTTGCTAGCTGCCACATGTTGAACTGGCCAATTTTGGGAAATATATGAAACCTGGAGAAGAAACAATTGTCAGAGAACCATTTAAAACACCATGAAATGAAGAATAATGTAAAAGCTTGTGTATTGACAGCATAACTGGAAGGTTAAGATGTAGCATTTTAAGTTCATCAGTATCTTCAGATTGCACAACAAGCAATCGATCATCACCATAAATCACTTGGCGGACATATGTTGTGCCTGAAACTCCTCTGTTAAGGCAACATTTACCAAATGAAAATGCAAGGATTCTCTCTGAAGATTGTTCCTCAATGACGTAAAGCCTATATCCATACTCATCCCACTGCATCATTGATGTGCCACTCATTAAGGGTTCATATTTACACTCTTGATTAGGCTTAATCATCGGAGAAGATGCAGAACTTAAACCAATTTGACGGATTGTTGACATCAAACGACAGCCAGAGACAGACCAAACAGCAAGTCCTCTTAACTTCCACCCAACTGCAAAAGCAGAATTATCAGGTGTCCAAGCAATGGAACTGACAGCACCAGTGTCATCCATTGAATATCTGCAAGATAACAACCAAAACATTTACTATACATAATCTAAAACCTAGCCCCTCACGTCAATCAAGAACTGTTACTATACAACAGTATACTAAATCATTAAAAAATTTGGCCACAATGAGATGAAACTAAACACTATAGAAATGCTCCAACCTCC
This sequence comes from Rhamnella rubrinervis, assembly GCA_007844105.2. Taxonomy (NCBI): domain Eukaryota; kingdom Viridiplantae; phylum Streptophyta; class Magnoliopsida; order Rosales; family Rhamnaceae; genus Rhamnella; species Rhamnella rubrinervis. Next base: position 3,216,735 of record CM017583.2, on the reverse strand, counting down.
GTGGTCCACTAAAATCCCAAACTTACCCCCAGTCATACAATGACACGGTACGAATAACTGATACAGATTCTTCTAAGTCATATAACTCAACAACCCCTCTTTTGGTACCAACAGCAAGGATTTGTTGCTCTATAGCTACAGAAGCACATACAGCGTCACCACAACCCAGCCTTTTTCCAGCTTTTATAGATTCAGCTTGCTTTAAACCCTTCTTACTTACAGAACATGACAACAATCGCCCATCAGAATACAACACAAATAGCAACCTCATTGGAAGGCAGAACTCCAGCTGGACAATAGCAGAGCTTCTGGAGACATTATGATTGGGAATCAGAGTTCCTGGAAACCCTTTAGAAGAAAGACCATTATCTAGAGAACGTGGTGACAGAATAACTTCATTTGTATCAGGTGGGAAGGAGTCAAGCTCAAAAGCCCCATAGAACTGTACATGAAAATACAACATTGCCTTAGCATTTATTCCAAATGACACATACAATAAAGACTACCTAATACAAAGACACAACTACAGTGCATTGAACAAACAGTTCAAAATTGCAAATGCATTTTAAACTTATTACCTCCCCTTTCCAGGAGATACTATACAGTGATCCATCAGAAAGTCCAAGAAGCATATGTTTGCTATCACACACAATATTGCTCCTGGAAAGAGACAATTGCAAGAACAACCATAAAGATTACAACAGTGAAAATAACTTGTAAGATAAACATCTAAAAAAGATAGCTACCATATGTCAAATTATTAAACATCAGAAATGAAAAAATTAACATAAAATGACAAATTGGCGTGTGTGTTAAGGGAATTTTGTTCGATTTTGAGTAAATAAACAGAGGGGAAACCAACCGTTTTTCCTCAATGTTTCCTCGTCCTTAAAATTTATCCTTAGCAGAAAAAATACTAATAACAATAATAAACAAATAAATCATCTATTTGTAGAGCAATTTTTTTTAGTTGAGCCTAATTCTAAAATTTCTTGGAACTTTAATTTCTAAAGAAATCTGAATGATAGAGAAGTTTCATGTTTGTGCTCATCGTTAAGTCTTCTAGAAGGGGTGAGTTTTACTTCAGTTCAAACATACTTGATAGGAAAATTTTCTCAAAAGAAATTTCTTAAAAATCCTACTTCAGTTTTCTGATTGATAATTCTACTCTCTATAGTTTATGAGACTTCTCTTATAATTCAGAAAGCTTGTGTACCAGCAATTATTCAAGTGTTTGTTTAGCTGCTTGTGCATGATAAGCTAAATACATTTAATATACTTCCAAAAGAAGATCTTAGGCTTGCTTGGCTCCATCCTGGTGCGTGATGTAAAACAAGCAGTGAGTCTATTGATCAATTATTCCTCCATTACGATGAAGCTATTAAGCTATGGTCCTGGTTGGTGGAAGAAGCTGGTTAATAATGGGTATATCCTCAATCTTCTTCACCTTGGGTGATAAGAAAAAATTAAAGGGTTTGGGATGGCAAAAGAGGGAATGTCCATTGGATTTGTGCAATGTTGGCTTTGTTTTGGATATATGGCTGGAAAGAAATGAGGAGATTTGAAGACTAGGATTTTATTTTTAAGACTGGGATTTTAAGGATTACATCAAGGTTCACTCTTCTTATTGACAACTTCTTCAAAAGAGTTTAAGACATTTCAAATTTCTTTGATTTCGTTGAAGTGAAAGGATGTGATTTAAATTTTTTTTTTTAATATAATTTTGGGGCTGTTTTTGAATATTTCTCATCTCTGTAATAGTTTGTGATGGTTTCTTATTATCAATGAAGTATATTGTTCCATATAAAAATAAAACATATACGTGATATCCAAAAATTAAGTTGGCTATGTTAAGTAACAAATCTGGCATCATGATAAGACTATCTTTTTTTCTTTCTTTTTTTTTAAAGAAAGATAAGGACTGTTGTGTAACTATTCTAACACAAGTTGACCAACATAACACTTATAAAAGGAGAAATTGTTTTCCAATACAATTTTTTTCCTTCATGTGTTCTATGATTAAAATTCAGCATGTCTGCATGAGAGAGAAAAAAGACTCTCTTCCTGTCCATGTGTCACTTTTTATGCAAAAACCTATCCACTTTTTTTAAATCCTGTTGCGTGTGTAAGAATGAAGATTATTCAAGCCTATTATAGACTAGAAGTCTAGAACAAGGACAAGAGTATTTCCATGCAGTTATTTTAAAAGGAACTTTCAGAATGACTTCCATCTATTTCCACTTTATTCAGATTATATTTCATAGACACTACAAATTTGTTAGATGGCTATAAAGGCTGGAGTGCATGTGTTACACAATTGGTTCTATAAACTCCAATTATTGTTCCAATAATACAACGAAGAATTCAAATTAATATCAAACAGTACTTTTCTAATACAAAACCAGAAAGGCTACTTACACTGCCAAGTTTTTTTCTGAAAAAGGCACCTGCTCACTGAGAAGAAGAGATATACTAGCAAGAAACAATCCAGATGGTTGCTTCCCCCCAATTTGTATCTTTTTCTCTGTAAACTGGACCTTAAAAATGTGAAGAAAGAAAGAAGATGTCTGCCCAAGAAGAGAAACCATAACATTAGATTGAAACATCTCAGCTACAATTATAGAGCTCAATTTAAAAGAGACGCATAATGCATCACAAATATCACAAGCATTCTTGTAAATCACATTTCAAGCCGTAAAATTATCCATTTGATCTAATGAAATTTTTCTTTGTCCCCAAGGTACTGATCCATTAATTTTAACGGTGGATATAATAAAGTTTTTCTCATTCCAAAAATGAATGCACACCATCTGGATTTTCCATCAAACAAATGATCACGCGTAAAACCAATACAAACACTTACAAGAATGGCTATCAATTTGCCATCAGGACTCCACACAGCTTGAAGATTCTCTCCTTCCCTTTCCAGTGAATCCGAATCCCTCATGTACTTTCCCAATCTCACTTTATGCTGAATGCCATCAAACCAAAAAAGAAAAAAAGTGTCAACCCTATAAATTACAAGCATCAAACCACCATATTCAAACATTGTGGAGAAGCACACTTAAATACATTTTGGCCAAAAAAAAACCCATCTCCCAAAAACACACAATCATTACACATTCACCCACATCTAACCGCAAATTCAGAATACCCTCGTACACAAAAACTCACACTCACAAAAGCCCATCTCAAGTAAACACAAATGAAAGCATACCCACATATGCAATACACCAAAAAAAAAAAAACACTCAAATTACTCAAAAAAACGTACAATTACACTTAGATATACATAAACATATACACATTGAGTGTACCTGAGAAGAGTTCCAGAGCTCTAGATGATCGGGGGAGACGACGAGTAGTAAGCGATTGATGACCTTGAGGCATATGATCTTCTGGGAAGAAGGGCAAAGACCCGGCTCCAGTGGGATGACCTGTGGCCATCCATATGCCATATACATCTTCTCCTCCTTATTCCTCTTACTTTGCTTCCCAAATTGTAATTCGTTGATTGGGTTTTGATATTCAATGCAATTTGAGAGAAATCCGAGATGGAAGAGGAATTGGATCAGAAGGGTATTAGATTCTGTAGGTGAAGATCTGGATGCATTTCCACTCCCATTTCAGGTGGATCTCACGTACTAACAAAACAATTCCAATTTTTACTCCAAAACCCTTTTTTTTATTTTTCACTTATTTATTATTATTTTCGTTGGAAAATACTAATAAATTTGCAAAATTCAACGTCGTGGTATAAAGAATTGAAAAATGACTACTTAATGTAGTGCGCCCATGGATGTGGCACTCTCTGATTCGTTACCGGGTTAATTTTATTACTTTTCTTTTGGTAAGTTCTAAATTGTATTTTAATACCAAAAAAAAAGAGTACTAAATTGATTTTAATTATTTATTACAACCAAATATTGAAATCTAAACTACTTTAATGTTAAAATTTTCATCTTCTTTCTTTTCTTTTTTTTCTCAGAACTCCATTATGAAGGTATCAAAAAAATTAAACTGTTCTTCAGATAATTTACATTTGTTAAATTGATTTAATTTTTGAAGTCAAAATTAAGCTTCTTCTCACAAAATTAACTAAAGTGGATATGTCAATAATCAACCATTTGAAAATATTATATAGAATGACATTGTTCAATAAAATATTTAAGAATCATCTTTTCTATAAAAATAAAATATTTGACAAAAAAAATCACATTTTAATTATAAAAGCAAACTATGGAGTGACATTGAAAATTCATTTCATGGTCTACATTCACAATTTTATTTTCACAAATGGATAAACATACATTGATTACGACTTGCATGTTATTATGTGATGTCAAACTCATTTTGCATATTTACATTACAACTGCAAACAACATGAAAATCATTTTTGTCATGGTGCCCTAGAATCCCCTTTTCACTATTCTCAAGCTTTTCTCATTGTTTATGTTAAAATGACATATGAGACCTTAATGGTTATAAATAATAATAATAAAATATAATATAAAAAAAGGAGTATTTTTGAACACTTCATGATTTAAATGTTTTGTTGCTTATTATTCTTCCCGCAAGATCCCTCATTGTGTATGAATCACAACGCCATCAGGGCAGGACAAGTGGTTGTGCAAATTATTCATCAAAAAAGTGGTTGTGCAAATTGTAGAACTGTTATTATATGTATGTCATATATGCCAAGCTCCCGTATAAACTAATAAAATCTCAATGGATCCATGCAGGAAGACCTAGAGTTCCATTGAAAACAAAACAAAAAAAAAAAAACCAAAACAAAACAAAACAAAAATGAAGGGAAGAAAATAAGGTATACTTCAAAATCTCAAAGAATGTACCATACCCCAAGTTCATTATTGGATTTTGGACAATTCGTCTCTAAGGATATATTGTTTATATCAAAACAACTGAAGTCTAATTATATTTTTACCTTTCAATTTATTATTAGCAATTCTTTGAGATGCTTTTAAAAAATATTTCAAATAATAGTAATAATAATAAACTAATGTAAAAAAGAAAGTAAAAAAAAAAGTATTAGCAATTCTTTGAGATGCTTTTAAAAAATATTTCAAATAATAGTAATAATAATAAACTAATGTAAAAAAGAAAGTAAAAAAAAAAAGGAAAGGGAAAAACGGAGGTATTTTAGAATACCTCATGGCTTTGTATATTTTTTTCTTCTTTATTTCTTCTTCTCTTACCATTACTCGAACTCAAGATCTATCATTGTGCATAAAACACAATGTCAACAGCCTGAGACGAGAAGTGGTGCAATTGCAGTACTATCATTTTTTATATCATAATGTCAAGCTCTTGTATATTATGCTGATTTATTATTAAAATCCTAATGGACCCATGTAGGACTTCCTGAGGTTCTATCTTCTTTTTTTTTTTTTTTTGGTGAAGTGAGGTTCTATCTTTTAAGACAATGCATGCTTCAATTCTAATATTTCAAAGAATGCGCCATACCCGAAGTTCATTATTGGAATTTGGCCTCAATTTCTGTGAAGGATATATTTTATATAAAAAAACACTCGAGCCTAATTACATTTTTATCTTTTTATTTATACTTTTTGATGCTACAAATTAAAATTAAGAACCACACCTTTGTGGGAAATGTAATAAATTTAGGATTTTTTAATGTCACAATCATCACAGTGATGGGTTCTTTCAATTAGCTAATTTTTATAGGAATTAAAATTTTAATTAATTTGGTTAATACTTTAATATAGCTACTATTTTTCATATTAAATACAAATAGTATGTACAAAATCTATTCAATTTATTACACCTTCAAATATCTTCTAGGAATAGAAAACAAACGCAATTGAGAAAAGATGTACATGCAATATGAGATTTGATTAAAAATATTTTCTTCTTATTCAGCAAATCAAGTTATGACAACCATTTTTAGCATCTGAAAGTTACTATATACATTTCATTTTGTGTTTTTGTTCCTTATTTTCAATTATGTAGATGATTTTGGAGTTTCCTATGAAATTTTTATGCAAAAAAAATTAAATGTGAAAATTCACATATATTGAAAAATTTTGCATCCGCCATTGGAAACACTCACTGGACACTATAGATGTCGGTGGTGCTCCACTGATGGTCTGGTAGTGGCGTACCGATGGTTTGTTGGTGCTCCACTAACAGTGTAGTGGTGGCCCACCAACAGCCTATTGATGCCCCACTGATAGCCAAGTGGTCTAGTGGTGCACTATAACGACCTAGTGGTGCCACATTGACAGCCTAGTGATGCCCCACCGACAGCTATCAGAAAATTCTAAAAAAATATACAAATTAAAGTTTATCCTCTTAACTTTTCAACTATATATCATATACCTCAATCCAATATCGAAAAAGTTTTCAAATATAGTTTTTACGAACACTGTACCAAGACAACTTTAACTTTTAAGTTCGACTTCATTTTTTTATTGGTTGCCTAGAAAATTATTAAAAAAATCATGGATATATTTTGATATCTCGGTGTTCATTTCCAATTGATATCATGTAAAAATTCCCCCTGAAAGTTGATTTACAAAAAAAAAAAAAATCATCTCAAGTTTATTGAAATTTCATTTGTTAAGTAATTGTTAACTCGTGTTTTGTATAATTTTTTAAGGTCTTAATCAACATAGAAAATTTTAAAAAAATATGTAAATTAAAGTTTATCCTCTTAATTTTCTAATCATATAGATTTGCTTCAATCCGAGATAAAAAAAAAAAAGTTTTCAAATATAGTTTCTACGAATACTGTATAAATCTACAGAGACAGCTTTAACTTTCAAGTTTGACTTTAATTTTTTTATTGGCTGCCCAAAAAATTATGAAAAAAATTATGGATATACTTTCATTTCTTAATGTTCATTTTCAATTGGGATCATGCACAAATTCCTTCTGGAAGTTTTTTTTTTTTGGTAATAAAATTCCTCCTGAAAGTTGATTTACGAAAAAAAATATACATATGCTGTGTGAAGTGTCAAGTTTGCTAAAATTTTATTTGTTAAGTAATTGTTAACTTGTGTTTTATATAATTTTCAGACGCTTTAATCCACCTAGAAATTTCTGAAAAAGTACGCAAATTAAAATTTATTATCTTAATTTTCTAATCAAATATCACATGACTCAATTCAAAATTAAGAAGATTGTCAAATATAATTTCTATAAATACTGTACAATATACTGAGACAGCTTTAATTTTCAAATTCAACTTTTATTTTTTTTATTGGCAGCTCAGAAAATTATGAAAAAAATATTAAATATATCTTAATTATCTCAACATTCATTTTCAATAGATATCATACAAAAATTCATCATCAAAGTCAATTTACGAATAAAAACATAAATCATGATATATATATATTCATGTCTCAGTATTTTTTAATATTTTCTTATATTTTACTTAAATTATTAATTTTATTATTTATTTCTAATGCTATAATATATTTTTAATTGCATAGGTACAATGAAATCCAAAAATACTACTATAATTAATGTGTTTTATAGTAACACATGATATAAAAAAGATGATTTTTAGCAATTCAAGAATTATAAATCCAAAGTGAATGAAATTCTTAAAAATTGTATTTATGAGCAATTGATGGATGAGGCAAAGTGTTTTTTAAATTTTTCCGTGTCTCCGTAGTCACAACGTAAGGTGACCTAAATCGTTTTGCACGCTTTTTAATATTTGGCTCATAATGTTCGACCTTTGATGGAGTTACATACTGAGTCCCGCTGTCATCTTCCACTACGGTCATATGGCGATCACATGTTTCAAAATCTCCACTCTTTGCTGCATCTTCATTCACATCATGCGTGTGTGTGGCACACTAGGCCGGATGATATTCCTATAAATAAAACATGAAATTCAATTGGTAATTGGTAGCGAGACAGTTAAAATAATATTGCAAATTGAACTAATAAATTGCTTACATATTTTATGTAATTAAACATTTGTCGCATTGTCTCGTGAATTGATTGGATCTCACGCATTAAATCCAATCGAAAATTATTCAAATCATTTGTCACACGGTCAATTTTAATATCCATTGATTGGATATATGATTTGAGTTCATCAAACTATATGAAAAGGAAAAATATACGTTAATTATATTATTATATTAGTAAAATAAAATTAAAAATGTTAATAAATAATTAATGGCTAAATTAATATCTTATATACTTACATCGCGTGATGAATGCGATGGTTGATTAGCATCCCCAAATGAAGTTTTATCAAAATTAGAGATCTCTTGTTGATGAAAAGACGCATATTTTTCTTTCTCCGGACCAACATTCTTATGACATTTCTTCTTTTTCAATAGTGGTATTGAAAAATCTTCATTAAGTTTATATATGAATTCTTCATCCGCATTCATTGGTCTAAGTCTCTCAATAACAAATAACTGTACATTAATAAATGAGCAGTTATTGTAAATTAATCACAAATAATAAGTAAAAGAAAAAAAATATTATAAATCTATAAAGTAATAAATGACAATAATATCAAATTACCTTGTCATTTTCAAAAATTATTTTTCCCACATTTTTAAATATGTGCATGTGTTTAGCCTCCCAATTGCAAATTCGAGGATACGAATTATCCACTTTATTTGCTAACATTTCTCTCATTAAAGGGATTGTCTCGTACCCCCAAACCTAATACAAAAAAAAAATTGTTAATTGGGTAGAAATAAATATAATTAAATAGTTGTATAATTTATATTACCTGAAAAGCCAAAGGAAAACTACATAAACTATAAGTGGCAGATTTATTTAGTTCTCCATTATGCAAATCCAATGCTCTGTGTAAGGACATCAACGTAGCATTGTAGGACACCAAACCCCATGCATATTGGTTGAAATAGTCTAAATCCTCAACCATAGACAAATGGTCTAAATTGATATGTACTTGACTCTCCTTGCCAAGTATACCACATTTAAGGAAGTATATTAATTCCAATTTCACCATGTCATCTTCATACTCGAGGTACCTACGCTTTAAATGCATAAATACATCCCTTACATCCGCATTTTTTATCTTATCAATATGACCAAAATACGTGTTTTTTATTCGATTGGAATGTGATGGAGGCGGGACATCCAATGTATTTTTCATCTTCAAACCAGTTATAATACCAAATTCTTTTCTTGTGAAGATTGCTCTATTTCCATTGAAGTTAAATTCCATCACATCTTCACTTATACTCTCTGCTTGTCTTGCTATCATGTTATGAACTATGCCCCCACTTAATACAATATGGTGCTTGTTAGATAGAGAATACCAAAACAACTTTCTTCAAACTTCTTTAGTTGTCTTGTCTTTATCCCAGATGGCTTATCAGGATCTTGAAAAAATTTTCCATCAATGTCTTCAATACATTTTATTATAGTAGACTTAGAAGTCACACGTACTCGACCATCTTTAACCACCAATGCGCCAGGGTACTTCAAAGGCTTAGGTTTTGCCATCTTACTGTTAAATTAGAAAACACTAGTTAGACAAAAAAAAAATTAAAATCACTCATAAAGGAAAAAGAGAGGTAGCCAGCTATGTCTAGCTGCAGAAAATCATATTGGGATTCTGAAATTTCCTAGCTCAAATGTTGCTTTAATCAAGTTTCATTGGCTTTTCCAATCTATTAGATATGTATGATTCTTGTCCTTCGGAGGAGAGCCTAGTGGCTATATAGATGGTATATCCTAATATGGATCGAGGACTTTACATTGGACTAGCATGTTCGACTCTTATCCTAGATGCCAAATTTTTACTACTATGTTAAAAGTTTGTGCTCAACTAATCTTATAGACAGTCTAAGCATAACTCAAAGAAAATTCACCAATGAGACATGTTCCTCAATAGAAAGTTGTACAAAAGTAAACTTGAAATCAAAGAAGCATTCTCTATTTCAGTAATAGATTTTAACAAACAATTTTCTCGACATTTTTCAGCATTAATCATTTTGTCTCCAAGGAAGGAATAACCCATTATCTTGACACTTCAATTTTTCAACTAAACGACTCATCCTAAATGTGATGGCTGGAAGGAACTACAGGAAGGCCATTTAGCAAAAATAAAATAGCAACTACAGTAAAATATAAACTGTCATTTACACATTTGGGTGATTATTTTTAGTTTCTAGTCCTATGAAATGTTGAGACAGTAGTATAAGAAAGCCAAATTAAGGTGTTCTCTACCAAGTTAAGCTAGTACCAGAGTTTCCAAACAAAAAGACAAGATTTTAGAAGGTTGCTTCAAAATATAAAAATGAACTAATGAAATACTTATCGGTGTTCACATGTTTTTGAAAAATATAAAGGGTAATATCATACATGTGTGTGAATCGCATGGAATGTCATTCAAAATTAGCTCTAACTATGTCATTCAAAGTTAACTCTAACTAATTACCTCATCTTCTTCCTCTGACTAAAGCTTACTCTGACTAATTACCTCATTTTCTTCATCCTTTTCTCCCCTTGATGAATAGTAAGTCCTCAACAAAAGATTATCATTTTCATTACAGGGCCTCTACATATAACCCGATCAAACTGCAAAGGCGAAAAAGAAAATGAAGAAAATACTCAAGAGAGAGTAATCACAAATTTATTTAATGAGTACAAAATTTATGTAAATATAAATTCTTGAATGTTGCTCGTAACAATCTCTTCTTTGACTCTATACTCAAACATGATCCACTCCACAGTTCCTTTATTATCATAGAACACCAACTTGTTCTTACGCCCAATTATCTGACCATTCTTATTTATCAATATGTTTGTTTCAGAAGTCCTCCAAAACCCATCCACATTATCCTCTTTAGTGCATATGCTTTCTACACTAGCACTGTTTCTTCAAGCAAAGAAATACATGGATTGCATTCCATCCCTCAAATTGCAATTTTCTAACAAATATCCAACATATATTTCATTCAAAACAATACAATGCTCAGGATTTTAGTACGGATATATACATACAAAGAAATTATACACAAAGGTACAAAATAAATACATAGGTTATCTGTTCATCCCTCAAATTGCACTTCTCTAACAAATATCAACATGTATCATTAAAGAGTTAAAAACTACTACAAATAATTAAAACCTTATGAAACAACACAATACAATTGCCAGGGATTGAAGTATATATTTAAAAAACAAATTATATAGATAAGTTTTCTTCATTAATGTTATTTCTTCCGGTGAACAAATTTTGAAATATAGACAACCTGGGTGTTATATCCAATTCCTCAAATTGTGATTCTCTAACAAATATCAACATAAATTTCAACCAAGAATAGAATTAATGCACACAATTAAAACCCATGCAACTATCAAATACAACTGTACACACACACATACGCACAAAATTATAGACAAGTTTTCTTCACTAGAATTAATTCTTCAAAGTAAAGAAGTACTTGGATTTTGTCGCCCATTCCTCAAATAGTGAAACTCTTGAACAAATATCAACATATAATTCATCCGCGAGTAAAAATAAATACACATAGTTAAACCCATGAAACAATACAAATCCTAAGGAACCAGGAACCATAAACAATAAAACCATAAAACCGTAAACTTCTCTTCTCTTTCAAACACATAAACCCTATAAAATCACCTAAGAGCAAAAACCCATGAAAAATACACATAATCAAAACTCTAGTAAATATCATCATATAATTCATTCAAGAGTATAAATAGATACACAATGTTAAAACCCATGAAACAATTCAGTTTCTAAGAATACAAGTACTACATATAAGATTATGAAACCCTAAATTTCACTTTTTAAACAACAATACAAAACCCTAAATTAGAGTTTAAAGATTGAAAACCCTTACTTGCAATGTCTTTAGGGTGATACTTTAAGATATTAGGCACCTCAAGGATTTCAACTGGCGTGAAGTTCTTTGCTCTTGAACATCTTCATCAAATGGTCACCAACCAACATTTTTATAGCTGGGAAAAAACCCTTACAAATTATCTGAGCCTCCGGAACATCCCGCATCATCAATACGCACCGCATCACCAATACGCACCGCATCGACATTTATTAATCAGTGAACCAGTGAAAATTTTGAAATTGACAAGCTTACCCAAAAATAAGCCCGAACAGATTTATCAAAAATCATACAACCAAATAAAAAAATAATAATAAAAAGAGAAGGCAATCATATTGGGGAAAGCCATATAAAACTATCTTTTGAATATATAATAAAATTATTGTGACAAAAAATTATGTTTTCTATTGGGAATGGTTATTATTGAAAAGGTCAAATTCATGTTCAATGTACCTTTTTTTTTTTTCTTTTTGTCAGAATTATGCTCATTGTACTTGAAATTATGAATATAAATGCATTAAATGCTTTTCTAAGAACATATTAAAAAAAAAAACTTTTAAACCCATATTTACGGTAAAAAAATGAAGCAAAAATTGAAAGGCTCACTATATTTTTTTTTTATTGTAATTTTCTGATAACTAATAATTAATTAGGTATTATTTTTTTTTCAACTAATAACATCACATTATTAGTTGATAAATGAGTTGATAAACTTAATATTATTGATTGTAGCGTCAGTAACATATTATGCAAGCCTTCAATTATGCAAGCCTTCAATTTTTATTTTTTTATTTTTTTTTTGTCAGAACTATGCAACTCCTCATTGAATCCGAAATATTGGATGGTTTTGCAAAATAGTAATGTTTATGTAACAAAAAAAAAACCATTATATTGTGCCTTAAAATAATTGAGTAGAGGGGACCCCACCATTAGTGGAATCATATACATAATGTGGCATGTTTAAATATAGTTAAGAGTGTAATTTGTAAAAATGCTAAATATAGTCAATATACAACTTTGAAATATTTTGTTTAAGGTTCAATCTATTTTGACTCACTCAAACTCTTACTTACAATACTATAGAAAAGGTGTATGAGATGTGATTAGTTGCTTATCAAGCTAATAAACTATTGTGGGAATGTCTTAAGACAAGGAAGCAAGAACCTTCTAGAAAATTAAACCTTAATGGGTAGAGGACATCAAAGTTGAAACCCTGAAACGAGAAATGACTTTCCTCAATCTCAACAACATGTAGACAAGTCCTAGATATTAAGGAATTACAATTTTATTATTTTGTAACAGGGACAATATTAATTTATTGGGCTAAAGTCTTAAAGAATAAGTGTTTAAAATAGCATTTAAAATGTGTGCAATGTTTTAATTGTTTAGAATACCATTTAAACTGTGTGAAATATTTTATTGTACTCATAAAACATACCTAGTAGCAGCTAGGGTAAAAAAAACGTAATTCCCATGTCAAAGTACCTTTTTTTTTCTTTTGTTTTTTTTTGTAAAACCCATGTCAAAGTACTTGTTTTTATAGTAGATAGCAATAGTACTATAAAACAGATCATAGCTCTATATGATTCCTATCAAGATGGGTAACCAAGACTGTCCTAGTTTATCAAATCCAAATGGGAATACATACAAGAGATTTTGAAGGCTATGCATTAAATATAGTTTAGTTTATATGTATATATATATATATATATATATATATATATATATATATATGTTCCCATTCCTAAAGGTCTCTCTCTCATAATGGTACCAATACCCCCTGTATAATAGCGTGACAAACAAATAATTTTCTATGACAAAATTTAAAACATTTCAGCTACAAAATCAATTTGTCCCAAAAAATTATTTGTATTTATCACATAATTATATAGTATAAAAAACCTATGTCGCTAAGTATTTTTTTAAGCTAAAAATGTTTAAGGTTTGTGGCTATAATTTTTTTTAATGGAAGTATAGCCACAACCCAACCACTATTAATTTTGTCACAAATTAAACTCAGTGACAAACTTAATTATACTGACAATTTGTGTGGCTATTAGTAAGATTTGGTGTAGCATATAGAAGCATTCGTTGATTATCTTGGCAGTTACCTTGTTTTTTTGGTAAACGCAATGTTACCTTGTTAATCATGAATATAATCACATTAAGGAAGAAGAGTGACAAAAAATAGGCTATTTGGACCATAATGTCAATCGCATTGCCCCCACCATCACTTCGATCAAATTGAATTTGCTTATTAATTTAAAATCAGGACCTAAAGGGTGACCATGCTTCTTCTTTCTTTCTTTTTATTTATTTATTTTATTTTTGAGGTAAGGTAGTAGTGCCTGTTAGCTTGAATATACAGACATACATATAAAAGATTGATTAAATAGTATATATATATATAGATCTGGAAAACTAATAACCTAGCTTAATTGAAGAAGGAAGGAAAAAAATAAATTAATAAGTGTAATTGAATGGATATGACATTGAAACATGTCTACATGATGATCACTTAAAAATATATTTTGTAAGGGAAGAAAATATACATAAAAAGAAGGTTTAAGAGAGAGAGGGAGAGAAAGAGAGTAATTAAGGAGTTGAGGAGGACCACCAGAAGGACAATGTAAGAAAATCCAAATCAAGGGTCAATGAAAGTAGAAGCTCACAAATCAATATATAAGAAGATAAGATTATATTTAAAGGTTGTGGGTGTGCAGCTTTGGAAGGGAGAGAATAAAAGGAGACATGAATCAAACATTTTGGTAAGGTTTTTGGGTCCCCTATGACATCTATTGCTTAAACATTGGGTCTCTCCCCTTGGACTAAAAATTCAACTGACTTGCAAGAAAATCATTCTCTCTTTCAAATCATAAAACTTTATGAAAGTTACTCATCAACCTCCCTTACATATATCATGTATGGGTGTGAATTTTTTTTTTAATGATTTAACATTACATTAAAAATGCTTTTGTAGTTTAGGAATCCAAATCACATTTACTCTTTTATATCTCGCCTCTAATTAAAATTTGATAAATCATTTTTTAAAAAAAATCTACATGCATATTTTGTCCTTATTAATTATTTATTTTGGTTTTTACATACTCTTCCTTTGTTCATATTCTGTCATTTTTAGTTGAATTTGATGTAAACTAGCACCAACAAGCTTATTCTACGATTTTAGACCATGTTTATTTAGTCTGATAACACATTATAACATATATTATAGTGACCGTCATAATTTACCTATGAAAGATGAAAGAATATACGTCCTCATTATTATCTCAGTGATAAACCCACAAATTCTTTTAATTCAGGCATGAATAACTTGCTTATGATTAATCGAAGCGTGCGCAAAATAGCTCAGACATTTTTTACTGTTAAATCAAAATAATAAATAAAATCAATGCTTCCTCATGCAATAATTTTGAATTTGAATCCTCCATCTCAAATATATATATATATATATATTATAATAATAATGACAACAATATATCATTAAAAAAATAACCTAATGTTATTATACTTTTAAGCAAAGCAAAAATCGATAATTGAATGATTGACTTCTTTTTATATTATATTTAAACGACCAATATTTGTTGCACATCAATAAGTTGAAATTCTCAAGGGAATGTGGTAGTAATGAAGAAGCACTTGGGACCATGAATGTCTTGGCCTGAGTAGGCAGAGCCAAACTTGGTGGTGGCCATCAAAAGCCCTTCATTCCTCCATGATTTTCAAATGTTAAGAACTCAAAGCACTTTCATAAATTCAAGCCACAATGCCCTTTTGGTTGTACAGGGTTCGCACCACTGACTACTTTTTTGTTTGTGTCCCTTTAAATTCTCTCTTCCCCAATCTTATTTTTGCCTTTGCTTAGCTATACTCTTTCAATGGACCTCATATGCTTGTTCTCCCCTAAAACCCTAATCATGGAAAAATACAAAGTAGGAATGTCCCATCCACTATTATATCATTTGCTTAATTTCCCTTCTACTTTCCTACACACTATAATACACCACATTATTTTCTTTTCCTTTTTTTACACAATTTTAGATGTTGCAATTCTTTTCAATTTTTCTTTTAAATATATATGCACTTTTTTTAAAAAAAAAATTAATTAAGCTAATAATAATAAATAAATAAAAAAGAATAATAGGTGTGAACCAGATAGTAACATATCTCTATCTCAACATTATTAGAATATATAGCTATCATCCGCCGGAGAATCAATGATAAATGAGGACTCAACGGACTTGGAGATACCTTCAAATAAAGGTCGGGCTTCTATAAATTATCTAAAAGCACTCTCTCAAATCGATTGAACCAGAGACTTGTATATAGAATCATCTAGCAAAAAGATTACTTATTTTAAAATTTAGAAGAGAAGTATATTATTGAATATTTGAATATTGAATACTTGAATATTAAATCATAATCACATCATATGGGATGGGCCTTTTACTTTTCGAATTAAGTAAATTCAAATATTCAAATATTTAAATATAGTAAATTCATTGGGTTGATCTTTACTGAATTATTTCTTTTGGTCAAAACTAAGAAGAATGAATGGTCTAATTAGTTATGTCTTATATGACCAAAAGTATAAAGTTAATTAATTTATACTTTTCAGAGGATTACTATAGAAATCTAATGTGGGAGTCAGACATAAAATAAGAATATCAAGATGATGATCATGATCAACGGTAACAATTATATATATATATATATATATATATTAATATTTGAGATGATGATGATGGTTAAATGATGAAAAAGATTTTAAATTTAAGAAAGCATACAAGAAATATAAAATGTTAAAAATGATTGACTAATTAATCCACCACATATTTTTTTTAGAAAAAAAAAATTCTATATATGAAAACGATTGAAACCGATATACCCATAATAAAATTCAATAAAAAAAAAGATTATAGAAAGGAATGACGGATTGAGAACTATTTGAACTACATATTTCATATTCATTTATTTGTATATATATCTATACATAGATTATAATTTAAATTTTCTCGCTAAAGGACAATGGTCAGTTTGGGATCCTAAGAAATAGATTTTTGTATCTGGGAGTGTGGTGCAGCGGAAAAAAACTGATAAAATTTTCATATTTATTTGTAAGAGGTGGATTCAAATCTTGATAAATCTTATTTCATGTCTCATATATACTCAACCTTACTATATCAAGTGAATGGGTTCAATTTCCGAACTAATAATTATCACGATGAGGCAGTAGATGAAGTTTAATTCCCGAACCAATAATTATTACAATGAAGCACTGTTTAATTTTAAAAAAAAAAAGAAGAAGATAAAAGTAAAGAAAGCTATTCACCAATAGTACACATTTTTGTTGAATTTGGCTATATATATATATATATAGTGCATATAATACCTAATTTTTAACACTTGTATGTGGGTAAATAATACCCCTATTAAATATATTATTATTATTATTTAATGGAAAATCCAAACGCTACTTGACCACTAAACAAGCCTAGGACGGTTACAAAATTCCATTTTTCTTAAACTTTAACTTGAAAAATACTCAAAACACTTTTATAAAAGTCCAAAGACCCTCTAATTACAAAGGTATATAATTACATACGCATAATTTACCATTTTGAAATTATCTAATCAACTTCCATTTCAAAGGATTGACTTAATTAGAGGGTCTTGACCTACATCTCTATCGACATCAAAGTCGGTTGACAATTATTTTCTATATAAACGTATAGTGGAAATTTAGAATATCAATTTCTTGATGGTGTGATTTGTTGCCCCCAACAACTTCAATCATGGGACCTGGAATTCTTGAATTGCCTTCACATATTTTATGATTTTTTTATATGAATAAAAAATAACATTAATATGAGAATTATTAGCTCTAATCCTATTAAAAATAGAATTTCATTATTATTTTAGTTTTGTACACATACTCTATGATTAGTTGAGCAAAGGAACAGATTTGAATGCTTATAAAATAATCATAAACTTAAATACTGCATTTCTTTAATCCTTATTTTCTGAAATAAATTATTGCGTTATTTTTCAAATCAATTGCGGGCGATAAAGAGAGCACAAAAACATATATTAGATTTTTGGACCATGATGCATCTTAAATAAATAAAAATACGGTGCCACTGAGATAACTTATTATATACAGTGTTTAGAACTCGCACATATAACTTGATTGTCAAACATTTAGTTCTTACAAAATGTACACGTGCACTTATATATATATAAACTAGTTCCAATTGTTTAGCATTTTTTTATGGGGAATTGTGAATGATTTTTTTTTATCATTATTATTTCTAGTTTGATTTGGGACTAATAAATATATTGGTTGAAATTTGATAAAATATGTAGTGGATGAAAGTTGCTAAAAGTCCATATGAATTCTTTTTAGTCATTTCTACAAATGAAAGCATACTCTCAAACACATCCGAAACCTGAAACGGGGAAGAGAGAGACAGAAGGCAGGCAATTGCTGACTTTTAACAAAAAAATGATTCATTTGTTATTTTTTGTTTTTGATAATAATTTCAAATTCGAATTTTCTCATCCTGGTAAAAAGAAAAAGGAAGAAAATAAATGCCTTCGTTGCTCATTTTCTCACCCCCGGCCCCATTTGAACCATACGAGATATTATTTTATACATAGAATTTTCCTATATAAAATGAATGCATGTTATTAGTTAAAAGAGTTGTACAAATTAATTTAAAATGAAGATAATTATCATAAGCCCTTAAAAGGCAAATTTCAAGGTTTTATTAGGGCACTAAACTAGCAAATGGGATGCAAAAGAATTAATGGCCGGTGAGCTGATTTGCTGTACATGTTGCCATAACTAAAATCAAAACCTAAATAGCAATCATGCGCTTGATGAGTTCTATTTATGTGTGTGGATTTTTTTTTCTTGGTTTCCCATGAAATGATTAGTGGGACTTCATGCTTTGTTGCAATGCTTACAAGGACAATGCTTTATTATTACAACTTAAAAATTCATAAAAAAGTTATTTAAGAAAGAAAACACACATACACAATGGATCATATTATATACTTTTGCTCTTTATCTTTTAGGAAAAAAAAGAAAAAAAAGAACTTTAAGTCTAAACAATAATAACAGGCTAGACTAGAAAATGTAATCAAGTATAAATTTTACTTTGTCAACCACCATTACAATAAACATGTTGGGGTTGACCCTATTTACCCCCTTTTAACTTTCATATTTTTTTCACTTAGCCCTTTTAATTTTAAATTTCTCAACATTGCACTCATAAATTACTATTTTCATATCATTTTGTCCAAATCGATAACTCCCTATGCTTAATTTCAGTTAGTATTGGTTGTGTTTTATTTCTTATATTTATATATAAATATATATATATATATATATAGAAATGTTCTTATGCATGACGTCGTTTATATATATTAAACGATAGATGAGATGTTATATATATTTTTAAAAAATTTAAAAATAATATGTGGACTCAAATGAATAAATAAATATTAAAAATATACGTCACATCATCTGTCGCTTAATATATATGAGCGACGTTGTACATTAGAGCAATTCTCTCTCTCTCTATATATATATGGAAGGTTGGATTTTATTTGGAACTAAAAAGTTTTAAAACAAAAGAAAAATAGATCTACCATATTTTTTTTTTCACTGTTAATTGCATTTGTACTAATCAAGACCTATAATTTTCTTTCTCAACGAATTAATATGAGAGATTGGCACTCGAGATCACTCAATTATATAAAAATAATTACATTTTGACCCCTATATTTTTTTAACAGCTTGATCCTAAACTTAATTAATTGTTGCACTGTTAGTCCTCTTTTAACTTTTTTTTGTTTAATTTTTTAAAACATTGTCATATCCATGGCACATGATCTAAAAATAAGGGGCAAATTTGATCATTTAAGGAGGGATCAAAGTACTCAACAGTGATACAGTTTGGGAACCAGTGCAACAGTAATATAGTTTAAAAGTGCAATTTTAAAAATATACATTTTTGCAAAAATAGTAAATAAATATTAAAATTATTTCTGAATAATATATTAAAATTTTTTTGGAAAATTTATATTTATCAAAAGTTAAAATTATATAAACATCTACTTAAATATTTAAAGAATTCAATTTTGTTTCCATAAAACAATAAAAGTTTAATAAATGTTACAAGTAATAAATAAAGGATTAGCAAAAGAAAAATAAATTATTTTTTTCTAATGTTTTTTTAGTAACCGTTCTTTTTTTAAAAAATTATATATATATATATATAATTTTTAAATTTTGATATTGCTTGTAGAGATTTTTAATATTTATTTACTATTTATTTTCAAAAAATATATATTTTTTGAAAAATTACACTTTTGGTCTCTAAACTATATTACCGTTGCACTTTGGTCCCTGACCTATATCACCTTTGCAATTTAATCCCTCCTTAATTGATCAAATTTTCCCTTCATTACCATAGCAAATCTGTTAAGAAATAAATAGAAAAAAAATAAAATAAAATAAAGAACATTAATGGTGAAGCATCTAATAGAGTGTAAGCGTCAAACTAGTAATTAAAAACCTCCTAATATCTCAATTGATATATATATATATATATATATATGAGTAAAAAAGAGCTTTAATATTGAAATTAGATTCTGTTAGAAAATAGAGTTATATTCATGCTTTAACTTTGCAACCGATAAGAGTTTAGAGTAGCAAGTTTACTTTATAATAGATCCTTTTATTTGATATTTATTTAATAAAATTGAGTATATTTAGAACCTTATAAGAAATTATTAAAATTCGAATCACAACTCTAATAAATAAACGTGAAGATTCAGCTTATTTATTACTAACCACAATCTTGGTGAAATATCTCAATTGATATAGTACTAAAAGATGAGTGTGGTCGTTTTAAATTCTTAATCTTGTTTTAATTTATATAATTGTGATTTCAAATACAATGTCCAAAATGCCACTGCCTCATAAAAACCTAGTTAATGTACAAAGTGGGACTTAAATAGATAAATAATATAGTCAATTAATTTTTGAGTAGATAAATTAACAAAGTAGATGATGATTAGGCACCCACTTCCTCACACTTTCCCAATTAGAGCACGTGACACGTATGCAATTTCTACCAACTTCTATTAATTAATCTGATTTATTTTATTTCTTTTTTTTTTTGGTAATAATCTGATTTATTTTATTTCAACTCATCGGGTAAACCCACACGCAGTCTTTCCAAATCCCACAATTTTACCAAAATACCCTCGACCGACCCACCCCTATGACCAATCAAAATCACGCTAAGAATAATTTTTTCATTACAACAAATAATTTGACGACGCAGCCACGACACTTCTATTCCATTGTGAAAGTTACGAAGGATGACAGTACTCGTCGCAGCTCTAAACCGGGACCCACACCCAAACGATCTGGCAATTTAATTAGATGTTCTTGAGTTATTGAGTCACAGCCTGTAATTCTATCACCCTCATTTTTTATCTTTAATTTGACCATTTTCAGGACTTCCAGAGCTGAAACAGAAGCTTCCACCTTCTCTCTCACTCTCTCTCCTAAGAGATGCCCATTTCTCTCTCTATAAAAGCTTTTCCCTCTTAGACCATCTCTCTCATGAACCTCTCTCTCTCTCTCTCCCCTCTCTACTTTCTCTCTCTAAACATTTCTTTCTATCTCATTCTTCTCCCATGGGATTCCCAGTCGGGTATACAGAGGTCTTCTTCCCCAATCTCTTTCTTCACACACTTTCTCTTCTGGGTTTCATCAGAGGTCTCATTCACTCGCTGTTTCGCTTTCTGGGTCTCTCGGATTTCCTCGAAACCGATGTCGTTTGGCCCCAGGCCTTCACCCAAACGCCCGAAAACCCACCGGTATCCGCGCTTCTGATCCGAGAATTCCTACCCGTTATTAAGTTTCAGGACCTGGGTACCGTAGTCGGTGCCGGAGCAGGGGACCCGCCGGAGAGTTGCGCCGTCTGTCTTTATGAGTTTGAAGGTGTGGAGGAGGTCAGGTGCTTGACAAACTGTAAGCACATTTTCCATCGGACTTGTCTGGACCGTTGGATGGACCATGATCAGAAAACGTGTCCTCTTTGCAGGACCCCCTTCGTACCTGATGAGATGAAAGATGAGTTTAATCAACGGCTCTGGGCTGTTTCTGGTGTCACTGAGTTGTACACCGATTACAGCTCGGTTTGAGGTGGTTGTTCCGGATTTTAATTTTAATTTTCTTTTCTGGCTTTTTTGTTTTTTTTTTTTTTTTGTATGATGCGGTTATTGAAAATTGTGTATATATATACTTGAAAAAAGAAGTAAAAGAAGAATTTTTTATAGTTTTATACACTAATGTGAAGTTTAATTGCATTTATCATTCTATATATATTATTACATATATATATATATATATATATATATATAGATACTTCACTACTTTCTTGCTTTCTTTTTCTTTGAATTATATAATGTTATGCAAGGTAGGCAGAAAATTTTTATGACAAAATGCAAAACCAAAATAATAAGAAAAATCTGTGGCTGGCTGCTAATGATGTTGAGCTCTCTCATAAGAAATTAATACTTTAATGTGTCATTGTGAAGTGTCTGGTTTGTTTATTTGGTATTGGAGTCGCATATTAATCAGTGGAGAATTAAAAAAAAATAAAAAAAAATTAAGAGATGAAGTTGCTGATTTTTTTTTATGAAAATAATTAATTTGTTTTTTTATTATTATTATTATTGCAATATTGGAATTGAAGTTTGTTAAGTAGGGTTGGTGTGCAGGTAGCTCAATGGATTTGTTTTGGATCTTGTCAGTGTCAAATAACAATCAACAGGATTGAAATTGTCTCCTGGAGCCACCCCACTGCATGTTAAAAGAGACATGATCTTAGTTAAAGTCATTGAGTCCAAAATATTAATAATAATAATAAAAAAGTAATGGGTTAGATCTACCTTTTAATAATAAAAAAGATTTGGTATTGAAAAGAAAATAAAAAAATTTGCCTATAAAGAATTTATAACTTTTTCATATTTGGTGTTTTCTAATAAACATGCTTCTTTTTTATTTTTTTTACAGAAAATTTTTTTTAAAAAAAAGTTTCATGATATTTGGTTTGAAATTTTGAATATGCTATGATTTTAAGAAAATTATGGCAAGAACGAGAGTAATCATAATTTTGTGCGAAATTTCTTCTTTTTTTTTATAAGAATTTTGTGTTAAATTTCAGCACACTTAATAATAAGTTTGTTAATTATTAGCCAACTTTGGAAAAGAGTAGTACAAATCATGTATTGCCTCTCCTAAAGTTGTAGACTTTATTTCATCCATCAAATATTGCTTCTAGTTTTATACTAACATGCCTCTTGGGTCACAAAATTTTGCATTTATTTTCCTTTTTACCATAAAAGATTGGTTATATTCTTCAAATGAAAAAAAAAAATAAAATTAAAAACAATAAAAAAAAGAAGCCCCCAATTTAACTTAGAATCAATGCTTCTCATAATAGGTTTATATTACACACACCACACATTTGACAATATTAATAATCAGCAATTTTTGCCATCAATAAGAATTTGAATCTAAACTTAACAAAATATAAATATAAATAAATAAATATATATATATATATATATATATATATATATATATATATATATATAAAAGTTGTTTTAAGGATGGCAAGTGGGTGGGATCAGGTTGCCCCTCCCCATATTATACTCCATCTATACAAGTTGTTTTTAAGGTTAGTAGGGTTAGGGAATCCTTCTTCATACTCTACTATATCGAAAGATTTTTATATTCTGTCTCTGTTTCAATCTCTGTTTATACATATTAAAATATATATAGTTTAATTATTGAAAAGGCAATATCAATTTAATTATTTACCTCCTTGAATAATTATAATAATAATAATTATTATAATCAATTAATAATTATTCAGATTCAATTTTTATCCATAACCTTGTCTGTTATGGTTCAAAATAAATCCATATGGTTTGGGTCCCTATAGGATCCCACGGCTTATGGTACAGGGTATGAAATCAACATTCAACAATAACAAAACAAGTTTTATTGGGAATAAAAATTATTATAACACAAAAATTTGATATATTTACAAAAAGCTATATTTGTTATTGTCAATGCCAATAAGTTTCCATGAAACTAATATGGAGCCTACTAATAATGATCACCACATGACCAAGGGTGCTAAATATTATTATTGTTCTTCTGCAAATGATTTAGAATTATTTAACACGGCATAACCCTAATAAACCCAAAGACCCTTTGTCAAACCTAGTTGGTATCTAGGCACCAATTACTAAACCCTATTCATTCTTTTGATCTTGCCTTCTTACAAAATAAAGATTCAATTTTTGAATTGTTTTTGAAATTGGTTAAAAATCAATTAGAATTTTGGAAATCAATTTGGTGAGATTTATATCGTGGAGACAGTTTAAACACAAGGGTTGAGAAAAACACTTAAGGGAGTGTGTGAAGAATTATTTTTTAACTCGCAAGAGGAGACAGTTTCAATATGCAAGCCTTTAGAAAACAATTAGAATAGATGGAGTTAAGATTTAAGCAAATCTTAAATTGTATGAAAAGAAACAAAAGTGAGCTACAAAAGCTCAAGAGAGAAGCACTGCAATCTTCTACTCCCTCAAGAAGGGACAACAAATAAACTAGAAACGTTGTGGAAGAATAGGTTGAAGAGGAAAGCTAAAGAGAATTATTAATTAAAGGGCATTGGTGTAACGAGGATAAAAACTTTAAAAATATTAAAATCTATTTACCAACTTTTCATGGTAAGAATTATTTTGATTAGGAGAAGAATATAAAGTTGATCATTAATTGTCATAATTATTTCGAAGAGAAGAAAGTAACTGTTACAAACCAGACCTCAATAAATCCAAAATAAAAGAGCTTAATTAATAATCAATATATTATTTATTATTTATTATTAAGATTAATAAAAATTAATTATTAATCATACAATTAATAATAATTATTAAGAAGACAAAATAGTTATGAAGACCAATAATTAACTAAACTACAATAATTATTAATTAATAATCAACACGATCCCCACATAATAATTATTGTTTTGATATTCTCTTTTTTTTTGGTTCAAAATCTGTATGCAATAACAAAAAAGAAACTCCTCAGCTAAAAATAAGATCTTATAAAAATAATTAATTTTTATTAACCTTGTTTATTTATTTATTTTAGTTTTTAGTTCAATTATTTTTGTATTTTTATATTCTGTCTCTAACTCAATCTCTGTTTATAGAGAAGCATGTTGGAGCTGAAATTCTCCGTCGATGTGGGGGCAATGAGGATCCTTACTCACGCCCTATATCTCCTCTTTTTTCTTTTTTATATTAATATTTTTATATTTAAAATAGAAAAAATAAAAAACACATGTAAAAAATATTTTTTATATTTAATATTTTTTAAAAAATAAACTAAAATAACTAATAAAAATTAAAAAATATAAAAGATTAAAAATATAATATATATTAAAACATATAAATTATTAGATTTCTGCCCATATAAATAAGAAATTTCTACCCCACTCAGGGTGGATTGAAATTTGGTCAAATTATCGTCTCTAGTTATTTTGCCCAAATTAAGGAAAGTCTTTTGACGTAACCATACTTAGAGCATCTCCAATGAGCTCTGTATATTATTAAAATTCTTTATTTTAAAGAGTTATTCTATAAAATTAGAGTCCAACAGACTCTTTATATATAAAAAATAAATTAGAGAGTCATTTGGACTCTCCACATCTAGAGAGCCAAAACTCACTCTTCATTTAGATTTTAATTAATACGCTTCAAGTTTCTATGTGCTCTATTAATTGATTTTTATAATATTTTTATTTTTATGTGCTCTATTAATTAATTTTTATAATATTTTTATTCCAACCTTATGATGGAAGGAAAATCTGGTCATTAATGCTTATAAAAAAAATCAAAATAAAGAACAAAAATATAAAGAGTTTATTGGATTTAAATAAATTTTTTCACTCTTTATCTTCAAATATTAATAAAGATACTCTTTATTATACAAATTATACGTTTTATTTTAAAAAAGCACATGGAGATGCTCTTACTTCCATAAAATTATAGGTTGGAACTGATCATTAATTACATATTTATTATCTTTTATTACATTCACCTTACTAATTATTTTTAGAGTTTTTATTTTTATTTATTTATTTTTTTGATTATGACATTAACAATAAAAGAGGATGTACATTGAGAATAAAAAGACATATTTACCCTTATAGTTGTCTTTAAATTCTTTAGCAAGGAGAGTATTAATTTTAGTTTTCTTTTTCTTTGAGTTCATTAAAATCTAAAGGACTATAGACTAGAATGAGCATCCCATTGAAAATTGACACATAATCTACATGGGGGATGGCATTTAATTGGAAAGTCTGTTATACCAAGTTGTGGGATAACTATTTCAAACCTAAAGGTATAGACTATTTATGACTCTGTGAGTTATTTTTGGCTATATATTAGAGCATTTGAGTTATTGAATTAAAAGCTTGATCATTCTCCAATACCTGATTTCCTTAAAAAAAATAAAAAATTCTGATTTAAAATCTTGATGGTTGTT
Organism: Rhamnella rubrinervis; assembly: GCA_007844105.2. NCBI lineage: Eukaryota > Viridiplantae > Streptophyta > Magnoliopsida > Rosales > Rhamnaceae > Rhamnella > Rhamnella rubrinervis. Next base: position 3,190,203 of record CM017583.2, on the reverse strand, counting down.
TTTTGTAGATAAAAAAAAAAGAAAAAAAAAAGAAAAGCCTCCTAAGGAAAGTCATAAATTTATGAATTTATTAAGAATTAGAAATTTTTGTTATATAATATTTGTAATATTATTGGAGTCTCAAATAGTTCCTTCACACATTTAATGGTTCTTATCCGTTTATAAAATTGCAAGTTGAGTTCCCTCTCCACTTATAAGATTACAAATTGAGTGAATTTGAGGTATTTAATTTTTTATAACCTTATCAGAGTTCCATATAGTATTCTCACACATTTAATGGTTCTCTCTCCGCTTATAAGATTTACAAATTGAGTGAATGAGATATAAATAAGACTTGTCAAAAATCAAACTTATAACCTCATATTCGTAAAGTGATAGGGATATCGACTTTATTCCGTTAAGCCACACCCTTATGTGTAAATTTTGATGGCTGTTACTCTTTCTTCTTGTTATATGTCACATTTTTTTGGAATTTATTTTCATTAGTCCCTTACTCATTTTCCTTTTAACTATTTTACCAGAGTAAAAATTGCTATAATCTCCATTCTTCTACTTATTGGTGAAATAATAAGAAGCCTAATTAATTTCTCAATCAGCTAGCTAAGCAATTATAGTGATCATAGAAGGATCGAGATCGTTTCATATCCCATCTCCTCAATTAACCTTTTGCATGAGTCATGGTTGACATAGTCGTGGCAAAATTACTGTTTCAATGAGGATTCCCTACATTTAATTATTTATTTGAAAAAACAAAGAGAAAACTATATTTGTAGCAATTTAGAGACTCCATTGCAACTTAAACTATGTAGTAAAGCAATATGTGATCTATAAATTCCTGGCTTGATGTATTTCATATCACAATTAATATATGTTGCATAATATTTTTGTTTTGATTTTTAGTTTTTCTCTTACGTTGTGTATAATTTATTTAATTTAAAATATTAGAGTTTGTTACTCTTATTTTACTGTAAATATGAAAAAATATATATATAAACACCAAATAAAAACAGTTTGAAATGATTGTTAATTTCATTTTTTATTTTTCTTCATGTTTAAAATTAATTGAGAGGTCTAATTAACAATAACAAATCATAACTATTACTAACCCTAAAATAAATAAAAATTACATAAAACTCAAACGAAAAATTAAAAATTAAAACTAAAAATATAAAATTACCAAACGGGGACTTAAGAGTCTTCATATAGTAAATAGATTTACCTTGTAACAAAATCTACCACAGTTTAATTAGCATCACAATTATGTTTACCAATCTTATTCATTTTTAGAACATACTTAATATTAATAATAAAATAAAATAAAGAGGAAGTCTAATTGCTAATAATGGTGTTACATGCTGTTAGTTCTCTCAACCTTATCTCTTGACTTTTTGAGAGATATAGAGGTACTATTAATGTGTTTGTTTTCTTTTAGATGCTGGTGCTAGTGCATGCATTACATATTTATTTATTTTCTTTTATTGGTGAAAGCATTAGATATTTATAACTTCGAGATTAGACCTCCTGTTTGAACTATCTCCATCTCAGGTTCTGCTTGGCGGTAAACAGAGCTTTTCTCATCTGTTCAATGGCCTTAATTTGCAAATCTTTCAGTAAAGAAAATTAATTAGTATTTTTTACAATTTTTTTTTTCACTCTGCAAGTGGCCCAAATCCATGTGTCATTCTCATCACTCATAATTGTGACAGATGCATAAACAATTGACAATGATGTTCTAACCCATTTTGTTACCTTTTAAATTTTAAAAAGACAAAAGGGTTCTGAAAAATTGAATTTCTCAAAAATTCATGATGTTCTCAAAAGGGTTCTCAAAAATTGAATTTCTACGGCAATGCATTAAAAGGGTCAGACCAACTCAATTGGTAATCTTTATCATAAAAAAAAAAAAAACTCAATTGGTAATATTTCATTTCAATTTGCACCGCTTTAAGAGGCCAAAATTATAAACATGATTGAGTAAACAATATGTTTGGGCAGATTAAGCTCCCTTGAAATTTAGTGATGTGAAATCCACTTTTTTTTTATTAAAAGAAAAGCCTGTTCTAAATGTATACATTTGACCTAATTAAGAAGTGTTCATTAAAACAAAAAAGAGTACTTGATAGGGAAAAAAAAAAAAAAGTACTTGATAGGGAAAAAAAAATCAGCAAAATTATATGTAATGTGTATGTTATTCTTCTATTAAATGAAAGCACTCAATACCTTACCAAAAAGGGGAAAAAAAAAATGGAGGCAGTCAATACAAGTGGTATGTCCAATAGGTCAATACCAGACTAATTGATTTTGAATAATTATTTCCAAACACTAGTTGGCTGTATATCTTCATGATTGGCCAAGGTTATATGCCATTGTCTAGGACTCAGGAAATAAATAACGTAACAAAGATAAAAAGAAGATTAATATAATAGTAAATAATAATAATAATAATAATAATAATAATAATAATAATAATAATCAGAAGAGATTACTTGCCGGATAGACGGAAAGAGACATCCCAACTAGGTTGGCATCCCTCTTAACCCGGACGGAGACATCCCAACTAGGTTGGCACTCCTCCAAACCCACACCGAACAAACAAAAATTTATTAAATAAGAAGTTTACAACCTTTACAAAAATTACAACAGGTATAGAGACCTGAAATAAACAAGTACAAAAAGAAATTATTACCGAAGTAATAAAAGAAAGAAAAATAACGACCGTTGCCGGCCTCATTAAAACCTGAAAAGAGAAAAAACCCCAAAAGGGGAAAATCTCAATCCAGGAAAAAGAGTACCGGGGTAACAAGGTACAACGATTAAATTACTTTCTAAATCTATAGTTTGCAAACCCATTGACATTTCTATAATGCATTCGAGTACAAGAGTCTGGAAGATCCCACCACCATCAGGCTGCAGGTGCGGCAATCTTGAAAGAGCATCCGCCACGATATTTCCCGAAAATGTGAGAAACCCGGCTGGATCTTTGGAAATATAACTAATGCGGTTGACCCGTCTTGATTTGTAGACCCGGGACTACCTCCTCTCGACAAAGAGCAAATTGGCGCACATAAGTGGAGTCACTCCAACCAAAGATGATCCCAACCGAAATCTCTAAAGACGCTAATAGCAATAATAGCACCCAAAGCTCACTCAAAGGCATAACACGAGTCGGATGAGCTAGCGCCTTTAATGAAGCCCTACTAGTGGGAAGTAGCCACCGCGACCACCCGGGCGGACAACCATCGCCAGACCGTCGGTATTAACCTTCAACCATCCCTAAGCGGGAGACCAAACCACCGAATAAATGGAGGAGGCGACCGCAACCCCTAAATTCACGAGGATCGAAGATCACCAATGGGTTGTGCATCGTGCCCTTTGAATAGCATTTGCTTCCTAGTGAAGCCGAATAAAAGCCGGAACGCTAGAGGAATGAAGATATTACCAAAATGCCTTTGATTACATACCAAATACGAATAGAGAGAAGCACTAACAATACGTCGCCCAAAGACAGACTGCTTAATGAAGCCTCCATAGCTACTCGAACATAGCGACCACCGAATTGGAAGTAACCAATCGATCCGAAGGCAACCCCAAGACAATCCCGAATGGCGCGTAGGGGCAAGTCGAGAAGAGATGAAAGCTTTTAGAGTCCTTACCACAAATCCGCATTTTGAGGCCATGGAGAAACCCTCCTAATCAAGACATCGGGTTGGAATCTGGACGGAAGAAGCCGTGCGAAATCGAGTGAAAGGAGGAATAAAACACTTCCAAACGATCTAACCCACATGGGAGGCGCAGCCGTCGTAGAAAGGTGAAGATAGATATCTCGGCACTGAATGGCGCCCGAGGCTGAATGGGGCCAAACTCTCTCATCCGACTTGTCCATCAAAATCGCCACCAATACCCGAAAGCACAAGCGGAAAAGCATGCGAAACTTCAGGAAGGTTCCAATTGCCATCGAATCAACGGATCGCTACCAAGGTGCGGGTGCATAAATCTCGAGCAGTAACTCGATAATGGGCATCCCCCGGTTGTCAACCCGAAGCGAACCACAGGTGAACCCAGATGATCCAAATCGCCTCCCGAAATGGTAAGATAGAAATGCCGAAGCGGGCCGGTCGAGGAAGCAACATATAAAGGTTGACTTTCCTAAGCGCGAAGGAAGCGAAAAACGAATGAATCCTTGTTCATCAACTTCCAAGCCAACTTACTCTTATTAAAGGTGACCGTTTTCGACCTAAACCTCCTTGATTAGTGGGCGACAAAGACGGACCAAGCAAAGGCCGATTTCGAACGAGAAGATCCGGTCGAAGGAAGTTCGAATAGCACTTAAGAGACTTCAAAAACCCAGGCCATTTGTAAACCATAAGCGTGTGGACAAACTTGAGGTAATCGAAGTTAATCAAGCACAACCGACCGCCATCGGAGGGAGCGACCTTTCCAGGCTAAGCGCTCCAAAATCCGATCGTGATGAAAGAATAGCTGAGTAGGGCTTCCTTTAAAAGGGAACCGAGATAGATAAAGGGCGACCCACCTTGAGAAGTCCGCCAAAATCTTGTACGGCGGCGAGACACGAAACCAAAATAAATGTGGATTTGTCGAGTTGACAACGACACGAAATAACTGTAGAAGCGAGGCATCAAAAACACCGGTCAAATTCGATAAGTCCTCTCGCAAAACATGAGCACGTCGTGCATAAAGGAGGTGAGTGGGGAAGAGGAGTTCCTGGGAGGAAATCGGCAGAGAGCTGGGAGACCATCAGAGATAAATACACCTTAAAAATCTTGGCAATACAGAATAAAAGGGAGAAAGAGGATCACCTGCGAACCCCGGGAACAACCAAAGTAACCTCCGAACCCCATTAATGAGAATGAAATCTTTCTTTGAGGTGAGAATAGATCGATCCACGAGCAAAATTTGGTGCGAAACCAAACTAAAATTGCCAGAAAGTCCCACAGAATCAAAAGCCTTGCGGATGTACATCTTCAAAGCCACATTACCAAAAACTTTCTTGTCAGGTGATTGACACATCCGGCAATCGCAATGCGCCCTTCACATTTACCTCGGATGAAACCAAACTGATTGTCGAAACAATTCTAGCGGCGACCCGGCCGTCAATTAAAATCTTAGAAACCACCTTGAAAAGGAAGTTTCCAACATGATTGGACGGAACTTATCCATCGAGTCCGCGACGCACTTTCGGAAGAAGCACCATGAAATTTGAATTTAGGCGGATGAATAGCTCGAAAGAAAGAAAGATTTCACCGCATCCACCACATCGGAATGAATAAAGTCTCAACAAGTTCGAAAGAAAGAACACGGAAAGCCATGGTAGGGGCCCTGGACGGGTCCGAGTTGAACAACTGTCTAACCTCCTTAGAATTGGGCGACCGGTTAAATGGAGTTTTCATCCATCCGCGGAGCTTCGGAATGATCCCATCTAATTTGGAGAAATCCGTCTTTGAGACTCATCTGCGAAAATAAAGATCTATAATAATCCACGATATGACTCACGATGGTAGTCTCATCGAAATATTTATCCTCGAATCGAGCGAAGACAAAGTCTTTGTGACTTGCGAACAGAAGAAGCGAATGAAAGAACTTGGAGTCGATCACCGCCCCTCAACCATTTGACCGTCGATCCCGAAGTTTCTTTGAAGAGCGAGCCTCATCAAGCGAAACTCGGCGGTACCTGCCTCGGCTAATCTCCTCGCCACCCGTGCCAATAATGTTACGGACCGAAGAAGTTTTTCCGAGCCAAAGTGATTTTGTCGTGAATATCAGAAGATATCCTGCTCCGACCGAAGAGCATGCTTCACCTTTTCAATTTAGCATAACCGATGAAAGGACTTCCGAAACCTCCTCATCCCAAATACTCGAGCGAAGGATTTGAAATACTTATTGGCGACCACATGGCGAAACCAAACGGACCCACATTACGAGCTGAAAGACTCGGTGGTGATGATCGGAATGCAGCTTGGCTAAAGTAACAAGAACGGAATCCCAAACCTCCAAACAAGAGTGAGAGAAAGACTGTCGAGTTTGCTTTGAACATACCCGCGGGTCCCACGACCCCAGTGAAGAAAGCTCCATGAGTATCGATAGATAAACTGCGCACCTCCACCGCGACGAAAGTCGGAGAAGAGTGAATAGGGGACCTCCACTAGACCTCCTGCGCTAGGATGGCATTGAAGTCCCGATAACGAGCGGATGATCTATAGAACCGTGGCATGTCCCAAAGCTGTCGAAGATTTTTCGACGCCCGGGAAGACACTCCCATACCAAAAGAAATCACCGCGGCCCTACCCCCGGAATATCCAGAAGCGATTTGCTCCTCATCGAGCAAAATTCAGCATCCTCCGAAAAGCGAAGTAAAATCCACATGGGCAAAACATCGAACTATTAGTAGAAATGAACTCCATATTTAACGAGGACCAAAGAGTTGAATCGTATCAAAAGTGACCATAGGCTCACCAAGCATAATAGAAGCGGGGTTATGTCGACGACAAAATCATCAACACCTCTCGAAGTGTGGGGTTACAAACCACTGCGCTTCTAATAAAGAAAAATCATTGGTTTCAGATTTGGAAGCGAAGTCGCGCACGATCAAAACTACGGTGGTCGCCCTCAAGTATTTTTTTAGCTCCAGGGTCGCCTGTTTTTCTAAGTGGTCCAAGTGTGGGTCCTTAGTTTCGGCCGAAGGGTCGAGGCGACTAAATCCGTAGTTTACGGCGATGAATCGCGATGTTTGGGTCATAAGCAATCATAGCCGTAAGGTCTCCGCCTCACCTCACAGTGGTAGCTCTTCATTCAAATCGTCGAAGGTGTCACCCAATCTGAAGGCATATCCCGGCCGTTCCTTAATGTTTTCAAGACCAATGCTCCTCATGAATCCATAGCAACTCCCGAGACTTCACCAAGTAGGAACACGAGTATCAGGACATTTAACCTCTAGAGAGTGGAGGTTGAGGATTTTCAGCGTGTAACAAGATTGCCCCGATTTGTATCCAGCGGAGGAGGAAGCTTGGCCTCCGGATTTGAGTAGTGCTTTATAGTCATCCTTACCCTTTCTGGGCTTGGTAGGAGGTACCCGCCAATCATCCTACCACCCATGGATGTCCTATCTGCGGCGAGAGGTGCAAAAGTCTGGACAATTTTCATACTCCAACTGAACCTCGATACATGTGTCTTAGTTTCCAATAATAATTTTTCGGGAATGAAACACGCCGGTCAACATCCACTAGAATCCGAAGCAAAGTAGCCAAAGTTGCCATTTAGTGTTGCCTCAATCTTGAAGGAACTCCAATACCTCTTGCAAGATCGAAAGAATCGAGGATGCGGTATTCCCAACTCAGTTGTGAAATCTTACCCAAACTTGTGCATTGGTAGATTTTTGTGCGGTAGGATTAAAATTCTTTACCCAAGCACGTAGGCGAACAAAACGGGTTTCAAATTGATGTACCACGAGACCACACTTTCTTCCTATCCTCCCGGAATGCAGAAAACATGAAAATATCCTCTTCTAGATGGATTAGTTTCCATTTACTCAATTTCCAAATGCTTTGCAATTTTAAAAGCATCATCATGCTTCCAAGGTTTCTACTACTCGAGTGAACCTGCTATTGGGAGAAGACAAAGAGCAATCACGTTCTTTATAAGCAATATCATTTACTCTTACTTAAATAAAATTTCCTTTCCTTATAGGCACATTCGATTATCAAGAATCACAGTGCGAGAACGAATTACCACTTAAAAATCTTTGCGTAAGAAGATCGGTTATCTGTCATTCCCACGAACCACTGCTGCAAAGGAGGACGGAACACCACCATTGGTTTGTGGAGCGCTCATTCCCCTTGCATTTTCACTGACAACTGCTGCAAGAGAGGGCGCAGCAGGGCCTTTCTCATTGACATGTTCGTAGGTAGCTCGGCGATATCGCAGGGCAAATAGCACTCCCTTCACACTTGATTCCCGATGTGTGATTCACGGCATATGTATTCTCAATACCACATGCCGAATTTGAATGGGATAAGGGTAGAGTACCCTTTCCCATGACGGATCAAATGCCATATCCAAAATCCACGCGAGAAAGAAAAGTAATGCAATTTAGAGTATAAATGCAAAGTCTGTTTGATTACTCAATTTCTAGTATTCAAAGACAACAAATTCAACACATAACTTGTAGAAATTCAAAGAATATCCCACAATGATATGTTACAAACACATCGCAGGATCGGTTGGTAGCAAACCAGTCAAAATCAAGTGGCGTTGTAGCCGGTGAGTGCACAATAAATACTAAACCACGTAACCGGTCGAGAAAAATGCACCACGTTCGAGATTACCCACGACAACGATATTACAACCGCGATCTCACCTTAGCAGATCCACCAAATCCTACGAACCTACCTCTGCAGATCCACCAAATCCAGTAATCCACCAAATCCCATGAGCCCACGCAAACGCCGATGCGTAATTCTTTACAAAACTCAATGCCAACCCTCAGTTGTAACTCTGAAACGGCGACTTGAAACCAATTGCAATCAACCGGAAACCACTTCCTTCGATGAACCCGCGAGCTCTTGAGGATACGGTGCGCGAGACCAGGTGATTCGACCCAGCTGCGATTACAAACCCGATCGAGATCCAACCACTAGCCCGCGGTCGAATGAAGCTCGGCGGGACGGAAAGCGACCAGCGGCCGCGACAATCCGGCCGAACTGGAAAACCCACGATGAAACCAAGCTTTAAGCTCGGTGAAAGAGGCTTCAATCAGCGAAATCTCCACGGCGAAATCGCAAGAATCCGTCGCTCAGCCATGTAATAATAATAATAATAATAATAATAATAATAATAATAATAATAATAATAATAATAATAATAATAATAATAATAATAATAATAATAATAATAATAATAATAATAATAATAATAATAATAAAAAGACACCGAGGAGAGATGCGGGAAGATTTTTAGAAAATCAACCTTTCAGGATTGAAAAACAATCTTTCAGACAGTCATATTTGAAAAATCACCAAAATTTCTGATCATTGCCCTATAAATGCCTTCACACAAACTAATGACTAACTGAGCCAACATAGTTCATTTTTAAAGAGACTGTTAAAAAAATCAAATTCCTGCTGGGTTCTTACTATTTTAATAAAATTTTTTTACAACATCTAGCACTTGCGCAAAGGCTCCCCTTTTTAGAAATTATTATACTTTCGTTAGCAAGTAATGACTTCAAACAAATTTAGAACATAAATATTAAATAATTTATCTACTTTGTTTGTCTATATTTAACAATTAATGTGGGACTCTCAACTTGAATTAGGATTTCAAGACCTTAATTGACATTAAATTGCCATTAAGTTGATTGATATTTTTGAATTATTTTTAATTTGGTTGATTTTATGTTAATTGCTAATTGATTATGATTTATTATTAAATAAAATTTCTATATTTACGGTAGTTAATGAGAAATTGAATTATAAACTTTTATGATAGTTGACTAAAGAATTTTGGAAAGAAAGAAAAATAAAATTAATTGAAAAACCACTTTACTCATAAAAATTCAAAAGGAGTTTTGTTTTCTTATGAAATTTTGACGGAGGGGATATTTATGTTTGTTGAAGAACTCAAGATTTAATATAGGTTTTTTCAAACCAATTTTTTATTGGTTACTGCTTATGATGGTTTATTAATATATTATATACTACATTTATTTTTACATTATTTTTTTAAAAAATTTAATCGAAGCTTCTATGGTTTATATATTGTTTTGGTGGTTGTGATAGATTTCAAAACCCAAATAAGTTTTAAACATTTTTGGATATATTTTTCATGAATAGATCTATATCGGCGAACGTTTTCCCTTTCGTTTTGCCTCAATCCGATTTTTTTTTATAGATTTAATTGTAATTTTTCGATATTCATATTATTAATTTGGAAAATTATGACTAGTGGGTCTTCTCTGTGAAATTTTGTGAGGTAAATGGACTTGTTTTTCCCTTAAAATTTTTACAGTTTGGACTTAAGATATTTATAAACATGTATGAATTGGAATTTTTATTTTTTTCAAATTTTTATAAGTGAGTTATGAATTTTTAAAAATTAAGACATTGTTGTTGGAATGGTGAGACATATTTTCTATGAAAAGTATATTTTTTCCTTGCTTAGATTGGTATGAATGAATTTATACAGCTATCTATATCTGTTATGGTTATAATGTTGTTTTGGCTAAAAATAATTTTTGTGAAATTTATAAAAATTATATGAACGTCTCTGGTTCATCAAGAACTAACTAAGGCAAGTATAAGCACAATAATGTACGACGGACTATGAATGATACATTACATCTGGTTGGTACTTTGACAGTGTGCTATAGAAATGTTTAATTTTGATCAAAACAAACTATGTAAACTATAAGTAGACTGAAATGCTTATGGTGTTATGCTAAAATAAGATTGAGATGCATACACCCTTTGATATGTTATAAGCCAAATTAGACTGAAATGCTTATAGTGTTAAGCTAAAGTAAGATCGAGACGCATGCACTCCTTTGATACTTTGTATGGAAATCTAACTATTTTGTGATAAGCTCATAAATCATGTATATATTGTAAGCTCTTTGATCATGTTATAAGTTTTCTATGAGCAATGGAATATCAAGAATCTTTAAACAAGAAAGGACATTCATGATTAAGCAAGTATATGATTGTTTGACATTGTAATTCCCGTTAGTATGTGAATTTATATGTATGTTATTGATGTTTTGTTTGAATTTGAAAAAGCCTACTGAGTTTTTATAAATTCACGTCTTTGTTATTTTCTTTTTCCAAGGTAAGCACGCTTAGATCGTTGTACTTGTTCAAACTTGTGGGGATGGTAAACACGTGGTAGCTCGAGATCCTTAGGGATATTAAAATGAAGCTATAATATTGTCTACATGTTGGCGTCATTATTTTTATTTTGTTTTAATTTGGGTACTATTTTCTTATTGAATTTAGAAAGTTTTAATGTGTTTGGAGGTTTGTTTAAGACTAGTGATAATATATTAAGTTAGCCATTTACTTTTTTCAAATTATGTTGAAAGATAAGTAAGTAAATATTTATTATGTTATTTTGTGATAATTATTTATCTTAAGTAATTAGAGCAATCAAAGTATGAGCTTTGACTGTCTACATATTTATAATTAATATAGTTTTAAATTTTCTTCAATTTCTACAAGTTAAGTTTTAGTAGCCACACTAACTTTGTTCGACTTAAGGGACTTAATTATGGTGTGTTACAATTAATCTGTGGTTTGTCCAAAACAGAAATTATAACATCATAAATTATCTATTTAATATTAAATTAGCTGTCTACTGCATGAGTTATAATAAAATAAATTGCCTATTTACTATTAAATTAACTTTCGATAGCATAAATTGAATATCTGTCTAATATTAAATTAACTTCATACTGTATAAAATAAATATTTGTCCAATAATAAGTTAACTTTCTACAAATAATTTAAAATAAAGTACGATACTTATTATTAATGGAAAGAGGTTTGTCTAACATACGTTGTATGTCTAGAATTTTTACAAAAAAATGAAAGCAGGGGATGAAAATAGAGAGATGCGTTTTTGCATAAAGCTTTCTATATTCATCCGACAATTTTGTAATCTCTAATTTGTAAGTTTAATTTCTTTCCAAAAAAATAAAATTTTAGTTTAATTGAAAGAATCTTAAAATTGATTTTTTTTTCGCAAAGCTTAAAAGTTGAACTTTTTATTACCAATATCAATAGAGAGTCACTGAATGTATTATTAATTTTGAATATAAGTTATGCGACACTATATTTATTTATATTTAATTTAATTTATATTTAGGAATTTAACTATTGTCACATCACTTCATATTTAAATAATTGATAAATTTGATTAGAGCATTAAATAATTTATATTCGATTATATTAAATTTCTAGTGGAGGTTCTTCTTTTAATCTCAGCACTTCTTGACATTTTTTTTTATAATTTATTAAATACAACAAAATTAAATATAAATAATTCAAATTGATTTTAGGTGGATCTGTTACTGGCATATAGAAAATTAAGAATTATAAACCATCTAGGATTTAATTTTAACATATAAGATTTTAAAATAAAAAAAAACCTCTCAATTTATGTCATATAACAATCCATCTAAACCATTTTTTTTATAAACACAATCTATCTATATTATTGATACTTAATTTGTTACATGTTAATAGATTATAAAAAGATAAGAAGTATTCATATTAAAAAAAAAGAAGAGATAAAATAATGTAAGTTTTTATTTTATATATCGATTCTTATATTTCTTGTTTATTATTACATACAATGGAATTAAATTATATTATTACTTCATCGAAATCAATAACAAAATTCTCTAAGTAATATTTTTTTTACTTCACTTTTGTTCTTCCAAATGCATTAGCACGATGAGATAAAAGATAAAAGCAAAACATATTGCTGTTAAATTTCATAATAAAAACATGATTAAAAGAGAGGATATATATATATATATATATATATATATATATATATATATATATTCTTTAAAACTAATTTAACTATTGTTAATAGGTGAATAAAGTTGTTTTTATCTTGTTAAAAAAACGAAGCTCTCCATTAATTTAATAGTGGGTTTTTTTTATGCCATATCACCTTTGATGGTATTTTAGATTTTTTTCACCAATTTCAGTTGTAATTAAAATTTTATTCAATTTAGGTGTGAAATATACCGGAGTACCCTGTGCATTAATTTTATCTAAAAATATTAGCTACGACCTCACCAATTGAAAATTGACTCCCTTAACATGAAAGAAATCAAAACGAAAGGAAAAAACTGATTGATAATCAATCAAAACAGCATACAAAGATCTTATCCAACAGTGGCCTAGTTGGATTTGAGTGTTTCTAGTCTTTTATCTCAAACTTTGAACTGCCTAAATGATATTAGATCGCGACTCTTCTTCATAAGTCATTTATCTCATGGTAAATTTAGAGTATTTCTAATAACTTTAGTGAATGATTTATGATTATTTAGGATGATTTAGGTTGATTTAGTTTGATTTTCAATAAAACTAGTAATGAACTGCTTCGACAGTGAAGAAATTGTTCTTCATTAGAATATCATTATTAGCTTCGCTAGTGATGAAAAACTTTATCATTACCGAAGTAGATTGGCTAAAGTAACATTCGATATTGATGAAGTGTGTATTTGTCATGACATTTTAGATTTCGTTAATGACGAAGTGGTTCGATAGTACCAAAATATAGTTTTTTTTTTGTACTTTCGTAACTACTTACATGGTTTGCTAATGAAATGAATGCAATACAGTGGATGTTGATGGTGTTCTTATGATTGCTATTTTTTATGAGGGCAAATGGATTAGAAAGATGGTGGTTAATGGGCTTTCCACAACTATATGATAGAAGTTATTGATTTCAAAGAGAGATTTACATATGCAGATTTGGAGAATCAAATATATGATTGTCTTGATATAGATAGGAGTAGACATTTTCTTAGAATGAAGTATCAATACACTCAATGTGAACTTCCATGTAATCCGCAAAGTGTTCCACGAGATAAAGATGTTAGAAATTTTATTTGGATTGTGAAAAATTTTAGGCTAATTACTCCATTATTTGTTGAAGTGCTATCCACAATTCCTTCATTTAACAATATAAATTCTTCACTAAAATAAGTTAGTATATTTAATTTTGATAGTGGAAGCAATTTCGTTCAACAATGTATAATTTATAAACAAGTTGGCTCATCATTAGAGGCTTATGACATCAATGGGAAAGAAAAGGACAATGAAAAAAAATCATGGAATCTTTAGTTTTTGACATGCAGGATACTTAAGTACCAGAAACTCTAGTATTTGGTATGTGTGAAATTGAAACTCAACATCAATACTTGAATATTCATAATAGGATTGATGTTTGTGCCGATATTGCTTTTCCTTCTAATGAAGAGTATACAGACACACATTGTGATGAAAATGCATATGATGCAAATCCGTGGACTGATTACATTAATAATGAAGTCCATATTGCCACTAGACCTCCTATCATCCCTCCTCGAGTTGTGACAACTTCATAGTCAACTCATATGGTACCTCCACAAATGATGACAAGTATTCACTAGTCCACAAATAATGCCGATGGTTGTTTATTAAAAAGTGGTACTTTATCTCGTTATTTAAAAATTAATTAGGTAGTTCCGAGGATGGAGTTATTGAGTTTGGTTATGTATATGATAGTAAAGAGGAACTCCAAAACAAGTTGTATATAATAATAGTGGAAGATAATTTTGAGTTTAAAATAGTTAGATTATCACATAATCGTTACGAAATTTGTTACATTCATGATGGTTATAATTGAAAAGTCCATACAACGAAGATTTCTCGGTCCGAAAAGTTGTTTAGGATAAAAGAAGTTGTTCCTAAACACACTTGTAAGTATAAGAATAGGGAGTTGATGAGCCAACAAATAAGAAAATTTACGCATACAATTGGTTTGGTAATAAGAGATAAATATAATGGTGTTACTCAGGTATATAAGCCAAGAGAGATAATGCATGATATTCATATGAAGTATGGAACTAAAATTACATACAACAAGGCATGGAGGGCAATGAAATATGCACTTAGAAGTGTACGAGGTTCAGTTGAAGAATCATTCTATATGTGCCTTCATATTTTGCAATATTAAAAAAAATATATTTAGGAACCATTACTTGTATTAAAATTGATGATGACAATTCTTCAAAAGCTGTGGACAACCCGTTGTAGTTAATGGAATAACATTGAAGCATAAATATATAACTATTTATACATTGCTCCAGCCGTCAATAGTAATGGTTAAATTTTTTCAGTTGCATTTGGTATTGGAGATAGAAAGAATGAATCAACATATGCTTAATTTTTTTTTTCAATATTTTAAGTGTAGAAAGTCTGAATTAAATTCCTAAATTTTAGGAATTAATTTATTCTCTATCTTAATTAGTTTCAACTCTATTTTAAAAAATGAGATATGGATTTGACTTTTCAGATCCTAATCTCTCTCTTTACCTTTTCTGTCTTATTCCTAATTTTAAGGGATTGTGTTTTGACTGTTGTTGAGGAGTATACATGTTGTAGTTGTTGTATATAATTGTCTTAAGGATGTTATAAAAAATATAGAAGAGAATTACAACAAAGTTTTCCTATATATTTTTCTTTTCTTTAGGTATCAAAGCAGTCTCTGTACCCATTATTCATCCCATGGTAAAATGCAGATGACCACATCTGAGGTATCCTCCATTCAAGGGGGTACACCATCCAGTAGCAATGTCAGTCCAGAAACCTTGGCTTTTTCAATCACTGGTCACAAGCTCTTCGATAAAAACTACCTGCAATGATCAAAATCAATGATGCTGTTCATTTGTGGTAAAGGAAAAGATGATTATCTCACAGAAGCTGCCAAGGAGTTGTCACTAGAAGACTTAAAATATAGGGCCTGAAAAATCGAAAACAACATGGTAATGTCTTGGTTACTCAATTCTAAGACTAAAGAAACCAATGAAGATTTTATGTTCCACAAAACAGCCAAGGAGATTTGGGACGCTGCCAAGGAGACATATTCAGATAATGAAAATGCTTCTAAACTCTTCAAAGTAAAAGGTCTTGAATGATCTAAGACAAGGAGAATTGACTATCACTCAATACTTCAACACCTTGAATTGATACTGGCAGCAATTGGATCTCTTTGATAATGAAAAATTTGGTTGTTCAAAATGCAATATCAAGTATAAAAATAGTTGAGAAAGAGAAATTTTCAAATTCTTATTTGGCCTTAATAAAAATTTGGATGAAGTAAGAGGGAGAATACTTGGTATTTAACCTCTTCCTTCAATCAAAGGTTAGACGGGAAGAAAGCGGGAAGAAAGTTATTATAGGAATCAAGGGCCACCAAATCTCAATGTAGAAGCTTTTGCCTTTGCTACCTATGGATCCGTAATCCTCGTAATGGAAATTAACACAGAAATGGTAGACCTTGGTGTGAGCATTGTAGGAAACCTAAACACATGAAAGACAATTGCTGGAAATTGCATGGAAAGCCTATTGATTGGAAACCAAGGGTTGGAAATCATGGGAATCAATTTTCCACTGAAAGCCATGGACTAATGACTTATGGAGATGGGAAACTAGCATTTGAAAGTTTATTGTTTAGCAAGGAACAACTTAATCGCTCCAAAACTAATCGATCAACAAAACTACTCCACATCCGAGACTGTAGTTGTTGGTACAGAGCACAACAATGTAATTTTTTCGTAGCTTTGAGTTCCCAGTGAAGGAAAACAACCTGGATTGTAGATTCCAAGTGCATCTAATCATATGACTGGTAATTCTACTTTATTTCACACTTTTAATCCTTGTTCGAAACTATATGGTGATGATTATTGATGGATTAGTTTTGAATGTGACCGAATAGGAACTTATTATTACAAGATTGGTTTGAAAGTTAGTTCTATTAGTTCCTAAGTTAACATGAAATTTATTGTCTATTAGCAAGCTTACCAAGGATTTAAGGTGTATTACTCATTTTTCCTAAATCATTGTGAATTTCGGGACTTAGAATCGGGAGGATGATTGGCAATGCTAAGGAGTGTGAGGGACTCTATCTTCTCAAATGTCTTAGTATTCTTAAGGAACAAGCTCATCATTCAAGTGTGTATTTACCGCTTTTCAAACCTTTCCAATAAAAATAGTACAATCATGTTGTGGCACTATAGATTAGGTCACCCAATATTTAGTATTTAAGAAAACTGTTTCCCTCATTATTTGATAATGTTAATGCTAAATTTCTGCAATATGAAATTTCTCAATTATCCAAACATGAGAAATAGTTATCCTTAAAGGTTACAACTCATCCCAATCTTTTGCAATAATTCACATATGAGGATCATCTAGAATAAAAATTGTCTCGAACTAGGTGGTTTGTATCCTTTATTGATGATCATACTAGGTTAACATGGGTTTACCTAATGAAAGAAAAATCGAAGTGTAAATAGGTTTAAAGATTTCTATGCCATGATTCAAACATATTTTTAGGCCAAAATAAGCTTTTAGAACTAATAATGCCAAAGATTATTTTAACTCTATACTTGGGAGTACCTTAGGAATCATGGGACAATATATCAAAGTTCTTGTGTTAACACACCATAATAAAATGAGGTAGCGAGAGAAAAATAGGCACATACTTGAAGTAGCTAGATCCATTATGTTCCTTGCTCATGTTTTCATAATTGGGTGAGGTTGTTCTCACACCACATATCTTACTAATAGACTGCCATTTAAGGTGCTAAAATTCCACACACTATGCCAAACTTTCATTCAAAGTTATCCCAATACCCAAATCATTTCATCTTTACCATTAAAAGTGTTTAGGAGTATAGCTTTTGTCCATATTTATTCCTAAAACTGAAGCAAATTAAATCCTAGAGCTATAAAATATATCTTCTTAGCCTATTCTCTAACCTACAAAACTTACAAATGTTGCTCACCCACAACCAAAAAATTTTGTACCTCAATGGATGTAACTTTTTCGAACATCAAGCTTATTACCCCAAAAATTCCATTCAGGGGGAGAGCTCACAAGAATGCAATTTTTGACTAGGCATATTAGATTTTTCAGGACTTGAAGTCACCACAAACAGATCTGGACCTGACAATTCCACACCTAGTTGACCAATTGAAACTAACACCATAATTTTCAAGATCAATCTAGCTGAAAAGGACAAAACAACCACTCAACCAAACTCTGAAAACCAGAACCTTGCCCCTCTTATACACTCTCAATTGACAAATGATAATGAGTTACGTGTTTATACAAGAAGGAACATACCCTATAAGAAGGTGGAGAATCCGATGCTTTATAGAACAAGCCATGAGTTTTCACCAATTTCAAATAGTCTAGGTAACAATTCTCATGATGGTTCAAATGACACTGCTAGTTTTAATGATCTTGATGTTCCTATTGCATTAAGAAAAGATGTTCGAGAATGTATTAAGCATCCTATTTGTAACTTAATGTCATATGAGAGCCTATCTTCAGAATATAGGGCATTTGCTACTAACTTTCCAATGTTGAAATTCCATAAAACATTCATGATGCATTAAGGAAATCGAATGGAGAACACCATTGGAGAAGAAATTAAGGCATTAAAAAGAATGGCACTTGGGAACTGGCGATTTGCTAAGAGGAAAAGCCAAGTTGGCTATAAGTGGATATTTACATCAAATACAAACTAGATGGAAGCATAGATTACTATAAAGCATGACCTTGCTAAAGGATTCACTCAAACACATGGTATAGACTACCAAGAGATGTCGCCCAAGCAAGCTTAGCACGATTCGTGTTCTCTTATCCTTAGCAGCAACTAAAGACTGGCCTCTTCATCAACTAGATATTAAGAATGCATTTCTAAATGGTGATCTAGAAGATGAAGTTTACTTGAAATTCCACTTGGTTTTGAGATAGAAACCAACAAAAACAAAGTTTGGAAACTTAGAAAGTCTTTGTATGGACTCAAATAATCTCCACGAGTATGGTTTGATAGGTTTACCAAGGTAGTCAAGAAACATGGGTATTGTCAAGGGCAATCAGATCACACTTTGTTCACCAAGTTCTTAGTGGATTGAAATGCTACTCTTATTATTTATGTTGGTAACATTATTGTGATTAGTGATTTTACAGAGAAAATAGTCAGATTAAAGAAAGTTCTGGTGAAGGAGTCCGAAGTCAAAGACTTAGGAAATTTAAGATACTTCTTAGATATGGAGATAGCTCGCTTGAAGAAAAGAATTGTGGTATTCCAATGAAAGTATGTCTTGGATTTACTAAAAGAAACAAACATGCTTGGATGCAAACCTGTCGACACTCCCATAGACTCTAATTATAAACTAAGCCTTAAGGAAGATAGTCCACTAGTTGACACTGGAAGGTACCAACGTCTTGTTGGAAAGCTCATTTACTTATCACATACAAGATTTGACATTGGTTTTACAGTAAGTGTGGTCATTTAATTCATGAACAAACCTAATAAATATCATCTTGAAACTGTATATAGAATCCTACGATATTTAAAAATGACTCTTGGGAAAGACATATTTTTTCGAATATGGAGATTTTTGCAAATGCAGATTGGGCATGTTTAGTTACTGATAGAAGATCAACAACTGGCTATTGCACCTATGTTTAGGGGAATATTGTCATATGGCGTAGTAAGAAACAATTAGTTGTCGCAAAAAGTAGTGCTAAGGCAGAATTTTGAGCTTTATCTCAAGGCATATGTGAGGGAATATGGTTGAGAAGACTACTTAAAGAGTTAAAGATTCCAACTAAAGAGCCTATGAAGGTGTTTTGTGATAACCAAGCTGCCATCGATTGCAAAATATCCATTCATCATGATAGGACTAAGCATGTGGAGTTAGATTGAGACTTCATTAAAGAAAAGATTGATGAAGGAATTATGAACTTGATTCATACTCCTATACATCTTTATGTGGCCAATATTCTTAGAAAAGCTCTTCCAAGAGTAAAGTTTGATGAATAGACATCCAAGCTTAGAATGATTAGGCATGTAACTTGTGTATATTTAATTATGCAGGTAGCTTGTGATGCATAAGAATTAAATTTGTAAACTACATCGACAAGTAACCGTCATTAGTGAGTGTCTTGGCATTAATAGATCATGTCATCCGTTATCGATGACCATAAAACTCATTGCTTTGTCATTGTCAAATTAATTTATTAGTAACAAAA
The DNA here is from genome assembly GCA_007844105.2 of Rhamnella rubrinervis. Classification (NCBI taxonomy): domain Eukaryota; kingdom Viridiplantae; phylum Streptophyta; class Magnoliopsida; order Rosales; family Rhamnaceae; genus Rhamnella; species Rhamnella rubrinervis. Next base: position 3,170,367 of record CM017583.2, on the reverse strand, counting down.
TCATGTTTTTATTATTCATAAGAAGCGTCTTATTTTTATATGTGTTCATCATAGACAATTCATACATGCTTTACTTCGTCATTGATGAAATAGTAATTTGCAAATTAGTCATACATGAAATTTATTTTTTCTTTAACTTTGTCATTAACGAAATAGTTATTTACCACTTTGTCAGAAACGATAAGTTAAGAGTGCGTTTGATAACACAACCATTTTTAGTTTTCTGTTTTTTTATTTTTTATTTTTGGTTTTTAGTTTTTGTTTTTTATTTTAAAAAAAACACAACAACTTGTTTGGTAACCATTTTTGTTTTTGGTTTTTAAAAAATAAAAATAAAAACTTGTTTGATAACTATTTTTGCTATTGGTTTTTGTTTTTGGTTTTTTTTTTAATTTTGTATTTCTTTTAAAATTTTATATACAAAAATTACACTAACACTAACAATTTAGAATCAAAATTTACATCTAAAATCCACAATATAAATTCAAAATTTATATGTAAAATACCCAATACAGATTTTAATTTTAGAACATATATATGTCTTAAATCATAAATAAAAGATAAAACATAAATAACTAAATACAAATATATATCAAATACATAAAATTTAAACTCAACAATCATTCTAAAGCATCATATATAAAATAACATACAATTTAATGTTAAAAGGTGATCCAAAGTCGATCTGCAATTCGATCTCTCATTTGAGCCATAAGCATTATATCATTTTGGCTAACATTGATTGACATTTGTGCACTGCTTCCCTCATTTTGTACATTATCATCATCAGTAATCAATAATTCATTATTAAACTCATGAAATAAAAGATCTTGATGAGCATGTAGTTTGATGGAGTTGTGAATAATACAACATGCTACAGGTATAGATGTCTGTGTGCGTATGAAATATGGAGGTATTTATTTTAAGATTAGAAATCTAGCTTTCAGCACTCCAAAACACCGCTCAATGACATTCCGTAATGATGAATGCCGGTAGTTAAATAATTCTTCCTTACCTTGAGGTTGTTGCCTGCGACCCCTGAAATCACGTAAGTGATATCTCTCTCCTTGGTAAGGTGATAAAAATTCAGGCATATTTGGATATCTCGAATCAATAACATAATATTTATTTATTCAAAAAAATACATTCAAAATATAAAATTATGAAATAAAAATAAATATCATAATAAATACCTCCTATTTGTAATGAGAATTTGTTATCGGGATTAGAAATAGACTCATGCTATACTCGAGAGTCATAACAAATGTGAAATGCATGTCAAATGAACAAGCACATATTACATTCCACGTAGTATTTATTTTTCTACTACGAAATGGAATTTGTTGATCTTGTGGAATGTATGCATCAACGTGAGTTACATCAATAGTACCGATACAATTATTTACCAAAATAAATATATATAACATAATTAGATTCATAACTTATAAAAATAATTTAAAACTACAGTATATAGTATTATAATATTGAAAAGTTACCTTAAAAATGGATAATATTTTGAATTGAATCTAATCTCAGGAGAAACAACATCAGAGTTAGAAGGACGTATAAGTTCCACTCTAAAAATGTAGACTTTTTGTAGAACATAATTAAAATACCTTGAAATAGTTTCTCCTGAATGTTGAAACCTTTTACCTACCAGACGATTCCTCTCATTATGACATATGGTTAATAAAAATATTGCAACTTGTTCTTAAACTGTAACAAACCTATAGTTTCTTAAATTTGTCTTATTTTTTAACTCCTCATAAAATGTTATAAATACACTCTTGCCAATTCTAAAACAATCATAGCATCTACTTTCATGACCATTAAGTAACTCTATTACATAATCATGACCTCTAAGTAGAGAAGATCTACACGGTTTCCTTAAAGAATCAATTTGGGCATACTCATTGCAAACTAAGTATATAAAAATAAAACAAGCTCATCGTCGTCGTCGTCTTCAAACAAACTCAAATCAACTTCATTAAGATCTATATACACCTGTTACATGCATAACAAATATAATATAAATAAAATAAAAAATTCTAAATACAAGTTAATGCATTATCGCTCGAAAAATATAACTATAATATTCAACACAATATGTCAAACACCACTACGAATAAAATCACAAACTATGAATGAAATCTATCTTCCTGTTATCAGGCATGTGTAAGAACAACTTCCTCCAGGTTACATCATCATGCATCAACTTTATAGCCTTTGAATAGCTATCTCCATTAATCTCATCCATCATATTCAAAATTTTAAATTATTGATTAAACAAGTCTTCATCTTCATCCTTTCTCTTTGAAGGAATTGCACCATCATCATTTGTAGATAAAGTAGTTGATGAAGAACTAGCTACTTTATGTTCAAGAATTTTATTTCTCTTCCTTGCGCTCTCAGCATATACATTAATGAAAGACATAAAGGCTCCACTAATATTCTCTATTTTTTTATGAGTTCCTCTTGAACTAGTAGATGAATTTTAAAATGGATATATGAGGGTGTGATGTGGTGTATCAATAAACAGAAACTTTGGTGTGTCTAAAGGTTATCTTATTATTGTGTCTAAAGGTTATTTTATTAGAAAGGAAGAATGGTGAACTAATGACACCACAATATGCTAATAAGCACACAACATTTTAAAATGAATCAAAATCTGAAAATGCATATGCCCAAGACCGGCTTCAAAGTGTGGTCAAAATGTCTTACAAAGCAACTATATGAATGTGAGAAACTACACAACAGTAAGTAAGATTGAAGTCCTTCAAGACATGAATCCGAAAATAAAAGTAAAAATCGAGCTTTAAAAATTAAAGTTTTAAAAGGGAAAATGGGGTGGCTTCACATAGTAAGCTTAAGAATATATATAGCTTTGAAAAACAAGAAAAAACTCATGGCTTTCCTAAAGACCAAAACTGAATATAATGGATAAAAATCCAAACTTTAGTATGAAAAATCTTAAAAGATGGATGTTAGAAGCTAACTTTAGAAAAATGGTCTTACAAATGAGCAATCTTAAAAGGAAAGAGCAAGATCCGTGTTTGTTTTGAAGCATGAACCCAAAAGTACAAAAGAGAAAGAGCAAGATCCATAAGAGATGATTGCTACTTTCATAGACATGGTTTCTGAGAGATTTTAGAGAGCCAAAATCCAAAAATCCCATATCGAAACAAGGGTATCAAAAGAGAAATCAAAAGAAAAACTCACAATGGTCCTTCTACTACTTAGCAGCAGCAGAAGGCGAAAGTAGCCATATTAAACACAAACACCACCACCGCGTTGAAGCCACCAACATTTGGGGAGATCGTGGGAGATCCGATGCATTGAAGGTGGTCACCGGCGTTGATAGGAGTAGGCGGCGTGGGTTGTAGCTGAGGAGGGTGGATCTAAGAATTTGAAGTGTGGGTGAAAGATGATTGAGAAACTTGATCGTGTTTAGAAAAGAAAACGAAAACAAAAACCAAAAACATAAATTCGACATTTTTATTTTTATCAATAATTTCAAAAATTTTTTGAAAAAAGCGGAAAACATATATCAAAGCGTTTTCATTTTTAATTTATATATAAAAACAAAAACAAAAATAAAAATGGTTGCATTATCAAATGCCCTCTAAATTTTTACTTTGTCATAATTGAAATTATATTTTTCTACATTAGAAATGAAGACCAAACTATTTTAACTTTGTTCCTTAGAGAATGCCTTCATCATTAGTAAAACCAAACTATTTTGTCTTCGCTCCTTAGCTTAATGCCTTCGTTAGTGAAACCAAACTATTTTGACTTCATTCCTTAATGAATGTCTTCGTCATCCCAAATTTAGTTATATGTTTTATTACTTGTAGATGCCTTCGTCATTTTATGTTACAATGATTACTTACATCAAAGATATACTAGTTTAAATAATGTTCAAAATGATTTATTTACAAATAATAAATGATTTACTTACAAATAATAAATGTTTTACTTAGATATTACTTACACTAACAAATACACTAATTTAACCACTATAAATCATTTTACTTATAAAAAGTAATAATACAATGAGTATTGTACAAAATGAATAAAAATATTAAGAATACAAAATGAATTAAGAACCCTTAAAATTTATAAAAAGTTTATAATACAAACAACTCCTTCACAAATATTTCATGCGCATATTTAAGTCTAAAAAATTGGATGTTATTTTGTGTGAAAGTTAATAGTAGTTTTATTGTCAAATATTCTACGAACTTAAGTATAAATACACTACAATCACCTCTAAAAAACCAAAACAAAGCACACAACATAAGCAAATACACATTACTTGCATGTTAATACACATTGAATTGGACTGTTTAAGTTAAAAAAATTTACCAATTAGTTTGTTGGGGAGTTTTCTTGAAATAATGCATTTTGAAAGGGACCATGCACATTTTCAACTTTGGCCTGACATTATAAACATTTGTATCGTGGAGGAGATATGACATCATGCATCCCAATGGTTCTATAATATCAACATTGTCTTTAAAAATTGGCATGTATGACTCATACAACACCACAATGCGTTTTGTAATGTCCACACGAGCCAGCATCCAATATTTCCTAACAATATTGATTGGTATATAAAGTTGAAATGTTTAAACAATGTTAGTTAGATTGCATAATTAGTTTGTCAATTGTATAATTGTCAGTCACATGTACTTATAATATTAGCATCTACAATATTAGTTGAGTCAAAACATGCACCTCCCCATTAATCTCCCCATACAACTTCTTAGCTGTACACCATTAGGTCTTCCTCCCCTAGCAAGCCCTCCATGTTTTGAAAGCATGCTGCTTTCCTTCATATGTTGGATGAAAGGACAATTACATGTACTTTTTTACATTGACACAAACCAAATAAATTAACCAAAAGAAGAAATCCAATATCACAACACGAGATTCAAATAATATAGGATGCAATTGCATACGTATACGCATGAGGTAAAGGGCAATATTGACATGCTTTAAAAGATCAAAATAATTAAACTTTTCATACTGCAAATCATACAAAATAAAAAAACAAAACAATATTTGGTATGAAAACATGCCCTAAGTTAAATAAATATAACTATTACCTCTCAAGCATACTTCACTATCAATCAAGTCTTAGGAAAATTATACACACCCTTTGTCATAATTAAAGTGGACCAATTCAGAGCTTTATGTCTTCATATATACATCTAATATATACATCACATAATTAGCATAAATTTTTACTAGTATTTTTCAATGCCACGAAGCACATCCTACATATGGTGCATGCCTCTAAACAAATTAATTATGTTATATAGCTTAGTTGAGACTTGGTCTTCATTAGAACAAAATTTACTCCCTCTAAGTTATTTATTAACAGAAAAGAAAAAAGAAAAAATGTGCAACTTTCCAAACCTTGCTACTAGAATGCCTTAGTAATGTTACATGCCAACTTGTAGCTCCAATTTTAATAGGAGAGCACCTAATTGATAAGGACCAATGAGCAGGATAAAGCAAACACTGTCAAACTATAGTGCAATATAAAAGAAGGTGACCATAGCTATAATTTCCTCAGATTCCTTAAAATATTTTATTGTCTAACAAACCTAAAACTGCATTAAAATATAACAAAACTATGTTCAAATAGAACCCAAAAAGATAAAAATAAAACAAATATAACAAACTACTAAATCAAAGTCCTCAATAGCCTTTAAAGGGGGAGATACAAGTAAAAATAATGCCTAACAATTATGTTTCATTGTTTCGACTAAGACTTCTAGAAACTTCAACTGATACAATTTCATCTTTTATAGAAATAAACAGCTTCAGCATGTTCTCCTTTATTAAGGCTGTAGATGTTAAAAGGTTTGAAAACATTCCTAAATTTTTCAACTGCTTGATCGCATCTTCAACATCATATCTGTTAGCTGAACAACTAGTTTAAATTGATCTATACATACTCCCTCTGAAAAATTAGAAGCCAGCATAATCATGTTCGTGCCTCTTTTGAGAAAAAGAGGAAGCAGAATTTGACTTCCTCTTCCTTTGATAGTTAGAACCTCTGACACTACTTTACTTCCTCTTCAAATCCACTTCAGAATCACCACTATCCTCCTCAAGTAGGTTTTGCAATTTTTGAAAAAAATGGAATAAATGGCATGATCTAGGCTAGATAGTGGTTTTCCATAGAGCTCGAGATAACTCTTGTTTGCCTACGCAAAGCAACACAAATAAAAGTAGTAGAAATACAATATGATAAAAACCAAGAGAAAAACCAATGCATTAATAGGTTCTAATTCAACATTTTTCTTTTTTATGATATAATACATGAACAGAAACAACATGTTGCATATACTTTGATTATGATTTTTCAAAACATGACATTTAGAAGGTTTAAACCAAAACAGATTGCGACTATCAGAGTTGGTTAATTTCAGAGACTAACCTTTGTCACATTCTTCCATAATTTTGCATTACCTTCACTAAGGTATCATAATTTCAGAGACTAACCATTATCTTCAGAAATAGTTGAATCTTTAGCAGCAAGGAGTTCTCTATAAGCCTTCCATTGTTGTTCCATGTTCATCAACATCTGGCGCATTTTTGCTATAAACAAACCAACTATATTCGCCAACTGTCTTAGTGCTTACTCTTTAATTTAGAATATTTCACATTTTCTGCAGTGTTAAGTGCTACGCATACATCTTTTGTTTTTGTTGTTGCTCAATCTTTAGAGATTTGTAGAAAAAATCAAACTCTTGGAGATAAATGTGCATGATTTGTAGAATAATTAGTTTTTCAATTAATTTTTTTTTCAATTTTTGCAATTAGTTTTCCGTTGTTTTATTTTCTCTGCCATTTTGTTTCTCTTTCTCTCCCATTTACAATTCATAAAAACTAATGTACAAAAAAAAAAAAGTTCAATACCAAGATGAAACTAGAAAACCCATATGAACTATAAGGATGTAAAAATTTAAGACATTAATAATCGAACAAAAATTTACTCCCTAGATGAACCATAAGAATGCAAAACAGAGAAACATAAGGAAATAAAGAAAAAAACAAGAAAATTATCCTATAGCTTTGAGAGACTAAAGATCTGAATTTCATCCACACATAATCCCCCATAAATAGCACTAGAGCCATACCATGAAATTGATAGAATAGATTGAATTGATCGGTATGAATGGTGTAGTCTTGATTATCTACTTAAAAAAAAAAAAGCAGCACGACAGCAGAGGAAGTAGAGGGGGAAAGAGTCACACTCGATTAATGGCAGTATAGTGAAAGGAGAGGGTAGTAGACATAGCATTAGATTCGAATAAATGCAATCGGGTCGAGTATACCCAAAGCCAACGTAATGCGTATTCCTAAACCCTTCTAGGCTCTGTTGTGGGAAACAAGAAGACAGAGAAGATAACAAAGAAATTTCTATTTTACCAAAACAATGCAAATGAAAGATCTAAACATATTTGAATCACATTATAGAGCATAACACATTCATTAACTTTGATCATAAGGCTAATTAATCTGATCTACATAGGAGGTCTATGAAACCTCTAAACAAATAAAAAGATAGAAAGAAAGAAGTATATATGTCAGTTAGATTGCATAATTAGTTTGTAAATTATATCATTGTCAGTTACATGCACTTACAATGTTAGCATCTACAATATTAGTTGAGTCAAGATATGTATCTCCCTATACATACTTTAACCGACTCTTATCTGTACACAATTGGTCATTCCTCTCCTTGTTAGCCCTCCACGTTTTGAAAGCCTTTCACTTTCCTTCTTATATTGGCTGAAAGAACAATAATATGCACTATTTTACATTGACACAAACCAAATAAACCACCCAAAAGAAGGAATCCAATATGACATCACGAGATTCAAATAATATGGATACAATTGCATACGTATACGTGTGAGGTGAAGGGCAATGTTTCATGCTTCAAAAGACCAAAATAATTAAACTTCTCATGCTGAATATCATAGATTACAAAATAATATTTGATATGAAAACTTGTCCTAAGTCAAACAAACATAAGTTTTACCTTATCTCTCAATCATACTTCACTATCAATTAAGTCTTGGAAGAATTGTACACCCCCTTTATCATAATCAAAGTATACCAATTCAAAGCTTTTTGTCTTCATATGTGTAGATGTAACTAGAAATCGTGATGGATGTGAGAAATTTTTCCTGGCTTATTTATTCCCATAACCAATTCTTGAATGAGTAAAAATATGAGCTCAAACAATCCTTGCCTCTGTGATTTTACCTCATGCTTAGTTTTCGGGAGGATCAATTATGCCATGAATAAGACTAGAAGCTCAAATCATCTTCATTCCCCTTCCCATGCCCAAGGTTGAAGGAAATGTGGCAACAACTCTTAATAGTATTCTTCAATGCCATGGAGCACATCTTACATGTGGTGCATGCCTTTAAACAAATTAATTATTTTATATAGCTTAGTTGAGACTAGGTTTTCATTAGAAAAAAATTTACTTCCTCTCTAAGTTATTCATCAACACCAAAAAGAAAAGAAAACAAATATGCAATTTTCCATATCTTGCTACTAGAATACCTTAGCAATTTTACATGTCAACCTACAGCTCTAATTTGAATAGGAGAGCACCTAATTGACATGGACCAATAAATAGATGAAGTACCAAACCTGTCAAACTATGATGCAATACGAAAGAAGATGACTAAACCGATAATGTCCACAGATTCCTTAAAATATTTTATTGCCTAACAAACCCTAAAACTGCATTAACATATAATAAAACCATATTCAAATAGATCCCAAAAAAAAAAAATATAACAAACTACTAAACCAAAGTCTTCAAATAGACCTTAAAGGAGGAGAAACAAGTAAAAATAATTCCTAACAATTGTTTTTCATTATTTCCACTAACACTTTTAGAAACTTCAACTTATACAATTCATCTTTTATAGACATGAATAGCTTCCGTACATCCTCCAACATTAAGGCCATAGATGTTAGAAGGTTTGGAGACATTCCTAACTTTTTCAACTGCTTGATCGCTTATTCAACATTAGATCTATTAGTTGAAGGACTAGTTTCAATTAATTTGTACATACTCCCTCCGGAAAAATAGAAGCCAACATAATCATGTTCATGCTTCTTTTAAGAGCAAGGGAAAGCAGAATCTGACTTCCTCTTCCCTTATGAGCCATAACCTCTAACACTGCTTGACTTCCTCTTCAAATCCTCTTTGGAATCATCATTGTCCTCCTAAGGTAGGTTTTGCAATTCACAATTTCTGAAAATAACAGTATAAACAACATGATTTAGGCATGATAGTGGTTTTTCAGGGAGCCCGAGGTAACTTTTGTTTACTTATGCAAAACAAGAAAAACAAAAGTAGTAGAAATACATTATGATAAAAACCAAGAGAGAAACTAATGCATTAATAGGTTTGAATTCAACATTTTACTTTTTCCCATTTTCTTTTTTCTGATATCATACATAAAAAAAAAAACATGTTGCATATACTTTGATGTTGATTTTTCAAAACATGACATTCGAAAGATTTAAACCAAAACTGATTGTGACTACTAATGTTGGTTAATTTCAGAGACTGACATTTATCGCATTCTTCCAAAATTTTACATTGTCTTAACTAATAAAGTAACCATTCTCTATAGTAATAGTATAATTTTTAGCAATAAGGAGCTCTATAAGCCTTCCATTTTTGTTCCATGTCCCTCAACATCTGACACACTTCTACAACAAACAAACCAACTGTGTTCACCAACTGCCTGTAGTGCTTACTCTCTAGTTTAGAATATTTCACATTTTCTCCAAGGATGAATGCTATGCATGCATCTTTTAGTTTTTATTGCTGCTCCATTTTTAGAGATTTGTAGAAAAAATCAAACTCTTGGGGATAAATGTGCATGATTTGTAGAATAATAAGTTTTTCCAATTAGTTTTCTTTTGTTTTATTTTTCTCTATCATTTTATTTCTTTTTCTCTCCCATTTACAATTCAGTAAAACTAAAACATAGAAAAAAGTTCAATACCTAGACGAAATTAGAAAACTCAGATGAACTATAAGGATGCAAAAATTCAATACACTAATAATAGGATAAAAATTCACTACCGGATGAATTATAAGGATGCAAAACAAAGAGATATGAGGAAATCAAGAAAAAGGAAATTACCATGTAGCTTTGAGAGACTAAAAATTTGAATTCCATCCATACATGATCCCTTATAAATAGCACTAAAGTCATACCTTGAAATTGATAAAATATGTTGAATTGATCCGTACACATGGTGTAGTCTTGACTGTCTACTTTGAGAAAAAAAAAATAGTGACAGCAGAGGAAGAAGGGGGAAAAGAGTCAAACTCGATTAATGGTAGCATAGGGAAAGGAGATGGCAATAAGCATGGTAATAGATTTGAATAAATGCAATTGAGTAGGGTATATTTGAAGCCAATGTAACGGGTATTCCCAAATCAGGCCCTGTTGTGGGAAACAAGAAGACAGAGAAGAGAATAAAGAAATTTCTATTTTACCCAAACAATGCAATTGAAAGATCTAAACACATTCAAATCACATCATACAACAAAACCCATTCATTAATTTTGATCATAAGACTAATTAGATTGATCTACATAGGAAGTCTATAAAACCTCTAAACAAATAAAGAGATGGAAAGAGAGAAGTATATATGTAAGTTAGATTGCATAATTAGTTTGTGAATTATATACTTCAATAGACTCTTATCTGTACACCATTGGTCATTCCTCCTCTTGCGAGCTTTTCATGTTTTGAAAGCCTCCTACTTTCCTTTATATGTTGGCTGGAAGGACAACTACATGCACTAATTTACATTAACACAAACAAAATAAATTATCTAAAAGAAGGAATACAATATGACAACACAAAATTCAAATAATATGGGATGCAATCGCATACGTATACACATGAGATGAAGGGCGATGTTGACATACCTCAAAATACCAAAATAATTAGATTTCTTATGCTGCAAATCATAGAAAACAAAACAAGATTTGATATGAAAACATGCCCTAAGTCAAATAAACATAACTATTACCTCATCTCTCAACCATACTTCACTATCAATCAAGTATTGAAAAATTGTACATCCCCTTTATCATAATGAAAGTGGACAAATTAAGAGCTTTTTGTTTTCATATATACATCTAATACAAAAGCCACAATAGTAGATATTGGCCTAATTAGATTGAATTTGTCCAAAGGAATTGTAGTCTTCAATTTAGCCAACACTTTCTTATTAACTTTATATAGTGACTTCACTTTCCCAACCAATCTCCTTAGCCTTTTGCCATTCCTTAACATGTCAGTATCCAAAATATTATCTCTTGGCATTTTCATTTGGCTATCAATCTGCATGAATCAATTAAAATTTGAAATTTGAAATCCTAGGCATGCTTCAACAAAAATGAACTACTTTGTCAATGACGAACTACTAAGTTCTATATTTATTGTATCATAGGCAATTTGCCGTATTAATTTGTTGTGATAAAGTAACTACTTTTTTATAATCTTACTTGTGTGGCTTTTTCCTTATGTCATGGTTTGTTTACACTAGACTCTACTTGTATCTAAATATGCACAAAGTAATTACAACTGTATATTAACAAATAGTAGTCATACTTCATCAGTAACGAAGTCGTCATAATGAAGTTGAATCATTATTATTAAAACCTTACTTGTTTAGGTTCTGTTTGAGATTCTAGTTTAGGTATTGATTCTTGTTTCTTTATTGAGGAATCATTATCAACCTAGATGTTCTACAAATAAAAAAGAAATTAAAAAAAATTGGATGTTTATGACGAAGTGATTTTTCATGACGAAGTAGTTTTAGTACTTTCTTTTATTAAAAATCTTACATTTTTTTGTTCTATTTGTGGTTCTAGTACAAGTAATGATTTATGTTAAGGAGTTTTGGAATCCTCACCAACCTGCATGCCCTAACAAACTAAAAAATAAAAATCAAACAATTAGTAAATACATATTCTATTGATTCGTCAATGACAATGTACGAAAAGCCTACATATATGCATTTGTTTGTCGCAAACTACATGGTATAACTTCGTCATTGACAAAGAATGACTTCATTATTGATGAAATAGTTTTAATGGATTGTTTAAATTAAAAACTTTACCTATTCTTCTTGTGGTTCATGTTGTGATTTTGGTTCAACAACTGGATCACCATCCATCTTTCTTCAATTAGTATGCCCTAATAAACCAAAAAAAGATGTTAAAACAATTAATAACAAATCTTCATCACTAACGAAGGCCTACATATATGCATTCCTCTTTCGCAAACTACAGTGTATGCCTTTATCATGGACAATGAAGTTTTTTGTCATTGACAAAGTAACACATTAGAGCCATTTGTTGTGCAACCAACTTGTTTTTCTTGTGCATCATCTTGTTGGTGATGAAGGACATGATAATCCTGTGAGTGAATGGTCTCTATCTCTATATCCATATTGTCCTCTTCTCCATGAATAATAATATCCACTTTATAATTATCCTCCTTCTGTTTAGACTACATGACATATCAAATAATCACAAACTCAGTTAATTGAGTGAAAATATATGTAATACAAAAGTAAAATTATTTATTAAATTTGAATATTTATCTTTTTATTTATTTTTTATTTTTTTTTCTGAATTGTGATTGATTAAAACAAGCCCAAAGATAAATTTAAGGGTATCCTTCATGCTAATCAGCTCACCCTTCATGTATTGTTGGTTGAGAAGGAATTCCTTCTTCAACCATTCAATATCAGCTTGTATCATATCAATATATATATATATATATATACATAAACGACTAATTTGTTAGGTTAAAAATGCATACAGTCCACAAAATAGAATAAAGGTGAAATAAATACATAGTGTACATACTTCATTTGATGTTGAAGGGTCTATTTGGTTGGAATTTTTACATTGAAATTATGATGAACTATTGTAAAAATGATCATCATCTTGTTACCGGTCATGATCATGAACATTCTAGTTTTGGTTGTCATTCATATGTGCCCTCTTCTTTGGTGGTTCTATATCATCACCATCATCATGTTCAAGACCATCATCAACGTTAAGTCCTTCACCACAAACAAGTGTTGTATCATCATATTGCTCATCATGTTTTCAACATCAGTGATGAACATGTTCTCTTTCAAATAAAGAGATTCTTCATTTGATGTGGGCTATAATGTGGCAACCACATTATACTATAATATGCAATTAGATGTTTTCATATAGTTAGTAACACATTATATAGAAAATGTTAATCATTTGAACAAGTAAGTTTATTGCCCCCCATTTTATTGAATATTTGCTCCTTCAATTAGTTATAGTTTAGGATGGAGTTGGTTAACCAATTAACAATGTGAGGGAATGAAATATCATCTAACTTGTTAGCAGCAATTTTTCCCAATTTAGGGATTCCCTCATATCCCCAAATCAAGAAAAATTTTTTGCTACCAAATATATATAAAAATAAATAAATTTTATATAGGACATGTAAAATGCAGGGAAGATTTAAAACTTGAAAAACAATTAGGCACCTTCCAACACTATTGTACCAGGCCTATTAGGCTTCTCCAAAGCCTTGTGTAGTGAGGATATCGTGGCAGCCCATGACATTTCTCCCCATAGATAATAGTTGAAATATTCAAGATCATCTATAATGGATAGATGATCATTATCTATTTGAGAGTGACTCTCTTTCTTAATAAGACCACACTCACATAGATAAAACTTCACCATGTCATCATCTTCCATGTACTTTATTGTATTTGTGAACACATCTTTGACCATGGCACTTGTGATCTTATTAACATTGTTGAACTACTCATCTCATATTCTATCAAATGAAGGGGTTGCCTTCCATTTTTAAACTAGACCTATCTTCAATCCAATGATAAGACCAAATTCATTCTTCCTAAACAATGTTGTATTTCTTCTAAAATTGAATTCTATATTAAGCTTGTCAAATGTGTGGATTTAGCTTCTGAGCAGGTGATAAATAATACCAACATAAAATTTCACACAGTCCATATTTAGAAAGTGTATAGAACAGCTAGCTTCCATCTTCTTCAATTGAGTAGCATCTTTGGATAGGTGAACTTTTATCTCATCAACAATCTTGAATAATGCAACCTTATTTGTGATGCAAACCTGTTCATTCTTTATTTCAGGAAACTTGAAAAGCTTAGCAACCTTGGTGGAGTTCATTTCCTATTAAAAATACATATTAAAGCATGTAAAATATGGCATATGCCTCATGTATATTAATTTATTATTTGTATAATTAAATTAATTTACTTCATCATTAAACTTCTAACTTCGTCCTTAACTTTGTCATTGACGAAACACTTTGTCATGAATATAACGCTATCACTTTCTACTTTAGCAACAAACGAAGAGATTTTACAATATGCTGAAGCATATTATGAGTGTTCGACACTAGATGAAGTGCACTAGAGAATCACGTCACAGACACAACCTTAATTCTGGATATAAGACGAAGATCTTTGTTAATATCGAAGGATAAAATCATAATATATATATATATAATTGTTAAAATCATTACTTTCATACCTTACCCCTATAACATACCTGACCAACCTTACCCAATAATAACCATTAACCCCAAACCCCTATAACCCAATAAAAATCTAATTTAACCAATAACCCATTAAGAAAAAAAAATTACTTAATTAAGAAAAAATAATCTTGAAACAATATTTAAAACCTTTAATCTTTATAAAATTAACAAACTCAAGCCTAAGTATGAGAAAACTAACCTTGTAAAGGAGAATATCCAAAGGAGTTGATGGATTTGCAAATGTAATGGTAACGGTGAATGAAAATTAAAAGAAATTCGTGATTGAATGATAATTAGAGATTTTGTTGTTTCAATTTTAGAGAGAGAAAATACAGTTCTTTGTATATCACTTTAACAAAATGATGAACTAGTTAAAAAATTATTTAATAGTTTCACTGATAAGGATATAATAATAATTTTAAAATAAAATATTAATTTCTGAGGGCAAAAAAATTCATTATGCACTAGATCGGCATTGAAAATTCCTTTAATAGCATAGACCCATTTGACTTCCAAGGAAAAACCCATCTGATATGCGGATGAGCCCATTTTATAGCCCTAAACCCAAAGTTGCTTTTAGTTTCTACACTTCGAAAAAACCCAAAAGTGGTTGAATTTGGTTATTTCCCCACGAAATATTAAAAAAAAAAAAACCTATAATTTTGCAGTTTTTCAAAAATCCCAAAATTCCATTAAAAAAAATTCTCCCGTAAAATTTTTAATTGGTAAACATCTTTTAGGCCCCACCATTTATGGCCCTTCAAAGAAATTTTAGCAACATGGAACCAACAATGGTGGTATTTATAGTGGTAATGCATTATTCTTTTTTAACAAAATACTAGTACAATTCAATGAATAGTAGAGGTATCAAAATATAGAGTGCTATTCTGAATTTACTCATTTTGGTTTCTTTTTTATTGTCTTTTTTAATTATACAAGATATTTATATAATCTTCCACTCTCTAATATATTTTAATGTATTCCCACTTGAAAGTACTTTTACTATATATTGATGCAATCAATTAATTTACTATTGTTACAGGGGTTTAAATAAGCTATAAAAGAAACTTTAATAATAAGTTATTGGGAACATTTTGAATGTTAACTGTAGGAATTGATCATTAATCATACTCTATTTGTAGAAGAAAAAACCAACTCTTATAGTAACAAATTTTTATTGGTGTGAATAATTGTTACACAAAAATACATTGAGAACATATACAACATCATATTTCTATAACAAGTCCCCAAAAACAAATTGTATCTAAATGTAACAATAAAAATGAGAAAGATCTTCATAAATTTCCATGACCAAAATGTCCTTAAAGAAATTTTAAAAAATAACTATGATACTTAAATTAAGCAAATATAACCTTTTTGAATATATATGTACATGCATGGTCATAATCCAAAATTTATTTGGGATTATAACTAGGAGGAGGGTATTGATCATTTGTATAAGTTGGATGGTAATTGAGAGGAGGATATTGATCATTTGTGTAAGTTGGATGGTGATTAGGAAGAGTATATTGATCATTTGTATAGGTGGGAGGAGGAGGATATCCAGCATTAGGATATCCCTGAGCCTGTGGGGGATAAGGATATCCGTATGGCCCATATCCTGGTTGTGGTGGATATCCTGCTGATGGAGGAATTGGCTGATCAATTCTTGACATTTGTTGTATTGGAGGGACTCCCATTTCTGGTGCTTGTCGTCCACCAAGCTTTCCATCTCTTTTATCCATTTCAATTTGGTGTTGGGTCTGCAATTATACATATAATCCACATATAAGTTTAGTCTATGTCAACAAACAAACACCATATAAATTAGGGACCTAGTTAATTAATTGCTTCATATAGAGATAGACAAGACACTCTCATTATCAAAATTTTATGGTTTCCAAATATTAGTCATAAAGTTGCTTGCCAATTTGATTTTGTCACAACCTTTTTTTTTTCTTTTTTTTTATAAATAACTTTAAACTGAAAGATGAAAATTTTAGTCACATAATTTATTTTAGGTCAGATTGAAATATTACGACTATTATCTCAATCCTTGATTTTATAACTTAGGCTGAATAAATGGTGGGGTGAGGTTCAACTCAATGCAAGAATTGAATGGCTGAAATCAAACTCCTAAATAAAAGTATCAACATTAAGAGACATTTTGTTTAGTCATCGGCCTGATTGAACTTGTAATCTAGCTAGGGTTAAACACATATTACCTTTGCTATTTGGGCTGTCCCAAAGGAAATATATTGATTTTCATAGTTGCTCTCAAATTTAAGATTTTAATTTATTTCAATTTTTATATTTTGGGTATTTTGTTTATGACCCTAGATGTATGGGTTTTACAACAATATAATGCATTTCACGAATACTATTTAAAAGAAAATGTAAAGAGATCAAAAGCTTAATATTTGGTTTAGAAAGTACTATAAAGCAATAACATACCTGAGTACATGAACAAACCCTGCAAGACCATATTCAGACGAATTAATTCTTTTTATGATCTCTGAAATATATGCATATCAATGTAGGAAAATATCTACTAAGTAAAATAATCTTCTAAGCAACGTTGTTTAAATTACCGAATATGTAACCAATAAAAGAGTACGTGACATCACCTTAATAAAAGGAGAATACTATTTCAAGAACACTAAAGTTTTTTTTTTTTTTCCAAATAACCCTAATACATTCATTATATATAACAAATAAAAGTGTATTATATCACTTAAGTTGCGTTACAAACTATTTTAAATAGTAACTGTACTCGAACAACTTTGCTTAACAGATCAGTTCTATACATACGTATATATATGTATTGAAAAGGGTGTAATGAAGGCTTACGCGCAAAAGACAAGGTCGGAGAGAAAAGACAAACACCGTGAAGCCTCTTGAAGATCCTCATCTCCAATTAAACAAGCAATTATGGAAAATATGCATGCCACTTGATTGAGGCAGATCATAAATCCCTAAAATAAAATTAGAAAAGAGTTTTATTTGGAGATGAATTATAATTATATATTGAGAAGTTAATAACAAAAGAGGGCAAGAGACTAATTACAATAATGCAATTATCACATTTTGTGGTCTGGATATTGAATTCATCTTGCAATAGAAAGCGTGTTGAGGCGACTGAGTTTCCAAGGCAGCACCAAACCTGAAAACAACCCAAGAAAAAAAAAATTCATGAATGCAAGGGAAGAATATGTATAAATATTATTGTTATTATTATGATTATTATTAGCAAAGTATTTAAGTAGTTTTATAGAAAGTTGTATATAATATAACTTATCTCGAAAAAAGAAAAAAAAATCTGAAAGAAAATTACCTCAGTGCAAAGGCAAAACTCGGGGCATTTACTTTCTCCACATTTACCACTGCATGGCATGTAACCAGCACAACAGGTGTACCTACATTTACAAAGTAGAAATGTTTTTGATGTAATTTATTTATTGCTTTATGTTAAATGAGAGATATGCAATAAATATATATATATATATAGATAAAATACCAATTACCTTGACATATTATCATAAAGTGCTCGTTTCCTTAAGAGGTAAGAAGCACATGGAGCACTAGTGTGTAAAAGGAAAAAAAAAACGTAAGTATACAATGAAATAAATAACATTTTTAATTTGCATATTTAATGCATCTGAATTATACAACAAAATTGTGAAAATCATATTAATAGTAAGAAAAAAAATTGTAATTGAACTAATTTAATCAATGCTAGTATGTATTAAGGTGTGAGAATTGTTTTGATCATAGCTCATTGTTATAAGAAAGAAAAACAATTATATAATCAAAACGTTACCAAACTAGTTCTTAATATTGGACATGAACAAATTGATCAAAAATGTACTATTTAAAATGCTTTGTTTATCGTTGCAATGATTTGAAATGGAAAGAATTTCATTTATTAAATTAATTAAAATGTGAAATAAGCATCCACATAATTAAGCAAAAACACATCTAAAAATAAAATTAAGATTGGATTACTTACCAAAAACATGCAAAGCAACAAACTGCATAACATGACAAACGACATTATATTAGAGAGATAAACATGTAATTCAAGAAAAAAAAACCAAAAACCATAAGCCCCAATATTATTTTGGAAATAAAAATTAAATAATTATTACAAGATAGAGACAAAATTCTCTATTTAAGTTAATTAATCATAAACCATATATGCACATATTATTCTCAGGGCATCTACCATATTATTATCTCCATCACCATTTCCATAATTAAATATTATTTTTATTGTTGAAAATATAAATCAGTATTAAAAGATTTTAGAAAAAGAAAAAAGAAAAGAAAGATATATTAGATCCTATATATCTGCATTTTTTTTGTTCTCTTTCTTTTCAGAAATCAACAAGCTACTTTATCGAATAAAAATCAAATTTCAACAATAAGATCAATCTCATGATAAAGTTTCTCCAAATGACTAATAACCTATTAACCTTTAATTTCATCTTTGTTTTGCCACAAGTTTCTCAAGAATCAAACAGAAAAGAGAACATGAAAACAACACAAAATAAAAGCATCATTACTTTAAAAATCACATATACATATATATCTATATATATATACATATATACATATATATATATATGTATATGTATATATAAACTTACAAGTAGGATTTTTTGTCATGGTTTTCATCAATTCAGTGTGCCAGAAATTCCTGTACTCCTGACGGAGCTGCATTTTCTCAATGTTGTCTTCAAACCCCATTGTGTCAGGAAAATCACCTTCTCAGCGTTATTTGGAGAACTCAAACCCAAAACTGATATGGAAAAAAGAAACACACACTAATATTATATTATGGAGGAGCCAGGAGTACTTGGAAATATGAAGGGAACAAATAGAGACAATTATTTGTTTATATACTTTTTTTATTTAAAAAAAAAAAGAAAAAGAAGAAAGTGACTCGGAGCCTAGTTGGCTTAATTTGACAAATGTCCACTATTAAGTGGAAATACTTGGTGGAAATACCTAGTCCCAGGATCACTTTATTTTTTCTCAGTTCTTTGGTGGACTTTGCCTTGTAAGGCCCTATGATTTAGGAATATTGTAGAAGAAAAAGAGTATAATAATATATTGACAATCAAATAAAAAAATGTCTAATAAAATCAAATACCCTTAATTAAATTTCGTTTTTACTTATTTGGTACTTTTTTTTCTTTTTTTTCCTTTGAAAGAAAAAAAAAAGAATTATAAATTATTATGTACAATAGTTCAATATTCAATATATATATATATAAAGAAAATAAAAGAGTTCAATATTCCTATATGGTAAAGGGAATGCATTTTTTAAAAATTTGAAGATCCAAATTTCCCACTTGGATATCCTAAAATTAAATTTTATTGTGTAATTAAGACCTGGTCATTTTCCGGATTGGAAGACTTGGTAATTAGTGTCCTAATTTTAGGGTACAAATGCCCAAATTACTTGAAACTTCCATCAATAATGACGTGTATCTAGATGCATAACTAAGTAATTATCATTTAATTCTCGGAGTTTAAATTTCATATATGTGGTAATAAATGGTGGTGATAAATGGTGGGAAACTTCTATATAGATACGTGTATTTAACAGGAAAAAAAAAAGAAAAAGACCGTTATATATAGCAATAGCAATTTTCATAAAATACTTGTTATATAAGTATTTAGGAATCACATATATCCATGTTCACTCTTAGAAGGACACTCAATTAAGATTTAGGCTGGGATTCTGGTTATGATTTGCTTGCTATCCGTGGACGTTTCTCTTATTTCGAATGGATGCTTTCCTGAAATTTTAAAGACACAGATGAGATAAGCAGCTTTAGTTGTTAAATTTTCTTTACGTTTTAATTGTTGTTTATTTGCTGATGATTCTCTATGGGGAACCTGCTCTGATATTGTGGATAAATTTATGTTTGAACAGCTTACTACTTGTTTGTTTGTAATCCTCTTGTTGGTTTCTTTTTGTTTTGTTCTTCTTCATCGAATGCAAAGGTTTGTTTACCTATATATATATATATATATATATATATATATATATATATATATATATATTCTTGGAACTATACTCGGGGTAGGCCTCAAGACTACGAATATGGAGCCTTTGCCTTACAGCTTGTGGCCTACATCTTAAAGCATGCTTTTGGTATAAACATACAATTTTTATTTTTTTTTAATGAATAAAACAACTCTTATAAGCGAATATGATGTAACGATCGTTTTTCACTAGACTACACCTTCAGGTGCTACATACAAAATTTCTTGATTGGACTAAAGTGACACAAAAATTATAATTTAGATGAAAATGTGATGGATTTTGGAGGCCAAATGAAAATCACTCAATAGTTGAAGAGACAAAGTGAGTGATATTGACCCTGTATTTATAATTTACCAAAATATACAAAAGCGAAGTTACATGCAATTATGTCTATTATGAATTCAAAATCAGCTAAAAGGGTATTTTTACATATATTAAAGCTAAATTGTACAATTGAAGTTGTTGAAACTCAAGTCGACAAAACACAGAACCACAAGCAGATATCAAGACTAAGTACACACACAGATCTTAAGGGGAGAAAAAAACACAAACACATAAACAAAGCAAAAAAGATGAAAGAATGCAGAGGATTTATAGTGATTTACTCATAAATATTCCAGGCTTGACAGTCTCTAACTGAAGGGTCCATTTTAAAATTAGTAATCGTTTACCAATTAACCCTTGGAATGAACCTTGACTGTCATGGGTAGAAGGATTTATCCCAAAACTCAAAGAAAACATAGATGCAAGCTTGGGAAATTGTATAGTTATGCTAAAGAGAAGAGATGAGAATGGACGGAACTTGAAAGTTCTTCAGGAAATTTTTTAACCGGAAGTGTAGAGGCAATTCTCAAAATCAATTGGCTAATTGTACATTGCTATGAACAGTTAGATTGGAAATGAAAATGGTACTTTCTCAATCAAAAACTATGGTTACCAAGGAAAGGTTCAGCATTAATGCAGAGACCATTTGGAAGCGACTATGAAAGGCCAAATTATATGAAAAACTAAAGCTACATTTATGGAGGATTCTGCCAAATGTACTTCCAACAAGAATAGCAGTGGCTCATTGAATTCAAAAAGGTAAGTTGATTTGTTTTCTATGTGATGGAGATGAGGAATCTAGTTTGCATCTCTTCAAAAATTATCATGTGGTAAGATTGTTAGCTTTTGCTAGCAATCGGGGATTCAAACTTGATTCATTAGATTTTGATAACACAGCATTTGATTGAGCTCTGCTTTACCCTTGAGAGAATTATTTATGCAAGGAATTGGAAAAGGAATCATTTTCGACTTTCATTGCATGTTTATTTTATTATGTATAAAAATATAGAAATAAAGTATTTTCTGGAGAAGCTGGTTGGATAAAGAAAACAATTAGTAGTTTTAACTAGATTGTGGAAGACTTTGTCTTTGTATCAAAGAACCTTGAGGAAGGAAGGGAAATTCATAGTCTTGATAGCTTAAAATGTTGGACTCTATCCCCCTCTTAATGGGATTAAAATCAATTGTGATGTGGCTGTTGCTTTAGTTGCAAGGGATGATAAGGGAAACATATTGCGGCTCTCCACAGAAACTAGTCATTGCTCCTTTCCTTTTGCTGCACAACTAAAAGCCATGGATTAGGCTATGTTATGATTATTCTATAAATATACAAACAATCATACACATAAAGAACACTAGATTTACGTGGTTCGGTGGAAACGTTCCACCTACATCGACGGAAGTTCATCAATTGAGGAACTTCAATTGCACTATATTATCGGGTTACACACTCAGTTCTCATAGCACAAAACACACATTACCCTCATCCCTTTACACCCTTCTTTAATTTGCAAATGCAGGCAAATCTTAACATCTAGCCTAAAAGGAGGAAGAAGACATCGAGAACCCTTAGTCACACACAGCTGCCCTAAACCACAAAAATCAATCTGTTAATCTTACAAAGGAAAAAATAATAAATTGAACATATACAAGTCCAACTAAAACAACATAATTTAGGAACAAACAGCTTAATTCTAATAACAGACAGCTTGCCTCTCCTTCAAACAAAGTAGAGAAGTATAGTGATTTTCCAATTGCCCATTCAACTTATTAAGCCAATCACAAAGATTTGATTTTGAGTAAATCCCTACTAGTGTGGAATTTACTCACTTGTACCACCTTGGTGTCTATATCAGCAGGATTTAATTCTATTGAAATTTTATCAATTTTTAATAGCTCTTGGCTGATTAAGTCTATAATGAAATGATATTTCACATTTATATGCTTGGAACTCATAAAAAACAGGATTCTTACAAAGATAAATAGAGCTTTGACTGTCAGAATATACTATAACCTTTTGTTCCAGCACTTTAAACTCTTATAATAAGCCTTTCAACCAAATAGATTCCTTAGCAGCTATGTACTTAGCTTCTTAATTGATAAAACAACTATGAATTATAGCTGAGCTTTCCATCTAACACATCTCCCACACAAAGTGAACATATAGGATAAAGTTGATCTCATCTTGTCCTTGTCTCATGCAAAGTCAGAGTCCACAAAGCCTTCTAAAATCATTCCACTAAAACAATGCTCAAATAATAAACTAATATTAGTAGAACCTTTTAAGTATTTTAATAACCATTTTAAAGCTTCCCAATGCTCTTCCATGACTTAACATGAACCTACTTAACATACTGATTGCATGTGTCAAATATGATATAATGCAGACCATCAAATACATCACCAAGCCAACAGCATGAAATTAAGGAATATTCGTCATGTCTTCCTCCTCTGCTTCAGTACCTGGATACTGATTTGAGAATAACTTGAAATGGCTTCCCAAAGAAACATTAGAAACCTTTACATCTTATATAGAAAACTTGGTTAAAACTTTATCAACAAAAGATAATTGATTAAGAAAAAATAAATTATTCTTTCTATCTCTATGAATACTTATCCCCAAAATTTTCTTAGCATTACCTAGGTCTTTCATATCAAACTCAGAGTGGAGTAGAGACTTAACAATTTGAATGTCTTTCATGTCATGCCTTGTTACGAGCATATCATCCACATATAGCAATAAGAAAATAGGTTTCTTACTATCCTCACCTCTAAAGTATAAACAACTATCAAAGTTGCTTTTTTTAAATGATGCTCTAGTCACAAAAGTATCAAACCTTTTATACCACTGTTTTGGAGATTGTTTGAGACCATAAAGTGATCTCTTATGTAAACAAATTTGATTTTGTTTACCTCCAATCTTAAACCCCTCCGGTTGTTTCATAAAGATAGTTTCCTTAAGCTCTCTATGAAGGAAACCAGTTTTGACATCTAGCTGCTTAAGTTCCCAATTAAAATGAGCTACTAAGGCCAGCACTACCCTAATAGTAGTATACTTGACTATAGAAGAAAAAATCTCATCATAGTCAGCACCTTTAACTTGAGTGAACCCCTTAGCGACTAACCTAACTTTAAATCTAACTGAATCATTATTGGAAACTCCTTCTTTTAACTTTAAAAAACCACTTATAATCTGTAATTATTTTAGAATCAAGCATTGATACTAACTCCCAATTATTGTTTTTCTTAAGAGATTCTATTTTATCTAACATAGTACTCTTCCACTGTTTTACATTATATGTCTTGGGTTCATTATTTACAAGCTTATGAAAAGAAGTAAATGAAAAGCTACCAAGTTATAATAACTATACCTAATGGGAGGTCTTATCTCCCTTCTTGTTCTGTCCTAGTTAATTAATAATTTTGTAGTTGTTGATCGTTTTAGTAGCATGTTCTTGTGTCACTTGGTCATCATTATCATTAGGTAGAGGAAGTAAAGAATTGTGTATTAAAGGTTTGACTCATCAGATGATAATGAATCCTCACTGTCCTCTCCTACTTGATCATATTGTGTTTCCACCTTAACCTGGATCCTCTTGTTTGATGTTTTTTCACCTATTTTTGTACCTTTCTCACTCAAGCAATGCATTATAGATGACCTTTGTCCCTTGACCATTTTTCACCAAAAGTTTATAGCCTTTAACCCCCTTTGGATAGCCTAAAAAGACACACTTTAAGGCGCTAGGTTCTAACTTGCCTTCACTTTGACGAGCAAAGGCTAAACAACCAAAGACCCTAAGGTTTGAATAATTTACAAGCTTACCAATCCATATTTCTTCTGGGGTTTTCAAATTAGCAGCAGTAGATGGACATCTATTAACTAAATAAGCAGTAGTAGTTACTACCTCACCCCAAAAAGAATTAGACAACCCATAACTGAACAGCATATACATTACTTTGTTCAACAAAGTCTTATTTATCTTCTCAGCAACTCTATGTTGATGAGGAGTCTTTCTAACAGTTTTATGTCTAACAATTCTATTATTAGTCCTCAAGAATTTAAGACTCTTACTATGATACTTTTGCATTAAGATATTCCACTCTTTAAACTTGGTAAATGCTTCACTTTTCTAACTTAATAGAAAAACTCACACTTTCCTAAAATAGTCATCAATGATTGATAACAAATACATCTTACCACAAAGAGTAAGGTTCTTTGTTGACCCTTAAAGATCAGTATGAGCACACTCTAAAACAGAATGAGACTTATGTGTGTCAACATTAAAGTTGAGTCTATGATGCTTTCCTAAAATACAATGATCACAAAAATGAAGCTTACTGATAATATCTTTACCAAACAGATTTTGTTTATACAAAATATGTAAACCCTTTTCACTTATATGACCTAATCTATTATGCCATAAAGAAGTAGAGTCATCCAATTCAGAAACAAGGGAACATCAGAATTATCAACAATAATATAACCAGATAAAATATATAAACCATTAATTTTAGTCTCAGACCTGATAGTAAGTGCTCCCTTGCTAATCTTTAATACCCCACCCCCTATCTTGCATGAATAACATTGTTCAAAGTCCCTAGCATAATTAAATTTCTCTACAAGTCAGGCATATGTCTAACATTGCCAAGAATCTTCACTACACCACTCCTCAATTTAATTGACACACATCCAACCCCAATCACATTACAGGATATATTATTTCCTATAAATACTTTTCTACTATTTACCTCACTGTAATTAGAGAGCCAATCTCTATTGGGACACATATGAAAAGTGCAACTAGAGTCAAGAATCCATTCTTCACTGGTTTGACTCAAGGAAACTTCCAAAACCTCTCCAAAGTCACTATTAGAAGCAGCAATAACTACATTTCTCTCATCAAATGGTTTCTCTTTGTTGTTTTTCTTTCTTTTATAATAATCTTTAATGTAATAACTCTCTTTCTAATAATAATAATATTTTCTACCCCTCACTCTAGACTTAGACCTTGATTTAGATTTTCCTCTATAATTATCCTTATGATCATTAATTTCTTTCCCTTTACTAGTACTTCTACCTTGGTAAACAGACCCTCACCACTCATGGTTTTACCTTCCTTTTTCAATTCAAGGTCTTTAGATCGCAAGGAGCTCACTATCTCATCTGAAGTGATTGTGTCTCTACTATATTTTAGAGCAATCTTTATATCTTTATATTTATCAGGTAGGGAATTTAATAAGATAACAACATAGTATTCTTCAGTAAACTTTTCATTTGCATTAGCTAAATCTAAAATAAGTTTATTGAATACATCTAAATTTTCATCTAAACATTTAGTAGCATCCATTTTATATCCAAAGAAAGATTTAAGTAAATAAATTTTAGAGGGTAAAGAGGTTACTGAATATAACTGGTTAAGTTTTGACCATAACTCATTAGTGCTCTTGGTGTAGTTCACCTTCCTTAGCACTGCATCAAAAAGATGTAGAATAATAGAGTTGTTTGCCATTTCATCCATTTCTTCCTTCTAGTCTTTATTAAGGGAGTATATTTAATTAAGACTTTCATAGACTTTTTAAATTTTAAAAGTCTAAGTGTATTCAATAGAGACTTTTTTAAAGTTTATTAAAGTAATGGAGTATTTTATTAAAACTTTTAAAAATATGTGAAAGTTTCGGTGTATTCAATTAAAACTGTTTAAGATTTATAAAGTTGAGTGGCATTTAAAATGGAATTGACTTTTTAATATTATAGATTTTTAAAAACTTTTGTAGACTTTTATAAACTTTTTTTTTAACAAAATCACTCTCAAATTCTCCTTCCTCAAAATAAAAAATTATGGTGAATCTTTAAAAGTTTTTAGGATTCTCAAAGTCTATAAAAGTTTATCATTAAAAAAAAGTAGTTAAAAGTTTGAATTGAACACACCCCCAAAAAAACCTTCTGGGTATGAACCATCAAGTGCCTTTGATATCTTTTACTGGACTAATGGACTAATATTACTCTCATCTTATGCTTCCAAATCATATTTTGTACTCATATTATCCAATAAATTCACAAATCAAACTTCAAAAATAATGCAAGCTTTATTCCTCAAGATTTCAAACCATGACAGTGAATTTATTTTAGTTCCAACAATTAGTAAACTTCACCTTAAGCCAACCCAAATGTCAAAATTAAATAATCAAGTCCAATTGTCAAATTTATTATTAAAAAAAAAAAGCCTAAATCTCCTTAAGCCCAATCCTTAAATATAAAATGTTAGCCAACAGTAAGTAGCCCAATCCAAAAACACGCCAACAATGACGTAAATTACGTGAAGAAGACAATCTGCAGCGAGCTATGATCTTGACGAACTAGGGAATTGGACAACACTGCTGGAACCACGTGATGACGATGAGTCACCTTTGTGTCCCATACAGCCAATATGTAATCCACGTACCAGTCACGAATGCAAAATTATGACTCCAAGCAAATGTTCTCCGATGAGCTCGGAATTGGTACTAATCGGACTAGGATGCTAACGCGAAGAATTGGGAATAGCTTATGAGCCCAAAGCTTGATGTTGGCTCCGAAAAACTTAAATCCACTAGTGACCGCACACAGTAACTCCGACAAGCACAAAGACGGGACCAAACAATTCATGACAACCACGTGAATAATCGCGAATAGCTCACAATCCTAAAGCTTGACACTAGCAACGGGAAAAACATAATCCACCAACGACTGTACACCGTGGCTTCAATGGGCTTGAAAATGAGACCAATCAAACCGTTGCTCCAACAGAAATAATCGCAAAAAAAATTTGACTCCGATTGATGAAATCCACCTCGACTGTAAGATCCCGATTTTGAATCTCTGAAAAGTAAATCTGGAACCTTACTCTGATACCACTATTATGATTATCCTGTAAATATACAAACAATCACACACACAAAGAACACCATATTTACATGGTTCAGTGGAAACGTTCCACCTATATTCACGGAAGCTTCAACAATTGAAACTATATCATTTGGGTTACACACTCAGTTCTCACAGCACAAAGCAGACACTACCCACATCCCTTTACACCCTTCTCTAATTTGCACACACAAGAAAATCCTAGCATCTAGCCCAGAAGGGGGAAGAAGACATTAAGAACCTTTAGCCACACAATTGCCCTAAACCCAAAAATCAATCTATCAATCTTACAAAGGAAAAATAACAAATTGAACATATACAAGTTCAACAAAAACGATACAATTTAGGAAACAATAAACAAAAAAAACTACTTTAACTTTTTGACTTGTGATAGTTAGAATTAAATTCAATATGCTATACATGTAATCGATACTCAAGGCTAGAGACAGGTGCTTTGGGAAGTGGATGCAAAGGAGGTTATGCAAGAGGATATGAAATTATCAACCTTCGTAGAAAATTTGTATCAAATCAAAAGAAAGTTATTTGGTCACAAAGATAAATTAAAGTCGTGGCAGATTTAGCTACCAAGCTCGCTTTATCTAGTAAAAACTTTATTAATTGTATGATTTTTTCTTTTATTTGGCAAACAGACTTTTGGCTGAGAGCTACAGTAGAATTGTAATTCTCTATTTTTTTGAAGCATTTTGTGTATTGGTTGGTTCCTTCTTTCTAGAAGGCTTTAATTCAAGACTTTATTCATCAAAAGGAGTACTTTTATAAGTGCCAATTATATATATTTACTATTTAGGCTGTCCACTAACCGCTACAAAAAAAGTGCTTCTTTCTACCGTAACTATGATGATGCTCATTTGAGTTCTGTCATTTTCTACTCAGGAGACTTAGATAAAGTTTCTCCTATTCTTTTTAGTTTCCGAGTTCCTTGAGTTGTGATTGATATGGAGTCGGCTACTGAAAAATTCTAAACCTCTAGGCAAATTTATGAACCCTCTCACTTCAACCAAGGGAGGAAGGGTCGCATGAGCTTATTGATCGGGTGTTGGTAGGTAAAATTCTTTCATCTCGAAATTTCAAAAGGTTCCCACTCAGGAAAGCTATATCAAAACTTTGGAAGTTAAAAGGTAAAGTGCAGATTGAGAAATTAGAAGATAACCTCTTCAAATTTATGTTTACATAGAAAGAAGATAAGAAGAATATCTTAAAACTAAGGTCGTGGTCTATTGATGGGTTTCATCTGTATGAAATAAATTTCAATATGTCAACTTTTCATATGCAAATTCATGGATTGCCTCCGGCCCTATTACATCAAGATACAACATTATTGATTGGAAATAAGTTTGGAGAAGTACACATCCCGTCTATTAATCCTAGATATGTTATTGCTCAAAGATTCCTTCGTTTAAGGCTCGATATTCCTATTTAAGAACCAATCCTTGTAGTGTACCTGATAGCGAAAGTGTTTGGAGGAGAGACTTAGATTCAATTCAAATTTGAGAAACTGACAAACTTTTATATCAAATGTGGCTTCTTTAATCATGGTACAAGGCGGTGTACTTTAAAGGAACCTTTTATGGTAATTGATTTCTTAGGTAGGAAAGCCAAGTTTTTTAAGCCATAGTTGAAGATAGAGAATAGTGGAAGAGTCATTTTCTTAAAAGACTAGGGTATCTCTAGTGACGATCAGTTATCGAGGGATCAAGAAAATGAAACTGAAAGCAAAGGTAGAATTCAAAATTCAAAATGACATGCAGGGGATATCTTTGCTTAGATCAGAGTGTCTCAGATTGCCTACCAGAGTCAAAGGAAGTACTGCCTAGTTCTTGGAAGGTGGTAGGCAAAACAGCTAGATTATTAACATATGAAGACTTTTTTTAGATAGTGTTTTCTAGCAATTTAAAGGAAAATCTGCTCTTAACCTTAAAAACCGCTTTGGATGGTTTGGGCCTATTAGCCTAGGAGAAATTCCTTCTAGAAGTAGGACATGACATTAAGAATTTTAAGAGTTATTGTAATGGGCTTTTGATATTAAAGTTTATATACAAATCAACACTGAGGCATTTACATAGGAAGATAGTATTCACATGTACATTTTAAATTGACTTAGTAGGTCTTCGAAGTAAGCCTAAGTGGGCCCTTCTGTGTTCAGGTCTAATTCATTAGCCCCTTTAAGTTTTACGCATCGGCCTCCTAAAAGAAAGTGCCTTGTGACGACCATTGGAGAACATAGTGACGATGTTGTTTAAAGTCCTGATTCGGTACCAGATCTGTGTACTCAAAGGGAGGAGCTTTCAGCTGAGAAATATCAGGAACCATCTAATGTTAGAAGTTTAGAAGCTGGGATCCAAGATTTGCAACTAAAATATGAGAATCGGAGAAATTTGGGAATTGAATCTCTATCTTTTCAATCTGGGCACAACCTAGAGAGTTACTCAGGAAGGAAAAGTAGTGTCGAAGGTTTTATCTTATCTATGAGGATAGGTTAGAATAAGGCAACCAGACTGTATTTTTCTCTCAGAGACAAAAGCTAGTGAGGGGAAGATGGAAATTTTTTATAAAAAACTAGGTTTCTCTCAGTTCATTATAAAAGCTACTAGGGGCATAGTTGGTGAAATTATTGTTATGCGGAAGGAAGATATTAAAATAGATTTTGTGTGGCATTTTGATTGTATTACTTATTCTAATGTTGAAGGTTTGCATGGATGCTGCAATTGGAGTCCTTATGCTTGCAATGGAGTTCCCTATAGAAGTTAAAAAGCCTCTTTTAGGATGAATTTCAGCAGACAGTCTCTTAGTACCCAAATCCTTGAATGATTTTAGGGGATCTTAACGAGATTCTGGATCCCTTGAAGAAGGGGGGGAGAAGTCTTGAAGCGAAATAACTATTTTTGAAGCAATTTATGTTGGAGACAATGGGAGTAGATCTCGGTTGTACCGGCAGAAGCTTCACCTAGAGAAAAATGATTAATGGATCAATTCTTATGATGGAAAAGCTTGATAGGGCAATTGCTAACTCTGATTGGTGTAATTTGTTCCCAGAAGTGTTAGTTGAACATATTCCCTTTGAGCTCTCGATCATGCGCCCTTATTGGTGAATTCTGGAGCGGAAAAAGTTACCAATAAGGAGGCCTTTTCAGTTTCTAAAAGTTTGAGCTGATGATAAGACTAGTTTTAGGTGGTCAGAGATGCCTAGGTTTCATGTAGTGGAAATGGGATGGAAGCCCATAAACTTTCTAGGAAACTTTTGGTAACCTCAAAGGCTCTGAAGGTCTAGAACAAACAACATTTTGGTATCATCCAGATGAAAATAGTAAAGTTGGAAGTAGAGCTTGATTCTTTCCAGGCTAATGCCATTCACAATCATAGGGAAATCAAAATTCAAAAGGAACTATGTACTCTCCAAGGTCAACTAAAATCAATTGGTCGTAAAAAATCTCGCGAAATTTGATTAAAGGAGGGGGACAGACATTCAAAAATTTTCTTTGCTAGTGTGACCAACCAGAGAAAGAGGAATATAATTTAGGCGGTTAAGGTAGAAAGTAAGTGGATATCGAAGAGAAAGGATATAGAAGCTCATTTCATCAAAGAATACCAACAGTTGTTTACGTCGAGCTTGTCTCAATTTCCCCAAGATTTGAATAATCTTATTGAAGGGACTATCTCTAGAAAGGAAAATATTTCTCTTATGAAAATTTTAAACCCAGAGGAGATAAAAAGCATGGTATGGAGAATGCATCTCTTACAAAGCCCAGGACTTGATGGATTTCCTGGATGTTTCTACAAATCTTACTGGAGTATACTTGGGGAGCAACTTATTAATTTTGTCCAGGAATGTTTTCATTCTAGTGTCACTTCAGATAGTATGAACAGAACCTTTATTGTGCTCATAGTTCATCACTACAGACCTATTAGCTTATGCAATACAGCCTTTAAGGTAGTTTCAAGAATTCTCACTTCAAGACTTAAGAAGGTGATGGATAGACTGATTTCCTCGAACCAAGGTGCCTTTGTTGAAGGTCGTTGGATTGCAGAGAGCACAGTCCTGGCCCAAGAGCTCATACATAAATTGAAAAGACATAAGAAGATGAATTGTCTTATGCTAATGAAGATCGATCTTCATAAAGCTTATGATAGAGTTGAGTGGCATTTTTTGGATAAAGTTTTGGAATGATGGAGATTTTTGCCGAAATTCAGAGATTTTCTTACAAATTGTGTATTATAGTGAATTATAGTTTCTAAATAAAATATATGAAGTTTCGATATTATCAAGCTAGGAGGGGGTGGATCAAGGTATGTAAAGGTGCTCTTTCTATTTCTCATCTGTTGTATGCAAATGATCTTATGATCACTTATAGGGCTAATAAGAGGAATGCTAAAGGTATTCTTAATTGCCTTAATACCTACTTTAAGTGGTCTAGATAAGAAGCAAGTTAGGAGAAGTCCAAATTATTATTTTCTTCCAAGAAGGATAGGAATTAAAGATAGATTTAAAAGAGTTATTAGGATTTAATGAAATGGGAGGAGATTCTATTTATCTTGGTAAAACTCTGGTGATGGTAAGGAACAAGCTAAAAGAATTTGGTAAGCTCAAAGATCGGGTACAACATCGAATTGAGGGTTGGAAAAGAAAGTTGTTATCGCGTGCTGGTAAAGTTACTTTGATCAAGGCGGTGGTTTAAGCAATTCTAATATACACCATGTCTACTTTGAGAATGCCTAAAAATATATATGATAATATGGATTCCTCGGTCTAAAGGTTCTGGTGGGGA
The DNA here is from genome assembly GCA_007844105.2 of Rhamnella rubrinervis. NCBI lineage: Eukaryota > Viridiplantae > Streptophyta > Magnoliopsida > Rosales > Rhamnaceae > Rhamnella > Rhamnella rubrinervis. The sequence continues at coordinate 3,137,637 of CM017583.2, read as the reverse complement.
GCTAAACAAGATAGTAAGCATTTCTTAGCACTAAAGGCATGGAAGGATTTATGTAGACCAAAATAGGAAGGTAGATTGGTTTTTGCCGGTTTAACACTTTAACACGGAGCTGCTGGCTAAGTTGGATTGGAAATTAGCTATAGGGGAAACCTCTTTCTAGTCAAAAATTTTGAGAAGGAAATATCAGCGAAATGAATCTTTTTTTCAACATATCCTGAAAATAGATGCTTCTATAATGTAGAAGGGAATTATAAGTGCCAGAGGTCTTCTTGTTAAAGATGTGTGTTTTAAATTAGGGAATGGTCTATCTATTAAACCTTGGTGCGACCCTTAAGTCCTAAGTATTCAATTGCGGGCATCAATCCTAAAAGAAGGTGTTTTGATAGAGAATTGGAGGATGGTTTCAGATTTCAAAAATTCTGAGGGATGGAATGTTGAGTCTTCGTTGCTTCTTTGATGATCATTCAGTGTATGGTATTTCATTGTGGAATGGCCTCTTATTGAGTGTGATGACACTCTTTTGTGGGTAGCAAATAAGTCTAGGAGTTTTTTTATCAAGGCTGGGTACACTGGCTCCTCATGGTTCGAGCGTCATGTCTTCGATATGGGGGAATTTATGGAAAGCCAAACTTCACAACAAGTTAGAGATCTTTTTATGAAGGGTGCTTGTAGTAGTGTTGCCAACTCATGATGTGTTGAATAAAAGACTAAAGATATTGGAAAGAAACTGTGTTTTGTGTGATGGTGTAGAAGAAACATTGCTCCATTTATTCACAGTATAGTTTGACCTAGGGGTATTAGTCTCAATGGTCTGGTAGATTTGTGTATTAATCCACCAAATAGCATGATTGTGGAAGGGATGGATAAAGATTCTCTAGGCCAGTTAATGATCAATTTTTTTTTATACTATTAGGAAGGCAAGGAATAAGACTTTCTAATAAGACTTTCTTTGAAGGTTTTTACTCTATTAATCAACCTATTAGTTACTAGAATGTATTGGTTGATGAGTTAGTCTGTATAGTAGATGAAGAGGAATTTAATGGATAGTTTCCTGTGTGGGTTAAAAAAGTGAACTGTTAGAAAGCTCCTAAGCAAGATTGGATTAAAGGTAATACAGTTACATCTTTTGTAGACGGCTCAGCAGTAGATGCAATTGTCTTTCGGGATGGCTTTGGAAATTGGATTGAGACACATTTCTTTTTATTTGAGTGCAATTTTGCTTTTGAAGCTGAAGCCATCACTTTGGAGTGGGCAAAGAAGAAAGCTAAGGAGGCAGGGTTTTTGAACATTGAATGGGTTGTGGATGCTTTTCAAGTAGTTAAGGAAGTAAATGATGAACAGGGACCATGGCAGTAGGACTCTTTTCATTCATTGGTTAACATCAAGAAGTTCATGAAGGAAGAGGGCTGGTTGGTGGGCTGGGAAGCCCGTGACCAAAATGAGGTAGCATATGCTATTGCTAACCTTTCTTGTACTAAAAATATTTTATTTTTTTTGTGTAGTGTTGATTCTTATGGAGAGTCCATTCATCCTTTTGTTGATTTTCTTATTGTAAGGGATCTCGGTTAGCTACTCTCATGTCAACTTTTTCAAGGTGTTAGCCCTTGGGTTGGTTTTTTGTGCTTTTAATGCAAGTTGTTTTCTCACCAAAACAAAGAATTTATATATATTTACTAACATTTTATTTAATTACTAATTGATTTTGATGAAATCTAAGATATGTGGATAAAAGATATGTACAAAGAAGAAAGCTATGAATAAGAAAATATTTCTATTCACTCTTTCTTAATACAGCAAGGTGCTTTATGTGGAGCTTTTTATATAAAAATGTCTAACGGTAATAATGTTAATATAGAGGAACTAATATAAATGCAAAGGAATATCTTTTAATTAATACAAGCTGCAATTACTCATAATATATGCTCTTTTAATACTTAATGGTCTAAAATTGGTTTGACTTTCTTTTTGTCATCTTTCATATTATTGTGGTGATCTGATGTATGATTTTTGAGGACCATATTAGGAAGCTTATCAGGCTCAAGCTTGGAAATGAACTCTAAGCTTGACATGGAACTCTTTGAATGGTTGGCAGTGGTTTGGTAAGAACATCAGCGATTTGCAAGCGAGATGGTATATATTTGATAGTGATAAGTTCAAGAGCAACTTTTTCACGAACAAAGTGGTAATCTAATTAAATGAGTTTGGTGTGTGTATGAAGAATTGGGTTGTGTATCATGGTTAGAAAAGGAGGTATTGATAAAACCTGGCGGTTGTTCCATGTACACCGTTTCTTTAAAGAATCTGTGTAAAAAGGTATTATTGACATTAAGTTGTCTGATGGTCCAATAGGAGACAGTAGCTATAGAAAGAATTATCCGAATGGTAGTAGGCTTGATCACCGGGCTAAAAGTTTCATCAAAATCAATGCCGGAGACTTAGGTACCCTTCACTACGAGACGTGCTTTATACCTATCAAATGAGCCATCTTCCTTGTACTTGATGCGATAAACTCATTTTGAACCAATAACATTGGCATCCTTTAGTTAAGGAACAAGCACTCAAGTTCTGTTGGTATGGAGAGACTTAATCTCATCTTTCATAGTTATAAGCTAATGAGATGACTTTAAGGCTGTTTTAAAAATCTTTGGCTTTTATGTTTGAGTTGCAAGTAATGACGTGTCTTAAGGAGAATGGAAAGAAATAGAATCATAAACATAATCTTGAAGATAGGAGAGAGGGCATCGGGCTCAGTTTGGTCGCGTTGGTCTACTGGTGAGTGAGGTTGTTGGGCTTAGAAAAGGAATTAAATATTCATATGGTAAAGGAGTTGGGTTTATAATAGTGTGAGTGGTGGGTTCATGAGTGTCGTAGGTATTAGAACTAGACTGGTCAATGGTATTTGTAATGGTATTGGGGTTGTGGTCTGTATGAATGAGTGGATGGGATGATTGAGTAAAAGGTTGGTGGGAAAGGTCATTATTAGTCTCATCATGCATGATATTCAAATCATTATCTATAGAACAACAATCAACACTTGGAGCATTTGTTCTTGAGGTGTCACTTCCTGAAGGTGTAGAAGAGTGAGTTATTGGCTTGATGAACGATTCTTCCTGATCGGGAAAGGTTCTGACCGTAAGCTGAGAAAGATCATCACTGGTATAATTTTTGTTAAGGTAGAAAAATTGTGCTCATCAAATACTCTATGTTTAGAAATATAAACTTTATTTGTTGTAGGATCAATCTATCTATAACCCTTGTGAATTGGGCTATAACCAATAAAACAGCAAGGAAAAGTTTTTTTAGCAAATTCATTTTGAGTATGAGTTTTTAAATAAGGAAAGCATTGACAACCAAAAACTTTAAGCATGCTATAATCTAGATGTTTTCCAAAAAGTTTAAATAAAAAGGAGTTTCCATGTTTAATGAAGAAGAAGATAATCGATTAATTAAAAAGGTTAATGTAAGAAAAACATCTACCCAAAATTTAAGGGGTATGTTTGCATGAAAAATCATTATAAGACCAGTTTTGACTATATGTCGATGCTTCCTTTCAGCTATTCCATTTTGTTCTGGTGTACCTGGACAAGATAATTGGTGAATAATTCCACATTGTACAAGGTGATTTATAAAGATTGTTGAAGTAAACTCACCTCCACCATTGCTTCAGAAGACTTTAATTTCTCTGTCAAATTGATTTTCAACCATTTTTTAAAAATTTAAAAAACATTCATAAAAATCAATTTTATGCTTTAAAAGAGATAGCCAAGTGTATCTTGTCCAATCATCAATAAAAAGAGCATAATGTCTAAAATGTTGAACTGAAGATATAGGAGTTGACCCCCATAAGTCACAATGAATTTTATCTAAATGAAATTGACACATTTTATTGGAATCATGAAATGGAAGTTTGCATCGCTTTCCTAATTGACAACTTGTACAAATAGAATGTTTGTTGAGCCAACTAGAAATATGTAAAACTTCCTTTTTATTGAGAACTTGTAAAAATTTAAAGTGATGGTGTCCCATTATTTGGTGCCATATATTAGAGAAGGCTAAAGGTGATTTGATGGTGGCTAATGCTTTAAATTGCTCCTCTTCTAGTGCATATAGATGTCCCTTTTTATTCCCCTTCGCTATTATTCTTTGGTGCTTGTCCTTTATCAAAAAACAATTAGTATTGAATTCAAACGTACATGCATTATCATGAGTGAGTTGTCCAACAAATAATAAATTATTTTTAAGTTGAGGAACAGCAAGAACATTTTCTAAATTTAAATTACCATGAGCAGTTTTTAGCAAGGCATGTCCAATAGGTGAGATAGGTAGTTTGTTACTATTGCCAACATAAATTACATCATGTCCATTATAGGTTTTTATAGAAGAAAGCTTACCAACATTATTAGCCATATGTGTCATTGCTCATGAATCGGCATAAAAATTTATATCGTTTCCATCTTGAATTTGTAATGCCACAAGAGCTTTTGATATGTTTTCTTCTTAATGAGCATAGTCATACCTGTAATAACATTTAATAGCTGTGTGATTTGATCTTCCACAAATTTGGCAATGAACCTTCTAAGAATTTTAAATTGGTTTGTTGTTGCCTTCACTTTTGAAGTTATTATCTTGGGCTCCTTGAAAGTTGTTGAAATTATTTCCACGCTTGGATGATTGTAGCGTCTACCTCGTGAGTTGAAACATCCACCTCCCTTGTTATTTCTTCCTCGGCCCCTTGGACCGAAAAAGGCTTGAGAATAATCAGCAACCTTTTTATTTTCTGCAAGCTGGGAGGCTATAACATGTTCATGATTTTGCAAGGTAAGAACAAACTAGTTAAAAGTAGGACAAGGTGGTTTTGTTAGCATTGCCACCTTAAAATCCAAGTGTTTTTGTACAAGTCCACGAGCCAATTAAAAAACTTTCTCTGTTTCTGAGACTGGTTTGTTGATTGCAACCAAGTTTTCACATATATTTTTTATTTTTGTAACATATTCATCAATGGAGAGTGTGTCCTTTTTTAGGAGACGGAATCTTTTAACATTGCTTCTTTTTCAATTGAGCTTGAAAGCAATTGCTCTTCAATACTGTTCCACAATGCTTTTGCTATCTCACATCTAATTACCATGGTGAGAACATCAGAAGTCATGATTCCACATAGCCAAGAGGCTAAAAGGCCATCATTGTTCATCCATATTGAATATTGTGGATTGGCAGCTGCTTTTCTATCTTCTCCAACTTTAAATTCTGCAATAATTTAATCTGTAAAATGATGAAAAATCTCAAGGCTTTTGATTAATGGTAGAACTTGAGATTTCCAAAGAATAAAATTTTCTAGATCTAATTTTATTGAAACGAGACTAAAGCATTAGTGGAATATTTGAATGGTGAGTTTTGGCTCTAATACCATGATGAAATCTAGATATGTGGATAAAAGAGATATACAAAGAAGAAATCTATGAATAAGAAAATATTTCAATTACGGCCTGCAATTTACACCGGCCTCGTCCCACCTCATGCGGGGCCAAATTCCCTAGCCTAATCGGGTTGCCGGGGCGGGGTCAAGGTAAAAAAATTTATCCTGAAATCGGGGCGGGGTGGGGCAGGAACTGGGCTAAATATCCCCGCCTGGTATATATATATATATATATTATATTTTAATTTTTATATATTATAATTATATTGAAATTTAATATTTTTTATACATTATCGTGTTTGAATATCCTAAACTCTGGTTCTAATTTTTTCCCTAACAGTCGGCTCTAACCTTCTCTTCAGAAGATCACGATCTTCATATCAGCCTACGCCGCTGCCACCCCCACGCTCGAACTAGGTTCTGCGCCTCCCGATTTGATGACATTTTTAGCTTTCTAGGATTAATGACATTTTCGAACTAGGTTCACCCAAAATTCCGACGGTTGAGACTAAAATTCCAAGCATTTCATAATGTACTTTACTTTGGTCGCTCATTTCTACTACTTCAACACTATCACCATGATCTATGGAATTCTAATAGAAAAATATACCTTTGTCACATTCGTCTATTTTTCATCTTTCATTTTTCGGTTTAAGGTTTATTAGTTGAATTGCAAAGTTGGGAAAGTTCATTCCTGTGGATTTTCATTTAAAAGAGATTGAAATTAAGCTGGTTTTGAGTTTATCCATGTGAATGACAAGTTACTTTGATTTTGAAAGGAGACTACACTTATGGAATTGGTTTTGTTGATGAAATTTGAGGATTTCGGAATATATAATATGGGTATTGTCAAAAATTGTGAATCAGTTGCTAGGAAACCAAAAACAAGCTTTTGGATTACCCACATATTTGTATTTATTGAACCCAAAATATATATATATATATATATATATATATATATATATATGTATATGTACAATGCAATGAACCTTTTGTGTAAATTGATGCATGGACCTATCTACATTTAATTCCATTCCTCCACGCATGAACTGGTGCCACAATTTTTGTCTTGTCTACAGCTTTGTGGATCATTAATTATTATTATTTACTAAAAAAAAAAAACAATTAGAGCTTCATTTATGATTTGGGCCCCAAAATGAATGGACTGTTTGAACATAATTTGAAAGCCCACAAGAAATAGTAGTTAGAGACCCAAAAAAAAAAAGAAAAGCTCATAATATCATATACAAATGATATATGACTATATTATGTACTTTATGCTCATTATTTATGACTATGCTATTTATGCAGGTTTATTGAATCTTGAATTGTATTTATATTTTTTAGATTTAAACATGTCTCAACCATCAATTGAAAGCACTGCGGTATCTACGAATGTGACAAATGATAGTGATAATGGTTTAGATGATGTTATGAATTCTCAAAATCTATCATCACCAAGTCAAGAAAATTCATCCCAAATTCCTCATATAGATGAAAATGAACAATATGGTGAAAAAAGGAAATTGACTTCTATGGTGTGGAATAATTTCAAAAAGCAAAAAATTGATGGAGTAGATAAGGTTATTTGTAATTATTGTAGAAAAAAATTAGGGGGTAAAAGTAAGAATGGTACAAAATATTTGCATGATCATTTTAATAGATGTCCTCTTAGGAAACAAAGAGATATTAAGCAAGCAATTTTAAATCTTAAAAAGGAAACTAGTGGGAAGTTGTCACTTGGTACATATTCCTTTGATCAAGATTATGCTAGAAAGGAGTTTGCAAATATGATTGTTTTATATGAGTATCCGCTTTCTATAGTCGACCATGTCGGGTTTAGGAACTATTATAATGCGTTTCAACCATTGTTTAAAATGTTTTCTCAAAATACTATCAAGAGTGACATAATGAAAATTTATAATCATAAGAAATCAAGAACAATGGAGTTGTTGAATAATAATAAAAATGAAATTGCGATCACCACCGATATGTGGACTTCCAATCAAAGAAAATGCTTCATGGTGGTTACATCACACTTCATAGACGATTCTTGGACACTTCAAAGCCGAGTGATAAGATATATTTTAAATAAAAATAACTTAATTTACTTTCATATTTTGTTAAACTTTAATTTCAATTTTGTTGTAATTATTTTACTCTGTTTCAAATATAGGTTTGCATATATGCTTTGCCCACATACCTTTGAGTCACTCTCTAAAGCTTTGATCGATTGCTTCTTTGATTTAAATATTGATTGTAAGCTGTCTACTTTAACTCTTATTAATTGTACAGCAAATGGTGCTATGGTCAATATTCTTTTAGGCAAGATTTTTAGTAGCACACTTATCTTGAATGGTGAATTTTTTCACAGTATTGTTGTGCACACATATTGAATTTGATAGTAAAGGAAGGATTGGAAATAAATAAAGATAGTGTTGAAAAAATTTGAGAAAGTATTGCTTTTTGGAGTTCTACACCTAAGAGAATGGAAAAGTTTATGGAATGGAAAAGTTTATGGAGTCTGGTCGTCAATTGCATATTTGTTATGATAAAAAATTAATGCTTGATTGCAAAATTAGGTGGAACTCAACCTTCTTGATGCTTAGCGTTGCTATAAGTTATAAGGATGTCTTTTCACGTCTAAGTCATAGAGAGTCATTATATAAATGTGTTCCTAATGACTTAGATTGGAATTTGGTCAAAGAAATTTGTGAAAGGTTGAAGTTGTTTTATGAAGTGACCGGACTTTTTTTCAGGACCAAGTATCCTACATCCAATTTGTACTTTTCAAATATTTGTGATATCAAATTGTCAATATCTAAGTGGATTGAATCTCCTTGTGTTGATATTAGACTGATGGCAAAAAGTATGAGGGAAAAGTTTAACAAATATTAGATTCAACGATGTTGAATTCAAGGTTTAAAATGAAGTTGGTTGAGTTTTATTTTCCATAAATTTTTGGTGATGAAGATGTAAAAAATGAAATTGAAAAGGTTCACCAAACTTGTAACAAGTTAATGAATGAATATAAAAGAAAACATGAATTGGGTAATATTGGTCAATCTTCTTCCTCATCTTTTCAATTTGAGATGTCTACTTGTGGTGGTGAGAAACAAGAGAGGGTCAAAGATCGTTTAGCTAGATTTGATGCATTTGTTTCTAATACCACTAAGTTTGATGGTGTAAGATCGAAGATGGATCTTTATTTGGAAGAGTTTATATTGCCTAGATCAAATGATTTTGACTTATTGGCTTGGTGGAAAGCAAATTCAACAAAATATCCAATTTTACAATCAATGATAAGAGATATTTTAGCTATTCTCATCTATACAGTAGCATCAGAGTTTGCATTCTGGTAGATTTATTAGTCTACATAGAAATAGCCTTCATCTAAAGACTTTAGAGGCATTAATGTGTACCCAAGATTGGCTATGGGCTTACATGCATGGTATGGTGATTTTATTTAATTATTTTAATATGTTTCATGTTATCTTTTATAATTTCTTTAAATGTGTTAGTTAATTATTTTTTATTTTTTTGTTAGACTCATCTTCTTCAGCTTTATCATATAAAAGACGTGTAATTTTTACTGAGGATATGAATATTGATGATAAGGTAAATTGAAACTTTTTTTTAATAGAAAAAATTAATCATGAAAAGTATTTAAATTTTATTGTTTTAATTCTTATAAAATTATAATTATAAATTAATATAATATGCATTATTATTTACATGTAGGTTTCATCTGCTAATCAATCTTGAACAAATACAAAAAATGATGATGAATAATAAAGAAGAAATTGTGTGTTTTGATATTGCATGTTTATTATGTTTTTTATTTTGATTTGGATAATGTATGTGATTACAATTTTTAATTCGTGTTTTGTGACTTTATTTGTTATATTTATTATCATTTATGGTTCTTAATTTGTATTTGTGATTTTTAGAATGTAAGAGACATTATGGTTGCTTATTATTGCTACAAAGAAGATAAAAACAATATTATGTTTTATTGATTTTATTATACACAAAAAAAATAATATTGTATTTTAGTTATATAGTAAAAAAACCAAAAAAAAGAAAAAAAACGGGGCACTCTGCCCCACCCCACCTCGTGACGGGGAATCTTCGCCCCGTCTGTCTCCCCATAACAGGGGATTGGGGCAGGGCACGGGGAGAGGCACCCCAGCCCCACCCAGTCCCGTTGCCAGCACTAATTTCAATTCACTCTTTTTTCATACAAGTGGTGTATGTGAAGCTTTTTATATAAACATATCTAATGATAATAATGTTAATATAGAGGAACTAATATAAATGTAAAAGAATATCTCTTAATTAATATAAACTGCAATTACTCATCATATATGCTCCTTTAATGCTTATCGGTCTAAAATTGGTTTGACATTTATTTTGTCATCTTTTATATTATTGTGGTAATCTGATGCATGATCTTTAAGAATCATATTAGGAAGTTTATCAGATTTTACACTACGCGAATGGTTTGAAATTTTTTTTTTCTTAAAAAAAATCTAAAGAAAAGATTAACTCATAAAGAAGTCCCATAAAAACACAAATGATTCTATATAGCACGAGCACATTAAGACTTTTTAAACCAACTAAACAATTATAAATTATCCTAAATTAAATAAAAATGTTAGAAGATATCCACAAAACAGACTCGACCATTATACAAATTAAGATGATTTGGAACCAATGTTAACTTATTGCTACTTATTTGAAGCTGGCTACAAAATGACCCCATTTGGACATATTGCCACTTATTTTAAAAGATATATTTCAAAATAGCCTGTTTTTATTGTAGAGTTTTTTTTTAGATAACCCATTTATATTTCTGAAATTACAATGTAGCTCTTCATATATATATATATATATATATATATATATATATATATAATTTAACCTTGTTTGTTAGTCAATCTATGATATTTTTCCAAATTGATTATTTAAACAATTAATTTGATAATATCTTAAATTTGTCAAAATTTCCATTAAATCGGTGAAATTTTTCCATATTGTAGTTAAAGCAGTACGAAAATTTCCATTGTCATATTTACGAAAATTTGTATTTATTTTTATATAAAATATTTGTCTAATCAAGTGGGCCCTCGGCCGACTCCGAATTATCATCAATCCTAACCCCATTTCTTAATTAAATAATTTAATTAGTTTAGAATAAAAAATAATTAATAATGAATCATCAATTATCATATAAGAAAATAATGTGTCTTGTACTGTTAATTAGAGTGGTAATATATCGCTTTTATCTTTGACAGTATTTCAAGTTGATCGAGATTTTAGGGGCCTTAAATACGTAAAAATAAATAAATACATGCAATGCAATGATAAAAATAATAATTTTTATTACACAAAAAATATTCAAAATTATAATAATCTAAAATTTTCAAAAGTTTCAAATTAAATTTACCAAAAAATCAGTCTGTGGAAATCGATAATTCTATTATTTCCATGTGTACGTATTTGTGATTAAAGTCAACTTATAATATTTGATTGTTGTTTTTATTTTTTTACAAAAAGAATAGTTGATTGTCATATTTTAAGGATCTATTTAAGGTATGTAACATGTCATACAATAGGGTTGAATACGTATATAATACATTCCCACATATTATTATTCGAATTGAAAAGGAAAAAAAGTAGAGCATTAACTTTTCACCATAATTATCAGTGTTCTTTTAAATCTTATTAGGAAAAGAGCACAAAAAGCTACACATAATCCTTATAAAAATATTCCACGTACTTTCCAAAGAGTACAATCTTCAAAGCAGTAAGAAAAACCCCAACTGCATGCATGCGCTACAAATATTGATTATAATTCCCAAAATTCCAGCAAAAAGAAGTGGTTATTAATAAATAAATAAATAAATAAGTGGTAATTAATAGAGACATAAATTATTATTAATAAAAGATTCTAAGCTCAGCAAAAAATATCACCACCTTGCATTACTTGTAGCAACTAAGGAATTAAGTTAAAATTTATGATGGTTCCGTGTGATTATGGTCTTAATTAAAGCATAAACGTTTAGCATTTTTATTAAAAATAAAAAATAAAAGCACTTTCTTTATATAATAATATATATATATATATATACACACACACATAAACTATACTGTCTGCTTTTTTTTTTTTTGTATGATTTTTAAATATGGTGCTGGGCCAACAAAAAGGTTTTACCGATTTATTTATCAAATAACATGGCAAGTAAATTAGTGGTTTGCGATTTAATGTAACTTACTGAGATGTAAACAAATCCTAAATGGCAGCTCATGTCATTTGCCACATTTTATAAACTATTGGGTGGAGCAATATTACTGGGCTTTCAAATATAAGAAGTTAAAAATGTAAGAGGCTAACTTTATAGGAGAACAAAAATTTTAATTCACTTTAATTTATTATTTATAGTTAATTGTAGAGTATCAAATGAAGTTTAATTAGATTATTTATATTTAATTAACATATTACAATTCGTAGTATAATAAAGGGTAGGGTGGCAATTTATATTGGCGGGTTATATTTGGGTCGATTCATTTATTAAACAGTTTGAAAATTGCTCAAACTAAATATAACACGGTTGTTAAATTGGTCAAAAATTTTATTTTTTGATTAAATAGTCTTGTATTAAGAAAAATCTTTAAAATCAGAAAAATATGAAACACATCAAGCGGGTCAAATATCTTTAACCTGAATATGATCCGCTAAGTAAACAATTATACAACACGACTCATGTAACATTTTTAGTAAATAAGTTGTGCAATCCGTGACCCAAAATTAACATGTTTGTCAGAACTAAAATATATATTTTTTAAGAAATTAAATAACAAAATTACTAATATGACCCTAGATATTTATTTAATTTACAATATAGTTTATATATTTTATTTTATATTTAATGGTAAATAGCTAATTTAACTTTAAAATATAAATAAGTTGTAATCGTTGGTCTGTTTGAGACGATTAATAAATAGTCAATTTTGAATTATGCAAGTCAACACAAATATAACATGTTTAATAGTTATGTTAAATGAGGCGATCCGATTTTTCGATTTTGGCCAGAACTTTACTAAGGAAAATTCAAATCCAATTATTTTGTATTTTCATCCATCATGACCTAAATTGTCACCTCCATTAGGTGGCTGAAAAACTCATAAAGAAGTTTTAGATTATTTTGATTAGATAACAGATTATAATGTTTTTGATGGAAGGTATAAGGAATGAATGGATTGAAAAATTAGCTATATTCTTAGGACCTGTTTGGAACTGTTTATGTAAATAGTATTTTTTTCATAAGCGCTTTTTATTTAAGTACTTTTTCTAAAAAAAGCATTTAAAAGTATTTTTTTATAAGAAAAAAAATATTTTATAATTTTTTAGCCAAATACGTTTCAAACTGTTTTTTGTTATAAAAAAAATTATTTTTTATTTTTAAAAAAACAGTTTCAAATGAGCTTTTATTATACATTATTGGACAATATCTCTTATAATTAAACAATTCATTTGACAATATCTTAAATTTATAAAAAAAATTCATTAAATCACGGAAAAATTTTCATAGTATTATTGTTAAATAATTACAAATTCTTCTCCATATTTGTACTTACCAAATAATAACAATAAAATGATATAGTCGGGATGTATTTGCTCATCTTTTTTCGGATTACATTTGTTTTACCCAATGCTAGCTTCTGGCGGGTGCTGATAATGCCCTAGTCACTGCTGACACCAGTGTCATATAAATATTATCTGGATAATATTATATCATTTTATTTGAAAATATATTTTGTTGTGAGTAGTCTCGCATTATTTAGAACATATAAAATTTTTATTTTTGTATAACTATATATATCAGTGTAAAAGTCTAATATTTGGTTGTATAACTAAGAGGAGAGGTCATTATCACTGTATAAGTATAACCCTGTTCACTTTTAGATACATAATAACTTTGTAGGGTGAGTTATAATTTTATTTTATAAAATTTTAGGTTTTTGTTATAGTAGCAAACGTAATGTCGTGAAGCCTACTAGCTAGTACTCTTTTATTTTATTATCTTCTCTGAGACCGTCGTCTCCCTCTATATCTCTCTTTTTTATTTATTTTTTTCAGTTTATATATATATATATATATATATATATATATATATATATATATATATATTATGTATATATTTTGTAGGTACGCGAAATGAAGAGGGGGACCAACGAAAAAGAAAAAGAGAAGGATGATTTGATGAAGGTCCGCGAAGAGTTGGTTAAGGAGATAGAGGAGTTGCAGGAGAAGCACATTGTAGTCGGGAAGAAGACGGAGGAAATGGAGAAAGAGAACGAGGAGTTGCGGAAGGTGAAGGCCGATTTGGAGAAGGAGTTGAACGGCTTGTTGGCTGCCCTCCATGGTCCCAATCATGCAAAGCCCTCCTTCTCTTGAGGATCCAACGGTCAAGGCTTTGCTTCAGGAACTTGGTTGCGAACCAGCCGTCTGCTATGTTGCACAACCTGCGCATGCATATGAAACTTTTTTTTTTTTTGCTTAGTTTTCTGAAGGCTTTAGGCCTTGGTTAATTTCCGGTTTATGTTTCTTTATGTTTTGGTTAATTTCCTGTTTAATAATTTAGTCTATGATCATAAACCATGCATATATATTTGTGATTGAAGTCAAAATTAGAATATTTGATTGCATGCATATTTTTAGGATACATGTTTATTATCATAATATTCTAATGGAAAGGGCCATTGTGGACCATTTTTTTTTATATAAATAAATCTAAAATAAAATATATCACAATTAATATATATTAAATAAATAAATAATGCCATATGTTATTTTCTTCGATAAAAAAAGAAAAAAAAAATGGGCCTATAGGCCCATGCTCATTCCCTACTATAGCATTTTGGATCACAAAAACTTAGGGCGTGAACGTAGATATGTATTTTTCGAAAATAATTTTGTTCTCCGTACTGTTTTCAAATGTATGAAAAAGTCGTTGAAATTAATACATGAATTTTACATTTTCCCGTATTTTACAAATTAATATAATATTTATGGAGATTGAGAATTATGAAATGGTGAGTGCTACATAAATAGCTCATGGAGTGTAGGTACCAATTTGTTGATGGAAGAGACGAAGGTGAGCCAAGCTGCCGTCAATGAGAGGGAAAACAGAGCAAGTCAGCATAATTTATAGAAGCAACTGAAATCGCTATCAAAGACTTTTTCACCATCAGATTGAGTGTCTCATTGCAATACACATAATTATTAATGGGGAGGCATTCCATTAGAATTTTCACTTTGTATTGTTCTTCAAGGTCAAAATCAAACAAAACCTCATTTAATTTGCTACTACAATGATGGATTTATACTTAAGAACAACAAAATGAAGGCTTTGGCGTGTGTCAAGCTTTGCTCTCAATGAGTTATATATATATATATATATATATACATAGAGAGAGAGAGACAGAGAGAGAGACAGAGAGAATTGCTCATCTTAACGATGAAGTGCGTATATCCCGAGTAACAAGTAGCTAGCATATTAGTAGAATCATATGGCCATTAACTTTTTTACCTCTATTTAATTTTATTTTATTTTTATTTTTATTTTACCCCTCACTACAGTTCCCTGATTACCTTTTATGTGGTTTAAATTTTATGTTAATAAATTAAAAATAAAAACTATTTTAATTAAATTAATTTTATGTTAATAAAATAAAAAGTAAATGAAAAGTGGAGAGGAGTAAAATTAAAATTAAACTGCTAACTCTACATGATCCCAGCTATTTGTCTCTCAGTATATATGTACTAAGTCGACCAGTTGAGCAATTCTCTAATATATAAATATTTATATATATTGATATATACACAAATATATATATTTGATAATGTATCATGTTATAATTCATGTCATATCGTGTTGCGTTCGTATTAATTGTTTCTTATTCAAATACGATCTGTTAAGTTAATAAGTTAAAGAATTCAAATTCATGCATTAGATCGACAGCTGATTTGTTATATAACTCGTTTTAATTTTTTTATTGAATATGGATTAATATATTAACTCATATTTGCTTAACTTTTACACCCGTTCTATATTTTTTTTATTGACTTTACATTTTTAATCCTAAAAGAATAATAATACTTATTATAAAAATATATTAAAAATAAAAAATACTTGTTACATACAATATATTAAATCCAATATAAACTATACAAAATTATACAAAAAAAAGGTAAAAATATACATATAAAAAAAATTATTTATGAACCAAACATGCAACAATAAAGACCAAAAAAAATAAATTATCTTAATAATAAAAAAGTAATGAGGTATAATGAAATTAGTATTTCTACTTATATATTATAAAATTATTAAAATATTTTTGTTAAACAGGTGAAACATTAATATAATGAATTTTAATAGGTTGATCTATTATAGACCCAATCTATATTAATTAGATTTGAATACTATTTTAATCATGCATAATCGTTTTATATTAATGAATCGTGTAAAAATTTATCATGTCTATATATAAAGAGAGAGGGATTAAATTCCCTGTAGTTAAGGCAAGGACATTTTGAATAAATGCATTTGATCAAATATATATGATGTAAGTCATTATTCTGTTGCTTTCTTTCTAACTTTTTGGAATCATTTTCCAGTCTTAAACTAGTTTTTACAGGGGAATAAATAGAGCATAACTAGGCCTAAATATGTGTAATCTTTTGCTGCTCAAATTGCAAGCCAGCTGGCTGATGGATATATGAGCTTTCAAATATACTTATTATTGTTTGTACTCTGGTACAAATTGCCCTGCAACTCTTTCATATTTTAAATACAAAACTAGCTTTGGTACACTTGTTATTACCAAAACTAGCTTTGGTAAATCCTACTATCAGTAATTAATTAATTAGATGCATGATGAGAGAGTTTAATTGCACTTTCTCTTTGCTTTATATTTAATTATCAATAATGATAAATGATAAGCAAAACTGATTATATGATATTGTTTAGGTCATATAATGTAATACCACCTCGATATGGACTGCCAATATTTTTATAATATTGACAAGTAACATTTCTTAATAATTCTGTTTGTCACTGTTGATGTCAATATCCCACTCACCATTTTATATAGTATTTAATGATTAATTATTAAATAATTTTTTATTTAAAAAATTATTTTGAAAAAGTGAATCTAGATAATTAATGTCAATAAAAATTCTTCATAAGTATCAAGCCAATTGATGACAAATATCATTATCCAACGTGTTTAGATAAATACATTCTTAGAAATTTGGGTTTAATACATTTTGTTATCCTCTTTTGATCTAAATTTGATTTAGTTATTGCTTTTTTTTATTGATTTCTATGGTTTTTCAACAATTCTTATAGCTTTCCTTATAGATTTTTATAGCAATTCTATAGACTTATAATAAATTTTTACGACAATTTTAAAGACTATATAACGATTTCTACAACCTTCTTGCGTACTTCCTACGAACTTATTATAGATTTTTAAAACTTTTTTATTAATTTTTATGACCTCTTATAGATTTTACAGCCTTCAAGCGAATTTATATAGACTCACTATGAGTTCTAATGGGCTTCTTATAGTTTTTTTAGGAATTTTAATAGTCTTTCAGTAGATTTCTATAGCCATTTATATAGACGTCTAATGACCTCCATACAAATTAACTTCGTATGGACTTTCTACAGCCTTCCTATCGACTTTGTATGGATTCTTATGGCATTTGAATAGTCTTTTGATGGAGTTCAACGTCCTTCCCAAATAGTCTTATAGCTTTCATATGGAATCCTGTGATTTTCCCAAGGATTCCTACAGCTTTCTTACGGATTACGGTTTTTTCATTTATTTCTTTAGTCTTCCTCTGCATTCTTACAACCTCTTTATGTATCCTTATTGTCTTCCCACTTAATTCTTACATATTCCTACAGACTTAACTAGGATTCCTACGACTCTACTAAGGACATCCCATTAATTTTTAAACCTTTCAAAAGATTTCTGTGGTTTTTTTTTTTTTGGTAATTAAAGGATTTTTGTGGTTATATGTGGATTTTTACAGATTGCTACAGTCTTTCTATGAATTCTTTCAGCCTTCTTATAAATTATTAAGACCTTTTTACGAATTCCTACAGACGACTTATATACTTTCTATAAATTTTTTTGACATTCCTAAGGAGCTCTGACATTTCAGTGGATAAAATATATGTCAATTAGAAGATTAAAAGCAAAACTTCTATAAATCTTCTCAATATTTGTCATTTTAAAGGCTAATTTCTAATAGCCGAGGTATATTTTAACTACTCGTGAGCTGTTCACACGTTAGTCAAGTTCGACTAAAACATATGTCAATTAAAAAATTAAAAGCAAAACTATTATAAATTTTCTCAATATTTATCATTTTGAAGGCTAAGTTTTCAATAATTGAGGCATATTATGACAAAATCGACATACTCATGAACTATTCAAGTTCAGCTCATTTTTTAAACAATACCAATTTATTATTCAAGATTAGCAATATTTATTTTTATTTTTATTTTTTTGTTTTTTTTAAGTCAAGCCCGAACAAGCTTAAATTGAAGCATCTTGCCTATGTGCTACACAGGCCTATTTATTAAACCACTACCCTTTATTAAGTTAAGGACATAAACATTTATACCACTAAGAAAATAATTTAAAATATAACATGTATATTAAATAAATAAATAAAAGTTTCCTCATCCAATTATATATTGGGACCTTTTAGATTTAAAAGAAATATATAAAAAATTTAAATTTAGAGCATCAGGAAAATACTTTTTATACATTTTAAACTCTTTATATTTCAATTTTTTTTTTTCAAATGTTGTCGCATATAATATTGAATCCAACATATTTTTTATTTTTTAAAAATAAAATAAAAAATTAATTTGACTCAACACTGAAATTTTAATTAATATAGTATAAGTTTCAATATACTTATTAATTAACATTTTAAAAATTTTTATTAATATCTCATTGATTCTCAAAAAAATATTTTTCTCTATTATTAATGATTATACTTAAAAATAAAAATAAAAATATAAAATATAAAAAATCTACTGATTTAAATAAAGTTTTTACTCTTAATATATAAAAATTTATAAAAATATTCTTCATTATATAAATGATGCTTTTTATTTAAAGAGCATTTTTAAATATGCTCTTACATGAAACAATAACAATGCTGACGTTTTACTCCTTTTTTTTTAAAAAATCAACTAAAGAGTTAATTCATATACAGAAAATAAATAAATAAAAATGTTTATCATACCTTTAATTTCCAAGAGAAATTTAATTAGAGATAATTATTTATATTACTAATTAATTAAACTTAATTATGGGCATTAGTAGAAAGTAGAAACTAGAAAAGTCTCAATTTTTTAAAAAGAAAATTTATTTCAATAAATACAAATTTATTTAAAAGTTAATATATATTATTACTCTATATGGTATATATTTCTATGCGTATGTGCCTGACTCTCTAAACTCTCAACCACAAACCGACACGTAATCCAGGCGCCTACCAACATACAAACCTAATCTTTGGATCAGATTCTTGCATTTTCATGCATTTCGACTCCCACTTCGATCATCATCATCATCATCATCATTCATCATAAAAACGAATCTGGTCCTCCATCACAGCCGTCCATTTCTTTGACAACATCAAGACCCCACCCTAAGCTGCAAGAACACTCACCAAAAACTCATCTGTGGGCCAGGCGTGTTCGCCACTTCCACCTATCGAAGCGTGGATCATTGCGCGTGTAAATTACGCGCCTCCTCGTCCCCCACTCTGCCCCCCTTCTGTTAGCATTAGAAAAGACGTTAGGTCTTTAACTTCCGAAAAGGTTTTTCAAAAAGATGGGCGAAATGACCATTATACCCTCGACAGTAAGTTATTCTGTAGTAATAATCAGGTGGTTTTCAAACTCATCATAACAAATGCACAGTCAAATTATTGGCGCTTTCATTACTGATTTGGTTTATACCAGCTGGGATTTTCCAAATCTAAAAACATATTCCAACGTAATAAATGCGTGCCCACAGTATCTTATACAGGGCAGTCAACTAGGTGATCATTTCCTCCCTACCTGTAAAAATAATAAGGGTTTGGACAACTATCATGACGTGTAATAGCGGCAGCTCTCTTTCCCCTCGCAAACATACCATGTAAAAAAGCCAAAAACCAAAGGGTAAAACCGTCCAGGTGAAATTGAACGAAATGGAACATATGAAGGGCCGAGAAAGCAACAGAAAGTTAAGAAAACCCTGATTATCGAGTTGTGTGAGATCTGCAAACCCACCCTTCAACCCAACCCCCAAACCTGAAGGGAGAAAGTGAGAGAAACTACGGGAAAGTGAGAGAAAACAGATAGGGAAATCCCGAAGAAGTCCAAACCAAAACCAACAAGAAAAACCCAGATAGGCCCTTTTCTGGGTCTCTCCCTTTCTCTCTCCCTCGCTGTGTGTTGTATACCTGTATGCCTGCGTATCTGGATGTGTTTTGTATATCTTGGTGTTGAAGAAGATGAGGATCCGTAAGAACGCGAAGCTCTCTCCTCTGCTGTTTTCTTCGCACGCTTCAGCTCCCGAGGCGTTGCAGACGCACGTGTGCCAGCTCAACCAGTCGCCATGGGATGTGATTCCATTCCCTCATCAAGACTCGCACAACCACCAGGTCAGTACAGTTTCCCCAATCTATCTTCGTTGCCATTTCTCTAGCAGATCTGTCATAGAGAAACCCTCTTCACTGTTCCCTTCATTTCTCTTCCTCCACCTGCATTTTCTTCACTAGGGTTCCTATTATTTCTCTCTATTCCTCTTCGTCCCCAACTACAACATTAGGGTTCCCTTCAAAAACCCTAAATTTTATCTGGGTTTAACTTCAAATGCCCGATTAGGTTATTGGGTTTTCCTCATTCTTCTCTATTATTATCTGGGTTTTCTTGTTTTTCATTATTATTTTTTGGGTTCTTCTGTTAGACCGAAGGTGAAGATAGCTTCACCGGTAATGGAAGCCTCGGCGATTCTATTGGAGCTGTCGAAAGGTAAACCCCATTTCGATTTCGAGCACTTTTTGGGTTTTCGAAATTTCTTTTACGGTACTTGGAGCATTAGGGTTTTTTCTGTATTACATTATTGTTCCAGAAAATTATCCAAAGTTTCTTGTCGCCGAATTGTGAAGTTTCTGGTGGTAATTATTCTGTATAGTAGTGTGGCGTCAATGATGGACATGAGCGAAGAGAAAGCTTCAGTGATAACTGTCAAGGCCGAGAACATGGCCATTGTAGAAGATGACGACGACGACGACGATAATTATACGATGAAGGATTGTAATTCCAAAGTATTCGACGATAATAATGTAATTGATCAGAGAAATTTGTACTGCCAGAAGAACGACGGCAAAGGTTGGCAATGCAAGAAGTTACCTAAACCAGGCCATTCCTTCTGCGAACACCATTTGAGCCTTGTTAGGTCTTCCTACGCCGCTGTATCTTCCTCCAAAAAATCAGCGTCTTCCTCGACGAGGGCACTCAATGCCGATGCCGGGACTCGGCGTTTGCGGGGCCGGACGAAGAAAGGTACCTCTTCTACTTCTAATCCGTATGAATACTACTACTATTCTGGGTTTGGTCCATTATGGGGAAGAAAGAGAGGCGGTGGTGGCGGCGATAAAGGGAGCGAAAGCAAAGTGGTTGTGGAAAATAGTATTACTAGTGCCACTAATCAAACACCAAGTAGTACTCCATCTTCGTCCTCTCAGATCGATAATGAGGAATTCGACTATGTAGACGACGACGATGTTGATGATGATGAAGACGGTGATGATGGTAGTGGCGGAGACAGTGGAAAGAAGAGGATCAGGAAGCCTGTGAAAGCCCGATCGTTGAAGTCCCTAATGTAATGAGGTCTTTCATGTTCTTTTTTTTTTTTTTTTAAATGTAATGAAATTATCGTTGCTTTTATTTATTTTTTATTTTTTGTGTTTTTAGGGTTAGGGTAATTTTCTTTAAAAAAAAAGGAATGGTAATTTTTTTTTTTTTTTTTTGGGTGTGGTTTCTATTGGTGTTTTTGGCGTTTTGTCGTGGGTGAGAATAGACGTTCTCCGGAAACATGACACAGTTGGAGGAGGAAGTTTAGGGTGTGAATAAGGTGGACCGTAATAAGTCAAACTATATTTTGAAAACGTGAGGGGTAATGTCGTAATTCAATGAATTTTAAATTATTAACATTTGCGGTATAGGAAAAGGCTGTTAGGTTCGTCGACGTGGCGGGATATGGTTCTTTATGAATAATAATTTAAGCTTTGTTTTGAAAAAAATATCACGCTCCTTTTTTCTTTTCCTTTTTTTTTGTTTTCTGATAATTATCTTTATTCAGTATAATGAAAAAAAAAACAAATTGGAAAAATTATAGGGCTCACCCAATTGTATCTTGCCACGTGTCACCCACGGTTTCCAGCCTATGGAATTAAATGACTGCTAGAATAATTTTTGTACTTTTTGGAGAAAACTTTGCGGACTCTACATGCAAAGAAATAAATACATCAATTGCCTACTTTAAAATTTTTATTACTATAAGTTAAATTTTTTTTATTACTATAAGTTATCTTTTCTGGGGTATATAACCAAACAACCCTTATCATTTTGTCAACTTTGTCATTTTCCTTTACTAAAAATCACTCTGGTAACTATAATAGCAAATATAAATATAAATTACTACTTGTGAGGTTTGTTTTTGTAAGACAAAATAAGAAAGTAGTAGAGAAATAGTTACTCCATGGAAGCTTTTACTTAAAGAAAATAAAACAGCGTTTGTTTGTGGCTAAAAAATAATGCAATAATGAGAAGCACTTTCTGGTGGAGTATTGAATACATTATGACAAACATATACGTATATATGTTTGTTTGTAAATATCCTAAAAATGAGCCACATAATACAAATTGAAGCTGCATTCTTGAAGTATTTTTAGAAATATATGCAATTTTATATTTATTACATGTGAATTTAATAAAGAAATCATAATAGACTAGCATTAAATAGATACAAGAGATCTTATAATTAAGGAGAATTCATGATAGATTAATACATTAAATGGATACAAGATCTTATAAGTTAGACTATATTTGAACTTTCCGGCCAAATTATATTTCAAGTCTATATTAAGTGAGAATCTTTCAAATGTAACATTTATGCGATGTCATATTTATCATTTCATTATTTTTTGTTTGAAATATGTAACTTTTATTTCGTAACACTTTTATCCTTGTGAATAGGCATTTTTATCCACTTAATGAATCATCCTTATATATCAATTGATAAGTGAAATTAACAATAACATGTCAAATAAGAAATGAAAATGACATATATTGACATAACTTATTTGTTAAATAAGATATACTATTGTATTAAGAACCACTTACATACTTTTTGTAGGGAAAACTAATTGACAAATGCACTCAATTTCTCATATAATGATTAAGAGTTCAAATCTTCCCAGTCCAAATTCAAAAAAAGGACCACTTATATAATTCAATGATCTCCCTAAATTACAAATAAATAATCAATACTTTGTTCTTTTTTGCTAAATTAATTTATATTCACCAAAAAAATAACCAATACTTTGTTAATAAAGTTACACTATTGATGTTCTTAAAACATGTAAATATAATCAATTTGAATCTTTTTACACAATCATTTGTGGAAATTTCATGATTTTATTTTATATTATCTCCTTCCAAACATATTAAGTTGTTATTATTATTTTTTTTACCAAAAATAAATCATTTTCTTTTTGTTATCCCATAAGAATATGATGAAGAAAAATATTTATATGGATTAGTAGGAAATAGATTAAATTAAAAATGATTAATAAGCTGGTAAGGACTATGGAAAATTACCGTTTGAGAGTACACTTTGTTAATGTCACTAACACGTCAAGTTGTTGCCAAATCTCAATAAAATAATAATATTATATTGTCAACATCTAAAAAATGATAAATTATTATTATTCTATTTTAATTAATTGTAGGAACATTCTTCTAGGTGCCTTTTATTTGTAGGTAAAATTTATAAAGTTAAGAATTTATTATGTCCTATACTAAGAATTAATATATTAAAATAAAAAGTATTAAATTGTAGAAGTCCTTTTTTAAAAAAAATTAAATAAATAAGTTACTACTGGTAACTCCAATACAATTAAATAGTGTCTTTCTAAATATATATATATATATATATATATATTATATTTTTGGTTTAATAGGGATAGTATGAACAATTTCAATTTTCTTTTTTTATATTTAAATTTAAGTTCAAGAAAATATATATATATATATATATATATATATATATATATATATATTAGAATTTCTGGCGGCCAAATTGGAAAATCATATCCACACGTAGTTGGAAAGTCCAAATATTGACAAGTGGGTCATTAAAACCAACATTGCCGAGGAACTCCGCCCGCTGTCGGTTCTACCCTTATGTTTTAGGTTATTTTGTGGAAAAAGATTAAAAAAAAAATGCCTTTTTGACATGCATATTCTTTACGGCTGTTTGACTATATATAACACAACGTAGATCACATGTTTCTTTGTTTTTTTTCTTCTTGGTTTTCCTTAATTCTATTTTAAAAGACAAAAAAAAACAAAAAACAAAAAACAAAAAAAAAGAGGAAATTTATATCCATAGTGTTAGTGTGGCAATTTGAGTCAACATGTTTTGTTTATATCAACCTGTTTATTTAAATACAATAAAATTATTTAGTTAAATAGGTTGAAATTAATGTATAGGTTAAATCTATACTGAGTTGAATCTTATAAGTCCAATGGCTTTATCAACGAGGTTCAACCCATTTGGTTCGGCATCATTCATTCGGCTTGAGTAGGATATTTTAAGTCTATGGATTGAGGGACTAATTCTTTTAGGTTGATTTAGCCATGACCAACAGACAACAGGATCGAATAAGCAAAGACAATCTACCAATTAATAAGCTAATTTGTATGATTTGGGATGAATTGCCCAAATCATATAAATACCAATGATTTTCATGAATATTTGTATGCAAATCCTAGCTCACAAGTCATCCTAACACGATTCATGTAACATTTTTATTAAATATGTAATATGATACTTTACATAAAATTAATCTGTTTATTTAAAATTAGCTTATTTATGCGGAATTAACTTGTTGCTTTGAAATGAAATATATATTTTTCAAAATAATTAAAAAATAAAATTATTAATATGACCTTAAATATTTATTTAATCTATAATAAAATTTAGTTATCATATATTCCTTTAATACCTAAATTTGTAATTTTAATTTAAAATTTAAATGGACTATAACTATGTTAGAGTATTATTAGTGGCTATTTTGGAGACAGTCATAACAGATCCAATAAGATTAATTAGGCCTAACTTGGTGAGAAAATGACCACAGGTCATTTTAATGAAGTTACTTTGATAGTGTGGTTTGGTAGTCATAAAAGATGTAGTATGAAATTAACCAATTTATCTGTATTAAGCTAACTCACTTAGGGGTCGAAACCCTACAAGTATAGATAAATTGGGCTTACCTTGCCAGTGTATAATTGCAAGCACAAATGCTTATTTTAATACACTACATCCATTTAATTGCATTATATTATTTGTTCTTTTTGAATTTTCTAACTTGCATTTTAATTCCACCGAGCTCTGTGGAATTTTTCAGTTAAAATTCAAAATCTCCTAGTATTTTATACTAGTTGTCTAAAGGAAGAAAAGTTTTCATTTTGAAACTCAAATATTTTTACTTTTTCTTCTCAAATTTATTATCAAAATATTTTAAATACTTTACTTTTATTTAAATTTATAAAGCTTAACTAAGCTAGCTTTTTTTACTTTTCCAGGACACTCAAGTTCCTTACACCCTTGTGCTTTTCTGAAAAGCAAGTCTACTTGTGTACTTTAGTAACTTTTATGTCTACTTTTTAATTCGGCACCCTAAAACCAGGACAAATTTTTCTAAGTCTGAAAATAATTGTCAATCTGAAACCACTCGGTACTAATCCAGCACCAAACTGGTCCTACAGTACTTTCTCTCTCCTCCATGTGGTCATGCTATAAGTTATTTATGATCATTTTTCTCTACTTCCCCCCCCCCTCAATTTGCATAAATTCCCTCTCTTTTTCTTCCATCTCT
This sequence comes from Rhamnella rubrinervis, assembly GCA_007844105.2. Taxonomy (NCBI): domain Eukaryota; kingdom Viridiplantae; phylum Streptophyta; class Magnoliopsida; order Rosales; family Rhamnaceae; genus Rhamnella; species Rhamnella rubrinervis. The sequence continues at coordinate 3,111,964 of CM017583.2, read as the reverse complement.
CTGTTCGCTCTCCCTTATCTCTAACTTCTTCGCAATTTTCAAAACCACCATTATTATAAACCTTACCATTTATAATATTTTTTGAAACTCTCCATGCCAAATCACATTTGTGCCATCATCTTTACAAGTTATATATGAAATAGGTGCTTTATTTGAGGAAAAACACTAATAAATTTCTTTAAAAAGTAAGCTCACCTATATGTCTTTGGAGAAAAGGAAGAAAACTACCATTTTTAGAAAGGGGAAGCCGCTATTTTCAAGTTTAAAGCCACCACATGAGAAAATATAATTTTTTCACCATACCCTTATTCTATTTCTTTCTCTCTAAATACTCATTTTGTGGGTCTTTGAAAGGAGGACAGTTTGGGGTGGAGTTTTTAAGGGATTTTGCATGCTAAAAATCTTGCATTTCATCACTTTATCACTTGTGTTTACAAAATGAATTTTGCTTGGGAATACTTTTCTTCAAAAGGTTCTCTTTAAATGCTGTATTTTTTTAGAATATTTCTCTCAAGATCCATTCTATTTTCCTCCCAAAACCCATCTTTGAATTTTTTGTTATGAAAAGTTTGTATTTTTTACATTTTTTTTGGCTTAGATCTAACTTTTGGTTATGAAGAAATTTGCAATTTTACTTTAGTTTTCCTAAATTTGGCTTTTTATTTGGTTTTTTTGTCCTAATCTAGCTTTCGGTTGTAAAGTTTGGATCTTTGCATGGTTTCATTTTGAATCTAACCTTATCTAAGTTTTCACACTTGTTTTGATATAGATCTATGTGCTTTTGAAATTCACCACTTTGCTTCTTACTTCTCACTTCCTTCGGATTTATTTAAGAATTTTCATCATAAAAATCTCATTTTTAGACTATTTTAATCATAAATATTGGATCTTTTTGCATAAATTTGGATCCTCCATTTATATAATTACTAAAGATTGCATTTTTATATGTTTATGTGGTGAAATATCTAACTTGTTCCCTAAATTCAAGTTTAGGGGATTTGTATTGTGTGTTCATAATGCATATTACTTAGATATTTTATTTTTGAGCTTATGTTACCACTTAAAATATTATACTTCTTTACACCCCCTTAAAATCATAATTTTTTTATTCTCTTTCTCACATTACTGATCTAACACACTTTAGGTATATATTTTGACTATTTTCATTTTGTTGAACCTTTGTGACTAGGTGGAATCATTATCAGAAGAAAAACCTCTGACTTAAATCCTACCACAACAAAGAACTCATTGGGGCGCATCCAGCTGGATTTCTGAGTTTAAGTTGTTGCTATCGGATCTTTCTTTCTAGCATACCACCATATCAAAAATTGAACACTGCACGTTTCACATCTAAGTCCCTATTCCTGAACCTGAACATTGGACTAAGGACTAGGTCTTGCCACCAGATCAAAAATTAAACACGTAATGTGTTTTACACCTAAGTCCTTTTTGAAGCAAAGGGTCGAAGTGAAAATTTGGTCAATGAACCACTTTCTGAAATGAAACGTTGGAGCGAAGGCTTGGTCAATAAACCCCTTCATAATGGGTAGCACCGAAACGAAGACTTGGTCATAATGTACCATGTGCCTTACCATCTTCATGAAGCAAGCCGTCAAATCAAAGATTACCGAAGCGAACACTTAGTCATATTTAATGCACTACGTGCTTAAGGACTATCTTCTTGAAGCAAGCCATCAGAGCAAAGCCTTGGTCACATTTAGTGCACTACATGCCTAAAGACTATCTTCATAAAGAAACCTTCTAGATTAAAACCGAATTAAGCCAGATCTCCAAGCTAATCTTTGTTGCAGGATACCTTCAGCAATCTCGTTGCTAGATCAAAGATTGGATTATGCTCAATGCGATCTGTGCCTAAAGTCCATTTTCCTGAGACTAATTCGTCAGATCAAAGACGGCGACGGTTAACTCATTGCATGCCTAAGGGCTCACATTACTGAACCGAGTTGTCGGATTGAAGACTAGATTGCTAGCTCGAACTACCATATAGAAGATTGGGTCGTGCTTAGTGCATTTTTACTTGAGACTCCCTACTACAACCAAGTTATTGGATCCAAAAGTCTGTTTTTCTAAGACTAATTTGTCAAATCAAAGACTGCGACGCTTAGCTCATTGCATGCCTAAGGGCCTACACTGCTGAACCGAGCTACCAGATTGAAGACTAGGTTGCTAAATCAAACTACCAGATGAAAGATTGGGCCATGCTTAGTGCATTTTTGCCTAAGACTCCTTAGTACAATCAAGCTATTGGATCCAAGAATTATTGGCTTATCTTTTTCACCAAAAGTTCCCAACAAGTATCTCCAACTGAAAATACTAAAATACCATTGTTATTCTCAAATTTTAACATTGACATAGAGCATCTCCAATTAAAAATGTTAAAATGACATTGTTATCCTCAAATTTTTTTGTTGACTTAGAGTATCTTCAACAAGGTATCAAAAGTGGATGGTATTGCCATGCACTCCAATAAAAATGCTATTTTTACAACAAATGTTTGGCAACAGTATATGGTTTTAGCATCTTGTTGGAGATATTTTTATTAATGACAAATTATGTTTAAAACTTTAACTAATATATTTACTTAAATGAACTATTTCGAGTTAACTAGATTACTCTGAAAACATGACTTATTTAATAGAGTTTACCCAAATTTTGCATGAATACGATTTCAGCAAACCCAAACGTACCAATTTTGTATTGTTATCAAGTCATGTTATTTTGCCAAGACCCAAATTGACACTCTTAAGTAACCCACCTTTATTTTTAAAATAATAATAAATTAACACTTTCTTTTTTTTTCAAAAATCACATAAATAATCTATTATATTTTAATTTTGTTTGAATATCATGTTTTTGTACGAAAATTGGATATAAAATGAGTGATATATAAAGTTAAAATACAAGTTTTAATTTTTTTCTAAAAAATTACAAAACATAGAGTATGTTATTGTAAATTAGGGTAACTTTAAAAAAGCACCTGTATTTTTGTCTTAGTCTCAATTTAGTTCCTAGATTTTTTTTTTTGTTGCAATTGGGGGTGACAATTCGTGTTAGTAGGTTGTATTCGTTCCAATCCATTTATTAATCGTGTCACAAATCCTCAACTCTAAAACGACTCATTCATTAATCGTGTCAGAATCTCTCAATTCTAACCCGACCTGTTTAATAAACAGGTAACCTATGTAACCCGTTTATTAAATTTGTTATTTAGATCAATACAACTAGTTACACAGAATTGACCCGTTTACATGAAAGTGACCCATTTATACAAAAATTATATGTTCAACAATCAGCATAATTCAACCATTTAAATAACTTGAAAATATTTAATTTTTTTTTCTAAAATAACAACACATAATTAATATTAAATTCATACATACTACTTTTACAAATTATAATAATTAAATCACAATGTAATTCAATTTTAAAAAACGCATGCATAAAATATAATATAGTTCTCATAAGAACATAATAAAATAACATAATATAGATAATAATATTTTCAACTCTCTTTCATCTCCAAATTCTAAAATTTCAAAATATGTCATATTGTCTTGTTGAATTTGGATTAGCTTGGAAAAAAAATTATAAACTGTAAGTTACATAATTAAGCTTCAAATTCAAAGTATCATAAAATAAATAACTAAATTTTTTAAAGATGAATTATACCTTAATTATTAGTATTATTAGAGAATTATACCTTAATAACCGTGTTAAACGGGTCAATTTCGAGTTAAGCGTATTGACCCGAAAATGATCTGTTTAATAATCGTGTTAAATGTGTCAACCCGATTATAACCCAAACCTATTTATATTAAACCCTAACCCGCTAATTTCATATCATTTTCGAGTCAGTGTTATCATGTCATGACCTAAATTACCATTCATAATTGCAATGTTATTGTACTTTCAAAAAAACCTAAAAAAGCCCTTCATATGTACAATATTGTCAAATGAAAATATATATTATAAAAGTCAAATAATGTATTTTTAAAAGCATGCTCAAGTTCTATGCCTTGCTAATTGCCATTGTGCATTAATTATGTAAACTTTGATTAATATTTAACCAAAATTGAACATATAGGGACTTGTTTGAAACTGTGAAAATATAAGGATGACGTAGCATTGTAGCAAAAATAATAATAATAAAAAAAAAAATACAGGAAATAAATTAAGACAATGATGGTAGTAAAGAGGTCCGTAGTAGAATCTAACATGATGACTTCAATCCAATTCATATAATATTTTTTTGGAATTGAATCAACCATATGTTTTATAACTGATCAATCTGATAAAATACGATAACAACGTATTTAACACATAATGCTATCCATTTTTCATTTTAATTTTCTAAGATATAATTATTTTAATTAAATTTACTAAGTTTTTCTTTTTCTTTTTTAAAGAATTTAGTATTACTATTCAATATAATTAATTTTAAAAAAAGTTAATAAATTATGATCGTTTGAATGTGCTTATGTAATAATTTTTTCTTTTCAAATAGCGCATTTCATTTGTAGTTCTTTTGGTTAAAAAATACTTTAACAATAAAATAGTTTTGCATTTAGTGACAAACTACAAAAAATGCTTTTAAAATATCTAATAGTATTTGATTGTTTAATTAAAAGATACTTTTAACTGTGTTAAATTACCAAAAAAGATAAAACCTTGATTAAATAAAAAGAAGTTAAAAAATAAACCTAGTTATAAAAGTAATGAAACTTTACAAATTAAATGGGGTTATTTTGGGTATATAAAAATCATTATTAATGCACAAAAATAAGTTTTTTTTTATAAGAAATAACACTTTTTTAAATAGTTGCTTCTTAATAAAAGCACTTCAAAATGTTTTTTTTTTATAAAAAAGATTCTTTCATATTATTTTGCAAAATACATTTCAATCTAGATTTTTTACCAAAAAATAGCCCATCTTTGTTAAAAATAAAAACATATCCAAACGGACTATTATTTGAGCAAGAATTAAACGTAACACACTTTTCCAGTTCAAAATTAAAAATGTAATATGTTTAATATGTTAATGAATTGGGCTGAGTTATATGAATAAATAAGCTTGCGTTTACAATATGAGATGTGATTGGGCGAAGAGAATTTGAGAAAAATACACATAAAATGACACATTACCAAGCACGAGGATGGTTGTAAAGTATACTCTTGTAACCAGGACCGGTCCTGAGTATGTGCAAGTGGTGCGACCGTACAGGACCTTCCAAAATATAGGGGCACTCATGTATGTATTAGTTATACATATATATAAATATATATTTATATCGTAAGAGCTTTATTTATAAAAAAAATATTTCTTTTTTAAGTTAAAAGGTATAGAAAATGAAAGATAATAAACATAAAAAAAATTTCAAAATAAAAGGGGCACTTTTTAAATTTTACACAGACACCTTAAATTTCAAGACCGACTCTGCTTGTAACTATTCAACCAAATAAAATACTAAATGAAAAATAAGGAGAAAATACAAAATGCACGTTAATATTTATTTTTGTCGCCGTACAAATTCTTCTATTTTACAGCTTAAAAAGACAAATTAAATTAAATTAAATCAAGGCTTCACAATTAAAAGATTCCGACAATAAAATAAAAACATAAAAAAAATACTTTACTAAAATATCACGCTCCTTCAACACGCGTGCACTTCCAACAATGAATTTTTTTTTTCTCTTAATTGGTCAAATGATTCTTGTTTTCTTTGAATTTTATTTTGGATAAATGTCAAAATATCTATTATATTTTACACCTTATATTTTGAAAAATTACAATGTCTCATATCTCAACTGTTTTTTTATTTAGCCCCTCAACGAGCAACTAGCAATATAATATTTTTTTATTACACATGAGAATGTAGCACAATGGATCAAAATCGATAGGATTTAGAGTTAAGATTTAAATTTTAATAGACTTATATAATACTTTATAAGAGTTGGAGTTCGAGTCTTGATATGCCTGTATAATGCTTTGCGAGAGTTAGAGTGATTTACAAGAGTTAGGGTTCAAGTTTTAGTATATTTGTGTGGTATCTCAGATATACACAACTTTATTACGTGCCCAATAGAGGAGAAACTATTAGGGGTGCGAGCCTAGTGTCACGGCCGGCATTTCATCGAACGCATTGTGGGCGTTTTTCCTACACTTGGGCAAGAAGCATGTGGAGTTCTCTAGATGTGTGTAGAACATTCTAGAAGATTCTAGTCTTGCTTAGTTGTCGCTTAGTTGTATAGACTTGGTGGAGTATTCAGAAGCTCATCTCAGTAGGATCAAATGTATTATAGCCGTTAGATCGTTTGTTGTAACACTATAAATAAGGGGAGGCTTCATTAGCCAAACCACCAAGTATTGAGGAATACAATTATTTCTCCCCATCTCTATAGTTTCTCTCTAAAGTTCTTGCTTTGCTAGCTTTCTCAGTAGGCTTACTTAGTTGCTTAGGGGTCGAAATAAGCAACTAAGGCCGCTTGTGGGTTTTCAACAAGTCCGTGGCGGTTGGTATCAAAGCCACGTTAAGTAAGAGTTAGCAAGCTAGAACACGATGTCTTCGTCAGGGTTGCGGTAGGAGAAGAGATGAGGGAAGGAGGTCGAACCCACCATTCCAAGGCGACGAGGGCGTTGAAGTCACGAGCCCTATGGAGGCCGCGGTGGCCAAGGTAGAAGTAGGCTGTCGCCGGCGTGATGGAAAGGTTGGATCGTGTGGAGCAAAGCATGGAGGGCTCGAAGGTCGTGTGGGCGACCAGTGGAGAGCTCCATGGCAACATGTAGCGGTCACGGCGCCAATCTTGAGGCGTGGCGTCCAGAGAATGCTACCTTCAAGCAAGTGTGCTTGAAACACTTTCGCTTCATGAAAGCTCAAATGGAGGAGCTCAAGCGGTGTGGAGGAAACTCGTGCGGATTGGGCGTTATGCAAGCGGCTGCAAGTAGTGGTGCCATCACCACTCAACATGCGATTTCGACTCGGTGGATGTTCCCAAACCCAAGGAGTTCATGGCAAGAGGGATGCCAAAGAGTTGGACAACTTCAACATGGAGGCGATACTTTGAGGGGCTTAACATGCACGAGAAGCAAAAGGTAATTACCGCCTACTTTATTGATCTTGGTGCTACGTGGTGGCGGAGGAAACATGAGGAAATGAGAAAGGGACTTGCATCATTAACTCATGGGAAGATCTAAAGCATGAGTTGAAGAAGCGTTCTACCCGTGAATGCGATACATGACGCAAAAGAAAATGAAGGAGTTAAAGCATACATGCTCCATTCGTGAGTATGTGGAGGAGTTCTCCGACTGCTTCAAATTCCCAACATGACCAGGGAGGATCTTCTCTTCAACTTCATGGATGGGCTACAATTGTGGGCATCTCAAGAACTCCAACGACGGGAATACAAGACATCGCCATACCCACCGCAGAAACTCTCATGGATTATAGGCAAGGTGAGTCCTCAAACTCAAAGCCAGGGATGATCATGGCGGCGGTGAGGAAATGAAGTTCCAAAGGCCAAGGCAAGGATAATTCGAGGAAGCCTTCACAAACCGAGATTGGAAGAGGGAGGCAACAAGGAGGTAAAGCCAAGAACCAAGCCTTTCTTTGTGATGGTCCGCATGGGCGGGAATGTCCTAAGAGAAATGCCACGCCATGCTTAAGAAGGAAGCATCCGTTACGAGGAGAGGCAAGAGCCATTCCGAATTGGTTGCTTACAACTCCTCAACGCATTGCATGTCAATCCGGTCGACATCCAACAACAAGGATAGATCCTCGTATGCGGCGCGTATAAGCGGGAAGGATCGAAGCCATGGTGGACACCGGCGTCCCACAACTTCATTAAAGAGAAGAGGCCATGAGGCTTGGCCTAAAATTAGGAAGGGGCGGCGTAAAGGCCGTGAATACAGAGGCAAGACCATTGGATGGTGCGGCTGCGAGGTGGAGCTAAATCTCGGCTCATGGCAAGGTAAAATAGACTTCTATTGCTCATATCGATGACTTTGATATTGTGCTTGGTATGGAATTCTTTAGGCAATTCAATGTCATTCCTCTTCCTTACAACGCGATGTGCATCATGGAGGAGGCGGTGCATGATTCCAACCATGTCGCCAAGCACCAACACCAAGCGACTCGCCATTCAACTTGAGAAGGAGTTTGAAGGCTATCAAACACATTGCCACTCTTTGTAAGGACAAGGCGAACACTCGTGGAGATACCAGAGACATGGCCAAGGTCTTTGAAGAGGTCAAAGGCGTCATGCGTCAAGCTACCAAAGGAGCTTCCGCGAATGGTGAGGTGGATCACAAGCTTGAAGGCAAGTTGATACAAGCACTATGGTTACCAACGCGAGTGGAAGAGTCGAATTGGCGTCGACAAGTGAGCTCCGGGAAATGTTCAAGGAGAACATGGAGCATGATGCCAAAGAAAAGCAACATCGATGCTCGGTCATGGAAAGTAAAATGGAGCCAATTTGGGTCGAAGATAGCATTCTTCATATCGAGGGCAACACGGTTACATGCGAATAGGTTCGATAGCAAAGCATGCCACGACACCAAAGGGATAAGGCATCCAAAACAACCTTTGACTCTTCATACCATTGTTGTGAATCAGGGAGAGTCCATCCACTTTCAAAGTTGTCGAGAATGGGACTAAGCATGCGGACTTGGTGAGGCACTACCCGCGGAAGACAACCGAGAATGGATCGATGGCGGGCACAAGGCAACACCATGTTGGAGACTTGTGTTCAAAGGAAACCGACGGGAGCGACAAGCATTTATGACAAGGAGCGATTGGTGCGCGGGAGGAAAAATCATCCGAGTCGTAGAGTGCGGAAGGGGCGACCGAAGGTAAAGCAAGTTTGGAACCCGACTACTACATTGGCAATTCGGGGATTATCTCGAGGGTTCCATAGAAGTCGAGGGGCGTCGGCGGCATGGGTGGGAATGTCACGGCATTTCATCGAACGCATTGTGGGCGTTTTCCTACAGGCGAAGCATGTGGAGTTCTCAGATGTGTGTAGAACATTCTAGAAGATTCTAGTGCTTGCTTAGTTGTCGCTAGTTGTATAGCACTTGGTGGAGTATTCTAGAAGCTCCATCGGAGTAGGATCAAATGTATTATAGCCGTTAGATCGTTTGTTGTATAAATAAGGGGAGGCTTCATTAGCCAAACCACCAAGTATTGAGGAATACAATTATTTCTCCCCATCTCTCAGTTTCTCTCTAAAGTTCTTGCTTGTTCTTGCTTTCTCTTTTGTGTGGGCAAGTAGGCTTACTTAGTTGCTTCCGAGGGTCGAAATAAGCAACTAAGGCCACACGGCTTGTGGGTTTTCAACAAGTCCGTGACACTAGCCTTGCTAAGTGTCGTGTAGTTTCTCAGGTGTACATAGTCTTGCTAAGTGTCAAGTGAAGGATAAACTGTTAGGGTACAAGTTTAACCTTGCTAAATATTATATAACATCTCAGGTGTACGCAGCCTTACTAAATGTCAATTGAATGAAAGTGTCAGGGAAAGCTATTAAGGGTGCGAGTTTACCGATGATGGAATAGCTTATTTCCTAATCAATTTCTAAACTAATAATTTTTAAATTATGACCTTTCTTATTTATATAAAAATATATATAAATATAATTTTTTTTCTTTGACAAAATTTATCCTTATTCTATCATGTTAATCATCTAAGAAAACTTGAAATAATTATAAATGTGACAAATTTAATTGAAATTTGTTCTATCTTATGACTATTTGATAAAATTTAGGAATTACCCCCTAGTTAATAAAAATTTTGATAAATTTATGCTTATGTCACCATTAAAAAAGGGCAAAAAATTGGCAATTCGAAAAAAATTTAAGAGAGAAAACTAGTTGGGCTATATTGAAAATAAAATGAAAGATGTGGGGCTTAATTATAATTTCTTAAAGTGAGGTGGTTAATTTGCAAACTGTGCAAAACACAGGGACTATATTAAGGAAAGAAAACAGCAAATATATATATATATATATTTTGGCTGCATGAGAACATTACAATATAAAACGTTAAATTTTTTTTTTCCCTATGCTTAAAAACTTCCTTGCTTAAAATGTTTATTAAGTGCTCCTTTGATAATGTATATATTTTGGTATTCTGTTTGGAAGATGGAGATCCCAAATTTTGGACTTCCAAATTAATTAATCAAATTTGATTAAAACTAAAAAATTAATTAATAATGTGGCAACTCTATATAGGGAATATCACATCGTTTGAGAAAAAGAATCACAGAATTTGAATCTGAGCATTTTTTTTTTTAAAACTCAAAAAATCAAAGTCATTTTGATGTGTATTACCAATATTATACATTGAATTGACATAACTATAATATGGTATCTCACAACAAGATTTACATTTAATTTGACAATGCTACATCTTTTGCTCTAATCAATAAAAGTTCACTAAATTCGGATACGAAATAATAATATTGTAAAAACACCACTCGTTGTTGTACTTTCAATAAAAACAAATGGCTTTATATTAAATATTGTACTTCCAATCGTATTTTTTTAACCCCAAAAAAAAAATAAATAGAGGTTTACGTGAGTCTTAATCGTCCATTTGAAATTTGAATTCTAATTAAGAAAAAAAAACAGAAAAAAAAAACTAAATATATTTCCATTTTCACAAAGAAAGAAAAAAAGAAAGAAAAAGAATGTACAGTTCCTCTTCATTTCCATAGCAAATTGTAGCTTTCTTCATAATTTTCAAAGTGAAAAAGTTTCATTTCTCTAGTACTTTCTCATGTTTTCTTCGTAACTTTCCTTATAAACAAACAATGAAAACTCAAGTCATTTTTATGTTTCCTTGTTTCCTCCAAACTCCAAACGTCAATCCTACATATTGAATACTCCATGCAATGTTTTCGGAAAGTTGGATCAGATTTCAAAGTAGCTTTTACTAACCATTGAAACTCTAATTTTTCAAATTCACAAAACTGGAAAACAAAATATACATGCCATAAGTTTAGAATTTAGACTTCTACTTCAGTAATAATTGTACTACATTACACTACTTTGAGGGCAAACTTGCATAATATGGACCATAGAACATGCAAATCTTATAGTTCATATTAATGAAAAAGAGAAGTCGAAAAATTCTGTAATCTTTATCGAAATATAAACAGCACACTGATGGGAGAAGAATCCGCATCTTCAGGTACGTATATGTTATTGAAGAAGAGGAAGAGGCACCGCAAGTAGTCAATGGAAGACCGGTTTCACTTCAACACACTGCGAAAAATAAGCACATCTATGAAAATATCCAAAATTGAAACATGTATGATTAGATATATGGTGACGGTTAGACACACAAGAAGCAATCATCGCCTCAAATACGAAACTGGAAGCTACATCCCGAGAAGAGCTTAAGCGTCGAAGGTACATAAAACCAACACCACGATTTTACAACTTTTTTTTTTTTTTTTGATAGCGTTACTTTCATTTTCTTTGATCATGTTTTCACAATGCAATTTATGCGCAGAAGATGATTAGGAATTATCTTATTTGTAGCTCTGCATGTGAGGCTGTAGGAATTGGTGCATTTGTAGAATCCATACTATGCAGTTAAGCTATATGGCTTACCAGTGGCACTAAAATCAACATTTTGTACAAATTAAGCCCATGATACAGTCCACATAGCAAACTTTTTTTACACAAGCAACCTACTCCGACCTGTTCTGTTCCATTTTCCAGATCAAACATGCACACTGAGTTTTTTGTTATGTTACACATGAATACTAGCTAAGCTTAAGCACATTATTCTTAAGTATGCTAAAGTACTAAAAGCGTGAACGCTGTAAAACAGTAAAGAAAATGTTATTTGAAATTTTCTGGACTTGATTTTACCATGCCAACCATTTTTACAATGTGGACTAGAGGACCAATTTCAATATGTGAAATTTTTAGATCTTCTACATAGTGAAAGGTAACCATAATACCATTGATTGTGTTTGAAAGCTGTTGATTATATCTTAAGGTTAATCCAGTAGAACTTACTTGTACAAATAGGCAGCAATACCCAAAATTATGATTAAGAGGATGATGTCGATGCAAAAATTGCGGCTAGACCTCAGCTGAAATAAGATTGTATTAAGGATGTGAGGCTATGAAAAGAGTATAAATTGAGAGAGGTTGCTATGCCAATTATTATTCCCAGAAGAACATACCCGGTGTACAGTCTCCTTCAGTCTTACATTAGTGTTTTTAAGGTCAGCATTTGCCCTGTCAACCTAGAACAATGCCAAACAAAATGGGATTTTAATCAATGCAGTTAAACCATCGAATTTTACCAAATTATTAGGACAATACTGAAAGAAAGACACGGGATTACCTTATCATCTATTTCATCCATCAAAGGTACTTGCCTATCCAATTCCTGAACAAAATATATTTGTTAAAACACATCGACCTTGAGAAGTAAAGTTCTGTTCTAGTAATATTACACCACAAATGACTGAGAAATGGTACAAAAGAAACCTCATTCATGTCATGGGCCATTTCTTTCAATGTGCCCAATCCTTCTGCTATAACATCCAAACCTTGATCCTGTAAGAAGTTGATTTTACCACAAAAGTAAGTTGGGCATATATGGTAAAAACAATGAACGACTTGAAACAGTTCATTCTGGCCAAAGATAGTTCACCCATTAATTCTATAGCATTGAAAGTGAGTACTATTCCAACCGAAAGAAGCAGCACATGAAATTTCAAAGTCACTCAACTAAGCAATGTTTATATAAATCCAAATGAAAGTAATCAGGAAAATATCATTCCAGCTAGTTTAAAAAAACACAAGAAAAAATTAAGAAACAAATAGCCAAGTTAAAGCAAAAGATAGCGAAACAAGTGCTAGCAAAGAAGCTTGAAGTAATTATTTCTAGCAAGAAGTTAATAAATCAACCCATTATACAAATATTAGTTGTGCAAGCAAGATGTAGCAACACTTGCCTGGTTCATTCTCCGCATTTCATATTCCTGCCTAAATTTGTCCGACTCCTCAGTTTTTTGAAAGTACTCGTCATTGAATTTCCCATCTAACATGATTTACAAAAAACTTGGACAAATTAGGAAAAATTACTGGTCCCTTATATGTATAAAACTTAATGAATACAGCCACCAAAATGGTTACCAAATGTCGAGTCGAATTTGATTCCTGTGTATGACGAGGCTGAAGCCGTCCCACCACCAGTTTTAGCTGCAGTTGTAGAACCATCTGGTATTGCTTGAATCCTATCTTTCATTGCAGAAACCAAATCATTTCGAGCCTCGTGCTCTTCTTTTGAAAGCCCTTTGACCTACACATGATTGCTAAGCTTGAGAACTACATCAATTATTTGAACAAAGATCATTACTTATAGCACAAAATGAATTGCATGTAATTTTTACACTAACAAAGATAGTACAGTTTCTCTTTTCCCCAAACCACAAAATGCTTTAGAAATATTTCTTGCATTTGAAACCAAAAAAAAGAAATAGATTGCAAAATAAAATAAAATTAATCACAAGCAAGAAATTAAATGATCAGTTCTTCAGGTCCCAAATGAAGTAATTTAGATACAAAACCTGAATTAAAAGACTCCCGGTTGGAATTTTTGTTTTCTCGGGAACCAAACAACATAAAGAGAATAGAAATTATATGATCAATCAAGCAAAATACTCAAATAGACAGACAGATATTTTGAAATAACTGAATTCCCAATAAATAAAACCTTTTTAAAAGCAAGTCTTTGCAATTTGGGAAGCTCCTCAAGCAAATGAGTTTTGGTTCGTCGAATCTCTGCGTTCATAGCAACAGCAGTAGCCCTGTTCTTCTCTGTAGCCACCGCCTCCGATTTCTAAAAAGTCCAAAACGAAATTAGAATTCATAAATTAACCATAAAAAAAAAACTATATTTATGAATAACATGTGAGAAAGTTCAGAAAAAGAAATTTTTTTTTCTCATTTTGTGATCGTGAAAGCCAAAAAGTTCACTCATCTCAGTCTTAAACTATCCAATTTAATTTACTCGGCTATTCAGTTACTAAAGAGCAAAACAGCACAACCAATTAACTTTTCGTTCTTCCAATTTTCTCGGCAAACAAACAGACAAAAACAGAAACTTCAAACAAAAAATCAAAATATATTTCAGTTATTTTTCTCCTCGTATTCTTCTATTTTCTGGTCAAACAAACACAGAGACACTTGTAGTAGGTTGAAAAACAAAACAGAAAAAGAGGAAAAAGTCAGGACCCATTAACTTAAAAGATCAGGAAAAGCAGGCAACAGAGAGAGACATACCAGGAGAGCAGCATCGAGTTGGGACTCAAAGGCACCGTAGAGACGAGCAAAGGCGTCGTCACCAGAGACGTTGTCGGATTCCCTGTGCTTGTCAACATCGTACTTGTCGTATTTCTTGCAAATTGCATCGACCCTCGTTATCAAATCTATCACAGTCATCTCTTGGTTTCTGTGATTCTGTGTGTGTTTTTTTTTTTTTTTTTTTTTGAGTTTCAGACAAAAACAGAGGACTAAGACGAGCAGAGAGTTATGTCGGGCGGTTTCCGTATTGGAGTTGGCGCAGGTGCATCGGTGACCGTTTGATCTTCGCAAAGAATTTAATGATTAAAAAAATTAGTAGTACGGAGATTTTTATGTCCGCTGTTTTTTGTTTTTGTTTTTTTTTTTTTTTACACAATGCTACAGTGTACACACGTTTACTCGAACTACTGTGTTCCTTCACCGTAAAAAATAAAAATAAAAATTTAGTTTGTGTTTTATTTAAATTGATTTTAAGTATAGCAATTTAAAGTAAGAAAATATAAATATATATATATATATAATATTTCTAATTTTTCATACCTATAAAATTACAATCATGCTTAGTATGACATGACGTAGGAAAACGTAGATTATTGATAATTTGATCCATTGTATTTAGAAAGAATATAATAACAAAACTTGTAGAATAGAAATTCTCACTGAACCTCACTAAAAATGTTTAGTTTTTGACCAAAAAAATAATAATACATACATACAATTATATAATTAAGAATTAAAAACAATGAAAAGTACAGTCTAATTAATTAACGATAAAAATCGAAATTATCACATTATATTTGGCTTTTCCATCTCTGGCTAAGGACATTGTCTTCACGGATATTTTCAAAAAGTGTATATGATCAAGATTACGTTTATATCCTACGGTCTAGATTTAAGCTTGCAGTTTTAAAAGCGGTGGGTGTTCATATGAGAAAACCAATAAGTCAATAAAATCACAATTAACTTAAAACAACATAATCAGAATATAAAAAAAAAAAAAATTCCAGTGGTTATAAAGTTTCTTATAGTTAGACCAAAAAATAAATAAATAAATCTTATTTGGATGTGCTTTTTTTTTAAATGCTTTTAATAAATAGCATTTTTTTTTATGTAATACTTTAATTTAAAACTACTATTTTAATAAAATAATATATATTTGGTTAGCATCCATAAAAATTTACTTTTAAATGAGATATTTTTAGTATTTTTAAAAATTATAATAATTTATTAAATATTATTTTAAAAGATAAAAAAACACTTTTTTTAAAACAAATCCATCTATTAGACACTTCTAAAAAAACATTTAAAAATATATTTTTTATTAAACACATAACAAATTGCCTTTTTCTTTTAAAAGCATTTATTTATTTTTTAAAAAAAATACACAGTCAAACAGCCTCTAAAATTATTATCAAAGCAATTCTCTATTTTTTTTTTCTTTTTTCATATCAATTTTGCCACACAAAAAATAATAATAATAAATAAATAAAAAGAGGATAGGAGAAGAACGGGATGAGCGTGAGTGAACGCCCGTTTAGAAGCGCGTGGCAGGTCGCAGTCTTCATCTGTGCCCAGGTTTCTGAGCTTGACGAACGCATGTCAGGTCAACACGCAGCCTCGCGAGACCACATTTTCAATTACCAAAAAATAAAATAATAACATTTCGTATCCAAAAGTACGCACTACACGTACTACTTTATTGATTCCTCATTTAATTTCTATATAAAAAGAAGACCCATCTCTGATTTTATGTTCTTTTTCTTTTTTTCTGCTTCTAAGTTGCAACTTGTAAGGCGCAAGAATCAAAAACAAACATGGCTTCCAATTCGATTCTCGGGTCCTCTTCCTACCTGATTCTCGGTCTTTTCGTTCTCTTTTATTGCTTCTTCGGCAACTGTTACTCATTCGGCGAGCTGGGCCCGTTCAATACTTTCACAGTTTCAAGCTTTAGTTACCCTCCCACCACGCTTAAGTCTTTTGATTTGCGTTATATCAGAGGTTTGTATGTCATTTTTCTATTACCCTTTTCGGATTTCTGTTGATTAATTCGGTTTCTATTTCATTCTTCAAGGGCTTTGGAGTGTAATTGTTAGTGGGTAGTGGCCAAAATACTGAAACTTTGTGTTTTTTGAAATTGTGGTTTACATGTAGTTTATATCTGTGAAAATCCTAGCTTTTGTATTTTTCTTTTCTTTTTGTCTTCAAGTTTTTATAGTTATTTGATTAAAAACTTTAATCAGGGGATATTATATTCTAAGGGTTGTGATCCTTGGCCTGTGGGCGAGTCCGGTGTGTGTTGGAGCTTGTGAGCGTTCACGCTCTCAGTTTCCGACACCGACGAATAAGAGAGAGGGGGGTGACCAAAACTATTAATTTGAATTTCACTGGTATAATCTTCAAATTTGTACCTAAACTTTCTTTTTTATGTTCATTGTAAAACTACATGCGTGGTTTCTGGCAATAGTATGGCATTGTTGTATTCCCTGAGAATTTCTTACGCCGTTTAACTACAAATATGTGACGTACTGTTTGAATTGTGGATGGATTTCTTCTAAATTAACTTAGCTATTGTGTACTTTTAAGTGGAATAGTAATGCATTAAAGTGCAAGTTTTTTCATTTTATTTCATTTCGCAAGTCACTTTTTTTTGAGAATCTGGATGCAAAGAGATTTCAAAATCTCAAATATGCTGATTAAGATGGTCTTCATTTTTTTTCTTTTAAATATTTTTTTATACTAGAATCACATGTCTTGTAATTAGTAATGATATATCTTAACGGATTTGGTGTTTTGTGTTGTTCCAGTTGAATTGCCGCCATGGTTCTCTTCAATGTCATTAACAATGCTATCGGATGTAGACCTGGTAAGTATGCTAATCACGTTTGAAAAACATATAGGATTTGTCAAGTATACCACCCACCTAAATGTGACTAATTCTTGGATCTAACTTTATTTTGTTGATCAAGATTTCCCAATTACTTATTTTCCATGGCATTCATCATTTTTCTGAAATCCTTTTTTACGTAATTCTACTATTGACAGAAGATGGAAGTGGTATACTATGTAGTTTTTTGATGGCTGAGTCCCAATCAAAGTATTTTATTGATTTATGATTTTTTAACTGCTTTTATTTTGACACCTATTTTGTCCTTTTCACTCTTTACTGTCTTCAACTAGAAAATGTTTGAGCAAGAAATTGATTCTATCATCTTCTTGATACTTTAATAATGATTTCTGTCAATTACATCACACAGTACTTATATTTCATTTTGTTTGCAGGGGAATGTAAGCATAGATAAGGTTCCTAAGAGTAGACTGCCATTAATTTGTCTTAGAGATGGCAGCCCTCCACTGCCAGATGTCAATGCTTCTCTAAATGATTCAGGTAGGTGTGACTTAGATTTAGAAATAATTAAATTGAATGATATTAGTTCATCCACATAGATCCTGCTAATAATATTAGAGATGGCAGCCTTCCACTGCCAAATGTCAACCTAATACTGTTTGATTCTTGTTCACCTTAATGAATCTACAGTGTTTCTGCTAACTGAGTTCTTTATTTGCAATATTGTTTCTCAAACATTATTAAACATGGTCTGTTCAGACCAGCTTCCTTTGTTAATGAATTAGTCCTTGTATCCCAAATGTCTTTGATTCTGTCCTTGTTGATAAATTGAAGTTATGAACAATCTAATCAAATTATTGTTAGGAGCGCTGATTATAGATTTTGCTATGTCAGTTTTAGTTCCTCTCTCAAATAGCTCATTTGAAGGAATACAAGCTCTTCAAAATGGAGAACTGTGCTATCCTATGAAGAAAAATTTCACTATGAACTTGACAAATGAGCAGGTGGTTTTTTCCTCATTTACTTTCGACAGTTTCATTCTTTCTGTTCTTTTACATACATCCGTAGACAGTTGACTCATACATAATCCCTGCTGCATATCAGAGTTTTCTGACTCTGTTTTTGGCTTGGACCACAATGGTCTCATACTGTCATGAAATATTTTACAATTTCTTTCGTTGGTTTTCTATTGTCTTTACTTTTTGGTTCATGAAAGCAATGACTTGTGAAAGTATTTGTTCAGATGTCTCCTGGAGTTTTGTACTTTGGTCTTTTCAATGGGATTGGATCAGTGAGGACGCAATCAAAGATGGTACAGTTTATGTGCTCTAATTTTGTTGTCTGCTTCATGAGTTACTTATCTTTCACTCGGTCTTATACTTTTGTTTCTGTGTGCTTTCTTTTCTAAATGCAGCTTATAAATAGGCTGCTTTCTTTAAATTTGTTCTATGATTGTAAGATATAGAAGATACAAGTTCATTGTAGTAGCGACCTTTTCCTCTGTGATTTTATTGTGTTAGTCAATTCTGTAAATTTTGGGAAATATGGTACTTGCCAATTCTACTGGGACAACATTCTTGATACATAAATTTTCCTAGAAAACTAGGGTGATGGAGTTCAACTATAAAGTGGAAGCCAATACATGGTCGGTGAAATCACTATGAGGATATAAAGCTGCTTTTTGGTACCATGTAAAAGAAGATATCGGGATTTGTGCCAGTAATCTTCTGTTATGCTTGTGTTTAATCTATCAGTAAAATCAAGAAAATTCTGGTTTAAGCTGATGTCTTGAAAATTGTAATGATTAACACATCTGCCTAATATTGTGTCTTTGCTAACTTTATATCAACCTTGTGCCCTTGTGGCAATAGTGTAGTTTATTTTCTTAATGTCTTTAGATTATTCTCTTTTCCAATGTAGGGATTTAAGGAATTGATGATAAATATTCTGAATTGTGTGATCATCTAAATTTTAAACTACAACTACTTCTCTGGAAATGCAGATTAATCGTGGCCCAGCATTCTACTTCAGTGCCAACATTAGTGTTGAAGGTTGTTCAACCTCTACTATGTGGGGCCAGTATTGCAACCAGACAATCCACCCACTTTCCTGTGCTCCATCCAGTGGCTACAATTTTGCGGGAAATGTTTTAGAAGCTGAGTTGTATAACCAAACAATGAAGGATGTAGTCTGCAAAAACAGTTTTGAAACTTCTTGTCATGGAGATGGTGAACCAAAAGTTTACACATTGGATGTAATGGGAGTGTCAGAAGAGTTAAACATTACAGCAATGAATGTCAGATTTAATGTAACACCATCAAACACCTCTGGCAATGTTAGTGAAATTAATTTATTGTGTTTTGCTCGGCATGGTGCTATTCCTTCAGCAACACTGCATGATTATTCTGTTAACATAAATAAAGCTCCTTTAATTATACATTCACCAAAGGTTGGTCGCTGGTATATTACGCTTTTACCTGTCAATATCACGAAAGATTTTGGTGGGATTCAGGATACTAATATAAGGGTTTGCTATTCTATGGAATCAAAAGTGCTTGAATGTCCTGTGGGGAAGGCTGGATCAAACTGTACATGGGAAAAGTACATACTTCAGGTAGGATTACTACTGATTGTCTTTCCTTCATCTGTGATTTCTTCTTGTATTAAGTTGTTTCTTTTAATGTTCATTATCTGGTTGCTAGCATATTTTATTCACTTTGGGTTGAATAGCTTGTTTCTGTTTGCACATTTATGGAATTATGATGATACCTTCAATGAAGGCATGGTTACTGGTACAACTGGATGATGTTTAGATAGAAATGGACAGGAAGCATAACGTGTAATGGGAAGATAATAATACCTTTCTTGTTTTGGGATGCTAACTGATAGATTTGATAATTGTAAGTGTCAAGATTTGCATATTATTTGCAAAATTAGTTGTATCTACTTGTGAATATTTGGGTTAGTTTAGTATACATGGTTGGGCTCACTTTATAACAGCTTAGCTTTGGGACTTATATATCATCAGCATTGTATTTAAGCTCATGATATCTGTTTGCATTTCTGAATCCTTGTAACTTCAATTGCTATTCTTCCTGCATGTGTATGGGGCATATTAGTTTGTAGTGGTTAGTGGGTTTACATGTGAGGGAAGTGATTATGTGTTTGCTAGTTTAATATTCATAGTTAGGTCCATCCTGTCAGCCTAAATTTTTGACATTGGTGGTGACTTAAAAGCACTAATCGCAATATAGATGAAATGTGTATATGCTGATATTGCCTCAGTTTGCTATGATGAGCGAAGTGTAGTTTTTAGATTTTAATCTTTGATGGGCTTAAAGTTGAGAACAAAAGTGAAGGACCATATGCTAGAGTACACATTAAACCTAAGTGGATCTAATTTTGACCTTAAAAGATTTTCCTTTGAGAGTGTCATCCTAATTGTTGCAACATTTTGAAGGGGGATATTGGCACCAATGCTACCTAAACAATACCATGATTTTCACTTTGCTATCTACACTTTTTTCTTTTTTTTGACATTTTGGTATGTAAATAATCTTTCAGTTGCACCGTTACTTCCTTTATTGTTTTTCTGTCTATTTTTTAACAGAAAATGGCATCTGAAAAGCACGTGAGTTGAAAATAAGGGTAGTTTTGGTCATTTCACTCATTGGAGGAACCAACGTGCAACATTTATATAATTTAGGTAGCAACACTGCAACATTTGGTTAAAAGATGGAAAATTATAAATGTCGGAGCCCTCTTGTTGGTCTACAGTGCAACCTTAACTGTATAAATGTTGTACTTAAGTTCCTCTCATGAGTGAAATGACCAAAACTACCTTTATTGATTGACTCACGTGTAATTTCTGTTAAAAATAGACATAAAAGTAAAAAAGGTAGTAACAGTGCAACTAAAAGATAGTTTAGGTACCAAAATGTCAAAAAGGGAAAGTTTAGGTAGCAAATTGCAAACCCAGGTATAGTTTAGGAAGAATTGGTGCCAATATCCCTTTTGAAGGAGATACACATTTTTCATGTTAGTTTCTTTCTTAAAGCAACTATACATTTGGCTTCTTTTCTGTAGTATATTATCTTTATGTTGATGCTTGAAGAAACGTATTCGCAGGAATGATTTATTGACAAGCTGAGAATGGTTGTCTGCAGACAGTTCTGAGGAAAGGTTCAGCACCCTTTGAATCCTATTATTTGCCACTCAGTGGAAAAGTGTCTTCAGAGGCAGCTAATTTTCCTCTTGAACCCCTTCAAACCAATTCTTCATATGGTGGAGATCCAGATGGTCCTTGGACCTACTTTATTTTAGACATTCCTCAAGGTGCAGCTGGAGGAAATCTCCACATTCGCCTTACATCAGAGTTGAAGATTAGATATGAAATATATGCTAGATTTGGTGGATGGCCATCTCTTGATAGCTGGGATTATTATTATGCAAACAGGACAAGAAATAGCGACGGCTCCATGTTTTTCAAGTTATACAATTCAAGTGAAGACAGGGTTGACTTTTATATTTTGTATATTAAAGAAGGAACATGGACTTTTGGCCTAAGGTATCTGAATGCCACCAGTACTGCTTCCAAAGATCAGACAACTATGTCTGTTTCCCTAGAAAGATGCCCAAAAAGATGTTCCCTTCATGGTGAATGCAAACTTGCCTTGGATGCAAGTGGATTAACCTCATACAGGTTTTATTTTCATCCCTTCCCAACTATTTTTTCTTATCTGTTACCTTGAAATTTTATAACATTTATTTGTTAGTAGATGATCACAATAAGATACATGATTTCTTTATATGACCTTTCCTTACATGCATTATGACACTAATATTGATATTACTTGGTTATCTTTTCTTTCAGCTTTTGCTCTTGTGATCGAAACCATGGAGGCTTTGATTGTAGTGTTGAAATTGTATCACATCAAGGTATATATTGTTTGAAATATTACTTTGTTAAATTTTGTCTTAGTGGTTGCAAAATTGGCATGATTATGTGTTTTCCAACTCCTATCCTTTTGTCATACAACCAGGAAGCTGAGATTTTGTACAAAAAACAATTAATTATTTCTAAGACAAAGTATTGCAGCTTAGCAATTTGAGTTAGCTTCTTTGAAAAGAAGACAAAGAATCCACCCAGTCAGCGCTGCTAAACTTTCAACCACAATTCATGTGTTATCATTAACAATATCTACTTAAGGAGAAAATGTAACTAGCCCATATAATCTTGTGGTTTGCTAGATTGTCCCTTACTTGGTAAAATGTATTTGGCTCAGGACCAATCAAGAGGCACTTCCTTCATAGCCTTGTAATGTCCTGTTTGCGAACATGTCACATCTGAATGAAGAGAAGGTTTTCTCAATTGGTGCCAAGTACTGAGAAGATGAAAGTCAAATAATGTCGTCTGGAAATAGATTCACAAAATAGTAGAGGCCTCAAATTTTTCCTGCTTAGATCCATTTGGCATGAGACTTTGAGAAATCATGTTTTTGAACTTGATATCTACTTGGTCATCTATCCACTTGGTTATTTACATTGTAAATTAAACTACATGACCTTGTATAAGGCTCTATATGTTTTTCTTTAACTATTTTTCTGGCTTTGTAATTGGTTTAGGGCATGTATGGCAATCAATTTCTCTTATTGGATCAAATGCTGCAGCTGTACTTCCTGCCTTTTGGGCCCTTCGGCAGAAGGTAAATTTTCATATTACTTTAGTCTCGGATTGACATAACTGAAAACTTCTGGCAAGTGGCATTTTGTTAAGAACATAACCCTTCCCTGATGTTTTCTTACAACAATATCACTAATCTTCGTTAATGCAACAAGGCAGCATCTCCTGGTTTCCTACAGTAGCAATCTTTTTGTGTTGCTCTGTATAACAAAGCTATTTGAACCTTAACTACCCAATATAACAGCAGTTTTTTAACTAACAGACAATAAGTTGTTGCTTTATGCAGGCGTTATCAGAGTGGGTGGTATTTACAGCGAGTGGAATTTCGAGTGGATTATATCATGCTTGTGATGTTGGAACTTGGTGCGCATTATCTTTTAATGTCTTGCAGGTACAATTATTTCTCCCTTTTTTTTTTTTTTTTTTTTCCCAATTGATTTGGACTGGAATGTGGTTTTTAATGCTTTAGCTAGAAGATGATTTGTTTATTGATATTATTGTTATAAACTTGTTAAATTTCTTTGAAGATGGAATTTGAAATGAAAAATAAACGAAGACCAAAAACAAAATAATAATAAAGCATTAGAACACGCTTTTCCATTCTTCTCTTGGGAAGCTGAAAAGGAATTCAACCCTTATAGAGTGAGATCCATTATATCTGAAAATATACTTTCTGAATTTTGTTTGAAAAGTCTTTCACTCTCTCTCTGTGCCTTCTTTTTCTTTTTTCTTTTTTTATCTCTCATAAGATTTTAAGTTGAAAATATGAGTGATTAATCGATTGGAAAATGTTTCAGTTCCTGGACTTTTGGCTCTCTTTCATGGCTGTTGTGAGCACGTTTGTGTACTTAGCTACAATCAATGAAGTTTATAAGAGGGCAATACACACGGCTGTAGCTATCCTTACTGCCCTCATGGCAGTGACTAAGGCAACCAGGTACTTGAACTGACAGACATTCTTACAGTGTTGGAAATTTAATCCTGTTCTTAGTTACTATTTCGAGCATCTACCTTGTTAAATTTTGCAGGTCTTCTAATGTTATTCTTGTGATAGCAATTGGTACTTTGGGTCTTCTTATCGGATGGGTTATAGAGTACTCTACCAAGCATAGGTCTTATTCCTTTTCGATTGGGTTCTGTTTAAATATTCTTGACAGGTGAGTTCCCTAACCATATTGATCTAGTTTTCTTAAAGATTTTTCTTTCTTGATGTGTCAAAGCTGATATAAAACTAATTAACGCTGAATTGACCTATGAAAAATAGAATGTGGAATCATAGTGTATGTTATCTCTGATATTCATTCATCAAATTGTCACAATGAATATTTCTTTCATTATTTAATGTTTCAGTATTTCTTTGTTAATCACTCGCGTATACTCACTGGGATGCCTCGGGTTCGTCGTGATTTTGGATATTTGTTTTCTGCTAGATATATGCTACCTGTACTGTTAATATTTTGGGAAAATGTCCTGTTCTCAAGTAACATGTGGAATGGATTATAAAGTTTTGGCTCAGTTTAAGGTTGGGTTGGATAACCAGTAGATTGATATTCAAATGGTCAAACAAATTAGAAAGAAAGTTAATCTGAATAGAAAATTCAAGTTCTAAACTATGCTTATGACTATGAATACAGTGTACTCGTAATTATATCTTGATTTGGAAGCTTAGAAAAGTAGAGGTAAGATATACTTTCTAATATCCATACTCTCACTCTTCTTCATATTTTATATGATTTTGATGTTGGTGTGATGAACTTAAGTCTATTCTGTCGTCATTTCTACCTTAGAAGTTCAACTAAAAGCAGCTTATTATCTATAGGCCATTTTGTCCATTATTTCTGATGTTCCTGCAAAATCCTCAAAGATGTTATAATGCAAAACATGTTATAAATTTGTCACTGTATAGTTTACATGCATGCATACCCAAAGACAGTAACTACTGCCATCTTTAAAGTAATAAAAACACTATATGAATCAAACTTAAATCAAATGAGCATACTGCATATGCATGTTAGTGAAAAAAACTTTTTTTGAATCTGAAGATTTCATTCAATTCCAATTTATCTTCCTAAAAGTGTTGAGAGGTGATGTGTTTACTGCAGATGGCAAGCTATTAGAGAGTGGCTCCATAATCTTATCAAGACAATATTTAGACGGTTTAGATGGGGCTTTATCCTTGCTGGTTTTACGGCATTAGCCATGGCGGCAATAAGCTGGAAACTGGAGACCAGTGAAAGCTACTGGATTTGGCATAGGTATAATGATCCTCTCTCCCTCTCTCTTTCTTTTTCTTTTTTTTTTTTCCCTCTCTCTCTCTCTATATATATATATTTATTCTATCTAGTCTCAGTTGGTGCATTGATGAATTTGCAGTATATGGCATGTGACAATATATACGTCCTCCTTCTTCTTCCTGTGTTCAAAAACAAATACTATAAATAGTGAGAATGGAAGAACCCCAGATGGAAACTACGAGTTAACCCGGCAGGATTCGATACCGAGAGAGTAAATAGGGAAAGGAGAAAGAGAGGTGGAGAAATTTTTTAGAATTAAAGCTAGCGAAGAAAAAATAAGAAAGAAGATAGAAATTTTGTTGCTGCAAGGTAAAGTTAGTACGTGCAGGAATTAATTTATTTGATTGCATCCCCCATTCTTGCACCAGTAAGGCTCCTAATTATGTCAGAAAGGGATTATTTTGTCTTGGGTTAATTATAAATATCCCCCATTAAGTTTTCCCTAAATTTCGATTTACTTTCTTAAGTTTCAATTGTTGCATGTACTCCTTAAAGTATAAAATAATTTCAAATCGTCCCCCCCACCCAACCAAAAAAAGAAAAAAGAAAAAAAAAATCAAAATCATGTATTATGTATATAGGTGAAAGTCAATTTCATCAAATTCTAACAATATAGTTTGATGGAGTGGGCAATTTGGAATTATGTCATACTTCAGGGAATACAGCAAACAATTAAAATATTAGAGGGAAAATTAAAATTTGGGGGCAAACTTGAGGGGGAAACTTTTATTACTAAGCCTGGTGTCTTTGTATATATGTCATCACCTACAGGCTGCACTCACAAACTATGTGAATTTTGTAGTGTTTAGGGTTTATTTTGTGAGGGACTAATTGTTTTGTGAATGAAATGAGGCTGTGCACTTGTTACTCCATCTTTCATCCCAACCATAAAAGAAGTAATTAATAAATTGTTGTAATTTCTTCAACCAAACAACATGGAAAAACCAAAAAAAGAAGGAAAATAATTGTGTTGCACTACTACTATTACCAGGCAGCTTCCAGTCAAACCAATATGCAAAAGGTTGGCTGTCGCATACTCAACCGAAAACCCTCCGAATGTCAATCAAACTGGGACATCCCCTTCTCCCAATACCAAAGGGAATGACTTGAAAATCAACCGTTGTTCTTGAATCCCTCTGCCATAAACTCCTCTGGTTGTATTGACCATGTGCTTGATAAAAAAAAACTCTAGCCTTCTAACCTCAAACTTGTGGCAGTTTCTCCTTGAAGCAAAACCGGTAGTGTGTGCAGCATTGGAGTTTCTTTCACTACATATTTCATCCATTTGGTCGAAATTGTCCATATCTATCTTTTAACTTTTTCCCTATCTTCTTGAGCTTTCTTCTTCTTACTTGTATCCAAGGATGAAAAAAGCAAAAATGTCCACGAAATTTTGTGGATATTTTTGCTTTTTTTTGATATATGGATATTATCCTTACAATCGAAATTGAAAATGATTATAATTTTTATAATTTCAATCGAAATTTTTATATTTTTCAATATTTCTACGATATTTCTGTTAAAATTTTCATATTAATTTTTCACAATTTGATCAAAATCTTCATAATTCCACAAAATTTCTTAAATATCTGTTAAAATTTTTAAAATATTTTATTGATATTTCCACCGATATTAATATATTTTTAACATTCGATATTTCCGTCCATATCGATATTTTAAATCTTGTTTGGATCTTTCATGATCTATCACGGACAGGTCGTATAAGAAGTATTAACATGTACCATTTTAGGTTGTAGGTATGTGACCAAGTGCATGCGTTTGTATGAATTTGCTATAGCCCTTACCTTCTTTTTACCTGTCACATTACTATTTTACTAGTGTAAAGTAGTGGTGGGATAGATAATGAAACACATGCACTACATATATATAAAATGCACTTTTTTGTGTGTGAGAGAGAGTGGATAACATTTTGATGGTGTGGTGCAATGAAAAGGAAGTTAACCGAATATTCACCGAGTTGAAAATTAAATCCTAACAAGCCTATGTTTTAAGTGTACTTAGCATTGCTAACTTATCATATGAAGAGTTGGAATGACAAATAAATCCTA
The DNA here is from genome assembly GCA_007844105.2 of Rhamnella rubrinervis. NCBI lineage: Eukaryota > Viridiplantae > Streptophyta > Magnoliopsida > Rosales > Rhamnaceae > Rhamnella > Rhamnella rubrinervis. Next base: position 3,084,729 of record CM017583.2, on the reverse strand, counting down.
TCTACTAATAGATTTATAAAATGATGATTCTCACATTGAGATATTCTTTTCAAAAGAGAGAGAGAGTGGATATACAAACGAATAATATAGTATGCCATCTCTTTGAAGTTGGAGGAGAATATCAACCAAGTATTTGTTGCTAGAGGAGTGCCATACATCCTCACTTGATGCAAACTTTTGCTCTTCAGTTATTTGTTCAACAACATGGAGGATCAATTTCTCTAAACATTGCATTAAAGCTCGCAGTTAGGACTGTAAGTACGTCCAACGTCCACCTTAAACGAAGGAAAGAAATGTCGAAAAGTGAAAGCTGTAAATTTTGAATCAGAACCCTTTTGGCGATCTTGCTCAACCTGTTCCCACTATCGTCTCTGTGTAACTTCTGCTCGAAGTTACATCTTGAAGCTATACCATGTTCCAAGGCTGCGCTCAACATCTCGCTCAAATCCAAACACATTTCCTCTTAGGCCTCGTTGCCAATCACATGAACAAGTTCTTCAGTTTCTACATTCCTCACAAACTCCAAGGACAATACTGTTTTCATGATCAAAAGTTCAACAACACACACAATTTCGCCATATGGCGAAAACGCAACATCCAAACCTCCATAAAAGAAGATACCAATAGCAGTAGTTTTGGAGGCGATTAGGGAAAATGATATTGTGGTTCCTCGTCATTTCTCTAGCCAATTCTGCAGAGGAGACCAAAATGGTTGGTGTGTAGCCCAAGCATAAGAGCATTAGAGAACCATAGTTTTGGTAATGATCGGGGAGAGAGAGAGGTGTGGAAGCGTGACCTAGTTGAACACAAAGGAGGAAGAGGAGGGAGACAGAGAAGTTGCTCAAGACTTGTACCTGTAGGTCTTGCCACACTTGCAGCACAATTGGTGACACAGCCATTTTTTTTAGCTCACAACACAACAAAATCGACGACAAACCAAGAAAGTTTGTAATATTAACAATAAACCAAAATTGCTTGAGTATTTTTCCATGCGTACGTGTGACTTATAATTTTTTTCTGTGTACTAATTCATACTTGGCGTACATTTTTTTATTTGATTTGTTGGTCGTCAGAATATAATATGATAAAATTCATACCTCTTCATTCTTTGACATGTTCTCAGTTTAAATTTGCAATAATTAGTTATTGCCAAGTCAATCGATAAATAAAATTTGGTTCATGTATATGTAGTAGTATTCTTAAATTTGAAAGCTTGTAAGTTGCAACCCCATCTTAATTTTGTCCAAAGAAAGAAAGAAAAATGTTGGTGGACGGAAACTTGGGATTTGCCTATAGCTTTGTTAAACAAAATTGAAATGTGAAAAAAGTTAAACTGTAATTTAAAAAAATAAAAATAAAAAAATATATATATATATATATATATATATATATATATATATCAAAGTCCCCCAATTCTAATTATTAGTTATTTATTTGAGCTGCACTTGATTCCTCACTGTCTTCCTCATGTGCCACTCATGTGACAGATCTATTAAAAAGTTAACAAAACATAAGTCAACGGACTAATGGTGCTGCATAAAGTGAAGTTGAGGGCCTTAATGCTAAGAAGAAAATTAAACAAGATCGTTTTTTTTTTTTGGTAAATAAGAAAATTAAAAAAGATGAAGGACCAAAGATAGTTTAGGGGGAAATAGGATAAGAATATACCTTTGAATGAGGCTGGAAATATTACCCTCCCGAAGTAGTTCTTTTGGTTGATTTCATTGGGTTCCTAGGGGGAAATAATAGAGTTTTTTCTGTCCCCGTCATTTTGATTGTAATGAAAACCCGCTCCTCTTTTGTTTGCTGCTGCAGATGGACCTTCTTATCTTTTTGTTGCTGTTGACTCTGTTAGTGCCTGGTTGCTTTTCTCTCAAAATGGATTCCTTCTTTAATAAAAAGGGTAAATAAAAAGTCAACCAATTTACATACATATATCCTCTAAGAAGAAAAACAGCAATCAAATCATAGGAAATAAGATACAAAAAAAAAATAGTAATAACAAATAGTAAAATTTTAAAACCCATGTTTAATTAAATTTCCTATGCACAAACAAGACTTTGACAACAAGAGGTGGTTTCTAAGCAATCCTTTTCAGATGCATGTCCTGCGAAGTAACTGGCTTCATCTACTCCACGACCCCAAACAATTACTCAAACAGTTGGTTTTCTTTGAACAACCAAACCTGCTTTGTGCTCCTACATAATTCCATATCTTCATATGTATATGAAAATATAAATTCTCTGATGTTTCAGCAACGTCACCTGAGAACCGTCTCATTAGTACTCTTACTCTTCTCTTGTTGAGATACTCCGTTGGATACGAGTGGAATATGAACGGAAGTCTGAAACTGCTACCTCCCTGTAATCCTTGCGGATGCTCCAAAGGATTTCTGCACTCTTTTTCATGCTAGGTCGGCTCTGTCTACGTGGAGCCAGACATTGCAAGGCTAGTTCATAAAGCTTTTCAATGGCTAGGTTATTCACTTCAGTCTGTTCCAGCTTAGGATCCATGGTTGAAACAGCATGTCCATCAGTAAACATCTTCATAGCCTAAAAAACCAAACCAGGTCAAGTTTTATATTTCTGTGTGGAGCTTACTTTACCAATTCTACAATAAGTGACGGAAGAGTTGAATGAGTATCATGTGGACTCCTATGTGGGCACATATTTTTGTTGTAGATTTCTTAAATTATCATATATAATTTACATAGCACAGGTATGTGTATCCAGAATAATATTTTTTAGACTAAATCAGCAAAGGAGGAAAGAGGTTCACACCCATTTTGCAGTTATTCGCTCCTTCAGTTCCCGTTTTGCTTCAATTGGACGCCTGCCTGTGACCAGTTCAACCAATAAGACACCAAATGAGTAAACATCACTCTTCTCTGTAAGCTGATAGGTCCTCAGGTATTCTGGGTCCAAGTAGCCTGCAGTTCCTTTAACTTGTGTAGACACATGGGTGGCACCTGAATCACTGTCAGCCGCTAGTCTAGCAAAACCAAAGTCAGCTACCTTGGCTCGGAAGTTTTCTGTGATGAGAATGTTGGAAGACTTTATATCTCTATGAATAATTGGACGATCTGCAAATGACCTAATGTGGTTAGATCTCTTTCTTCATATTCCAGAACTAAGTAAACAATTCTAGTTTTGATAGATTTAAATAAAGTATACTGCTACCAAGCACAAACCTGTGTACATATGGAGATAGGTGACTGCATGAGCCACATCAATCGCAATATCAAGCCGCGTAGCAAGATCAAGAACATTTCCATGCAAACCTATAACGGTTATTATTATTATTTTTTTGCATTTCAGATAGTAAATGTGTGCATAGATGAAAACACACACTCAATAGAGCCACACATAGTACTCACAATCCAAATGTTCTCTAAGGGTTCCATTGGGAACATACTCCACAATAACAATTCTCTCATCTCCATGCTCCAAATACCCATAGAACTTGACCAAATTCAAGTGTTCGACCTGTGCCAGTGTCTGGATCTCACTTTGAAATTCCACACCTAAATGCTTATCGTATAAACTCTGCTAAGAAAGTTAACCATGACTTTGTCAAGCCCCATTCAAACACTATTCTGTCTCTGTAAAAAGAAAAATAAAAAACAGAATAAACTAGAAAACTTCTAACTGACCTTTTTAGCACGTTTAACAGCAACAAAAGACCCATCTGCAAGTCTCCCTTTATATACTGTCCCAAACCCTCCTTGTCCTATCTTGAAAGAGGGGGAGAAGTTTCTTGTGGCCTTATAGATTTCTTCCATGGTAAATCCTACACTTCCAGGTTCTCTCCCTTTGGCTATGTTATATGAATTGACAAAGACACCCCGTTCTGAACTGCTTCTTCTCTCACTACCAGTTCCGAAAGCGCCCGATTTAACTAATAAATTACCAACAAATTTGTTTATTCTGGCTCATTAAATTCATTCAATGAACACAAATTGGTTCAGTTCAATACTGCACTATTTGTTCCTTATTTCCCCTGGAACTAAATGCAAAGAAAACAAATGGCAGGCTAGCAATTCACGAATGCATTACACGACTTAAATACGCTTCAAACATATTTGAAAAGTATTTCAAGAATTCTCCGTGAACTCATTTTAATTTTTCCACCTGTTCCTAATTTCATATTGCATCTAAAGGCACAAATCTTCAAAGAAAAATTTAGCCATAAAACACACGGGTTTATAACAAACTTGAAACTGTGTAATTAGATCCTCATTAAATACATCCTGCATACAATGATGGATTTGCCCTAAAATTATGAAGCACTACAACAGAAGAAATCAACTCAATTTACAAGCAACACATAGTGAATCATTTGGAATAATTACTTAAAAAAATAATCCAGAAAATACGTTGGTTGATCTATAAATGTATTCATCATAAAATTTCTTGAGGAAAAAGAAAAGAAAAAGAAAGCTTCCATTGAACTCGGTTACACTCTCTCAATTTGGAAAAATAAAAAATAAAAAAAAAATAGTTAAAGAGTCCAAAACTTCCCATTTTCCTTTCCTTTCCCACAGATTTTCGCAGAAACCAAACAGAAATCACAAGGAAGTTCCGGAAATAACAGATTATGTATCGCTGAACTTCAGAAGCAACTCAAACCAAAAGACCACCATTAAAGCTAAATTCTTAAAGAAAGTACCAGATGGAGATTTGAATTCCTCGGAATCGGTGATGCTCTTGGAACTCTTCGTCTCCGGAGGAGTGAAGCAGGCGACGAAGACTCCAGCGACGGATCGAGCTGCGACGGCGACCGGATTGCGGCTTCGGACGCTGGAAGCGTCGGAGTAGTAGGAGCTCGGCGAGTAGGGAACCCGGTCCGGTGTGCTACGGGAGTCGGAGCTACGCCTCCGGCGAGAATACTGCGGGTTCATTGGAGAGAGAGAGAGAGAGAAAGATGGCAGTTATTAGTAGTTATGACTTGTGAGCTGAGCGAGAGAGCTGGACAGACAGAGAGAGGGAGAGAGAAGCCTTTGATTTTTCAAAAGCCGGAGATGCTAACTTGCACCGTTGAAGCGCGTTAGCTAGCTGGGCCGCACACTATTGTGCGCCGTTCAAAAGTCAAGCTTTTTGAAATATCTCTGAGAAATAATTTGGTTGTTTTTTCATTTTCATTTAAAATAAATCAAATATAAATATATATTATTGAACTATAGATGTTTACTTTTAAAATGGTATATAGATTATATAATAAGTTTGTACAACGTTATAACATATCTAATTGATAATAATTACAATAAAAGTATATTTTTTAATTACAATAATATTAATAAATTAGCTCTAGTTGAATATTAATTAATTTATTATTGTTGCTTAACTTAAACAAGGATATGGTGTAAGAAAAATAAATCTTTATTTATTTAATAATAAAGTGAATCCGATGATTTTTTTTTGGAAATTATTTTAGTCATTTTTCAATTTTCAAGTAATGTCCCCCCACCTTTGTATACATCACTTTCGTAATAACTATTTTAGTGCTTTATTTTACAATTTAAATATCATAAAATTTTCCTATACCCACAAACTTATTGTTTATTTTGCTCATGTTCTCTTTTTTTTTAATTATTTTATGTTTCTAAAAAAATCTACAAGATTAAGGAATTAGTATAATTATTTTTATATTTTCTTTGACAAATTGAAATTAGAACGACAGTTGTTTCACTGTCGTTCCTTTATCTTCTTCATTTTACTTTGACAGATTGTAAATGTTTCGTAGTAATAAAGTTTGTTTGGCGGGAGACAGACAGGACACACCCTCAACCCCAATGGATGGACTGGACCCACAACCAACGCAACTTATTATTTAATTCTTTGTTATTAATTTTATCTTTTTATTATAACATATCGTTAATTCTCTCGTTCAAATTTAAATGCATACTAAATGGATTAAAATTATTAAAGTTCTTTTTAATAATTCGATAAATAAAAAATGCATTTTTTTTCTATTTACACTATTATATTCCAATATATTTTATATTTTGTTGTAAGTGTAGCATGCATAAGAGCTTTAGAATAATGTAAGAGATCATTTAGACTAATTGACTAGGTTATAAACCATTATTTTCTCAGTTGGTATCACCATCTATATATCCTTTGACTTGTAACCCAATTAACAAAAATATTTTTTTCAATATTCTCATGCTTTTACATGGTTGCTAATCTTTAATCTCTACCTTTTCACACACACACACACACAAAGCTTATTAGTTTTATGTGGACAAACATGTCACATCCACAACACAATTTTAGAAAGAAAAAATAATATCCAATTCTTTTTTATAGTGAAAATTAATGTCATAGGATTCTTGGTTTCTTTGATTGGATGCTACTGACTAATGTGTTTTGAATAATTTACGGTTAGGATTAGGAATTTGAAAAGACATAGCACCAGTAAGGTGTTGTGGTAAGAGTGGCACATCGAAAGCCAGAAACTTACTCCATGTAATTATTTGGGCGATAGAGAGAGAGAGAGCAAGAGCAAGGTACTTAGCCTTTCATTACAAGCTAATCAAGCTGTGTGTTGCTGTTGGGGAGGGACATTTTCAGCCTCCAGAAATCAGTGATTGGTACTTGAGGTTGGTGGAGATTCACAGGGCTAGCTATCACAATTGGTTGAGAGAGCATTGCCTTTGTTTTAAGGAAAATCTTTCCAGTCAACATCTGCTTCACAAGAAAATGATTGTTATGCATCTAATCCAAGCTGATTAACGATAATATTTACCATGTCAAATAACAAGCGTCGAGTGAAAGAAAACGACATATAGGGGCCAATATTTTTCAGTTTGTGATACAAGATTATGATTACACAACTACATAATGAACAGGTTAGGGGGGTTTTGGTTTATTCATAAGTAGACCATACTCTTAACTCAATGAGTTAGTGGAGCACTTGGTCCATCAGTTTTGGTGGGGGATGGGGTTTCATTCACTCAACGGTAAGGCAAAATCCATCCACTCCAACTAGGCATCACAATCTCAGTCATACATGAATAACATAACATTTTGAATACACAGAGAATGTGAGCTTGAGAATCAGTATCCTTTGAATAAATCCAGGTTTTCATTTGGTACCCAAATCTTGATTGATAAGGAGAAGAGCCTACATTCTAAAACTATCAAACAGTGAATCTGCAGTGTGTGAGTGGATAAAGCTTTTGAGAAAAATACAGGCTTGGTCGTACATAACTAGGCTGGATCTTATTTGGCTCAAATTCAATTTCAGAATGCATCCAATTCCAGGTTTCATGCCTCCTGGTTTATGAAAACCACTAATACAATGATTTGATTTGGACACAAGAACTAGATTTTTGTTCGGATTTCATTCATGATAAACTTATGTAGCAATTCTACCCAAATATAACAACATTATATGCTATAGAAAATAGGAATGATGAGCAACAAAGCTATAAACTTGAAACTAAAAATGAGAAAAGAAAGGAAAAACAACACAGATTTAAGTGGTTCCAATAGCAATTAGCTACTGTACATCATCCACTGTAGGAAGAGAGATCAAAACCACTATTCAGAAGAAAGTATTACACCGTTACACAGTAATTCACACAACTTCACGGAGTTCTTGTTTCACACAGACTCAATCCTCTCCAAGAACAAACTACACAAGGATACAATCAGTTAAGGGAAAAAAAATACCCGGAACCAGTTTCTTAACAGCACACTCCTTTAGATAGAGGATTCCAACTGTCCAAAGAGAATGACGACTCATCATACATAATAACTGATTTCACCATTTTAACCACTAATGATATTTGTATGTATAAAACGGCATGTACAGCTCTTCAATGAAATAAGTAACCAACAAGTATTACAAAATAACAATTTATCATAAGTATAAACATGACAACAATATGAGTTAACAATAAATTAATATGTTGAACTTCTGACATGTAGAATTATAATAGGCCAGTAGACTTTTAAATTATTTGTGAAAGGCTTGAAAATACATACACAACAATAATAAGACAATATGAGTAGGGAATTTATCTTCGAATCCAATAAGAGAATTCACCAATAGAATTGCAAATCTTCAAATCAGATCCCCAAACTATTCATGGAAGTCAAAAGCATATTCATCCAGAACAGTTTCTAAATTAGTGACTGCATGGGAAGAATAATTTTCTTCCTTCATTAGCCTAAGCAACAAACCTAACATATCATACACCTCTGACGTTTGTGGGTGAGATTTATCACTTGAAACAAATGTATGAATGTCACCAGAGATCTCCATCCAGCTACAACCAGGAGCTTTATGATCACAACTATTTCTCATCATTTTACGTACTCTTGCCACATCAGTCCAATGACCTTCAGAAGAATAGATGTTAGACATTAGAATATAATTCACAGGTTTGTCTGGCTCTAATGCAAAAAGCTTTTCTGCAGCCCATTTTGCTAATCCTACATTTCCACGGACTTTACATGCCCCAATGAATGCACCAAATGTGTCTGAACCAGCTTCAGTTGGCATCAAGCTCAAAATATTGAAAGCCACATCTAGAAGACCAGCTCGTCCAACAAGGTCAATGAGACAGGTAAAATGTTCTGGACCTGGCACGATTTGATATTTGTTCGTCATTGTCTTGAAGTAATGAAGGCCTTTATGTATTAACCCTCCATGGCTACAGGCAGAAAGAACTCCAAGAAAGGTGATTCTGTCCGGCCTTATGCCGTAAGTCAACATTTTCTCAAAACACTCAATAGCTTCTTTGGCAAGACCATGGAACGCATAGGCACCTATAACTGAAGTCCATGTAAACAGATCAGGCTCTACAACAGAGCTGAAACATTGAGATGCATTAACAATGCTGCCACACTTGGAGTAAGCATTTATCAAAGCATTAGAATTTGATGAGAAACATTGAAACCCTCCTTTAATTGTGTATGCATGAACTTGCATAAGTTCACTAATGACTGATAAATTGCCACATGAACTCACAATGCTAGCCATAGTTAGTTCATCCGGGCAAAAATCTTCTTGAAGCATTTTGCAGAAAAGTCTGATAGCCTCCATCCCTTCTCCGTTCTGTCCATGTGCCACAATCATGGTGTTCCAAGACACAACATTCCTAATAGAAATCACATTAAAAGCCTTGCGAGCATCACCTATGTAATCATTCTTTGCATACATGTCAACAAGCGTGCTTGCCACCAGAACATCTAAATCAAAGGATTGTCTGATAACAATGCCATGAATCTGCCTTCCCAATTCACAAGATCCATGAGTACAACACAAGGTTAGCAGGGTACTAAATGTAAATTCATCAACCTTAACACCTTCTAATCGCATAGAATTAAAGATATCAAAAGCCTCTTTGGCCAAATAATTTGAAGAATAGCAATGCACCATCACATTCCACAAAACCAAGTCTCTATTTGAAACATGATCAAAAGCTTGCCTTGCATATTCAAGTAAACCCGATTTTGCACACAAATCAACCAGAGCAGTGATGACAAAACAATTTGAATCAAATCCTAATTTTACAATGGAACAGTGCAATTGTCTGTTAAGGGCAAAATCATTCAACATAACGCATGCACGAAGCAAACCATTGAATGTTATCTCATCTGGACACACAGTTTCCATCAACATTCTCCTAAAACAAGAAAAACCCAGATGGGCATTCAACTTTCCATGACTTCCTTCATCAGCAACCCCACATATCACTATGTTCCACGCTACCACATTTCTAACTGTCATTTCACCAAGCAGTCTATGTGCATCATCGAACTCCCTACATTTAACGTATAAATTCAATATTTTATTTTCCAAAGACAGATTATTGCACAATCCAAACTTTATCAAATGCCCATGTAGCTGTTTTCCCTCACAAAGAAAACCCATTTTCGCTGCGGTTTTGAGGGCGTTGGAGCAAAAAAAAAAGAGCCAACTGACGGTCATGGAAGCAGGTATGCTCCAAAACTACCATTCTCTGAGTCGACTTGGAGGCAGATATATGTGAGTTTGATGATATGGGTGGGCTTGTTTTCTAGCATTTATGTTTGTTCGAATTAAAAGTAAAGGAAGGGTTGGCGGGAAAGCTAACGTTTAAAATGGACGGTGGGGATTGAAGATGAACGACGGTCACAGAGCATAGATTAACCAGAAACCACCATGTATTACCGTATCAGAAATGGAATAAAATGTGTAACTATAATATAAAAAAAATATATATATATATATATATACACATTTAAAATGATTTTATTTTAAATAGAAATAAATATAAAGATATTTTCGAGCAAATATCATAAAATTCCTCATGTTTGTCCTAATTATACTTTTTTATTATAATTTTCTAAAACTATCAAAAGCTCATTTTCCTACAATTCTATCCAAAAAACTCATTGTACATTAATTTTATCTAGTTACATTTAACAAGTCAATGGATAATATTATTTTAAGTATATATATGTTTTAATGTTTTTTTTTATTTAAATATTCTCTTACAACTATGTCAGCGCGGACAATAAAGAGCTATAAGAGAAATTAACAAAATAAATAAATTGTTTTAGGAAATTGTCACCAAGATCCAACCCACATTTACCATTTTTTTTCCCTGGGAAGTTGGAGGTAAGCTTCAAATAGGGGTTTAAAATGTCGAAGTTGGTGTGTGACTTTTAGCAATGTAGCCTACATAGGCAGAAGCCAATAATAACATTGGAAATTGAGGTGACGGTACCTCATTGAACATATTACATACAACATTTTGTCATATAATTTGGAAATTGAAAACTAATAATATGTAGAGGTGGCAATTTGATACAACAACACGATTCGAAAATGACACGGAGTTAGCGGATTTGAGTTTAGTATAAATGGGTTCGGCTTATAAACAGATTGACTTGTTTAACACGATTAGTTAACGGATCATTTTCAGGTCAACCTGCTTAATTCAAAATTAACCTATTTAACACAATTATTAAATAGATTGTTTTCAAATCATTAATGTGTTGACTCAAAAATGATCCATTTAACACGATTAATTAAACGTATTATTTTCGGATCAATCCACTTAACCTGAAATTGATCCATTTAAATTAAATATTTTAAAACTTGAAATATTTATAATTAATTATAACTTTACAATCATATAATATTTATATTATAAATTTTATAATATAAATGAAAAATAAATACACAATTATATTTGTGTAACATGCACAATTATATACAAATAAAGATGTGTATATGTCACATACAAATATGTCACAATTATAAATATGTGTATATCACATATATAATATTATTCTATTTTTATGTAACAAACACATATTATTACAAGTATGTCACAATTATATACAAATATATGTATGTCACATACATAATATTATCCTATTTTATATGTAACAAACACAAATTGTTATAAATATATTACAATTATATACAAATGTATATATGTTACATACAAATGTGTCATAATTACAAATATGTGTATGTCACATACATAATATTATTATATTTTATATGTAACAAACAAATATTGTTACAAATATGTCACAAACATATACAAATGTGTATATGTTATATACAAATAATCAAATATATCACAATTACAAATATGTATATATCATATACATAATATTATCTTATTTTATATGTCACAAACACATATTGTTACAAATATGTTACAATTACAAATATGTATATGTCACATACATATAATGTATATTGATTTAATTTAATGTGACTCACATACACATATTGATTGAATAATATATATACTGTTTATAATAGGTACAAATTAATTTATTGGACCCTAAAAAGTATATATATATATATATATTACGCTAAAAACCGACGTCATGAACGTTATAAAACGCGTGGCGTTATTTTTAACGTCCGTTTATTTTTATATGTAAAAGAGTCTACTAACCACTTATGTTTCTCACCAAGGGTTAAACCCTCGGACTCCCACTCTCTCCCCATCCAGTCTTTCGTCCCTCCTCCAATTGAGGTCTTCAATAATGGACTCTATTTTGGGCTTCAACAAATTAATTTGTGCGGTAAAGCCGGTGGAGAGCCATTTCGAAATCCAACCGAAGCATTCACGGCGGTGGTTATGGCTAGCGGTGGTGCTCTCGTTGATGGGTCGATGGCTGTGAGGATTGAGACCACGACTAGTGAGCTTGCACTTGATGTGGGTGTTCCAGTAATTCTTGATCTCATTGTCCATCATCCTTGGTAATCTTCCAGCAATCAGTGACCATCTGGAAAAATATAACCCCAAAACTCCATATATAAGAATTCAAAACAACCCAATTCGCAAATTACATGATATTGTCTTCCAACCCTTCCACTTCTCACCCTCCATTCACGGCTTTCCTGTGGCAAAGTGTTTCCCTCGAATCTATAAAATCTAAATGTATTTTGGTGGATTTTCTTGCTCCATTGATTATTTTTCTTTTCTTTGTTTGTGTGGATTTTTTTTTTCTTAATAGATTTGTATTACTTGCTTGTAGTTCTAAAAAGCTTCTACTTTGAGTGCCAATTTTATTTTTGATTTTCGATATTCAGTAACCTGCCATTCGCATAAAGTTTTCTGATTTTCTTGGCGTTTGAGTTTGCTTTGCCTTCCAAGTTTAGCGAATCCCTTGAATGCAATCTTTTGAATTCATAAGGTTTTTTGTGTGATTTTTTTTTTTAGTTAAAAAAAAAAGCTTCTTGGTGACAAGAAGGGCCTTGAACATTTAAGTGATTTGGAGGAGAGAGAAAGAAGAATGAGAATTGTTGATCTCATTTAATTAATTACTAATTACTATTTGGAAAAGCTAAATTGCAATTGGGAATTGCATGCGTGTCGTCGGAGATGGGAAATATTTGGGGGAAATGTATGTTGCAGAGAAGAAGGTATTTAGGGGAATTGCAGAGGTTTCAGTATTTGGGTGAAAATTGGGTCCTTCGAAAAATATATTTTAAAAAAACTAAAAAGGCTAAACGGTGAGTATTTGCTACTAACGGGACCTGTCAGTTGTAGAGATTGCGTGTTTTATACGAACCCCACCATCGCGTTTTATAGATGGGTTGTATCAAGTTAACGGATGTGAAAAAAAGTAACGATGCGCGTTTCATAACGTATGCGACATCGGATTTTATAGCAAATCCATATATATATATATATATATATATATATATATAAATTACTTATAATTTAATATATATTACTTATAAACTTATAGTTATAGAGTTTACCGACCTTTTTTTTTCCATCAACTTTTCATTTCTCTTTTATTTTTCCCATCAACTTTCCCTTTCTCTTTTCAATTTTCCTCATCAAGCCTTATCTTCTTCTTTCCCTTTCTCCTTTTCTTATTGGTACCAATCTCTCATTCATTCCCGTGCTCTCCTATTTCAAGCTCCATCTTTTTTTTTCTTCCATTTCTCTTTTCCCCATCAACTTTTCATTTCTCTTTTCAATTTTCCCCATCCAACTCCTTCTTCTTCTTTCCCTTTCTATTTTTCTCATTGACATCAACCTCTCATTCTCATGCTCTCTCCGTCCAAGCCCCATTCCTATATATGCACTACTCTCTCATTCCAAATTAGGCTAAATTTTGACTGAGTAAAGCCTTACAACCATTAATTTTAATTTTTTATAATTTTTTTTATCTAATTAGCTTTTTTATTTAATTTGATGAAAATGTGTTAAGGACTCTGTTAGAATTGTAATTGTAATTATCTTTATAAAATTTTAATTATATTTTTGGACATATGGCTGATTGTGTTAGGATTGATGATTTTTAACACGATTAATAAACAGGTTGACACGAATACAACCTGCCAACATGAATTACCACCCCATACTTGTAACCAACTCATCAATAGTAAATGAGTTATACGGGTTGACACGATTAATAAACAAGTCAGGTTAGAGTTGAAGGATTCTAACATAATTAATAAATAGGTTGGATTAAGGTTAAGGGTTTTTGACACGAACATGACTTGTCAACACAAATTGCCACCCCTACTCTCCATAGCTCATTAACAAGGCCAGCCTATAGGCAGAACATGCAACTGCATAAGACACCCTCAATAGTGAGGGCCTACCAAATTCATTTTAATAGATATAATATATTTATAAAATATATTTAATATAATAAAATAATTAAAATTAAATATTTTAATAATACTCTATGGTCCATATATATTTAAAATTAATATTTAAATAAATTACCTATTAGATTATTATTTTTTATATTTTTATTGAATATAAATTATTACTTATATTTTTTTTACAGAGAATCGTATTTTTTGGTAATACATCCCTCGAAATGCATCATTTGGTTAAACTGTTGAAGGCCATAGAGGTGCATTTCATATTTAGGAGAATGCAGCCATCGGCCACACTGTTGAGGCCCTCTGTAGTTTGACCAAAGGTAGCATTCCATATCTAGGGGAATACACCCCTTGGCCAAATTACCGAGGCCTTCGGCAGGTTGGCCGAGAGCCGTATTCCGAGGGGTAAAATGTAAGGCCCCACATTTTAGACTGGCCTAAGGCCCTAAAAATATCAAGGCTAGCCCGCTCATTAATTACTTATAGAGTAAGCTAACTGCCACTCCTCATTAATTACTAGGAAATCATTAAATAAAATAATGCAAGCCAATAAAAACCTGTCTCTCACTTTTTTCTATTTAAAACCATATAAAACTTCTGTCTCTCCCTATTTTCTCTCTCTAAAAATAGACATATCTATCTCTCTCACTCTTTAGATGGAATTTCTAAACCCACATTCTCTTGGTTACTCTCTAGTGCTCCAAAGTGTCAGAGATCACAACCCACCTACTCTCTTTATCTCTCTGCTTTCTCTTACCATGTTATTCAACTATAAATACATCTTGTTTCTCTCTTTTCCTTTCATTTGCTTTCATTCTGCTTATGGCGGATAAGTACCCCATGATGTCTATGATGTTTCCTCAATTTACTCATGATTATGTCATACGTCGAATGAGACCATATCCGGTACGTATTAGGGTTCCCTGCCCAGCACCTTTACGAATGGAATACTAACCCCCTACGTCGTCACCGGATACCTCCGCCTCAGCTGCTGCCACGACGACCATCACCCGAACTTCCTTCAGTAGCTCGCTGTTCAAGCAGATGTTGGACACTTCAATGGTGTCGGTGACATCCACATTGGCGACCCTACTCCTGTTCCTGTTCATGACCCTAGCCTATTAGCTATTGTTTGTATCCATTGTTGCTGTTGTTTTTTTTGGCTTTCATATATACACGTTGATAGATTGTTTTTTTTTTTTTTTATGAATATAGATTTGGTTATGTTATTTTCTTTACTTTCTAAAGGTTTTATGTTGATTTCTTTTGTAGTTTCCAAATGACAAAAAGTGTCTTTTTACATGGTGACTTGGATGAAAAAATATATATAAGACAGCCTACTAGTTTTGTTAGTTTTAATCATCCTGATTTTGTGTGTTTGTTGAAAAGATCTTTATATGGATTAAAGCAATCTCCTAGGCAATGGTACAAACGTTTTGACACTTTTATGATTAATATTAGTTTTTCACGTAGTAAATATGATTATTGCTTTTACTATATACTATCAGATGTTATTCCTGTTTATTTGCTTTTATACTTAGATGATATGTTACTTGTTAACAAATCTAATTTCAAAATTTCTGAATTAAAAAGAGTATTAAACATTGAGTTTGATATGAAAGATTTAGGGAATACTAGAAAAATTTTAGGCATGGCTATTGAGAGGAATGCGAAGGAAAATTTTTTAAATGTGCATCAATCTGCTTACTTGGAAAAGGCTATGTCAAAGTTTGGTCTCTCAAATGATAAACTAATGAGTGTTCCTTTAGCTGGTCATTTCATTTTATCAAAGTTTCAATGTCAATTAATGATTCTGAAATATTGAAAATGGAGGAAATTCCCTATTCTAATGCTATTGGTACTATTATGTTCTCTATGATTAGTACTAGGCCAGATCTTGCATATTCCATATCACTTTTAAATAGGTTCATGTCTAATCCAGGAAAAGAACACTAGAATGCATTGAAACACTTATTAAGATACATCAATAGCTCTCTGCATGTTGGTTTGTATTACAAGAAATGGACAAATACACTTGATCTTGTGGGGTATGTGGATTCTGATTTTGTAGAAGATATAGATTCAAGGAAATCAACTACAGCATATTACTTTACACTTGGTGGTAACTGTATAAGCTGGAAGTCACAGTTGCAGCCTTTGGTGGCCCTTTCAACCCCTAAAGCCAAGTATATACCAATGACAGATGCATACTAAAAGAAATTCAATTACTTTAAGAGGATGTAGTTGTGCATTCATACAGTGAAAGTACTATACATCTCTGCAAAAATCTAGTATACTATGAAAGAACCAAGCACGTTGATATGAGGTACCATTTTGTAAGGGAGCAAGTTACAAATGAAAATATACACATCCAGAAAATTTCAACTGAGGATAATCCTGCTAATATGGGAATAAAGATTGTGACTGCAGCCAAGTTCAGCCATTGTATGAACTTGTTGCATGTCAGCATTGGTTAATCAAGCCAATGGCTGAGCTGTGAAGGCACAAGTTAAAGTTTGCTACATTGATCAAACCAAGGGGAGTTGTGTTGAAGTTTTAAGGTGGAGATTGTTAGTGTAAAGCTCCAACACGTGGCACTAGACAAGCTACAAAACGATGTAGTTTTGGACGGCTTTAGTGGCAACCAACTGGCACCACTTTTGCTAAAATTGTTGTTGTGTCGTTTTGTTAAGTTTAACCTGGTCTATGGATGTAATTTTTACCATTTAATCCATGTCGTTGCTTTAGCCTACAACCCTTGTTTATAAACCTTGATCCTCGAAAGTCAAGCCGGAGTGAGTCAATTGAGAGGTCTAAGGTTTTAGTTGTCTTTTAGGTTCTTCCTTCTCTGAGTTTGTAATCCTCTGTGTTGTTGGTATCAGGTTTCTAATCTATGTCAAGTCTTGATGATCTGGGTTAGTGAGGTTACTATTTGTACTAGTGAGGGTGTGATTACTCAAGAGTGTGTAACATACTTTTGATTAGTGCAGCGAGGCCTCTATGACAGAGCTCCGTGGACGTAGCTCGGCTTCTCTGGCTGAACCACGTAAAAATTCTGTGTGTTTATGTTCTTTTTCTTTGTTTTGGTTTTAGGTCGATCGAAATCATTTTTGTTTACTGACTTAGTTAATAGGTTTGGTTTAAACTATTAAAACCTAACAACAATTGTTTTTTCATTTCTCCTTGAAAAACTAGTATAAAATTTTAATTTTGTCTCTAGTGTCATTGATCAGTATTCACTACCAACAACCTCAACTGGTTTATTAGGCCTATTGAAAATCCTTAAGGTAAAAATTCAAAACGCATGTGTGATTAGTACTCATTAGCAATAACCCCAACTGATTTATTGGGCTTATTTAAAATTCTCAAGGTAAAAATCATACTTCAAAAGCATATATATATATATATATATATATATATATATATATATATATATATGTCAAATTGCATTTCCCAATTGGGAAATATTTGGTTGGCAGAAAAGTGAGGTTGAGACGGTAAAAATAGGTTCAGCTTATTATAGCTTTTGTATATTTGGCTACTTATCAAAGGATGTGTATCCTGAAGTTTTCATTTATTTTCTCTTATTCCTTTTTCTTTTCTTTTCTTTCTTTCTTTTTTTCTCTTTTTTTTTTTTTTTTCAAAACCAATATCAAGTGTATCAGATTATTATATATTTCTAGCATACGGTACTTCATTCTTCAACTAGCCTCTCTTCATCCAACATATTTGAAACTATTTTTACATATCAAAGTTGATTACTATAAAATTGATTACATATCTAAGTCAATTTTTTTTTTTATATCCAAATCAATTTTTTCGAGTGATGTTGATTTTTTTTCTAAGGTCGATTTCTATCCTCTAAAAGTTAATTTTCTCATATTAAGATCAACTTTTTCAAATAATGTTTTCTTATAGTTGATTTTTCAAGCGATGTTAATTTTCCTAAGAACTATTTTTTGTCTCAAAATTAATTTTTAATTCAAAGTTGATCTTTCTCACATCAAAGTCAAGTTTTTAAGCTCAAAGTTGATTTTTTTTTACATTTAGATCGTCTTTTCCTAAAATTAAATTTTCCATTCAATGTTAGTTTTGAAGGTCGATTTCTATACATTCATGATAATTTTTTTCATTTTCCACAGTGTGACATATAACATATGTTAAATAGTACATAGAAGTTTTATGTCTCATTAGGATGTAAAAACCAATTTATATATATACAAAAGAGGGTTTATATTTAATTTGATGTTATTATTTCTTGATTAACTCAGAACAAAGAAATGAATATATATCAAACTAATTAAATTAATCTTAGCCCAGTTTCCTCCTTGACTTCTCTCATAGCTCTTGTGAAAATCTCCGCCGACTGTTATCAGAACAATATATTTGATAAAGAACTCAGAGAAAAAAACAAGACAAAATAAAAAGGAATACAATTTTGCTATTGAATTTATAACATCCAATAAAACTCTAGTCAAGGCCTAAACTCTAAAAAAGTAGTACCTCTAATCAAGGCTAAAGATCAGCAAATATAGAAACACAATATTTCTCTTTTATGTATATATACATTTAGATAGGGGTGACAATTTAGGTCATGACATAATATCACGACTCGAGAACGACACGGAGTTAACAGATTTAGGTTTAGTATAAATGGGTTCGGATCATAAACAGGTTGATCTATTTAACACGATTAGTAAACAGATCATTTTCGGGTCAACCCGCTTAACTCAAAATTGATCAATTTAACACGATTATTAAATGGATCGTTTTTGGATCATAAATATGTTAACCCAAAAATGACCTGTTTAACACGATTAATTACACGTGTCATTTTCAGGTCAACCCACTTAACCCAAAATTGACTCATTTAAATTAAATATTTTAAAACTTAAAATATTTATAATTAATTATAAATTTATAATCATATAATATTTATATTATAAAATTTAAAATATAAATAAAATATAAATACACAATTATATTTGTGTAACATGCACAATTATATACAAATAAAGATGTGCGTATGTCACATACAAATATGTCACAATTATAAATATGTATATGTCACAATATAAAAAATTATCCCATTTTATATAAAACAAATACATATTGTTACAAATATGTTGCAATTATATACAAATGTGTATATATTACATACGAATATGTGTATGTCACATACATAATATTATCTTGTTTTATATGTAACAAACACATATTGTTATAAATATGTCACAATTATTTACAAATGTGTATATGCTATATACAAATATGCCACAATTACAAATATGTGTATGTCACATGCATAATATTATTATATTTTGTATGTAATAAACATATATTATTACAAATATATCACATTATATATAAATATGTGTATGTTATATACAAATAATCAAATATATCACAATTACAAATATCTGTATATCATATACATAATATTATCTTATTTTATATCACAAACACATATTGTTATAAGTATGTTACAATTACAAATATGTATATGTCACATAAATATAATATATATTTATATAATTTAATGTGACTCACATACACATTGATTGAATAATATGTATACTATTTATAATAGGTACAAATTAATTTACTGTTCAGATCCCTAAAAAAAAAAAACATATATATATATATATATATTACTTATAATTTAATATATATTATTTATAGACTTGTAATTATAGAGTTTACCGACCTTTTTTTTCATCAATTTTTCATTTTTCATTTATTTTTCTCATCAACTTTCTCTTTCTATTTCTAATTTTCCCCATCAAGCCTTACCTTATTCTTCTTTCCCTTTCTCTTTTCCTCATTGGTACCAATCTCTCATTCATTATCGTGCTTTCCCATTCCAAGCTTTATCTTTTTCTTCCTTCACTTTCTATTTTCCCCATCAACTTTCCATTTCTTTTTTCAATTTTCCCCATCAAGCCCATTCTTCTTCTTTCCCTTTCTCTTTTCCCCATTGACACCAACTTTTCATTCTTGTGCTCTCTCATTCCAAGTCCTATTCATGTATATGCACTGCTCTCTCATTCCAAATTAGGTTAAATTTTGACTGGGTAAGGCATTACAGATATCAATTTTAATTTTTTGTAATTTTTTTTTATCTCATTAACTTTTTTTATTTAATTTGATGAAAATGTGTTAGGGACTCTATGTTAGAATTTGTAATTGTAATTATCTTTATAAAATTTTGATTATTTTTTTGGATATGTGGCTGATTGCATTAGGGTTGATGATATTTTACACGATTAATAAACGGGTTGACATGAATACCACCCCTACTTGTAACTTGTAACCAACTCATTAATAGTAAACGGGTTATACGGGTTGACACGATTAATAAACATATTTAGAATTGAAGGATTCTTACACGATTAATACATAGGTTGAGTTAGGGTTAAGGTTTTTGACACAATTAATAAACGGGTTGACACAAACACGACCTAACAACACGAATTGTCACCCCTAGTAATATGTATGGCAATAGTTTTATTTTTTATTTTCAAAAACTTTTTTCATAAGTTTGTTGTTTTTACAATTAAAAAACTATTTTAAGTAATTTTTTACTTTACTTAATTAAAAAAACTATTTTAAGTAATTTTTTATTTTACTTCTAAAAATTATGATATTTTTTTAATCTACTCTCCTTATTTTTCTCTCAACTCTATCATAATTTTCTCATCTCACTTTTTCTTTACAAAAAAAGTGAAAAACTAAAATAATCTTACTGAACTTTCCTTTATTAAAAGGAAAACAAAAGTCTAATTTTAAAACCGCATGTTATTAAACGAGCCTTGAACAGTTGAGTGAGAATCGAGGAAGGAATTTGGGAAAAGAAGGCTACTTTTAGCCTTTTGTAGACTTTTTCTATTATAATTATTTTTTATTTTTGCTAATATTTTTTTTCCCTTATAAGCAGGACCCTTAGATTATTCAAAACTCCATCTTTACCCTTCATTATATGTTTAATCTCCCTTGATTTTTAGATCTGTAAACCAGAAAACACAAGTGATTTGTGTGAAAATTTCCATGTAGTAACGACTGACCTCATTTAAGTGTTTCATAATTAACTCCTTTGAAAATTTATGATAAATATAGGACAAAACTTAACATCTAAAAAACCACAAAGGCTATGCTTGGATGCATGTATGTTTACAATTTTGATTATCATTTCCTTGTGACGACAAAAATCAAGGTTAAAGTGAGAAATTGGCCATTCGATTAATCACCAAATTGATCAAATTGAAACCCCAATATTTGGAATTTTGATTTCTTTCTTGAACTTCCCTCTTTTGTACGCCATCTTTTTTATGATTATATATATATATATATATATATATATATATATATATATATATATACAAATGCAATGAACTCTATTAAGCTTACAATGGCAGGTAGGGACAAAGGTTTTAAAAGTCAACAAGGTAGAGTCTCAAGTTTTATAAATTTAATTTTATTTAAATAAAATCCGGATACAATATTCTACCAAAAAAAGACAAAAAAAAAAAAGACAAAATAAGGCTTTTTTTATATTTTTATTATTATTTTAAAACCATTAAATTAATAAAATAATACATATTATGAAAGTTAAAGTCTATATAAGTCAATTACCTTATTATATTCAATTTAAATAAGTCAGCACACACCTAATTAAAATACAATAATAGATCCATATATAGGAACTTCATAATCTTCAAGCTTGTAACAAAAATAAGTTTTAAAATCATAAATTAAGCAATTGACCACATTATGATTTTTGAAATTCATAGATTAATTAATTTTAACTTACTACTAATAGGTTAGTTTATTTAACCCAAAAAAAAATTGAAAAATAATAAAAATAAGAAAACCGTGTCTTTTGGTGCATAAGTCCGCCTTTTTGGTGGTCAAAATGGAGTTGCATTTTTTGAACGCCATACTTGCTCATACGCAACAATCCCCGCCCCCCCCCCACCGCCCCCAAGCTTTACGTCTAGTTCCCACCTTTTTCAAGCCTTTTCAGACGGTGGAAAGGGGACATTCATTAAACGACTTCCACAACTTTTTGACACATTGGCTGCCCTTTGTACACCCGACTATGCATGTGGGTCTCGACGTCTCGTTGTACATGTCTTTGATGTAAAGCTTACAGAGAAAAACACAATAGCTTAGCCACCTGATGGTAAAATTAAATATGTATTTCACTGCCATTTAAGTTCGATTAGGTGTGTAGTATTTTAGAGAGACCAAAATCCCTCATTAAAAAAATAAAAAAAAAGCTTACGGAGAAAAACAAATATTCGCAAATAACAAAAGATAATTCAACACCTTTTTTTTTTAATATGAATAAAAAAAATTAATATGGATCTTGTCAATTTAGAATTTTATTAATAGATAAATTTTTATTACTGTTTCAATTTTACAATTTTATAGAATTATCAATACTGCTTGATGCTTGATAATTTAACACATATTGATCATTAATTTACATATAATTTTTTTACTTTTCACAAGAAAATCTCTTATCCATCATGAACAATATTTATTTTATATCAGATTTAAGAGACTCCTCGAAAGAATATCACTCGATTATTATTAAATTGGCCATAATTTTTTATTATCTTTGAGGATTCGACTAGAGCACTATTTATTTTTAATAGGCTATGAACTAATATGGATGTATTTAATTATGACTTTATAAGACTTTTGTAAATTTTAAAAGTCAAGAGGTATTTAATTAAAACTTTTTAAGACTTTTAAAAGTAATGAGATATTTAATTTCAACTTTTATAAACTTTTAAAAAGTCATTAAAAATTTTGAGGTATTTAATTATAACTTTTTAAAGTTCATAAAAGTCTAGAGGTATTTAATTTAGACTTTACTTTTATAAAAGTTGAAATTAAATACCTCATTAGTTTTAAAAGTCTTAAAAAGTTTTAATTAAATACCTCTTGACTTTTTAAGTTTACAAAAATCTTATAAAATCATAATTAAATATATTCCTAGAATTCAACGATATCTATAAAAAAATGATCCTATTTTTTTCACTGAGTCTAGATAGAGATCAAAGGTTGTCAGCGATGGATTTACCGGAATAATTCAAAAGATAAAAAAACTCGGACGTCCTCGCAAGTTTGAGGGACAAATACCAGTGTATGTGTTGACTAGTTGGATTCTTCGACCATATGTATGACTAGATTCTCTTTTGGTAGATTCATCAAACAAAAAAAAAAGAACTTTTTTGGTAGAATGTGACTGGGTTCTTAAGTATGTATGACTAGTTTTTTTATTTTTCCTTTTCCCTAAAGGCTATAAGTGAAGATTTTACTTTATTTATGTTGTTTTCTCATATTCAAAGAGTAATAAGTAGGTGGATGACAAATAAATCATTTTGTGAAAAATAAAGAACAGAAATATAAGTAATTCTGATAAATTAAACTCTAAGGTTGTGTTTGATAACACAACTGTTTTTTGTTTTTGTTTTTAGTTTTTTCCTTTTAAATTATGTGTAATTTGGTTAGTTTATAGGTTAGTTGAATTTTGTTAAAAGTTAGTTAGACTACTTTATTAAGTAAAAATGTAAAACCAAAAACAGAAAATGAAAAAAGTGTTTTCATTTTCTTTTTGTTTTACATTTTCCTTCACATTTTTAGTCCAACTAACATTTAACAAACTCTAACTAACATCTAAATCAACCAAATTACACATAATTCAAGAGGAAAAAACTAAAAAAAACAAAAAATAGTTGTGTTATCAAACAAGCCCTAATTTTTTTGTTTTTTTATTATTGCAGTTGAAAATGTCAAATTATATATTTTTTATTTGATGACATGGTATTTATTATATTATTTGGAACGCATTTAGAATCTCAAAATTTTAAATGTCAATTTTATTTTATTTTTTGTTTGTAATTGATTGATTAAATAATTTTACTTTATTTCTATCTAATTAATTTTGTTTAACCTTAATAAATAAAAATAAAAATTGACAATAAAAAAAATAAAAATAAAAGTGATGCCTTTTTGACGCTAGGTCCATTTTCTGAAAATCAAAATAAAATTGATCGTTTTTTTGAGTCTTGTCCATAAGCAGAGTTTTTCCTTCAAATCTCGGGGTTAAGCACCGCCCTGCCTTCTTCGCGCCTTTCAGTTTTTTGCAACTCTTTTATTTTTTTTACCAAAATAAATCATTTTTCACACTGGAGTTTAAAATGCAATAATGGTATGTATATGCCCAAGTAAACAAGCAAAATAATATCGTGATTTCATTTTTGGCAAATAACTAATTAATGCTGTGATTTTATAGCAAAATCCAATGAATTTGTGAGAATCAAAGGTTTACTTTTTTTTTCTTTTTTTTTTTTTGTGATGAAAATCAGAGATATACTTGCTTATATAACACAACAATAGACTGGAAACTTTTTTTTTTTGAAGTTATATTATATTTACTAAAAATACGTAAGGTCCAAAATGTGACCAAATATAGTATTACTGCATTAATCGATAGGTAAAATAAACTAATAATAAATCAGATTTTTTTTTCCCAAAAATATACAAAGAATTTTTTTATAAGTTTGGCCAAAACTGTGTCATTTTAGACAAATAAAGTATTAGTTTGCTAACATATTTTTTTTCTTTTTTCTTTTTTCATATTAGTTTGTTTTCATTAATTATTATATAGAAGATGATAGGGATTTGGCATCCCTAATTCAATGTGAATTAATTAAGAATCTAAATTAATTAAAAATTGTCATTAATTAATAGTTAATCAAATTTAATTATTATTTTGAGCCTGCTTCTTTTAAGTTTTTAGTTTAATTAAGTTATATATACTGAATTACAATTAATTGAATATAAATAAAAATATAAATACATAATAATTATTATATTTTTATTTATTTTTTATTAGACCCGCGTGAATTAACCGATTTATAATTTAATATATATTGAACTGTATAGTCTAAAATATCAGCCCTGACGTAAGTTAATTTAATTATTATTTAAGTGGAACAATTATTATTGGGTAATTAGATAAGCCCAGATTTAATTAGTCCATTGTCATTATGACGCCCAATACCACCGTTATTTACTAAGCCCAATGTCACTATTGTTTT
Source organism: Rhamnella rubrinervis (assembly GCA_007844105.2). Lineage (NCBI taxonomy): Eukaryota > Viridiplantae > Streptophyta > Magnoliopsida > Rosales > Rhamnaceae > Rhamnella > Rhamnella rubrinervis. The sequence continues at coordinate 3,059,518 of CM017583.2, read as the reverse complement.
CTAAACCTAGTTGCGTGCATGGTTTTACACGTGTATTGTCTTCTTTATGAAACCTCTTAGAACATTTATAACTGTGGAAAACTTCTTGGCAACTTTTAAGAACCTCCGTGGATTATAACAACTAATTGTAACTTATGAGAATTCACCAAAAAAAAATTTGTAACTTATGAGAATCTACGTCGATTCTGACAACTAATCGTAACTAGTTGGCATACTCTCATAACCTCCTGAGAGCTGTTTGGAATTGCTTGGAGGATGAAGAAAATATAAATTTTAAATGACCGATATGCACAAATAAGGCTCTAAAATTTATAAAAACTTTGCTAAATTTACTTCAGACTACTCTTTATCTTACTTAAGCATTGAAGTGTCCCTTTGGCTGGTATTGGTGCCAAGGATTTTTGTGGAGTGTCCCTTTGGCTGGTATTGGTGCCAAGGATTTTTGTGTCTTCAGTGAGTTTTAGGTAAAGGAAAGCAATAACGTGGTGAACAAGGCCGCATAAAGCATAGTCTAAATTATACATGAAATAATATGAATAACGAACCTCCTTGATTAAAATTTAAAACCATGACAAAAATTTTCTTCTTCTTTTTTTAAATACTATTATTTTGCTATTTTATATATATATTAATCAAAAAAATAAATTAGGGTCTTACACTTGTTTAAATGAGTAATTTGGATGTTCAATTTAAGAACCTGAAAATAGAAAAGAAAATCAGAACCTTTAGACATCAGTATGGTACCGGCCAAAGACATTCTAATGCTCAATTAAGTAATCAGGGTATAAAAAATAGCAAGAAGCAGTGGTTCCTTTGATGTATTTTAGAAAGTGAAAGGATGCTTGAGCTTTTTGGTAACAATGTAGTAGCCGTTGTATATTTAGACTTTATCCGTTATATAATTATCATAGATATAATTAAGGGTTACGCCTGTTGCCTAATTCATAACAGATATAAATAACTTAGGTGAGGTTACCCTAAATATGAGTAGACTATTAGGAACCTAGTTGAACTGAATCATTGAGGTAGTCTTCCTAAAAATAGGCTACCGAAAAAGGTTATATGTTGACTAAAATTAGTACTGGACTTTAATATTTGAGCTTTTGATTACGTTTATAGGTTTAAATCTAATTGGGCTCATGTGTTATGAGCTTGGACTGACAAGTAAGCTTTTAAATTCTTGGGCTTGGATAAAATATAAAACCCTGTGACAACATATATATATATATATATATTTGAGATTTTTTATAATATAAATTTAATTTATAGGGAAAATGAAATTTAATAATTTAAAATCCAATAAAAATCATATTTGAATATGGAAGAATAAGAACATTTAAAATATAGTTATTTTGACTCTAAAATATCTGGACAACCAATAAATATTTTGTAAGCCTGCTATGGAGTCTAACAGTGTCATAAAGATCGAAATCGAACTTTTTTGGTAATAAGTTCAAAATCTCATATTCATAAAAAAAAAAAAAAAAAGTTCAAAATTGCATGTTAACCAACCCTTGATATTTTATTTTTTATTTAATTATAATTCAAAAATATATATATCAATATTTTAATGTATTTTTGTGATATGAAAAATATTAATTATTAATATTTTTATAAGTTTCTCCATTGAAAATAGATTAGCTCGTGAGTGGACTCGACGATGTTTTGTCCGCCGCCGCATCACCTCTTACCAAGTTTCTAGAAGGCTAGCCTCATAAGTCTTGTTACGAGTTTAAAATGTAGTTTAAATAATTGTAATTATTTTTAAATCAATCAAATATTACGTACAAGTTAAGATTGTATATGTCAATTACTTTACTGCGTTCAATTGAATAAGTTATCAAACAAGTAATTATACTACTATAATAGACAATATAGGAATTTATAAGTTTCAAGTTTTTAATAAAAAATAAATCTTAAAATTATAAACTAATTAATTTTCATCGTATCGTAAATTTTGGAAGATATTAGGCAGAGATGGGATCTCAAATATATTTCGTAAATTTTGAAAGATATTAGATATCTTAAATTATGGGATCTCAGATGCATCCCAAATAATATACCATCACATAAAATAAAAAATAATAAAAGAAAGTTTAATTTATCACAATTAAACATGTTTGATATTTCCATCTTAGATAATTGAAAAAAAAAAAGGGTTTAACTTATCATGATTAATAATGTTTCTTTTATTTCCTATATAAAAAACAGTTTCCCAATATATATTTTCTTCTTGTTTATATTTTGCATGTAGATGTAGAATTCCATTCCACCCATAATTCAAGTCAACAAACATGAACAAAGAATTTTTTTTCCCCCTCAAGTTATTAGAAAAATTAATAATAAGTTAATTGAAAAATATCAATGTATATGAGGGTTGTTGTGGATAGTGAGATTGGATCATCACATATCTAAGACTAAGGAAGTCCATCCTTATGGAGAAGTCCCTCATGCTATCAGCTCACATTCCTGACCCATATGAAGAAGAAAGTTAGTAGTAAGTTTCATCCACAAGTTAAGTCATTAATGCTCTTAACCACCCCATAGCAGAAGCTGATCTGATCGGCTAGGTGGACAGAATATTACCTTAAAAAAAATAGCACACCAGCTGAGTAGGAAAGCTTGGAGATGAAAACTTTCAAGAAATAAAAGTCTCCTACAAACTCGCTGCCACTTAGTTGTCTGACTCACACAGCTGAAGGTGTCACCCACCATGCCTGAAAAGAGTGGCTAAGATGTCTGCGTGACACTCCCTTATACGCTAATACTCTGGTATGTTAGCTGAGCAGTTAGCTGAAACCAACCAGGCTGGCAATGGTGGGAAAGCCAGTTCAAGCCCCAATTCAGCTATGGCAGACCTAACAACATCCCACCCGTTGAGCCACAACACATGTCATTCATCCACATGCCCTCACGAAAATATTTAAGGTCAAAATAAGAAAAGAGATGAGACTTTTGGCTCATTTTCTCCACTTCATACCATATTCTTCCTGACTTGATCCTCAAACAAGAAAGATGTTCTCTAATTTATTCTTTGGAGAAGAGAAGGCATGTGTATACAACAACTTCCTTCTCTAGCCTTAAGTCTTACTCCTCCCTTCTCCAACCCATCAACCTCATCTCACACATTATCTGTCATTTTCCATGGACAAACCGCTGATTTGGGTGTCGAAGGGTGCGCATGCGCCCGTTGACCCCTTTTTTTATTTTAAAGGTTGGAAGAAGTGGAGGGAGATTGCAAGTAGTATGGTGGACTTTTCAATGAGCTTTGCTACAAGTTGACATATCGACACTTTTGCAGCAAGTTTCTTTCCAACTTGCACATTACCACAACACGAGAGGGATAATTTAAGATAGAAAAATTCACGTCCAAACAAGGGTATTTTTTTTTTCTTTTCTCTAAAGGCTACAAGTGAATATCTTATTTTATTTATTTATTTTTCCTCATTTAAAGAGTGATAAGTAGATGGATGACAAATAAATTATTTTTCTAAAAGAAATAAAAGAAACGTGTAAGTATAAATTAAACCCTATTTATTTTTATTTACTTGAGCTGGAAATGTTAAAATATAGTTTTTTTATTTGATGATATGTAATTTGAAATGCATTTTAAATTTTAAAATTTAAAACCCCTAATATTTTTCTTTTTGTAATTGATTGATTAATTAGTTTTACTTTATTCTATCTAATTAATTTTATTTAACCTTAAAAAATAAAAATTGACAATAAATTAAAAATAAAAATTTTATTTTATTCTATCTAATTAATTTTATTTAACCTTAAAAAATAAAAATTGACAATAAATAAAAAATAAAAAATTTATTTTATTCTATCTAATTAATTTTATTTAACCTTAAAAAATAAAAATTGACAATAAATAAAAAATAAAATTTATGCCTTTTGATACTATGTGATGTAGAGGAATAAAATTGACCAAATCTTCACATTTATTTATGAGAATTCGAGTGTTAACAAGTCCACTTTATACCTCAAATATATTAATAAATCTCATTAACTTAAATAGATTGAGGAAAACCTCATTCTCGCTAACTTAGACATGTTGGGGGAATTTCCTATATACTTTCAAAAGTAAAATAACAAATAAATCATATCTCCTAATATATTTTTGAATTAATAATTTTTATATTAAAGCTCTTTGTTTATATATATATATATAAATTATTTTATTCTTTTTACCAAAATAACTCCTGACCCCTAAAAAAGAACCATATTATCGGTTTGATTTATTTTGGCATTCACACTTGAGTTTAAAAGGTAATAATGATACGTATATGCCCAAATAAACAAGCAAAATAATATCGTTATTTCATTTTTGGTAAATAACTAATTAATGCTGTGATTTTTTGGGCGACTAGGCAACAAAATATGCTAAAAGAGTAATTAGTGAGTTATTTATAGCAAAATTCAATGAATTTTGCTATAAATCAAAGGTTTACTTTTCTTTTCTTTTTTTTTTGTGACGAAAATCAAAGATATACTTACTTATATAACACAATAATAGAATGGATACTTTATTTCTTTTTGAAATTATATTATATTTACTAAAAATACGTAAGGTCCAAAATATTACCAAATATAGTATTACTGCATTAATCAGATAGACAAAATACAGTAATAATAAATCAGATTTTTCTTCCCAAAAATAAACAAAGAATTTTTCTTTGATAAGTTTGACCAAAACTGAGTCATTTTAGACAAATAAGTATTAGTTTGTTAACATATTATTTTTATTTTTTTTCATATTAGTTTGTTTCCATTAATTATTTTATAGAAGATGCTAGGATTTGCCGATTTGGCATCCCTAATTCACTGTGAATTAATTACAAATTTTCATTAATTATTTGAATTATAAAATATAATATCATATCATTTAGATGGGTTTGATATCTTAAAATTCGGACACCTGTAAATGATTCAATAAAAAATATTAGGATAATACGTATCTCCACGCCGACGTGGAGACACTCCTTTTCACTCCTAAGTGTCCTGTTTGAATTTTCCATGTGTCAGGTCTTATTATATTTATAATTAATTTCTATCCTTTAATAAATTATGTGGGGCCCATTATTATATTGGTTTATTTATTTATTTATTCTATATTAAATAAATATTTCAGTATCTTAGTATCTGATTAAAAGAAATTATATTTATTCATGAGAGTTTACAGTTTGAGTCGTATTAAATTTTTATTAAAATTTTAAATGTATTTAATCTTATTAAATTTCAGATAAAAAAAAAATTATTAAAAGAGTAAATTTTTATATTTTATAAATTTATAAAACTGAAATATTAATAAAATTTTATTTTTTAATGAAATTAAAAAAGTAAATTTTATTTTTTAATAAAATTTTAAATTAATAATTTTCACATAAATCTTTTTCTATTAATAAAAAAAAACTGTATGTGATTTGATTACACTTACCTAATTGTATTTGTTTTACTTTAGTATACCAACCATTATTGATAATTCCATATTTTATTACACAAACAAGTAATAATAATCACCGTCAAGTCAACGTTGTTAATTTGATAACCACCGTCAATTTAGAAAAACTGATCAAGTCATAAAAAGTAAAAAACGTGTAGAAATAAATTCAATTTTGCTTTATATGAAATAAAAAAGAAAATAATGAACAAATTATCAATGACAAAATATTAACTCAAAGAAAATCAAGTCTAATCATGCCTTCTTTTCTTTTTTAGGGTTGAAATTAAAATGAACAATATTAGCAATAAAATAAATCACAATATGATTTTAATACAAAAGATATAAGATTAAGAAATCAAATTAGGACACCATTTAGGCAAGGAGGATTACCTCCCACCAGAGTAAGGTCAAGTATTTGTCAAAAATATTATATATGGATTTGAACCTAATTTGTTGACAAAAAAGTCCATATATATAATTTATTATACATAAGAAATATATTCATCCTTACTTTTATTACAGGTTGCAAAATAATGGATTTGATTAATTTTTTTAAGATTATAATTTTAAAAAGATTTAATTTTTTTTTAATAAACTGCAAATTAAATCTGTTATTTTATAGGTCTAAAATATGTATAATTTAAAATCTATAGAATAACCAATCCTCTTTATTCTGTTCAGATTATGGGTCTAAAATATAAAATTGACTAAAAAATATTTGGAATAGTTTTGATATGTTTTAAAAAAACCAAAATATGATGAATATATTTTAAATTTTAATTATTAATACGGAGGTCTTTGTCAATTTAAAACTAGCAAGGGTACTTCAGCAAAAACAAAAAGTTAGGATATTGTTGTAATTCCGTTGCATTTCTGGGACACTTTCCAAAATTTTCAACCAATTAATTTTGACTTGTGTCCGTGAATGGGCAGCCTTTGCAGATATCTATGAATATCCTCTTTCACTCACTCACTCACTCTCTCTCTCTCTCTCTCTCTCTCTCTCTCTGTATCTGCGTTTCTCTGGGAGTTTGGTGGGACGCGTTGAACAAACCATATAATTCATGTAAGTTCCCAGGAGAACGCTTTTTCCCGGAAGCCAAACAGTGCTTGAAAAAGAAAGATTGGATGAAATGTCACTAACACCTTTTCCAGCCATTCCTTCGCCAATGGCAACCATTAATCTTCTTCTTCCTTTGACCCTTTTGGTAATAGTGATTTCAAATGCCAGTTTTTTTCTCGGCAAAGTTGAAGCAAGCAAAACCCAATTCCGAATTAACAGTGTTTATACTTCAAACTCTTCCAGAATTCCCATTGTCTCAAATTTCACTCCGATATCGAGTTTCTATTACGCAAATGGGTCTCGTAAGGATTTGAAGATTGAGCATCGGCTTGAGTCTTTACTGCCATTATCAACAGAGAATAGAAGCATTGACTTGTACTTAGATTCGAGTAAGGTTGTAATCAGAGGGAACTCAACGATCTCGAGCAACAGCAAGACCTTCGAGCTTGGATTTTTCAGCACTAATGGCGAACCCAATTGGTACTTGGGGATTTGGTACGCTTCGATTTCAACACCAACCTACGTTTGGGTTGCTAACCGCGACAAACCCATCAAGAATCTCACTTTCTCGACTTTGGAAATCACGGTGACGGGACGATTAGTGGTCAAGGAATCGGGTAGTACGATCGTGTGGCAGAGCACGAACACAGAGATCTCGAAGGACCTCAGTCTTTTGGAGAATGGAAACCTGGTTTTGCTCACCCACGATCGCAAAATCTCGTGGCAAAGCTTCGACTATCCGACTGACACTTGGCTTCCCGGAATGAACCTCACCGCCGAGCGAGTTTTAACGTCTTGGTCCAGCTTACTTAACCCCTCTCGAGGTTTGTATTCTCTGCGGCTAATACCACCGCACTACGGTGAGTTCGTCCTCGTCTTCAACCGTACAAAAACTTATTGGACCACTGGCAATTGGACTGGTGAGGCTTTCGCCAATGTGCCGGAGATGATGATGCCTTATATTTACAGTTTCTATTTTGTCGACCCTTACAAGCCAACGGCGTCGTTTGGCTTCTCGGAGAGGCCCTTGCCGAGCGAGCAGGATCGGCCTCTGACCCGGTTCCGCCTGGAACATTCGGGTCAGCTCCGGCAGTACACTTGGTCGAAACAGACGGCGAGCTGGGACATGTTCTGGTCACAACCTGATAACCCTTGCCGTGTGTTTGGTTTGTGTGGGGAATTAGGGCTCTGCACCAACAACGCGAACCAACCCTGCGAGTGTCTTTCTGGTTTCAGTCCTGTCAGTGAATCCAATTGGCAGTCTGGGGACTACTCCAATGGTTGTCGACGTTTCAAGGATGTTCCTTGCGAAAATGGTGATGATTTTGAGCAGGTTGGTTTTGTGAACTTGTATGGAACTCAGATTCAATCTTTCACCAAAAAGTGGCGTGATTGTAGTAGATTATGCTTGAAATCTTGCTCTTGTATTGGTTTCCTCTACAATGAGAAAACTAGTTCGTGTAGTCATTTATCTGGGTCTCCCTTGAATTTGCAAAATTTGAGCTCTGATGGTAGTGTAGGTACCAATGTATTGTATATAAGGTCACAAAGGGGAGAGAGTTCAAAGAAGCATTTGAACCCTGTAGTCTTGGCTACTATCATTCTTGGGTCACTGGTGGTTTTGGGATTTGTGGTTTTGGTGGGATTATTTTTAATGAGGAGGAGACAGAGGAAGGGTGCAGAAGAGGAAGGTATATTCCCAGTATTGAATCTGAAGGTGTTTACCTACAAAGAGCTTCATGGGGTGACAAGGGGTTTCTCTGAGAAACTGGGGCATGGTGGCTTCGGTACTGTCTTCCGAGGAGAATTATCAGATTTTACTATTGTGGCTGTGAAACGCCTGGAGAGGCCCGGCGGTGGAGAGAAAGAGTTCCGAGCAGAGGTGTGCACAATTGGTAACATTCAACATGTTAATCTTGTGAGACTAAGAGGATTTTGCTCAGAGAGTACTCATAGACTACTGGTGTATGATTATATGCCAAATGGTGCTTTGAGTTCCTATTTACGCCGAGAGGGTCCAAGGTTGAGTTGGGATATCAGATTTCGGGTAGCTATTGGTACGGCAAGGGGTATTGCATATTTACACGAGGAATGTAGAGATTGTATCATCCACTGTGACATTAAACCAGAAAACATCTTGCTTGACAGAGACTACACGGCAAAGGTCTCGGATTTTGGGTTGGCGAAGCTACTCTGCCGAGACTACAGCAGAGTAATAGCCACAATGAGGGGTACATGGGGTTACGTTGCACCAGAGTGGATATCCGGTGTTGAGATCACCACGAAAGCTGATGTTTATAGCTATGGAATGACATTGATAGAACTTATTGCAGGCCGTAGAAATGTGGAGCCACCCCCATCTGCTGGGGGCAGAGATGATGGAGGTGAAACACCAGAGAAGTGGTTCTTTCCTCCATGGGCGGCACAGCTGATAATTGACGGCAATGTGGCTGCAGTAATCGACAATAGGCTTGGCAACGCATATGATATCGAGCAGGCACGGCGGGTTGCCCTCGTAGCTGTGTGGTGCATACAGGATGATGAGGCAATGAGGCCCACAATGGGAATGGTGGTGAAGATGTTGGAAGGAGTGGTGGAAGTGACTGTTCCTCAAGCACCAAAATTGTTGCAAGCCCTGGTTTCTGGAGAGTCCTTTCATGGAGTTAAGGGTGATTCCGGCAATGGGGTATGTTCCGGCGCTGGAAGCCGCTTTGCCGATGAAAATACGCGACTATCTAGTGGTTGTTCAGAGGCATCACTCAGTAGTCCCTCTTCTCAAGTGAATGAGAATGGGAATGATTTGCCAAAGAAGTTGATAGTGAGCTTTACTGACCAGGACTAGTTGTAAAAATTTCCAGCAGTATTATTTTGATTCTCTTCTTAAAGGGTTTCTTCTTGAAAGCTGTAAATTGGACGTTGTAAAGAAATCTATCTTGGAATTTGTTAGTAAATGCAAAGAGTTTCTTTCCTACTGGGAATTTTGTCTATGTGAAAGTAGATTTTCTACTACTTCTAATGCCAAACTATACTTTTCTTTTCAATTCACTCTCTCTAATGGTTTTTAAACAGTTTGATTAATTGAGAATCTGATTTCCATAGGTTTAAAAGAGCCTAGTAATTTTTCATAAAAGAGTATTTTCAAAGAGTGCTATAAATGGTTTTGCTTACTTCAAGGGCTTGCATTCCTTCATTGCAAGCCATATGATGCTGGAAGTGTAAAAAGTTTCAAGGTTAAAGTTACATTCAATTAATGGGCTAATTAGTGAATGCTTAACAAAGTTGGGTGAAGTTTTATGTGCTCTGTTGGTGGTTCTCTTGACTATTTCATGAAAATTTTCTTCAACTAAAATGGAAATTTAGGAGAGATGTTAATTTAATGATGGGTTTTATTTATTATTATTTTTAGTGTTGTTATTTTTTTGTTAGGATTTAATGATGGGTGTTTTTTAAAATAAAAAAAATTCGTCTTAGTGGAAGTCATAAAGAATCTGTTACAAATTAAAATCTATTATTATATGGTAATTTTTTTGAAGTTTCAAATAGTATATTTATATTTTTAACAGTTTTTTTCTGAACCTGGAGTCTCAAATAGCATATTAACACCTTTATGGACCAACAGTCAGTAGGATGAGTGCTCATGAAACACAAACAAAACTCATTAAGATTCTAACCTATAATCTCATATCCGTGAGATGATAAAATGGCGACTTTCTTTTGCTCAGTCATACTCAGGTGTTTTAATGATGGGTACTGGTGATATCTTTCTGACGACATGTTACGATCAGCTTGACATTATGAAATTATAAGACAAATGAAAACTTGGTTAATGTGACATGGATAAACAAAGATTCTTGGGATCCTATGTTTCATGGAAAGCTGTTCAATAGTTAAAAGTTTGTATATGGCACATGTCTACGATTTTTTATGTATCAATGCCCCATGTCTCAATTTGAGAAATAATGACATTAATAGTATTTTTTTTTGTAAGAAAAAAAAATTAAGAATGGGTGTAAAATTTACCATCCGAAGTTTTTTTTTTTTTTAATATTACTTATGTGAATTTTACCACCCTGAGTAATTATTAGGAAAGAAATCTGTTTATGCTGAATTTTACTCCGCCATAAACGGTTAAATTTTCTGCCTAACACCATCGTGAATCTGCAAGAAATAAAAAAAAGCGTAAAAGCTTTTGGGGCACCGGTGTGGTACCGGCCAAAGAACCTCCAACGCTCAAGTCAGCTAATCGGCTTTGGATTTTTGGGTGAATTTTAATGTAGAGTATTGCGTACTTTGCTTTGAGTCATCAAGAGATATATATGCATGGCCTTACCTTGTCCATCAAGATAAGGGCTTGAAACCTATCCGATTTAAGCAGTCATAAATGGGCTTCTTCAGGTTTGGTAAGTGAAATATGGGAAAATATCCAGCATTTACTACGGAGCGAACTTTCCTTTTGGAACCCTCCTAGACTCTTACCACATTCGATCCAAGGGAACTTGTTTCGAGCCATCACTATCGGGCCGTTGCCCGGCTCTGATGTTCGAGCCAAGCCTTCTCCAAACCATGTAATAATAGCTCCTCCCTGAGGTCTCGTGCTCTTCCTTGCCGAGCCTCTAAATAGGCCCCGGTTCGGTTAGCTCGGCATTTCCAAGCTAGCCTGTTGGGTCTGTGGGTTCTTCTTTTCCCAGCTATGGTGGCTCCACTCATTTCTCCATCTTCAACCTCACCGGCCCTACTAAGTGGGAATTCTTCCTATACAAAATCAACCTTCTAATTCAAGTTAGGTTTTAAGAATTTATAAAGTGATTTCAAATGCATGTATTATAATATATAATTAGAGACTACTGACAATACGGTTTTTTTTTTTTTAATCAAAAGTTGTTCTCTCATTTCTTAATTTCCAATATATTTTTATTTGGTCTAATTTTGATGAAACTGATTTATATCAATAAATATGTTGTCTCAAACCATCTCGTATATATATTAGAAATTTACATGTCAAAAAAAGAAAAAAAAATCCTGAGGATCTAAAATTCACAATTTTTTTTTTTTTAATTATGGATTTTAGAACATCAGTGTAATACAGTGATACTCGAAAGTTTTCTTATTTATTTATTAAGGATGTTAAACAAGCATTAGATTTTTCCTGTGGGAGACCGATCAACGCTTACCTAATCTAAAGTTGCATCCTATGGACATATAATGGGATCCTAGGTGGCCAAATTAGGGTTAAACTAGACATTTGGGTGTCTAAAGTTGGCTCTAAAAGATAGTTCACCAATATGTATATGTTTATGTAACACATATTTTATGTGTATTGTTTAGAATAGTAAAAAGATCATTGGGTCAGTAACTTTGAGTGACATAAACCACGGCTCCATAGGATCCTAAAGTGGCAGAATATTGGTGTTTCAAAGTTTATTACTACTGTTAGTATTATCATAAATGGGTTTAACTATTCATAATCCACTAACTTAATAGTTAATTAACAGTTTGAACCATTATGAATCCAATCCGATATTATTTAGATTCAAACACTAAATTTGTCATACGGATTAGGTATCGAATTAACGGGTCTTGTAGAATTTTATCGGATACAGATTACATTGCCTCACTGTGGACCTCACCCTTGAGCGCAGAGGATGCATATATAATCTATGCCTTTTATATGTGTCAACTTTTGGTTTATACTCCAAAAATTTTTCAAGGCTCACCTTTCAGTTTGTCAATTTGGTCTTTTTCTTTTTTCACCACTTTTTGTATGGTGGGGTTACGTGGTGAGGATTGATTATTACAAATCTTGACATTCCATTAGTTAGATTCATAAAACAATATGCTCATTGCTATCCCTATGAGGTTATACACCCATATGTCTCGCCGATAAATGCACTTGCACGTAACCTTTTGCCTTTTTTGCTTTAAAGTCATATATATGATACAATCATTTTATATGCCTTTTGCCTTTTTAAAGTTTCCCAGCATGTCCAAAGCATAGGGGATTCTTATTCATTTATCAAAAAAATAATTTGGGATTCTTTTCAATCACTTTTTTGTCCCTTTAACTTTTCTTGCTAATAAAATAAACAATCAAACGCAAAATGATCTACAATATAACTTTTATATTCTAAATTACAGCCATGTAATAGTCTATTAAATATGAATAAAAAAATAAATATATAATATTTATTATATTTTATTTTGCTTTCCCACTTAGGCCAGTGAATTGGATCAAAATGTATAGGCTAAGTAGCACACAGTGAAATAGTTCTCTCTCTTTGTATATATTCTCATAACTAGGGCATGGCGTGCTCTTCAAGTAATTATTATGTCATTTACTCTTTTTTTAACCAAAACAAAATAAAATTACTTTGGTATTCTATTTTTCAACTTCACCTTAAAATATTCCATAAAAAAAAAAATCAAATACGTCATTTTTTAATATGAAACCAAAATAAAACTAAAAACAAAAGCCATTTACAAATATTTTTAAGCAAGAGTCCCTTAACGAAATCTCTTATATAAGAGAAAATTACACTAACACCCTCTCTATTTTCACATTTATTTTTCAGATTTATATATTTATTTAGGATAACTACACTCTATTTTCAATTTTATTGCGTAAACACCTTCTTTATTAGTCAAACTCTTACTTTTTGGATACCCAACTCAGTTGAAGTTTTGTTACTAAACATTTTGCCCTTGTTTTATGTTTAACAATATGTTTCTTTTGCAAACAAACTTTTTTCAACACATTGTACACAAAGTATTTAACACCCAATTTTACTTTCTTTTTTTTTTTCAATTTTTATATTCAGGTTTTTGTTTATTATAAAATTGGGTGTTATATGATATTTCCTGATAATGAATCACCCTAAAAATGGATGAAGAAAAAAAAAAAAAGCAAAAGAAAAAGAAAATTGTCTTGGAGGTCAATTAATAAGCAGTGAAATTCCAAGTCGCATATGTTTATATAGGCCACAACTTTGTTAAGTACCCATGAGTGTAAACCAAGCCCACAACTATATTTTTGCAAACACAAGTAACTGAAAACTAACTCCCTTTCACCTACAAAACCAAGACTTGGTCTTCTCCCTCCCTCTCTGTGTGGCTAATTTCTTTCTATGGCCTGCCTAATTTATAGTTCATAAATAACAAACACTTCTATTAGCCCAAATTACTAGCTAATACTTAATTTCACAACATTAATTCATACAAATTAAAAAAAAAAAAAGGAAAAAAAAGATTGAGATTTAAACAAAAAAAAAAAAATTTCCAACTTTGTTCAATCTAACCAGCTTGATGACTGAAGGAAAACTAGAAGAGAAGTGTATTAGAAATTTATAAAAATAGGGGAGGAAGAGGTTGCACTTCGGGGGGCCGAGGAGAGCAGTAGCTCGTCCTCGGCTTCTTCATCGCCAGCATCAATACAAGTGGTGGATGGAGTCTCCACCACCGTGGAGTCAGCGGAGCTCCACCCTGCGCCGACAACGTACGTAGGGCCCAATGAGGGAGAGGACTCAAGTGATTATCCACCAATAAATAATTTTTCGGATGCCAAATATATATGCGTCTTGGAAAGCATCAAGTTGTGGACTATTGCAGGGCCTATTGCATTTAACATACTTTGCAACTATGGTATTAATTCCTTTACTAACATCTTTGTGGGACACATTGGTGATCTGGAGCTCTCTGCTGTTGCAATCTCTCTTTCTGTCATTGCAAATTTTTCCTTTGGCTTCTTGGTTAGCTTATTCCTCCACTTCTATTTCATGTTCATGGGCATATGTTCATAATTTTTTTTATAAAATGTTTCTTCAATTTCTGTTTTGTCCAAACAATTGTTATTAGTTTTTAAACTTGTTTCAAGAATTGCTGAATCTTAACGTTTTGCTTTGTACTTGGGTAGTAATAAGGGAAAAAAAAAAAAAAACATTTTAATTTCCATTATTTTGTAGTAAGAAATTTATAGGGAAAACAGAAGTATAGCTTGAAAATTAGAAGAAATTGCACACATCGTAAAAGTTTTGACTTCTCATGCAAGCAAGTGAGAAATTCATTAGATACATTGGGGTTTCTGTTTTCCCGATTGGAATCCATACTGCAAGTATAGGGTAAAATAATCCTAAACTTAACCCTGCATTTGGAGCTTGGATTCCACCGAAGGAAAACAAAATTGAAATCCTTGTCAATTTTCGAGGAAAACATAATTTTCTTCTCATTTTTCTTATCAAACAAACAATGGAAAACTAAAACCCTTATAAATAGTCTTACATATTTTTTGGTCATGGATTTCAAATTCACATATAAAAGCTCAGCATCATTGCTTTTATTTTGTTTTCCCACTAAACTTCATTGCATATACAATCACAAAGTTCAATGAATAAAAATCTCATCCACCACATATATTATTTATAACTATTTATTTATTTATTCAGTTTGGCATGGCAAGTGCGCTAGAAACACTATGTGGACAAGCATTTGGAGCAGGGCAAATAGAAATGCTAGGTGTTTATACACAGCGCTCATGGATAATCTTAGTAGTCACCTGCTTTTTCCTATTACCACTCTACGTTTACTCAGAACCAATCCTAAAACTCCTTGGCCAACAAGATGAAATTGCTGAGCTTGCTGGCAAATTCACCATCCAAATCATACCCCAAATGTTCTCTCTTGCCATAAACTTCCCAGTTCAAAAGTTCTTGCAGGCACAGAGTGATGTCGCAGTTCTAGCATGGCTTGGTTTTGCAGCTCTTTTCCTTCACACTGGTGTTCTCTACCTCTTCATTAGGGTGTTTGATTGGGGAACCACGGGTGCTGCCGCAGCCTACAACCTCTCTGCTTGGGGGATTGCTTTGGCTCAGGTGGTTTATGTTGTAGGTTGGTGTAAGGAAGGTTGGAAAGGACTGTCATGGTTGGCTTTCAAAGACATTTGGTCATTTGTGAGACTATCTATTGCTTCTGCTGTGATGCTTTGTTTAGAGATTTGGTATTTCATGACCATAATTGTTCTCACCGGTCACCTTGAAAACCCCATCATCGCAGTTGGGTCGCTCTCCATTTGGTAAAACATTTTTACTCTATCTCAGTACCTGTCTCACCATTATTTTAATTCAATGACATTGTGGAGATGGTCATATAGAAGTCTTTTAAGTGTACGTTTAATTGACATGTCATACCCTAAAACTTGATTGTGAACAAAAAACAAGATTGAGAAATTCTATTAGTTTTACTGCAAACGTTTTTTTTCATTTTTGTTATCCATTCTTTTTCAGCATGAACATAAATGGTTGGGAGGGCATGTTGTTTATAGGGATAAATGCAGCTATAAGGTAACATTTACCTACCAGAACACCTTATTATTGTTTTTTCATGATAAAGCCTCATGGAAGTGGTAGTAATACTTAATTTTCATTGCTTCTTCAAAGTGTTCGAATCTCGAATGAGCTTGGATCAGGACATCCTAGAGCTGCAAAGTACTCTGTGATCATCACATGCATAGAATCCCTTATTATTGGGATCATCTTTGCTGTGGTTATCATTGCAACCAAAGATCATTTCGCTGTGATCTTTACCGAAAGCAAGGTGATGCAGGCGGCGGTTTCTAAACTAGCATTCCTTCTCGGAATAACGATGATACTTAATAGTGTTCAACCAGTTATGTCAGGTGAGTATTCACTATACAACTATGCATATATCCAATTGTAGTTTGGTTAAATGAACAAACATGTGGTGAGCGTGCAATTTTTTTATTTTTATTTTCTCTTTTTTGTGCAGGTGTTGCTGTTGGAGGAGGCTGGCAAGCTCTTGTGGCCTACATAAACTTGTTTAGCTATTACGTTATTGGTCTCCCACTTGGGTTTCTTCTTGGTTACAAAACTAGCTTACGGGTTGAGGTAAAAATACTATAAAAAAAACTTAATTCAATTGCTAAATTCATGTAATTTATCATTTTTTATTCTTTTTCTAATATCATTGTGAATTTATAACTTCCATTGATTTTATCTAATCTCTATTTTCATCAGCTTACACGCTCATGTGGCACCATTATTGTAGGGTATTTGGATTGGAATGATATTTGGGACATTTTTGCAGACAGTGATCCTCATATATGTTCTTTATAAAACTAATTGGAATAAGGAGGTAAGTATGGTTTTATGCTTACTCTTTCTTTTCTTCGTCTTCTTCTTCTTCTTATTATTTTTTTTTAAATAATAAGATTTTCCCATAAGAGATATTTAGAAGAGCATGGTGATAATTAATTATCACTTTAACATTAAATCCACTTAGTTTATAAAAATGATTATTAATGAAATTATGAAATCATAGCTTTTATTAAAACTTGCTGAGACAATTTATCCTCCATTGAGTTGGTGGAGAAATTAATAGTTAATGGAAGTTTTAAGTGGAACATGCCTACGAATTTGAGTATTGTTTATAAAATGTCATTTTAGAGGACTGAATAAATGGTATGCAAATCCTTTTTTTACAGGTAGAAGAAGCAACAGAGAGACTGAAGATGTGGACAGGGCATGACATGAGTTCTGATAAAATAGAAATGTAAAATCAATTATTTTTTTTTCGTGCTATAAAATGCTTTTCCACACTTTTATGTACACTTGAATAAAAGCAGTTTAAGCATGTTACTTTTTATTTTTGTTAAAGAATTCTTTTTCACAGATTTTAAAACCACAGAATTTCCTAGTTCAATTTACATAAATTTATAATTGTAACTTGTGCACCTTCAAGTGATCACTTTTGCCATGAGATTTCTCTTTCTTCTAGGCCAAGTCACCCTTGGCTACTTTTTAACTTTACTAATCTCTTTTCCATGTCAAATATCAAAAATATAAAACTAATATATATTACTATTTTTCGATAACTTTTTTTTTTTTGTTCTTTTGGGAGCATTGGATTCTCGTATATTAGAACAATTTTTAATTATATGATTTATTGAAAATATGATTATCAAAGTTTTTGAAGATTTAATTTATTTTGTAAAATGAACAATTTTGTAGTCTTGATTTATTTGATTTTTATTAACCTTTTTGTTAAATTTGTTGATTGGAGTTTGATTTCAATGGTGATATACATGCACAAAGATAAAAGAGTGAGATTGTCATAGAATATTGAAAACATCAATGTGTTGCTTTAAATAAAAAAAATCTTCCGACGTTCAAATCAAAAATATAATTCTTTAACGATATTTCTCTATTTCATGCTTTTTGAAAATAAAAGGATATCTTCGGGGACTTGAAGGAGTTGGATGCGGTGGTTTTGGTCATTTTTGGGAGGCAATCCGGCGGGTTCTTTCAAAACATGATGGTGCTGTTGCTGTAGCTGTTGTGCTGATGAGGGAACATAATCCATGCTCGGTTTTCTCCAATCATCATCTTCTATAATGAATATAAAACGACACCGTATTGTTGTTTAGTGATTTTCATTAAGAGAGTTGGAATGTCAAGGCGTGTTGTTTGACGTTTTGTAAAATAGTTTTTCATTTTACAGATATAAAAATGTCTCCAAAAATATATGTTTGGTTGTATTTTCTTTAATATAAAAACGCCTCACAGATATATTCAGTTGTTATTTTTTAAATTTAGAGTTTGGAAAACGTAGGATACAACTCCAAATGTATAAGTAAGTTTTGAAAATAATAAAATGAGGTTTTATGTGTTTTTGAAGAAAAAAGAAAATTTAAATCAAAGATGTTTTATCATTATCCATATGAGATATTACTTTTATGATATATATATATATATATATATATATATATCATTTTTAATATTTTTCATATTCATATCTATATAATTTTATTGTTTTCATTCCAGTATATATATATATTTAAAAAATATTTCTAAACACATTCTTAAATTCTAAAATACAAAATTTAAAATTGAATTTCATATTTACATTTTACAAAATAATTTTATAACTACAATTTTAAAAAATGGCACCAAATGGGCCATTAGCTACTTCTTTTTTTCCCCCTACTTTTCCACTTGGAGTTTAAAGTTCCATTGCATAGGCTCTAATTTTCTCAACAATAATGGGTTCCAAAAACAATTTCGTATCCTTCTAATTAAAAAAATATAAAAATAGATCTCGTAGCTAGGAATCAAAATTAAATAAGTATAAGTTTTTAGTATAAGTTTTTAGAAATATAGACTAAATTACTCCCTGTCTGTGAACTATCAAGTAGTAGACTAGAGAATTATTAGGCTACTTTTCTCGGTCTATGCTGTAGTAGGACTTTCTGATTATATAGAATTGACTGAAAATTGACGGTGAAGGCAGCAGTTGAGCAAGATTAATTTATTATATATCTAGCTAGCACGCATATATACATGTAAACGTGGAAAAAGCTATGATGATTAATTTCCAATTATACGTATTATAGATATATGAGGATATATATAAGAAAATTAAAAGCTAATGATGAGAAAAAATTAAACAGATAGTAATTAGATGAAAAATTAAGCAATGATTAAAACAAGTTTAGGACATTTGGTTAATCTAGAAGGCTAAGTTTGTTTTTGGTGTAATTAAGGGAGGCTAATCAGCAAACTTCAATTGATAACAATTCAACCATTAATAACGACACTAGTACTTGCAGCTACGCCGCTACTAGTTGACATTCCCAGAAGTGGTTCTTGTTAGGAAGTTGTGGTACAGACATACAATTGCAACTAAAATAAAAATAAGAAAATTAAAGAATAAATGCATACAATAACTATAAGAGAATTTCTATATTACAAAAGAAATTACAAGAATCTTTTCTCTAGTTAAGAGAGCACAATAATAACCTTTCTCTTATAATAGGAGAAACACACTCATAAAGACCAGAGTATAATAGAAGAAACCTCTTTATTTTTCTCTCTCTAACACTCTCTCTTTCCTATGCTTTTATAAGATGGAAATCATTATCTATACAAGAAGGAAATTTACATGTATATATATAGGCATTGAGAGGCGACAATGTTGGTTAAACGCAGCATAAGATAGTTGGCTTCTAGTTGTATATAGCTGTACATTACAGCTTGAATTAGCTTGAAAACCGTGTTTCTATCAAGTGAGTTGCAATGTTTGACCACAACTGATTCTTTCATTAATTGAGCTTGCAAATTTTGACAAAGTCAAAATACTTCTCAATCACGTAAGAGAAGAAAATGGCTTTGCTGACAACATTTCTCCCATTTAAAGCCATTTTTATTGTAATCCTTTTTATTCTCTCTACAATTTCCATATTCATACTGCTTACGTTTCTGCTAGGCTAAGAGAGGATTGATACCAAATAAATTTATCGTTGTTTATAGGCTTTGTTAACATTTAAGCTAGGTTGTCTTTAGTATGGATTTTTTGTACATTCATACTTCTATTTTCCACTTTCTCACAAACGAAGTGATATTGGACTTGTATGTATTTTGACTTCGAGTAAAATACTAGATTCTTTGCTAAGTACAAAGCGCTCTGACTGTCACAAAATAGAGCAATCTTCTCTTGTTTGTGTCCGAGCTCCTTCAGTAACATTTGCAACCAAATCGCCTCTTTGTTAGCTTGCGTAGCTGCAACGTATTCTGCTTCTGTCGTAGAAGTAGCCACGACAGACTGCAATTTCGAAACCCAGCTTACTGCGACTCTAGGAAGAGTAAACATATATCTTGTGGTTGACTTGCTTTTGTCAAGATCACCTGCATAATCTGAATCAACATACCCTCTGATAGTAAAGTCTGATCCTCCATAACATAATGCAACATTTGAGGTACCCTTACATATTTTAGGATCCTCTTCACTGCACTCTAATGCTCTTTACCAAGATTCATCATGTATCAATTAACCGCTTCCACTGCTTGTGCAATGTCTAGTTTTGTGCAAATCATAGCGAACATTAAACTACCACAGCTTATGCATATGGTACTCGAAACATTTCCATCCTTTCTGCTTCGTTGCTAGGACTCATAGTTGAGGATAACTTGAATTAATAGGAAGAGGGGTAGAGATTGACTTACAATCTTGCATGTTGAAGAGTTGCAAAATTTTCTTTAAGTAGTTTTTCTGAGAAAGCCAAATCTTTCTATTATTTCTATCTCGGTAAATTTGCATCCCTAGAATCTTGTTTGCTGGTCCTAAGTCCTTCATTTCAAACTCTCTAGCTAACTATGCCTTCAAGTCTTTAATACAATCTTTGTTGGGGCCTGCAAACAACATGTTGTCAGCATATAAGAACAGAATAATAAATTCACCATCACCAAATCTCCTGTAGTAAGCACAAGGATCTGAATTCAGTCTGCTGTATCCAAGGCTCATGATGAAGGAATCAAATCTCTTATACCAATATCTCGGCGCCTGTTTGAGACCATATAGAGATTTGTTTAACTTGCAAACCAAGCTCTCTTTTTTTTTTTTCTTCAAAACCTCCTAGTTCAAGCATATAAATTTCTTTTTCAAGTTCTATATGAAAAAATGCAGTTTTCACATCCAACTGTTTTAAATGCAAGCCAAATGTAGCACACATTGTCAGGACCACTCGAAGTGTTGTAAGTCGAACAACAAGAAAGAATATCTCATTGAAATCAATGTCTTCTTTCTTAGCAAATCCTTTCACCACCAATCTAGCATGATATTGCTCCACTTGGTCATTGTTATCTCGTTTGATATTATAGACCCATTTGTTACTGATAGCCTTCCTTCCTTGTGGTAGTGGAATAAGATCTCATGTATTATTTTTATAAAGAGCTTCAATTTCTTCTTGCATTGCTGCCATCCACAGAGAAGCTTCTTGGCTATTTAAAGCCTCATGAAATGTTGATGGTTCTCTATTCTCTGATAGTAGATAATATGTAACATTTCCCTCCATAATGTATTTTGAGTGCTAAGATGGTTTTCTCCTCTCCCGAGTTGATCGTCGAACTTATGGAGTTGCAATCTCAGCTTGCTTTTGTGCTATGGTGCTGCTTCAGAAGAATCTAGATCATCTTGTTCTTGTCTCTTTTCAATTTGAATTGTAGTAGTCTCTGGTTTCTCTTTGAAAGTGCTATCATTTTCTTTTCTTTTTTTTTTGTATTTTATTTTTTATAAATATCACATCTTTGCTGATTATCACCTTATTGGCAATGGAATCCCATAGGCAATACCCCTTTGCTCCATCAACATACCCTAAGAAAATACATTTTCTGAATTTTGGATCCAGCTTTAATGTTTCGAGGGCATTGTACATAACATAAACAAGACTTCCAAATGTATATAAGTGAGAATAATCAGCTGGCTAACCTGTCCACATCTCCATTGGCATCTTTAGATCAATTGCAGTTGATGGTGACCGATTGATCACATAACAGGTGGTCTTCATTGCTTCTGCCCAAAATGACTTGGATATCCTTGCAGTTCTCAACATCGCTCTTATCCGTTCCAATATGGTTCTATTCATCCGCTCTGCTACTCCATTTTGTTGTAGAGTGTATGCCACCGTGAACTGTCTCTTGATGCCTTCTTGTTAACAAAAGCTATCAAATTCTTCACCAGTATATTCTCCTCCATTGTCTATCCTCAAACACTTGATCTTTTTCTCAGATTCAAGCTCTACTCGCACTTTGTATATTTTGAAAACTGGAAATACATTCGATTTTCTTTTGATTGAATACACCTAACATCTTCTGGAGTAATCATCAATAAAAGATACAAAGTATCTTGAACCTCCTACGGACAAAACTGGTGCTTGCCAAACATCAGAGTGGATCAATTCTAAAATAGTTTTGCTTCTAATATTAGAATTACTGAACTTTAATCTGTGCTGCTTACTAGTGATGTAGTGCTCACAAAAGGGTAATGAAATCTTTTTGAGCCTTGGAAGAAGCTTTTGTTCAGCAAGAATCTTCAAACCTCATTCCAACATGTGGCCAAGCTTGCGGTGCCACATCATCGTTGATTCTTCTACAGAACTTACCAATGCAATAAACGCTTCTCCTTTTTGTTATGTTTCTTCTTTAAGCATGTATAGATTTGTAGTTATCTTTTCTGTTTTTATCAATACAAGCGCACCTTTAACTATTTTTATAATTCCATCTTGAACATGAGTTTTGCACCTATTACTATCTAATTGTCCTAAAGACAATAATTTTTTCTTCAGGCCCTTCACGTGCCATACCTTCTGGATGGTGCGAATCATACCATCATACATTATCAATTTGATGGTACCAATACTAGCGATCTCCAAGGCATGATCGTCTCCCATGAATACAGATCCTCCTGAGATAGATTCATATTGGTGGAACCATTCTCTCCGGGGGGGCATGTTGTTCCTAAGTCTATAAGTCAGACATCAGCAAATCTTCTTCTGCCTTCAACAATTATTGTTGCCTCACTGTATAAAATTTCACCATTATTCGAGGTACTCACTACACAACCTTGAGCTTTTGACGACTCAATACTTTTTCCTTTAGCTTTTTCGTTTTTCTTGAGATGCCAACACTCCCTTTTATGGTGCCCTTTCTTGCCACATTGATAACACCTGACATTCTTCTTACTTTTAGATTTAGATCTACTTTGATTTTGACTCCTATTGGGGCCACGTTCCATTGATCTCCTCCTCATCATCATTAAGGCTTCAACCTGTTGTGAATTTCCAAGTCTATCTTCTTTGCTCTTGAGTTGACTTTCTTCTTCAAGAACTGCAGCTGCAATATCATCGAAGACTAGAATTTCTATATTATTGGTTAAGTTGATGATGAGTTGATCATACGAATCAGGTAGACTCTGAAGTAGAATTTCAGCACGTTCACCTGTCTCTATGTTGTGCTCCATTGATATGAGCTGTGAAAATAAAGTATTAAGGGTGTTGATGTGGTCGGTCACTGAAGTTGACTCCATCATCTTAAGGGTGTACAACTTTCTCTTCAAGAAGATTTTGTTGTGTAGTGATTTGGCCTCGTACAATTTTGTCAGAATAACCAATATTTATTTTGCTGTCTTTTTCTTTGCCACACTTGACAATACTTCGTCGGCTAGAGCTAGGTGCAAATTAGCAATAGCATTGTCATCCATCTCCTTCCACTTGTTGTCATCAAGGATCTCGTCGGACCTATCTCCAATTGTCGCCAAGCAGTTATTTTTTCTTAAAATTGCTTTTATTCTCATTTTCCACAATGAGAAATTATTCCAATTGAACTTCTCTATTTCATACTTTGTTGCCATGGTTAAATATGCCTCTTTTCCACTAACTGGATCTAACTGTAGCACAAAAACCGGCTATGAACCTGGCTTAGATACCACTGTTAGGAAGTTGTGGTACAAGGCATACAGTTGTAACTGAAGTAGAAACAAGAAAATTAAAGAATAAATGGACACAATAACTGTAGGAGAATTTCTATATTACAAATGAAATTACAAGAACCTTTTCTCTAATAAGGAGAGCACAATAATAACCTCTCTCTTATAACAGGAGAAACACACTCACAAAGACCATAGTATATTAGGAGAAACCTCTCTATTTTTCTCTCTCTAACACTCTCTTTCCTATGCCTTTATAAAATGAAAATCACTATCTATACAAGAAGGAAATTTACATGTATATATATAGGCATTGAGAGGCAGCAAAGTTGGTTAAAGGCGGCATAAGACAGCTGGCTTCTAGTTGTATATAGCTGTACATTACAGCTTGAATTAGCTTGAAAACCATGTTTCTATCAAGTGAGTTGCAATGTTTGACTACAGCTTATTATTTCATTAATTGAGCTTGCAAATTTTGGCAAAGTCAATATACTTCTTAATCACGTAAGTGGAGAAAATGACTTTACTGACAACAGTTCTTGTTGATAATTACAACAAGAGCTAGCAACGTGAAGCCTTTGTTGAACCCTGAATTACCAAACCTGCAATTCTTGATGTTCTTTCAGATTATAATCCTCCACTAGTTTACACCACTTGGATCTCATAACACATTGAGAGAGTTTGTTTTGCCAGAGTCCTTATGCATATCCCATTGTGCTAAAACCAAGTTAATATCCTAGTCGAGTTTCGGGTCAATTATCAACACCTTTATCATCTCCTTGCTACTGAGCCTTTCATTCTCACTTTGTCTCAAGAAATTATCCCATGTGAATATTTGTAACTTAAATCGGTATTGAAAAATGGCTTTTGGATAACTAGTGTCACGTCCGTTCCTTTCAGCTCATTGATTCTTTGCCTGCACAATCTTTCAGGCCAGGCAGCCCTAGGTACGATTTTGGCCATAAAGATTTCATCTTCCTCCTCTTCTTTTCATCGGCGGTTGGTTTTGCATTCTTCTTCTGCTTCTTGATTTTCGTGACTTGCCAATCAACATCACCATCGTCTTCTTGATCTGCCACTTGATGTTTTACGAGTTGTTGTTGAACAATTACTATTTATCAAGAACTCGTCCACACCAATATCTTTATTGTTAGTTACCAAATAAACCTCCTTCTCACAGATGTAGTTTGGTTTGTTTCTCCTTTTGGATTGCCATCACTGCTACTAACACCAACTAATGATGGCTTCAAAGCCGCCTTATTGTGTGCCTGCGTTGATGAAATTACAACTACTAGTAGAAGTAGCGATCTTCTTCTTTGTGGTCAGAGATTAATGGTTGCCTGATCGGAATCTGTTGCTTAATATTGACTACAAGTGTAGTGCAACACCACACACATCGTCTGGCTAAGACATTCAGGGAGGAGTTGAGGTTTTTGAAGATGTAGCTTTCAAAATCTTCCTTCATCAACATCCTCATCTCACCACATTCTCCAGACCACAAACTAATTTACTACCCTATATAATGAAGGCAAATCGGGAACAAAACTGGCCTTCCCTTATATTCCCAACACTTTCTAATAATTAAGTATAGTTACTTGATACAACTTGTATTAAAAATGTCGGATTTGATAGAGTATAGTTATTTGATACAATTTATATTAAAATGCAAGCGATGTGTCAAGCTTTCATTAGAATAAAACCATTTGACACCCTCATATTGAAAACATGCATCAAGCTTTTATTGGTTGAGACCTAATAAAAATTTGACACATTACATTGTATATTAACAGAAATTATGTCACATAGATGTGCTCTTTGATGTAATATTAATAAATATTAGGAAAATTATACGTAAAGGACTTATTAAGTGTCTTCACTCACTTCTTTTTCTTTATTTTAACTATTTGTCTAATTAATTATTTGTATTTAGCCGCTAATAATTAATTAATTAGGAAATATTTAACTTCTAAGATACTAAAATTAATTAATTACCTGCTTGTTCCATCTTTAGTTTCTTTCCCTCTCTATCTCTCTCTCTCTCTCTCATATTTAAAATTTTAGATATAGACGCCATTTAATAAGTACTCTCTCATTTCTCATCCTCTTTCCATTATATTTATTTATAATTATAATTACTATTTTCATGGCATGTTAGCCAAAATTTGGTGACTTTGAACCATCAATATTTTAACTTATAGATTTTGAATTCTCTTTGTTTTTCTTCATTATTTCTTCAATTAACTAAATTCTTTGGGAGAGGATCAATGGTTCCATCATCTATATATGTGAGATTAGTTTTAAAAAGGGAAAAAAACCAATATATTTGATCATAAGAAAGCTAATTGAATATAGAAAATCAACCTTTCGGGCTGGAAAATAATTTTTCAGACAATCAAATTTGAAAAATAACCAAAACTCTTGATCACCGCCCTATAAATGCTTTTAATAGTAAATTGGGCCAATAGAGTTCGTTTTTAATGAAACTAAAATCAAACCCCTACTGGGTTCTTACTGTTTTCATTAAAATACTTCTCAATACCCTCTTGTGGTAGTAATTGCCCAAAAGATCTCTTTTCAGAAACTATTTTAGATATATGTTATACTTTCATTAGCAATGAATGACTTCGAGGCAATTTAGAACATAAACATGTTCAATTGTCTATCTGCTTTTTCGATCTATATTTAATAGTTAATCTGTCTAAATAGAAATTATAACAGCATAAATTGTCTGTCTAATGTTAAGTTAACTATGTACGGTATAAATTATAATAAAATAAATTATCCCTCTATTATTAAGTTAATTTTCTACAGCATAATTAAATTATTTATCTAATATTAAATTAACTTTCTATTGCATAAAAGAAATATATGTCCAGTATTAAGTTAACTTTTTACAAATAATTTGAAAATAAAAGTAAGATACTTATTATATCATCTATTACTATATTGTTACATGAAGCTCTCAGATAATTGATTTTGTTATAATTTAAAAAACTTCAAAAAAATGATTTTGTTTATTTAGTCTAAAAAATCTAATTATAAATTTAGTTTTGTGGTATGTGTCGAATCTATTGACAAAAATTAATAATATATTAATTTTCATCTATATATATGTATATATATGATAAGTTTTGATGTTTTAATAAAAAAAATGATAAGTTTTGATGTGCGTGCATGCATCATAGAGCTGTACAAAGCATAATATTATTATTATATAATTTTTTTTTTTGATGAATTATTATTATATAATTTTTAGAAGAAAAATAAAGAAGCAAACTGACAAAACAATATTGATGAATATATCTTTCACTTTCTCTAAGGTTCCTTATAACTGTACTCCATATTGTAAATAGGTAATTGAATGAGTATTATTCTTTGAATTGTGATTTACTCAAAAGAAAAAAAAAATTCTTTGAATTGTCACTAAAGTGGGGTTTATTTATAAAACCAATAACTTATGATTTAGGAATATTATTATTTAATTGCTGGTATTTATGAAATAAATAAAATAAAATAAAATTTATATTAAATATTCTCTTATACGTTTTGACACTTGGATGTAGTGAAGTTATTAACTAGTATATTTGATCTGTTAAAAAAACTGTTAAATTAAAAATAATAATAATTAATTGATTAATAGAAAAATATTATGAATTAATTATTGATATTTTGTAAATGAAAAATTGATATTAATATCTATTATTAATGTTTGAGATCAATTTCGGACTTCTAATAAAATAGCACCTAAATAAGTACACTGTAATTATTAAGAATCTTAATTAATAAGAACCATTAAATTCTCATATTAACTCTGAATATGTTGTGGGGCCTATATCATTGATATTGAGTTTATTATTAGGTTTTTCAATATATTATCCATATAAGAAACATTTTGAATTTTTTTTATTTAATTTTTAGTATAATTAAAATTTTAATGGTAAAATATTAAAAATACCCTTGAACTTTATAGATTCACTTTTATTCGATTTTTTCTTCTTCTCCGTTCTCTACTCCTTTATCCTCTACTCATTTACTATCATCTCATTTTTCTTTTTCTTGTTTTTTTTTTCTTTTTTTATATATATTAAGTTAAAAACTCAAACACACATAAATATATGATTTCTTTTTTTTTTCTTTTGTTTTTATGTAATTATCATCTTATGTTATTTATATTATTATATAAATAAATCTTTATTTTAAAATTGTTTAGGAAATCAATTTGTCAGAATCAATTATTCAACGACGAATTGCTTCATTAAATTTTTAGAAAAGATAAAAAAACAAAAATTATTATTATCCTTATCTTATTATATTATATAGATAAATCTTTATTTTAAAATTACTTAGGCATCTCACGAATTATTTAAGATAAAAGATAAGTCTTATCTTGTATTAATATTTATCTTCTTATCATATTATATAAATAATTTTTTATTTTAAAATTATTTTTGAAAAAGATAATTTTTATTTGGTATAAAAAATAAATAAATAATTCTTTATTCGGTGAAGTGATTCGTGAAGTAATTTGTCATCAACGAATTGATTCGGTATGATCTATCATTTTTTTATCAAAAAAAAATTATTATAGGATATTTTTGATAATTTAGAATAAAATATTTATTATATTTAAAATAAACTTAAAAAATTTTAAAAAATATTGAATCTGAACATGACACCAAAAACTCCTTTATTATTTGACAAAAGAAAGACATGCACAATTAGATTGGTGCTTAGAGCAAGCAGAAGCTTGTTGGATTTTTTGCTTGAGGAGTAAGACAAAACCCAATTGCAAAACCATTCTCTGAGCCTAAGTGTAAGGCCCAATTGCAAAATATTTTTTTTGCCCAATTCAATTACGGCTAGGAGATGTAGAGTTTGCTGCCTATATATATATATATATATATATATATATATATGCTGGTTTGCTACATGAAAATATAGAGTTTGCAGCCTATTTATATTACTATATCTCAATGGGTATGCCTAGAAAAAGATAGGGGCTAAGGTTTTAGTCAAAGAAAAATAAAGAATTTTTGAATTTTTAAGAATTCTTTTGTGATTGTTAAATTTTTTTTGTAATGATTTTTGTGTATTTCATACAGTGAGCTCTATTATTTCAAAGATAATAAAAAAGATTTGATGGTTGATGTGACAGAGAACTAAGGTTTCAGTTAAAGAAAAACAAAGAATTCTTGAATTTTTTTTTTTTTTGTGATTTCTAAATTTGTTTTTGTAATAATTATTGTGTATTTCATTCAGTGAATTCTATTACTCTAAGGATAGCCAAGAAAATTTGACGGTTGATGTGCGCATTTTAACTCGCGTACAAGGTAAGTTTTTGGTGTTTATAGATTAAATTACATATATTATTCACATGTGATTGAAGTTTTCGAAACGTATTCCTTTATAGATTAAATTACATATATTATTCACATATGATTGAAGCTTATGTAGCATGTTACTTCATATAAGATCTAATTATAAATAAAAGTATAAACTATTGACCCTAATTGTGATAAAAAAAATATTAAAAAAGTGACTAGAGATAATGATACAAGCCATGTGCCAATTCAAAACTTCAAAAAAAAAAAAATTATTAAAACAAGAGTAATAATAATTTTCTAGCCTAAAAAATATCATAGTGTGGACCAGTGAAGAACTCAAATTATATGTCCATTTATTTGTCCTCCAATTAGAACTTGATACATGCTCGCTAAACTTGTTATATACTCGTTACATAGTTTATTAACAAGTCGTCAGACGTTCAACAGATATCTTGTAATTAGGGATGAGTGTCCAAAAGTTATCTTTGCATACTTTATCGGTTGGACAACAGTAGGGGAAGAAGGAGGATACTAGGTGCGATCTATTAGTAGCAAATCCCCCTTATATACAGAGGGGCCTATCAAATGTTTTTTGGTAGATGGATTACTTGAACTCATATTCTTCCTAACTTGTTATATACCCGTTACATAGTTTATTAACAAGCCGTCAGACGTTCAACAAATATCTCGCAATTAGGTATGAGTGTCAAAAAGTTGTCTTTGTATACTTTATCGGTCAGACAATAGTAGGGGAAGAAGGAGAACACTAGGTGGGATCTATCAGTAGCAAATCCCCCTTATATATAGAGGGGTCTATCAAATATTTTTTGGTAGATGGGTTACTCGAACTCAGATTCTTCGTAATGGGACCAGTAGATAATACTATTGGAATGTAGTGGCTACTAAAACCCAGATCTCTTATAGAAGAGTAATGAATAATACCAGCGGACTGTCTCCTAAAAAATAGCTTCTATCAAATGTTAAATAATGAATATGTCTCAAATTTTATTCGGAGGAATAAAAAAAATATAAAAGAGAATAGATTATCTAAATTCATTTCACATTAAATATCAAATATAAATCATATGTTTTGACTTTTTATTTTCTTAAATTGCATTTCCCTCAACTACAATAAAAAATACATACCAAAATTTTCTAAACTCAATCACATAGTTAATAATTAACTAAGGTTAAGATGATGATAGCATCCAATAAATAAAGGTGTATTTAACCCTTCTTCCAAACCCTATTATTACATTTTCTTATTTTTTTCCTAACCCTTCAATTGCAGAGTGCCTAAAAACAAAAATTACAAGAGAAAAAAGTGGGTGGTGGAATATATTGGAAAAGAAAGTGTGAGAGAGAGAAAACAGTGAAACAGAGAGAGAGAGAGAGAGAAACCAAAAGCCCACAAAGGTCTTTAGGCGGTCACCAAAGGGTCATCAACGAAAAAAAAAGAAAAACCCTAAAAACAAAAATGTATAATTTCTAGTAAGTATGTGTTTCTTTGATTTTAATCCAATTTCGAAAAATTGGAATTTTTTCTTCTTTTTATTTTTAATTTTTTCAATGGAGACAAGTGAATGGGCATGCATCTGTTCCATAAAACTTGGATTTTTTTTTGAGACTCCCTCCCTCTTTCTCTCTCTAAGATACGCACAGTCTCACACACACACACACACACTCTTGTATGTGTAAATCTGCTATGAAGAGAGAGAAAGAGCGGGAGTGAAATTGAAAACTGAAAATATGTTGATTTTCATGCGGGTCTAAAACTTAAAGAGCCCAAGATCGAATTTCTTTTTTTCCCGCAAAAAAGACGTACTGGTTTTTCATTATATATGATCGAAATCGTTTATTTTTTGCGTTTCCTTTTGTTGTTTTAAAAATTTTGTGTGATTTACTTGTTGGGTTTTTTTTTTATGTTGGAAAAAGCAATTGATTACAAACAGAACTATTTGGTTTTAGGGTTTGAATTCGAAAATCCATGGTAGGGTGGTCGATGATAGTTGACGGGTCTGCTTTAGATTGCGGTACCAAAACCCCCATAGAATCAACCGGGTTAGTGGTTGACCTTCAATCGGTTTGGAAATTCACACCGGATGAACTTTTGAAGCACTGCGACATAGGTGTTATCGATAAGTTTCGATGTTGGTTCGATCGGTGTCTTGGCATATTCTTGAGAGAGATCTGTGCAAGAGACACTTTCCGGCCGCTTCCTCCAATGCTTGGAGATGGGCAATGTGTGGATTTGTTTAAGCTCTTTTTGGTTGTGAGAGGTAAAGGTAGCTGCAATGCGGTATCAGAGAAGAGACCGTGGGATTCGGTTACTAAAAAGTCTGATTTGGGATTGAATTTCACTACGGCTGTGAAGTTGGTCTACATTAAGTATCTGGATACCCTAGAGAGATGGCTTTATAGAGTTTCTATTAAGGATCACAAATGCAGTTTGAGCAGTAGTGTCTCCAATTTGGATGAGTATTTGATGGAGTTGCAGTCTGAGTTTAAAGGGTTTTTGTTAGAGAATGCAACAGATGGAAAGACAAATGATGGGGACATGTATTCACATTTGGGTTTGTCTTGTGATTTGAATCTTGAGGATGATATGGTGAAGAGGGTGGTTAGAGTAGAGTCTGATGGGAACCGAAACTGTGATGGTGATGAGGAAAATTTGAATTCAGATTTTGGGAAGAAAATTGTGGATGTTGGAAAAATGTGTGTTGATGATATAAAGTGCTTAGCTGTGGAAACAGGTATATGCAAGAACTTTATTGGTGACGACTGCTTTTGTTTTCTAGATTCAACCAAGCGTGTGAAGAAGGAACCGGATATTGAAAAGTGACATAATAAATATGAGGTAAAGGGCGACGAGGACTCAGATGGAGGGAAGAGATGTGGTGATCATGATGAAGATTTAATGTGTTTGGATTCCGCTACAATTAAGGAAGAGAAATTGGTCACAAGAGGAAGCGGGAATCTCTGTGGGGAATGCTGGCCTGGGTTACCATGATTACAAAGGATCCTTGTGACCCTACCATCGGTTTATTACCTGATAAGTCAAAATGGAAGTCCTATGCAAATGTGGAGGCATGGAAGCAGGTTTTGTTGGCTCGAGAGGCCATCTTTTCGAAAAGAAGCATTGATTCAAGTGTTGAACAGTCTTATTGGCAGGTATGTTTCAGAAAATTGTGTTATACAATTAGCGTAAAAAAATGAAGATAATTTGTAGGCTATGTGCATATTTTACATAACTACACTTCTAGTATATGCTGTATAAATGTGTTTATGGGGCGTGAGCACATGTGTGAATGGGTGGCATGCTTGCATCTCTTGTTCTTATGGTTTCATTTGATTGTGATCGTTGCTAAACTGTCTCTAAATTGCTTTCATTGTGCATTCTATGGCCAAGCACACCCCCATACATGGCTACATGTGTATTATGTGTGCATATGAATAGAAATGCAGTTGCAGATGTCGTCCACTATGTAAAACTAGCTTGTATGACATCTAAAGGTGCGAATTTGGGTTGTATGAAATTAATGTATATGTACAATCTATATAGCTTTTCTGAAGCTTTCACCATATATAAACAATATAAGCCAGTTATCATATTAGAAGAGGTGAACTTTGATATTCTATATTATCTTCTTATTGACTATTTATTATCATTATATTTTTCCCCTCTAACTTAAAAGAAACTTTTTGAAATGTAAAAGACGGTGGAAGCAGGATACTGTATTTACATTTTTTACTTTGCTTGGAAACTGAACTTAATTTTAACCCTCATAGCAGTCTAGCGGATGATAGGTTCCCGTTATCATGTGATGTGTCTTGGTAGTAGGTAATACTTGTAATTTCTATTCCATTTTTTCCTAATCTGTTTATTAGCAATCTTAATGCATTTATGAGGAATCTATATTGCATGTGAAATATCCTCCGGCTTATTTGAAACTTTTAATATTTTTTACTGTTGCCTTGTTTGTGTGCAATATGGTGAATTTGCTAGGGAGGCCTTTTTTAATCTACTAATCAACTATTTTTATCTTTTGTTTTCCATTTCATGCATTATACGTTGTGTGATTGGAAGTGTTGTTGTGGGGCTTTTGAAATTAACTGTTTGAGTTTTTGGCAAATAGTGTCAATATACTTTTGAATATATATCTTTTGAGGCATACAACCATCATTAGAAGAAAAATAGGGACAACTATTAAATATGGGCACATTATTAACTAAAATCCATAAACAGAAGTCAAGAGCTAGAAGAAAGAAAAAATATTGCTCAACAGAAGAGAACAAATAGAAAGGTTAACTTGAAGAAAGAAAATAGATGAGAGAAAACATGCAACAGTCTTATTTATTATTTTGGGATGGATACAAAATTCATTATTTTGCTTTAGGTTGTGTCCAGTTTGGTTCCTTGATGTATGTATATTTTTTAAATAATAATAATAATGTCACTCCACTGTGATATAATTTCAGATAGTCTCTCTGTTGTGTTTTCTGTTAGAGTTTGAGGAAATTAATCATTTGATTTTGAAAATAGAACACCTACATGGACAATATTGACTTGAATTAGAATTATTTTGGAACTCAATTGATAAAAGCTAAGATAACATGGACAATAAATTGTTTGATTCTCTATCTATTATTTTATTAAAATAAATCTTATCTATTAATGTAAGATGCCTGCATAAATGCCAAATGATCAGTTCCATTAAACACTGGTAGGAAGCCTTACATAGGACTTATTTAGCATTACCTCATAGTTCAAAAGTGACATTGTTTAAAGAATATAAATTAGGGACCAAACTGAGCAAACCTAAGTATAAGGCAGTTTTATAATCTTACTTTTATTTTGTTAACCCTAAGTATCTAGCATTTTCTTAGACAATTGTGGTCTAACACATTAACTAAAAAAGTGTTGCAAATGTCCCACCATTCATAAACTAATGACTTAGATTAATAGAATTACTTACTAGATTAAACTTATTAAGTCTGTAATATAAAGTACATTAAATATCTCATGGTCTTGATCATGTATTTATGCATTCCTCTCAAGATGTATGGTTGTTTGCCATCATTTTTAATTTATTGATTAGAACTGTTATGTTGTTGTCGTATGTTCAGACAAGTAATAATTCTAAGAAAAACTCCACATGTTTGCATTTTTTATGTTAAATCATGCTTCCATGTTGTAGAAAACCACAGGATACATCCAAGCATGTATGACGATCAACATGGCTCTGGTTACAATCTTAGAGAGAGGCTAAGATGTTGCAAGAAGCTTCTTTTTGGTAAAATGACATCTCATGGGTGAGCCTCCTCAACTACCCATGACTTGGATAATAGTCCAAGTCCTGGCTCAGTAGGGTCGGAAGATGAGTATTTCACCGAGTCCTCTTAACAGATTCGCGTGTACATTTAGGATCAGATTTTCAAGCTGAAGTACCAGAATGGATTGGTGAAACTTTTGAAAGTGACTCCAAGTGGTTAGGCTTTAAGTTTTGGCCATTAGAAAAACCGGAGCACAGATTTCTCATTGAAAGGGATCCTATTGGTAGGGGAAGACATGATTCCTGTGGTTGCCAAGTGCCAGACTCTAAGGGATGTGTTAGATTTCATGTTTCTGAGAAAAATTTGAGATTGAAGAGGGAATAGAGCTCAGCTTTCTATCAGTGGAGATTTGATAAGATGGGTGAGGATTTTGCTCTTTATTTGCCAAGAGAAGCACAAAAGAAGTTCGAAGTTATAGTAACCTCAAACCCTCCATCTACTGGGATTTCTTTTTGGCCTAAGGTTTTTAAGAGTTTTCCAACCAAGAGCAGAGAAGTTTTGGTGAGCTACTGCTTCAATGTCTTTGTTTTGCATCGTAGAGGATACCAAAACAGGTTTAGTCCAAGTAGCATTGACAATGATGATGATGAATACGAATCAACTTTAATGACTAATGGTGTTGGGCATGAAGCACACAACTCGCCTGTTACTTTCTTTACTTTCTTAAATAAGAACAAACAGCACAAGAGTAACAAATCATAGAACTTTAACGGTGTTTAGAGTAAAACTTTTTTTGAGAATTGAAAATGTACATTCTGGGCATTATCTTTATGGTTTGAATGTTTGACATTTTCCAAAGCGGATAAACCATTCATTCTTAGCTCTGTACTGAATCATTACGACCTTGAAAATGAAACTTGGGTCATAGACAGTGTCTTGGCCAGAAGTCATTAAGAAGAGGTAATTGATGGTTGATATCTGTGGCACTGGAATCAGCCAGCCCTAGAGATTTGAGGCAGTGGTCAATTCTGTTGAAGTCTTCTTTCAATTTTTGAAAGGTTGCTTGTCTATTTTTCATTTATTGCCAAATTCAAATTACAGGTACTCTCATTTCGTTCACTCTTTGTTTCCTTTTGGTTTCTGACTTGAAAAGAGAAGCTATAGGAGTATTGGAAAAAACCAATTGATTAGTGAACACTGGGTCATGGAATTCATGTTATAGCCAACCTTCAAGTTCTTATCAGGGTATATGTACTTTTTTGTATTGATGATTTTTGAAATATGGTAAAGGAATTGTTTTGCTTTATTTTCTTCTTGTTAACTCTATAATTCAATCTACTAGTTTTTTATGAACATAAAACTGTAACTTGGCACTGCATGGCGCTCTTAGTTCCAGAACCAACTGATTAGGTGAGTTAGATTTTAAGAACATTGAATAAGAAACATTGCTTTTCATGTACAATGTTTTTGGCATAGTTCTGTCTAGTAGGTTAAATAAATTGAAATTAACTATGTGTTAGTTTTATGGTGCTATTTATTGTGTACTTTATTAGCTAAAAAAAAATAGGTCATTATTATTATTATCATTATTAGTTTGGTCAATTGGAGTACCTTATGCTCCTTTGTTGAAATTTTTGTTTTTATTTTTTTTATACCACTTAAGTTTGGTTGAATATTTGTTTAAAATATATATACGAATATAGCAGTATATGAATTTTGGTATATGAGCTGAATGTGCTATATCTATCCTATAATCTATAAGTATTTTACAACGAGGGATGCCTCATTTAACTAAATAAGAGATCCCTCATCTAATATGGGTGACCAGATGATGTTTAAATTCTACTCCTGACTTCAGTTTAAGTTGCATCTATTAGATTAGATGTAAGACTAGAATTACTAAAGGCCCAGATTTGTAGCTTGGTTCATTCTACCCTTCCGCCTGTGTTTGGTAGTAAGGCGGGGGAGGGAGTAGGATGGGAAGGAGATATGGGAGGAGGAGGTAAAAGGAGCGAGTGAATTATATTGATTCATTGTTTGATATGATAGGAAAGAAAGAGATATAGATAATTTAAATATAATTTAAAAATTTATTAATTAGTTATTAATTTTTTTTACAATTCATTTAATATTTGAGGGATTATTTTGGAGAAATTAGAATGGATTTCTCATCCATTATTTCATCCTCACCCTCCACTCATCTCTCCTATCAAACAATCACATCTCTTATTCTGCCACCACTCTCTCCTTAATCCCGCTATCAAATAGGGGATTAATTTAAATGTGTTTTTCATGTCAATGCATCCCTATTCCCTACACATCCTTTGTCATCCATTCTCTTCTTCATCACTGGGAAAGAGAAAAAAATTAAACCCAAAAAAAAAAGCTAAACATGTGTACAGGAAAAAAAAAATCTCTGAGGAAAAAAAGAAGCTAAACTTGTATACTAAAATATTGACATTAGATAGGAAGTTTATAGGCATAACTCTTATAATAGGGATTCACTTTACCTAGATAAGATTTTAATATAATTTTTCTTTTGTACATTCAAGGATACTTAACGGGAAATTGATTTAGTGCTCTAAATTGTCTGGACCCCTAAACTAATATACAGGTCAATGTATATCTATTGTATTTCCTTTTTGGTTAAGCATAGCTCCTGAATTTTACTCTCCATCTTTGGACGACACGAGTTTTAATGCACTTGCTAGACATTATCTTTATTCGGTCAAAGCGAAATGAAGCAAGGAATTATTATTATTATTATTATTATTATTATTATTATTATTATTATTATTATTATTATTATTATTATTATTATTATATAGGACTTTGGGTCAAATAAATCTGCTATATATCCTCTCTTTTTTAATCAATATCTGCTATATATCCTTGTATGATCAGATGGAATTCTCTTGGAAAATTAATTAAGTGTATGAATCCCATGACATAAATTTAATCCACACACTTTTCAATAAATAATACAAAGTCTGTTGTCACCCACAATCCCCCACCTAATTAAGCATTCTTTTTAAATATGTTGAAATTGTAGTATTTTGTGCACAACAATGATTTATCTTTTTGTGTTGGTAAACCACTTTCCAAGGCAGTTTAAGAAATTTTATTAGTTTCAAGTTTCAACACCAAGAATTGCCACTATTTATAATATGTGGGTTGGGAAGCAAATAAAAGAATATTCTTTCTCTAAGTTTAAAGTAGTACTTCTCTCGACTCATTCTTCCCATTTAATAACTTAGAAGATATTAGGGAATTTAAATTTTGGATTCTCAAATTCTTTTCAAATTAATAAAGAATTATCACATATTTATTTGAATTAAAAATAAAAAGCTAATTGGTGACATGGTAACCTAATGAGATCCATTTCTAATCACTTAGCTATTATTTTTTAAAAATAAAAAAGAATTTTAATGTGATTTTATTAGCTTATAATTCTATTAAAAAATAAAAAATTTTGTTTCCCTAACAGTTTCTCCTTCGCCTGATATACAATGTAAGATTGAGTACACTTGGGCCACTCCTTCCCTAAATTGAGTACACTTGGGTCACTCCTCCCCTAATAGTTTTCTCTTCACCTGGCGTACGATACGAGACTGATGTAAGATTGAGTACACTTGAGCCACTCCCCTAATAGTTTTCCCTTCACCCGGCGTACAATGCGAAACTGAGTACACTTGAGCCACTATCTTAACAGTTTCCCCTTCATCTGGTATATGAACTTGGCGTACGATTTGAGGTTGAGTACACTTGAGGTAATAGTGGAGCTTATCAGGATTCAAACCACAATTCTCATAAGTAAGTTATAGAATGGTCTGCTTTATTTCTGCTAGACCATACCCTTTGCTAACTTTAAAAATAGGACCCTAAGTAATAATAATATATCCATATATAGATAAATAGTGCACTATGTTGCTTATATATAGTGAGCGATAATAATGATATAATTGATCATGTGGAATCCAATGGAATGTGTATATAAAAATTAATAAATAATATGAATTTATATTTTTGCTCATTTTTAATAAAATAACACATGTATTATTTATTATATATGAACGATGTAGTGCACATGACATTTATATATATATATAAAGTGTGTGTTTGTTGTATAGAATATCGAATCATTATAATAACTTAGATTTTGACGGTTTTAACACCTGATTTCAAATGTTTTTCGAGGAAAGTGGAGCAAGGTCTAAAAGTTAGGCAAGTGTTTGGTAAAAGCCCATGTGAGAATAACTCATTTCAAAGGAAAAGAAGTTTGACCCTTAATCCAAAATTTGGTCAAGAGCAGTGCTATTTGTGGGGTGATTAAATCTATTATTTATTTATATCGTAGTTGGTAATTAATTATTTAAAAAAATTATAATAAAAATTTATTTGAGAAAATTTAATTCTATAAGTGAGTAATGTCAATAAATTTCTTACATATCATCATCAGATCCAAGGGTGATCATCAGTGATAAATATAACTATTTTGGTTTGCAATCCAAGAGTTAGAATTCAACAGCTTTTGAGTCAAGTTAAATGTCATAATATTCCCCAAATTGATTACGTTCAAAATGTCCAAATTTATATATATATATATATATATATATATATATATATATATATGGTCTCTTTATGTAACTTATATATATTGATCATGGATAAAAAGATAAAAATATATATCATTTCTTATTT
The DNA here is from genome assembly GCA_007844105.2 of Rhamnella rubrinervis. Taxonomy (NCBI): domain Eukaryota; kingdom Viridiplantae; phylum Streptophyta; class Magnoliopsida; order Rosales; family Rhamnaceae; genus Rhamnella; species Rhamnella rubrinervis. The sequence continues at coordinate 3,020,445 of CM017583.2, read as the reverse complement.
TTCCTTTTTATTTTTTATAGGCTCCATATAAATTGATTAATTTACCTAAACTTATATATTTTGAGTTTGATAGCTTAGATGAGCAATTCTCTCTCTATATATTTAATTGTGCAATCAAACTTCAACTTTTTTTATGGTAATTAATTGAAGATATTGTTTTAGTAAAAGATAAATAATAATAATTGAAGATATCAAAATAGATTTAGGGTTTGATTGACATAGAGGAAAAGGGAGGTTGATTTGGTTCTTTATGTGAAAGATACCTCATTAATATTTATATATATAAAGAAGCACAATGAATTCTAAGAATGTGCTTCGCCCACTCATCAAGCTATCAGCTATGGCTTTTATATTTATACTTGGACCCTACACGCTCTCCGCAAATGTCCCTTCTCAATCAACTTGCCTGGATGGCCCTATTCATGACGTAGAGAGAACTCTCTCTTTTTTTTGTTTTTTTGGCTTAATATGTTGAAAGTTTAATTAGTTTTTGTAGACTACAAATGCTTAATTAGGTAATTAAATATTTGTATAATTTATATATACATTGATAAATTGAACGGTCTGAATCGAGTGGGTGGCTTTGAAAACATGTAGGTGATGATATCATATGCAAAACAAAAAATTTGTATTGGTCCTTTGAATTGTGCAAAGAATAAATAATAAGCTGCCAAATTCCAACCCTAGGATTCTGGCCGCTTGCTTCCTCTTTTTTTTCTTCTTTTTTGGTGAATAGTATAGTAAGCGAGGAGTGAAAATGGTCATCATCCTCTCTACTTCTATTTTATACACACACACATACACACACGTAATAATAGGGAAAAAAAAATGGTTTCTATATTAAAAAAATAATAATAATTAATTTTATTGTAAAATGTAAAGTGAAAATTAAAAAAAAAAAAAAACTCTGCATATTTTGCAATTATATATATGCAAGGAACGTATGCGCGCTTTATCAAAAAGGAACGTATGCATGGATTTTAAGGAAATAATATATTAAACAATTGAGTTTATAATAAAAATTTGAAAAAATGAATTTGACTTAATAATAGTATTATTCACTTCAACAACAATGAGATAATTGGTGACATAGGATCATCATCCTCTTTGATAATAAAATTGTTGACATTATTAACAGAGAAAGAAATCAATTCCAATATCAGACAGGTTCACAAACAATACCATTACTATTATAATATTCTAATCAAAATTCATACCACTTTGGCCGAATCAAATGTACAGGAAACCTCATAATTTTAACAGGAGAATCATTGTTATATATATAAATATATATATACACACACATACTAGAGAGAGTTTATGAAAGAAGATCCAACACGGAAAGCTTCCTGCCAAAATGCCGAAAGGGTGCCTTGTGTGCACGTTTTTACGAATGAAAAAGAGTCAAGAGTCTATGTTAATAGAAGTCATCATCGAACTTTTATAGATGGCAGGGAGATTGAGTACACTAAAGTAAATAAAATTTATCGAATTGTAAATTTATAATTTTATATTCATAAGACGATGAAAGAAGTTTATCAGTGACTTTCTTTCGTTAAATTACATTCTTATGTGTGTGTCTGTGTGCACGTATGTATACAAGTTTAAAAGGAATCTCGATTCTTGAATTTTTTTTTTTTTTGGGTAAAATTGATTCTTGAATTGAAAGTGTCAGGTGCAAAGTATTAAATTATTTATGGGTCCTACTTTAAATATGTATTTTTGCAACCTTAATATTATTATTTATCTCCTTGTTTCACTCATTGATGTTTGAACCGTATTTACCCCAAAAAAAATAAAAAATAAAAAATTGATGTTTTAGCCGGTTTTGCTTGTCTCGGTTGCTCAAGGAACTCTCCTCTCTCGCTCACCAGAGAAAGCAGGAAGCAGAAGAAGAAGGAAGAAGAAGAAGAAGAAGAAGGAAGAAGAAGAAGAAGAAATATTACATAGGAAAAAAAAGAAAAATCATGTCTTCCCCAAGCAAACGCAGAGAGATGGACTTGATGAAACTGTTAATATTTCTGATATTCTTTTTTTGGAAATTTTATTTGATTCTTTTTGTGTTCCCTTTTGACTTATATTGTTTCTGTTTTTTTTTTCCTATTTGTTTGCTTTTTCTGTGTTCTGTTAGGATGATGAGTGATTACAAGGTGGAGATGATCAATGACGGCATGCAAGAGTTCTATGTAGATTTCAATGGACCCATTGACAGTAATACTTCCGTACCCATGTCTTTAATTTCCATTTTCACTCTTTTTATTAAATTTCTTATATAAATGGCTTATTTTGATGTCTTCTTTAATGGGTATGTTTGCAGTCTTTATTTTTATTTTTACTTGATTTGGCCATGTTGATATTCTATAAATGTTATTAGCTCTGAATTTAAGCTGAGAATATGTTCTCAGTCAAAACTAATATATATATATATATATATATATATATATATATATATATATATATGTTGGAATTTCCCCATTGCTCTCTCTATTTTACAAGTTTGTGGGTACGAATTTCTACTTATGGTTCCCAAAAATTTATTTACCTCATCTGGTTTTTAGTTTGCATATTGCATTTGCTGCTTTGCTTTGGTTCAAAATCTAGTTATGTATGGCAGTTTTTATAAGTTCGCTAAGAAATAGATTTTCTAATGATTTCTCAAAATGACAACATAGTTGTCATTACAACTAACAGATTTTTGTCTGTTATTTATGGGTTTTGAAACTTTGATGGGACATTGGAATTAGGTGATATAGATGATTTTGAATTTTCTTTATTGATAGTGTCCTCCATCTAAAAATGATGGCACTGGCAGGTCCATATCATGGAGGTGTGTGGAGGATAAGAGTTGAACTACCAGATGCTTATCCCTATAAATCCCCTTCAATTGGATTTGTTAACAAGATCTACCACCCAAATGTGGATGAGATGTGAGTACTAATTGTTAACAATGCGTTCTTTCTACATTTGGAAATTTTCCATATTCCATAACTTAAGAGAAATGTTTGTATTCTGATCATGTTGGTGGGTGTCTAATTCCAGGTCAGGCTCTGTTTGTTTAGATGTCATCAATCAAACCTGGAGCCCCATGTTTGGTAAAAATAAACAATTGTTAGGCCTTTTTTTTTGTGTTTTCAGTAGAGTACTGAGCTTCTAACTTACCTGTTTACAGTTGGAGCTTTTGGTCTCACTTATACACATTCATATATGCTTTCTAGATCTGGTAAATGTGTTTGAAGTATTCCTACCACAACTCCTTCTGTATCCCAACCCATCAGACCCACTGAATGGAGAAGCTGCGGCTTTGATGATGCGTGATCGCGCTGCTTATGAACAAAGAGTTAAAGGTATTGATCCTTTTTGGGAGTCTTGGTTTCATGATTATGAATTACTTGTATTGTTGGAGCAATTTTCATATTTTTCTCCATTATAATACTGGTAGTTCGTAAAACGTGTTGCTTCTACGATAGCATTGGTTAGTGGTTAGTGGTTAGTCAGAAAATGATAGAGCATCTATACTAATGTAAATGCTATCCCCGTTTTCCATTGGTGTCTGAAACTAAAACCAACGTAAACATCCAAATATTTATCATTAATTTCGTAATTTGAGAATGCTGTTGTTACTTTGAAAGTCTGAAATGAAAAACTGAAAAACAAAGCAAATAGGTTGAAAACGTGTATTTAATAGTTTTATTTCCTTAAACTCACCTTATCTATTAAAAAAACAAAATACACTTTTACCTCAGCAACTCGTCTCTAACAATGATGCTGCTTCTATTGCATCATTGTTACTAAGTTTCTAACCTCTTTGAAATGCCAAAACCATCCACCCTCTGTTTTGTTTGGGATTGCATTCACCGCCATGATCAACAACATCATCATTTCTTTTGTCAGTGAACATTACGCTTGTCTTAACAGCCATGTCACAACACCCCTTTCTGACCATCCTTATCGACCTTTGATTCTGTTCCACATCCCTACCGTGTCAAATGCCAAATCTCTGTTGCCATCACTACTTGACCGCCATACGCCCTCTTTCCTCCCAGTAGAAAAGTTACATTTGCAAGCATGCTTAATTAGTGTTGAAGGAAGAAGTGAGGAAAACATTTTGTTTGTCCAACTTGACTAAAGTACTTGTTAAAGGGAAATGAAATAGTATGTTTCACTAATTACTACGCTGAAGTGATGGTTTGGTGTAGATGGATGGTGTCAGTGGAAACATCATTTCTGGTGATGGTTGTAAAATAGTTTTAATTGTTACTATTAGCTTACTGACGGTCATGTGGATATACTGATGTTCTAGGTGACGTTTGATGGCATTAGTGGTGGTTTGACAAAAAAGAAAACATCACTGACCTTCTGTTGGGCTTCTGTTGGATTGGGTTCTGTCATAATCAAAATTGAGTTTCATTTGAATCTATGAAGTACTGGTACTGACATAATAATGGTGTGCCATATTACTGACACTACAACAAAGTGACTCTCTAAATTCAGTAAATGACACAGTTGAAACACAATTAAGACTGATATTTACTATTTTTCCTCTGACAAGTTTTTTGTTTACTGTCTCAAAACCTCTTTTTAGAATGGACTTATATCGGAGTTTTAATTGTATGCATTTTATCATGGCTTCTGTCACCCAATGTTTAGGCTGTAAAGATTAAAATGTGAATTTTATGGCCATTACGTTGTGGTTATTCCTTAGATGTATCAGTCTTTTTTAAGTTCGGTGCTGTGATGAAATACATGTGGAAGCGTTGGTGCTTCATAGATTTGATTTCACCTAACTATTGGAGTTACGGATTCATATTGTGTGCTTTATGCCTTCTAAATTGCCAACTTGAATAAGATTTTGAGTGTACAATTTATACTGCAACAAATTTGAAAAATGGATTGTGTGAACAAAAAACTAGGCCACTTATTTGAAGCATCTTATCTTTATGCTATGGATGTTCAGCTAGACCTCAGCTATACTTTCAACCATGACTGTTTATAGTTCCTTTCCAAATACGATGTCACTATGGCATTTAAGAATTTCCTTTTGCTGAAGTAATGGTCCCATTTGTGACCATTATATTAACTAACCCTTTTGCATCTCTACTTTCTTCCTTATAGTGAACAATCAGTCCTCACTTGGACTATATTTTATTGATCTCTTGGTAGGATCATTAATTAAACCAACAATAATCCATTTGTACTGAATTTGATGTTTACAATCTTAACAAGTGGGAGGCATTTAGTTTCTACATGAAAGAGGTTTTTTTCTCTTTAGCTTTTTCATCCATTTTGTATAACCGAACATATAAGTATTCAACACTTTTCAATTAACGTAAAGGTAATGAATTTATTCCATTTTTAAGTGGTTTCTGAGCATCATATTAATTCCATTTCCCACCTACTTAAGATTAAACTATCCTGTTTCTCCTATTGCCTTATCATCCAGAATACCGTGATAAGTATGCCAAACCGGAAGACATAGGTGCAGTCCCAGAAAACAAATCAAGTGATGAAGAATTGAGTGAAGATGATTCTGATTCCATTGATGAGCAAATGGCAGGCCAAGCAGATCCATGAAGGTTCCTGGTCTGTCATTTCTATGACTCTCTCTCTCTCTGTACATGATGTTTTAATAGTCGTAAATTCGTCCAAAAACTCCAAAGGAGACAGTAAATTATTGGGTAGGGAAAGAATTTCCCCATCACTGTGTATGTCCTTCCTCATTGTAAATAAATGTACTATTGGTCTGAAATTGCAATCTTTTATATTTCTTTGTGGATGTTGGGACTACCATATAGCAGAGCAGCTGTTCATTTTCGATGACATTCCCACACGCACGCTCACACCCACATTCATGCATGGACGCATACTGGTCGTCCATTAATGGATTTGTGGTTGTATTGACTTGCTATTCCTGTAGTAGGTGAAAGACTTGTCAAACAAAGCTAGCTATATATTCAGCTTTGTGTATGAAGGTGCCAGAGTGTGGAAGAATACTTAGATGAATATGGGGTTGATTGGAGGCAGCTGCAGGGAGCATTGTGGTGTTTAAATTAATAGAATGGTTAGTTTTTACTTTTTAGTGTTCTTAATAAAAATGGTCAAAATCTTTATAGCTCTTGAACCCTATTATCTACGACAAAACGGTGAAAATGTTCAACACATGTATCATTAAAATCCTAGTTCCAAAAGTTTACTCTTTTAAGAAATAAAAAGAAAAAACCTACAGCATCCCAACTTTGATCCTCAAATCATAGCTCTGAAACAAAATCACCGGCTTTAAAAATCATAATAAAAACATAAAAGAAAATTCAAGTAACAACACGCCTAGTAATAATTACTGACCAACAACTAGTAGAACCTAGTGAGCAAATGTTTTATTTCTGCAGAAACCAAATTCATAAAGGGAACAATCAAAGCATCTTCAGAGAAAACTAGTTAAACTGGCTATATTCCCAAAAGCTCAGAATAATGATAAAAATAAAAATAAAAAGTCCTCTGTAAATGAGAGAAAATTTACATGGTCAAAAGGATTTGGAAAAGTATAAGATGTTGAAGATTTATCATTGAGTGAATCTATACAAGGGCTTCGTCTATCCAAAACGAGCCCCGTTAAGCAGAGACAAGAACCCTATTTTGCATTCCATGGAAAGAGCCGCTTGTAACATACAAGAGAGAGGACCATAAAAACCTACTCTATATCAACAGTATTTGGCTAATTTGGTTGAACTTGTACATGCGCCAAAAAGGCCACTAATAAGCTCAGCAACTCAACTAAAAAGTGATAAATTCTTACATTACATTTCTTATTCTATTCCTTTAAGCCGGTCATAGATGGCTTGGCCTCCTCTTCCCAGAATCTGTCCTCAATCTCTTTACAGGGTTTGCCCAACCAACAGATCCCACGGTTCCATTTCCCGTTTGAGCAGCAGCCTGGTTAGTCCACCCTTGAGAATGAGTGGTTTGTTGAGTCAGTCTTGTCTCCTTTGTGGCCGAACCAGGCCCGGGGGTTTTCATACTACGACCCATGCTATGGGGTGAAACAGGGCCAGTCGATCCTGTCCTTGTCTTGACCACAGACTTCTCCCTGTCTTTCCTTTTCTTCTTGCAAATTACAAGATCTCCTGGATGAGCAAGGAGGGGAGAATCATCCTGCGGAAACTGCTCCCGACTACTACCACTTCCACTCCCATGTCTCAATTCCTTCGGTGGCACAATGCCTCTCATTCTTGTGTCTTCACCACTGAAAATGGGTCCCCGTTGCTGTGGCTTCTGTGGAGGAATTGGGTCAGATTCCATGTCATTTATCAACTTTTGGCTTCTCTTGGTTTGGCCAACAGTCGCCTGCCTTGGGGATGGAGTAGTAGTGGTAGAAATTGGACTAGAAAATGAGAGTGTATTTCTGGCTTCTCGAAAATCTGTGTCTGGAAATGCAATTTTCATTATATCGAAGAAAAGATCGTGTACTTTCCTGGCTTCAGATCTTACCTGTACATTATTTTAACACCATTTCATTAGGCTTTCAATTTATTCATCAGGCTTTCAATTTATTCATCATTCAGACCAGGAACGTCCTTGGTTCCAAAACAAGGGGACATTTGTTTACAGCAAAGTGAGAAGACTTCATAAAATTGCATTCACAAGGACTAGTAAAAGATATGCTTTAGAAATTAATGGAAAATTCTGGCATGAATTTGAATGCAACTTAAAGAAAGATGACTTCAAACTTTTGAGTGAAAATTTTCTTTTCAGATGATATTTAATCAGATTAAATATATAAAAATATGTATTAGTGAGGTCAGCTCATCCTAAACCAAAATGGCAACAAACATTTCCTATGCTTTGAGCATATGTGCATGAAAACAGTGTGCATCCACATAAGTAATTTTTAGAAGTGGATTAGCACTCAAAGCAAAGAGCACGAATTATTTCACTACCAACAATACTACAAGAAGTAATGAATGTAACTACATCTCTGTATAATTAAAACCAGAAACAAACCTCAGTAACAACCTCGGGAAAATATGGAGAAGCATGAACTAGTATGGCTGTGAAATCAAACAGAAGAATAGTTTAAAATTGAGAAATTGTACCTCATGAGAGAACCCATAAAAATGCATTGCACTTCTCAACATTGACTGCACATCAATTACCAGCTCCGTTACTCCATTATACTCTAATCTCTCTATCCGCAGATCAATCCTTCGTAAATCCAGGACATTATTCCCAGATCCACTCACATAACCAGAGTTTTCAATCCGCTTCCAGAATTCCATAAGCAAAGGTACAATTTGTGGGCCTTCCTTATCTATTCGCCTTTGGAGCTTGCTAATTACATTTTTGCACTGCATATGTAGAAAGTTTTGGTGACTTAAAGAATATCACAAACCAGAACTAAAAGATAATTACAGGGCCTAGTTTCATTTACAATGGTATCTAACTTATAAACCACATCTAATGATACAATAAGTAGGCCTTATAGTAACTGACTTCCACTTTTGGCATTGAATAGTTTAAGACCTTGGAAGAACCTAATTTTTTCTTCTGTTCTCCTTCCTTCACTAACCCTACTTTTCCCTTACATACTTCTTTCGAATACTGCATATACTGCATTACTTACCCAACTTGCCCAATAAAGTACCTTGCATTTATAACAATATTGGTTCAATTCAACTGTATGCCGATAAGATGGCTTTCTTTCAAATAAAAAAAATTAATTTATATGCCAACAAAAGATACACTAAATATACATACAAGGCAAGCTACAATTTTCACATAAAATGACTGAAAACTCACTAAAACACAAGGGAATGAATATACAACACGAAGATAATGATTAATTACCAACATAATAAAAGAATCACAGAATGAGATACCCTAAAGTCAAATCAACAGAACATATGATTCCAGTTTTGTGACTTTCACTTGATAAAGTGGAAGTAGACACTCATACATACATACATTCATACATGTGTAAATGTGTACATGTGCACAGTGATGACAGTAAATAAAACCAAGAAGCCACAACAAAAATCATTAATTCGTTTCTAATTCAGGAAATTACTGAAATATTGCCAATTCAATGATACATACCCTTCTCTGGATGATTTCAGGCATTTTTGAACCTACAACTGAAGCACTACTTGAATTTACAGCTCTACCATCCCAATTTTCTCTGGGATGTTCAGCAACATCTTCAGCAGGAGCCGACACAGAATTCAGTCTGGTAGATTTTGGTGAAGCATGCAATTTTGAAGCATTACCTATTCTCCTTGAGGCCACATTCCGTCTACTCTTTGATGATGATTCACTTTGCTCATGCTTAAAAGCATTGGGATCTCCATGGTCAGATCTTAACTGTGCTTGATACTTATGGTCAACTTGGAATGGCAACAGTGATGAATCTCCACGTTGAAGAGATGGTGTCTCAATGTTACACTTCTCCTCTGGCCTTTCAACAGTATGACGAGGGCGAACCCGAAGACTACGCTTCCTTTTTATCTTGGGTTGCAAAACTTGTTCATCTTCAGCCTCATCACGGTCATAAATTAAACTTCCAGATTGTTGATGGTCCATATGAGAATCTCCGGATACTGCAATTTCCCCTTCCTCTAGTTCATCGGGCTGGAAAATATCAAAGATTGAAAATAAACACATAGCAGAAGAAGACACTAGAACAATAATGAAACACCACAAATATATATCACATACCAGCCTTTTCGAGGCAGAGCCTGGCCTACCATCCAAGGCAGATAGAGACCCAAATTTCTGTGAAGAAACAGAAGGAGACACTATTTGTGTCAATCTTCGACTGTCTGAGGATGACCCTGAGGAACCAGCTTCTTCGAGTACGTGGTTATTTCCAATGTCTTCTGAGACCCGAGGGTACTCATATCCACCTTCACAGCCTGGACCATCTTCTTCTGCCTGCTCTTTAGTAATTGGTGGTGCTCCACCCGCACCACTAAATTCATCATCATCAAATTCTCCAATTTCTCCCTCTTCTTCATGCATAGAATATCCATTTCTCTCATCAGAACTTGCTTCAGAGTATTCTCCATTTTCATCATCCAACTCCTTGTAATTAGGATGCTTTTTACCCTTGGGCCGCCCTCTTCTTCTTTCCGTCTTAGGAGATGAATCAGAACCCATTTCACTAGACTCCTTACCAATGTTACCACCAAATAAGGTGTTCTTTGATGGTCTTTTTGACAAATTAGCAATGGTAGTGTTTACCTCTCTCGTACTAGCTCGAAGCCACTCAGGTACCTGGTTGTAATTTGTCATCTCCTCAGTCCAATCCAGTTCATCATCCATTTGATCAAATAATTCAACTTCTTCTTTACTTCTAGCAATCATGCGATTTACCTCCTGCAGGGAGGGAACATCATGGAGAGTTTCTTGATACCTCTCCTCATCATGCAATAACGTCTCTAATGTCATGCGTCTCTCCTCATGAGTGGTTCTCTGGTCAAAACGCCCAGCATTAATAACCTCATCAGCCATGTCAATCTTATATTGTTGAATGTTGTTCCTGATAAGGCTCTCAATAGATCCCATGTATCGATCCTTACCGGCCAGGTCATCCTCTGAATCAACTGTGCCTCCACTTCGCAGTTCATCCTCTTTTTGATGGCTAGAGATTTTGTCAACAACAGCTTCCATATAAATGACTTTGACTTCTCTTTTCTGTCCAATTCGATGAGCCCTAGCAACTGCTTGTTCTTCATTTTTAGGGTTTGGATCAGGGTCATAAATTACAACAGTATCAGCAGTCTGAAGATTAAGACCCCGCCCAGCTGCACGAATACTAAGCAAGAAGATAAAGCAGTCTGTACCAGGACTATTAAAGTCCACTATGGCTGATTCACGATCTTCTAAACTAGTTGTCCCATCAATACGTCTATAGACAAGTCGGCGCCACTGCAAATATTCCTCCAATATGTCTAGGAGTTTTGTCATAGTACTGAAAAGAAGTACTCGATGCCCTGTTCTCTGAAGTTTAATAAGAATTCGATCTAGAATCCACAATTTCCCACAAGATCTTACAAGGAAATCTTTAGAAAGGTCATTGAAATAAGGGTAATTAAGCAAAGGATGATTGCATGCTTTTCGCAGCTCCATGCATCTGTTATTTAAGGTTTTAAACACCTTAGCCTGGTAAATTGGATTTCTCTGAACCCTGAGCTTCTCTTCTTCAGGATCAACTCGGAGAGTACCAGTAGATTTGATCCAATCATAAATAGCACTCTGAATAACTGACATTCTACATCTTAAAACTATGGAAACCTGCAAATCAGCAGCCATACTAGAAATGAACCCTGAACTACATGAAAGGACATGGTAAATAAGGACGAAAACAACAACCTACCTTTGGCGGAAGTGAACCCTCAACATCTTCAACACGACGTCTCAGCATAAATGGCTCTAAAATTTGATGAAGTCGATGGATGATGATAACTTTCTTTTCAGTCTCTAGCCAGTCATCTTCAGCATTCTGTGTAGGACCTTCTTTTTGGAAGGGTTTTGAGAACCAGTCATGAAAGGCTTTTCGATTATCAAACACTTCAGGAAGAAGTAGATTCAAAAGTGACCAGAGTTCCTTCAAATCATTCTGCCATTGCAAAATTACACCCAACTAAAATTAAAAAAATGAATAAATAAATAACAAACAGAAAGTAACAAGAAAGAAAATCTAGGGAAGAATATGAAAATTCAGCCAAAATATCTAATTGTGCATCAACAGTAATTTCAAGTTGCATAAATAAAACACGAACATATTCTTCATTTCTCAACAATCAAATACGTAAAGATGCAATCACAAGAAGTTCAAAAAATGGCCAGAATTGAAAATGCAGATCAGGACACATACAATTCATTGAAGTAAAAATCAATGAATAAACAATTCACTGAAGTAGAAATCAATACAATTTCACTCAGGCCCTTTATCTAAAATTAAGTATATGTTTGGCCTGTACACATGATGAAAGAAATTTGCTCAGCTGATAACACTAACAATTCCTCGGTTTAAGAAGTCATTTTTCCTCTCAAGAAAAATATCAAACGTAACTAGGTTTTCTTATACTAGATTATTCTTATATATTTCCATAGGTAACTATGACACATTTGCAGATCATATACAATCTAAAATATTCCATTAATAGATGAGATTATGGCTCTACACAAGCACTATTTCATATGCACACATGTGCATTAGAAAACAAAATATTATGAAATCCTAGAAAATAAACTAAATAATAATAATAATACTAGGTGATGGACAAATAAAAAATATACTAAGAAAATCTTGAATGTTATTGTCACGGTAATCAACGTTGCAAAAGGAAGATAAGTAAAAACTGTATCCAAAGACATAACCACATTCATGACACCTAGGGATAATTTTGTTATAGTATGTGATTCCACAGTTTATGACAGTGATAATGAACCTGTAATGGTGTCCCCGTTAGAAGCAGGCGCCTCTGGCAACGGTATCTGTCAAGATCACGTGCTAGAACTGATTCTCTGTCCTTCATCCTTTGTGCTTCATCAATTATAATGTACTTCCAATCAACTTTAGAAAGTTTAGAACGATCATACATGATGAATTCATAAGTCGTCACAAGGACATTGAATTTCATGGCACAGACCTCCTATGAAACAAGCATAAAAGAAGAAATTAGAAAGAATATACAAATCGCAAAGAACCATAATGCAAGAAAATAAGCAAGTGCATAGTTCTTACTTGAGAAAATAATTTTGATCGCTGATCCTTCCCACCAACATAGTAAATGCATGACACAGATGGAAGCCAATTATGGAGCTCACTCTATAAAATGAACTCGGTTAGGATGTTATTTTAGTAACTAGAGGAAAATGTATTATTCCCATAACCTACAAAAACTAACCTTCCAATTCACCAAAACAGCATTTGGTACAATTATGAGATGCGGTCCATAGTTCCCTTTGAACTCCATCAAATAAGCAATCAATGCCATTACCTGCATAAGGAAGCATATAACTCACATGGGTAAAACATCAATACAAAAGCACTGGGGCAACAATGAATCACCAATAAATTGTATAACAGATCGTCTTATATATGACCTGATAAGTTGTCACAACTATAAAAATAAGAAGAGGCTCCTTATGTAAGGGGATTTCAAGCACAGAACCTAACAAAGTCTCACCTGTACAGTCTTCCCAAGGCCCATTTCATCTGCTAAAATTCCATTTAATTTGTTGTTGTACAATGAAAGCATCCATTGCAACCCAACCTGCCAAATGAACCACATAATAGATAAAAGACTATCTTACTACCAAAATATATATATATATATATATATATTAGACACAATGAAATATCCAAAAGTATAAATTATTAAACATAGCAACCTACAAGCTGATAATCTCTTAAGGTTCCAGCTCGTAACATGGAGGGCTGCCTTATGACCCTTTCATTAACAGCATGTGCAAGATGGTAATACCTAGCAAAAAGCACAAGAGAAAAAAATCATTGACAGAAATAATTGTATGTCTTTCTGTATTAAAATGCTTTATCAACATAACACCTAATAGGGAGCCTTACTTTGAATTATGTAAGAGAGAGATCCAGAACATAATAACAGGTAAAAATAGGCCACCTCACAAAACTAACTAACCCATTGACATTTTATTATATCAAAGATACTATTAAATAATTAATAACTTACTTGTTAACAGACGAGCTATCCTTGGGTGCATTCATTTCCATAAACTGATTTCTAATCATTACTTCCTCACCAGCACAAGCTGCTGCTGCCCTAACTTCTTCTTCTGAGAGACCCTTTTGTCAATAAACAGTTTATCATCAGAAATATGAAATGAGCCCAAGGTACAGGGGCATTAGGACTGCATTTTGTACAGAAATAAGATATAGGGATTTATGAATGATGAAAACAAAAATGAAAAAGTGAATTTTAGCAAAGAGACAAGAGAGAGAGAAGCCTGAATAAATTTGATATATATATATATATATAAAGAATCTCAGAACAGATCGACCTGAAACTCTTAAAGTCAGGTCCACATTATCAGCCCTTGGATTCATGCAATGGACTGATTATACAATAAAGCCTAGCCCAAGTGTGAATCCAAGGGCGAGAACAAGGATCTGACTAAAAAAGTCTGAGGTCAACCTGACTTGAGACAAACTAAGTATATATATACATATATATATACACACACACACACACACACATATAGAGACAGAGACAGAGACGGAGAGATCAGCAAAGTATACCTGTAATCGTGCAGCAGATGCAGCAGCATTAGCAGCTTCCTCTACTTCCTGCTGATTCTTGGCAGCTGTGATTTTACTTCCCAGTTTATGAAGATATTCTTCTGTCTGAGTCAAAAATGATGAGAGAACAGAATATCTCTCTGCTGCATCCCCAGGGATGCTAGTCTGCTGTTCCAGCAACATCTCCCTATACCTTTCAACATCATTATTCTTCAATGCCTCCATCCTTTTGTTCCTATCATCATCCTTTCTCTTTGAAAACTCCCTCAACATTCTTTCATGATATTTTGCAACTCCCCTGTTGCGAGCAGTACGTGCATCACGAATGGCCCAGTGAGCCTCAAGAAGTTTCTTTCGCCAAAGAAAAATTGATTTCAGCTGCTTATCTCTCATGGCTTTCTGAGAGGCCTGCACTTGTCTAGCTAGCTCCATCCGCTGACGCTCACACAATCTAACAAATTTCCTATAAGGCCTGTCAGGCATTGCCATAATCTCCTGCTGCTGTTGATCAATTTCATCCCTTAAACGTGCCTGTAGATCTAAAAGTCGAAGTTTTTTCTCTTCAATTTGCAACCGCAAGACAAGATCCGGCCTAATCCTTTTTCTCTCTAAATTTACAGCCAGTAATCCACCAATCTTCTTTATATTTTCTGTCCTCTTCTTGTTAAGTACTTCCACACCTTCCTCCAAAAGAAGATCTTTGACATCATATGCCAATGTTAGATTGTTGTTGTTGTTAACCATCATTCCTGTACCAAAAGAGTCATGTTTCCTAGTAAAGAAAGGAAAATCAAATAGTGGCCCATGATACTTTCGGGCAGAGCCAACATCTTTTGGCTGGGTTGCAGTGTTTACTTGTGAAGGCTTTTTAACTTGCACTGCATCAGATACAGCAACCTGTGGCGCAACAGCCTTTCCTCTATCCACCGGCAACTCACTTCTAATGGGAGCTTTCGGGGTACCATGTTCAACTTCATGGTCTGATTTGACAGGAAAAACAGTAGATTGCTGCTCTTCTTTTCCAGAAGAAACCACTGGCACAGGTTCCTTCATCACCACTGGTGTACCCTGCATATGAACTGCTGATACAGTTGCTTTATCGTCTCCTGTGAATGCATCTTCTTTTGAAATAGTCTGTTCATTAACTAACACCACAGCAGCATGTGCATCTTTGTCATTTGATTCTGTATGTCTTGCACGCTCTGCTACACTCTTGCCAGCAGATTTATCCAGAATGTTTCCTCCTCCGGGAAGAAATTGCTGCTGCTGCTGCTGCGCTTCCAAAGGCGGCGGAGCAATAGCCCGAAGAAGTTCTTGTGGAAGAGTACCTTCTCCTTTCTACCAAATAACGGGAAAAGAAAATAATTTAGTCAACTTTACAATCTCAAAGCATCTAAAGTTTTACTACGAAAATAAAATAGACAAAGATTCAATTTAAGGCATCATGGAAGAGGGTAACATAAAGAAACAGAGAGATATTTGAAAACCTTTAGTCGCCTAAACGCTAGTATTTGTGCTTTAAGAACATGCAGTTGCTGTTTGGTGAACCCAAAACGCTGTTGTGACAGGTGAACAGCTGATCCACCTTGGGACTGGATTTGACTGCCTGAAGCCCTTTCAATGGTAGCAACAGCAGCTTGTGATGACAATTGATTCAACTGCCTAGAGTGCAGCATTTGCATGCTTTCTGAGCTGCTTAGTGAATTTTTTGCATGCAAAGAATGATCCATTCCCTGGGTCATATTCGCAGATGACAATGGGGGATGCATCAAAGGCTTTCCATTTCCAGTTCCAACCGACTGTCGAGGAGGCACTTGATTCTCTCTGCCATGAGCAGCAAACTGCTGAAATGTCATGTTGTCACTATTGCTAACAATACCAGCATTAGAAGCTGAGCTAAAAGGGACAGGTGAAACCGTCTGTTTGGCTTTTGCCGTGCCAGATTGCCCAGATATATCACTTGAAGAATTAGCATGAGGAGAATTTTCACTTGCAACTGGTGGAGAAGTGACCTGCTGCTTTGACACTGGGACAGGCAATGGTTGTGCACCCATATTGCTTTCATTTGCCTTTTGCTGTCCAGACATCCTAGATTGGATAAGCGGAATGAGCTGTGCCATCAAATTGGCACTTCCAGGCTGTGAAAGATCAATGTTATGCTCAAGTGCCCATGCCTGCACAAGCTGCAGCTGAGCAGCCATTGCCAGCTGGTTATTTGCCATGTTTTGGATGGTTTGCTGAGCCTGTGGCATCTGCATGGGTCTTATCATATTTCCAGGCATTAGTTGTCCAATGGATGTCGACTGGACTGATGGCTTAGACTCACTCCTTTGGTCAGAAGCTAGTGGCTGTCTTTGCTCCATCTGTTTCTCTCCACGAGAAAAATGTTCTGAATTTTTGGATGATGATGCCTGTGCCTGATTAGCCGCCTGCATAGAAATGAGTTCTTGCATCTTCAGATTTCCCATTCGCATATCCTGATCCTTTCCAGATGGAGGTCCCAACATTCCCATTTTAGCTTGCTGCTGCGATTGCATTGCTAAGGCTGATTTCTGTTGTGCTGCCTGAAAAGCATATTGAAGATAAGCTTGATGGACTGGATTTAGCACTTGCTGTTCAGCCCCTTGACTCCTGTTCTGACCTTCCTGTAAGGAACCATGATGCTGAGCCAGTTCGAAGAATTTCCTTGATTGCTGAGGCAGTTGCATGGCAGTGGGCGATGATGCAAAATTACTCCCTCCTAAAACTCCTTGGAGACTGCCAGCTTGATAAGCTAAAAAGGCTTCATTCCCTTCAGGTTTTCTTAGTAATTGCTGCTGCAAATATAATACGTTAACGATAAAGTCCCCACTATCAATTGCATTGATCTGATTCCAAATTAATAAAGGTCACATAGTAGGTGATGCATGTATATATTTCAGAGATCATAACAGCCATTAAAATGAATGCACGAAGGTCAGAGATTGATTCAGATTTTAATCAGCATAAAAATTTAAATAAACACACATTCTTACGAAAAGAAACAATAAGAAAGGATATTGTCTGAGGTAGATACTTAGATAGGCAATATTACTGTAGAATATGGCTTTGGAATTATGCAAGAATATTCAGTATACAAGTAAGGTATAAAAAAATCCTTTCACAGTCCACAAAAAACTTAAAACTAAAAGAGGAAAAATAATGACAGAATTCTTAGAACCCGAGCAATACATATTATTATGAAGAAATTGCACGACCATAACACTGAAATAAAACATACAAACTCCAAATAAAATTCAAAAGCAATAAATAAATAAAGTGACAAGCATTTATGTACATTGCATCTCAAGAGAAATTAAAAGACTAACAAATGCATTTTATCATATTAAACATTAGGATGATACTAGGAAAAGTCAAGATCATTCTTCATGAGGAAATCTAAAGATAGCTCTGAAATTAACTCATTACTCTATTTTAAAGCTATTTTTAGACAAAAAAAAAAATGCAGCGTAAATGACAACCCCAAACAAAGACCACGCCTGAATCACCACGATTTTTATCAGTAACTTTTTGCGAAACCATTTTCAAATTAAAGAATGATCACCCATAAATTAACGCCATATACGACTTAAGGTAAAGAATAAAGACAGCTAGAGTAAGCAGACCCACATTTTGGTGATTAAGCTCTCTTGAGTTAATGCTTTACTTGCAGTTGCAGTTGCGCAGATAGTTCAATAATAAAGTCTATTTCATGAAGACATGTCCAGTCTGAGACCTTGGTTACCAAAAGCGAATTTAAGCAAGCAACCAACCAATTAAGCTTATGCACTTTCGTAGCAACTGCAAAAACACAGTTCACCCAAAAAAAACAAAAAGGAGAAGACTACTACAACACTCCAAACGAAGTATATATATATATATTATATATGACAAAATTTCACTCCAACCCAGTCCCCATTGTAAAACCATAGAATGTAAAATCCATATCAACCCCATTAATGATGCAATTCATTCTTACCCATCTCCCAAAGACACTCCAAATCACGAAATTCACATGCCAATTTAACCAAAAAGCGTCACAGAATCCAATTGCACTCACAGAAACCCTTACCTGCCTAGACCCTATTTGCTGCTGCTGCTGCTGATGCTGATGCTGATGTTGATGCTGCTGTATGGAATCAAAACCCAAGTGAGGCGCCGACACCGCAGATGACGACGAAGAGGGTGAGGCAGCCGATGACGTCGACGCCGCCCGCCCTGCCGGTCCCGCCCCCGGATTCCGGCTAGGCCCACCACCACCACCGCCTGATTGCATTCGAATTATACCAAATTCGGGTCGAACAACAAACCCTGATCACCCAGAAATTCACACATACCCTCTAAAAAAGTTTAAAATAAAACCCAAAACCCAGGAAAACTCAAAAAAAATCCCTCCAATTCTCAGAAAAACCCTATCCGGGCCCTCCGATCCCAACGTTCAAAAACTCACAGCTCAAAATTTTTCTCTCACTAGCTTCCCACAAACTCTCTCTCTCTAAAGAAATGCGGGATTCTCGGAGTTTGGGGGACAATGGACGATGAGATTTTTGCCGAGCCGAGAAGCGAAGTTGACGGAATTGGCGATTCAAAAATCGACTCTCTCTGTGTTGAGGGTCTTTCGCACGCGATTCGCAAAAATTGTCAGTCAAACCCTAGAGGGAAATTTTCCATTTTCTATTTTTCTAATTTTTTTTAAAGAAAAAAACAAATTCGATTATTTTTTTTTTTTTATTTTGTCTCTCTCTCTCTCTCTCTCTCTCAGGTTCTCTCAGCCTGGTTTGGGTTTCTTGCTTTATGCTATAACAACGAGGTAGGGTCCGGTCCGGTCTCTACGGTTAGACTTTTTACACAAAAAGAATACAGTGGAAATAAAAAGCCTTCGATTTGAGTACTAATTACAGATACTGCCATTCCACACTCTAATAAATTTTTTATTTTTCTTTTTGTTATTTTTTTTTTTATGTTACGCGTTTTTTGTAATTACGTCACAGCCTGAGTGATTCATGCAAAGGCTATAATAGTCTTCCTCGAAAAGGGGGCTAACATTCATCCAATAGCAAAGTGAAACGTGTAAAGACATATGCTATAGACGCTCGCATTGAAACCAAAAAGACGTTTTATGATCGTTTTTCTTTTTTCAAAGGGCCTAAAAGAATTTTAGAGGGCATTTATAATTTCTTTTAAGTAATTATTTTGCCATAATTAATTTTCTCATGCACAGATAGTGAAAAATGAAGTTTATATAAAAAAAAATTTGGACTATTGAATCAGAGTGTGTGTAAGTTTTGAATCGGAAGAGGCATTTTTAAAAGTGGAATGGCTTCCGGATCAGAGGAGACAATTTGTATTTGCTGTGGAGTGTCAAGGGAATCGTGGTCCCATTAGTGAGAATGCAAGCCTTCAGTCTACTTCTTGGGGCTGTAAATTAGATTTCTGGGATCTTTCACTCCATGGAAGGTTTCATTGAGTGGCCTTTGAATCCGACTAAAAGAGGTCCTGGTCCAGAATTTATCTACAGAAGAAATTCGAATTTTCTTTGCTATTTTGTTCTACCATGTTTGGCAGCTTAGGAATGCAATCTAACGAACTACTACTAAGGCTAATGTGTCCGTATAAAACCCTTCCCTTTCTATCTTCATTTTATTTTCTCGCGCACCCAAGAAAATTTGACCAAGTAAGAAAATTTTCCAAGCAAGCAATGAAAAACCAACAAGCTCCTTCAGAAAGTCTCAACCACTCCCAAGTTTCATCGAGTAACGAACTACATTTATGAGTTTTATAATTTACATAAATCAAACCCATAAAGGAATAAAAATTCCCAATTAAGAAAATCAGAATTAAAGCAGGTTCTTTTGTATCTACTTGTAATTAAACTAAATATTCAATATGACAATAAAAAAAAAAAACAGATAGAAACAGAGATCAAATAGCAAATTTAATATATAAAAATACACAATTATGACCTGAATGGTAGCAATCGAAGTTGTGTTTATAGAGCAATCGGATCAAGTATTGAAAACCGAGCTTGCCTTACAAAGTTTTACTTTACGATGATGAACTTCGGCTGCAACATTGAAACAAAAAAGGATGAAAAATTTTCAGAGGTAGAGCTCAAATTGTTGGAAAAAGAATATTAATTATTTTGTTCTTTTTGGTTTCAGTGCACCTTGTTTCTTAAAAGATTGCTTGCCTTTTCTCTATTAGGTTTCTATCAATGCTTTAAACAAAATTAGGTTGATCTGTTGGTCATTTATTTCATTGGGATCTAATAGTTTTGTAATGTTATGTATATTTGTTTATACAGTGACTTCAAAATGCATGAGCAACAAGAGAACCAGAAAGAACACATATATGGTTTTTTTTATGGTTTTTTTGACCTCATATGTTGTCTTCAGCCCTTAATGATGGCGTTTAGAATATTTCTGTTACAAAGCAATGTAAGCTTCACAGACTCTCAGCCATTCATACATGGGTATCCACCACTAATTTCGATCGGAATATTGAGTTTGATGGGTTTGTTTTTCCACTGCTTCATTCTCAAGCCTTCCTTCCCCGCAGTTTGGCTACGTCTGGTGATTGCATATGCTTTTGCAATTTTCATTTCCGTCTCTAAGGGAAGCTCTATATTTCGTGGGACTGTTATTGTGTTGAGTAGCGTCTTACATAATTATGGCATCCGGGCCACTCAATCATTCGAGCTCACAGCCCAAATTCTGTCCCTTTCAATGCAAGTTTCACCATTAAAAAAGAACACTTTCATAGCTCTGTCAGTCGTCATCACCGGCGTGATTATGATTGTATTACTGTTTGGTTACGACTCTTCAAAGTGACAACCAACCCCTGTAGGCAATTCATCTTGGCTCTTTCTGTGTGCTAAAGCTCAAAACAATTTACAGAGAAAGAGTAGTGTAAACAAGAACACGAAAACAGAGAAAGAGATGCTCTGGAAGTTTCTGTATTACATCACAATAATTACGTGGCTGAAGAGGCATTTATATCATTTGTGGTCAACGTGTTAATTAACTAACAGCCTAATTAACTAACTCTCAATGGTTTGGAGTCTAATAGTTGCTGAGGTGGCAGAACTGGTTGAAAGTCTCGAAGATGCTGAACAAAATGAGTCCCAACACGCCCCCGCAAGCAAAACACAGAGTCAGCCAAAGTGAGCTTGAGATGAAGCTTAAGAAACTGAGAGACACACAATGCTTTTGTAAGATCAGCAACTTGTTCTTCAGTGCGAACATACCGAATTTCCAAACTGTTATGCAAAACTTTGTCACAAATAAAATGAGCATCAATCTCAATATGTTTGGTACAAGCATGTGCCACTGGATTGGAGGCTAGACAAGCAGCTCCAATGTTGTCACACCAAATGATGGGCTTGATAGGAGAAGGAACTTGCAATTCAAGAAGAAGAGGCCGTAACCAGGTGATCTCAGCAACAGTATGAGCCAAAGCGCGATATTCAGATTCAATACTATTTCGAGCAACTACATATTGCTTTTTTAGTACTCCATGAGATCAAATTAGGGCCTAAGAAGACACAATAGCCACTGGTGGATCGTCTATCATCAAGAAAACTGGCTCAATCAGCATCTGCAAAACTGATTAAGCATTGTTGGGAGGCTGGTTGTATATGAAGACCTAAAGCAAGACTACCTTGCAAGTATCTGAGAGCACGTTTACAAGCTTGTCAATGAACAGTGGCAGGACAATGAAGAAACTAACTAAGCTTGTTAACAATGAAGGCAATATCAGGTCTCGTCATTGTGAGATACTGAAGAGCTCCAATAGCACTGCGATAGACTGAAATATCAGATAACGGTTCACCAATGGTGCAAGAAAGTTGCACACTGGTACATGCAGGTGTGGTCTTACAACCAGACATTTTATTTTGAAGAAGCATATTAGTAATATATTTGGATTGAGTAAGATAGAAACCAGTGTGATCTCTATATACTTCAAGACCTAAGAAGTAGTGCAAATCACCAAGGTCTTTAAGAGCAAAAGAGGTATTTAGATCAGAAATCACCTTATTCACAAGCTGTAAATCTGGTCCTGTGATGATAATATCATCCATGTAGACTAAAAGAATAAAAAACTGTCCACCTTGAGAGAAAACAAAGAGAGAAGCATTAGAGTGAGATGCATGAAAGCCCCAGTGAAGTAAAGTAGACTTAAGTTTCTCAAACCATGCACAAGGAGCTTGTTCCAAGCCATATAAAGCTTTGAGAAGCTTGCGGACATGTGTTGGATGAGTCTGATCAATGAATCCTTCAGGTTGAGCCATGTAGACAGTTTCATGAAGATCACCATTCAAAAAAGCATTGTTCACATCTAATTGCTTAACTAGCCAATGATAAGACACGGCAAGAGATAAGACAACTCGAATGGTTTGAGGTTTAACCACTGGACTAAAAGTCTCATTAAAATCTATCCCAACATTTTGGTGGAAGCCTTTAGCAACAAGACGAGCCTTATGTCTCTGAACAATACCATCAGCATTGTATTTCAACTTAAAAACCCACTTGGCACCAACAATATTATAAGAAGAATCCTAAGGAACTAATTGCCAAGTGTTATTGGCCTTGAGAGCATCAAATTCTGCTTGCATAGCTGCTTTCCAGGGAGAAGAAAGTAAAGCTTCAGAGACTGTTTTAGGTTCACTAACAACATTTGTTAGTGCAGCAAAATATTTGGGATTAGGCTTCACATTCCAACTTTGGATCTAGTAGTCATAGGGTGCACACTAACTAGAGAAGATGAGACATTCGGAAAGGAGGTAGTTGTCTATGTAAAAATAGAATCTGGAGCAGCTAAAGGAGATTCTTGAGCAAAAAATAAATCAGCTTCAATGGGTACAGAGGGAGCACCAGCAGATAACTCATTAGAGATAATAGAACTTATCATATTGCTGATGTTGAAGACAAAGATGGCTTCAGATTTGTCATTGCAAGGGACTTAGAGGGAAAATCCAGACAAACAGTAGGAGAAGATGAACAAAGAGACACAAAAGGAAAAACTGATGGAGTGATATGCTCTGAATTTCTACTAGATTGAGCAAAGGGAAAGCTAATTTCATTGAATACAACATGTCTAGAAATATAAACATGACCAGATGGATGTAAACATTGAAAACATTTATGAACAGAGCTATATCCAATAAAGGTACATTTAGCAGACCGAATTTCTAACTTGCGATGATTAAAAGGCCTAAGATGTGGATAACATTCACACCCAAAAACTTTGAGAAAAGAATAGTCAAAAGGCATCTTGTACAAGACTTCAAAAGGTGTTTTGTCATTTAATACAAAAGAAGGTAAACGATTAATGAGGAAATTAGTAGTTTGAAAGGCTTCCAACCAAAATTAAATGGGCATGGATGCTTGGGAAAGCAAAGAAAGACCAAGCTCCATCAAATGTCTATGCTTACGTTCATCTCTACCATTTTATGCAGAAGTATAAGGATAGGACATGCAAAAAGCAATGTCATATTTATGGAACAGTGGTAAAAAAGATTTATATTTTGCACCTCCATCAGTTTGAAGGATTTTGATGGAAGTTTTGAATTGATTTACATCAAATGCCCTAAAAATGGGAAAAACAGTGACAAGATCATATTTGTGTTTTAATGGATAAAGCCAATTAAATCTAGAAAAATCATATACAAAAATAACATAATATCGATGACCTTGTCTAGAACATATAGGAGTTGGACCCTAAATCTCAGAATGAATCAATAATAATGGTTCAGTGCTGTGAGAATCAGACAAAGGAAAAGCTAAACAATGAGACTTTCCAATCTTGCAAGTTGAACAGAAACTAAGTTTGGATTTTATTGAATTAGAGAAGTTACATTTTGGTAAAACACGACTCAAAACATGCGAAGAAGGATGACCTAATCTTTGATGCCAAACATCTATAGTAATATTTGGCATCGTATTAACATTATTGACATTGTTTACAGAGAAACTGCAAGAAAAAACATTGACACCATCAAAAAAGAAATATACGGTTGCAGACAAACTGATTTTTGGTTGAAGCGAAGATATAACATGAGCAGTGGAATTGAAAGGTCTGGAATTTAGAGGTATGAGACAGTAAAGTCTATTTCTAAGTTCCCCGTGCAGAAGAGACATCCCTGTTGCCTTGTCCTTTATGACACAAATAGAATCAACAAATTCAATAAGCACATTATTATCATAAATAAGTTTTTCCACATTCAACAAGTTTTCTTAATTGCAGGAACATGCAATACACCCTTCAGTACAAGTGGTTTGAGAGGTGTGGGCAAGAAAAGTGTACCAGTGTAAACAATTTTTAGTCCGGAACCATCCCTAACTGTAAGAGAATCATGGCCACCATAGGTAGAAGCATGAGAGAGAGAGATTGAAGATTATTGATGACATGAGTTGATGCTCCACTATCTATATACCATGAGGGGTCTAAGTAAGTATCTGCAAACGCTATGTACATTGATTGCATTGGTTGCATATAGATAGGTGACATTGAATTAGAATTAGGCATACACCCTATAGTAGTAGAAATATTCTGTTGATTGGCTATATAACCATTATTGCGAAACAGATTTTGAGGTTGAAAGTCTCTGTCAAATCGAAGGAAACAATAAGGGGCTGTGTGACCAGGAGTCCTGCAAAGTTGATAAAATAACTTGGAATTTCCACAGCCACGGCCACATCCTCCACGACCTCGAGAAAAACTTTGACTTTGATCACCACCATAACCACCAGTAGATGAGTTAGAATTATTTTGTTGTCCAAAATATTGCTTAAAATTCGAAGGAGAAGCATAGTTAGCTGCATGATGTACATCAGTTGCTGTCTGAGACACATACATCATTATGTGAAGCTCCTGACTCAATAACAGAGCTTGAACATCACGAAGAGAGAATGCAGCTAGCATTGCTGTCACAGTTGAAACAACCGAGTCAGATTCTGTACCCACTCCAGCTAATAGAACACAAATATGAACCTTTTCTGACACCGGTTGTCCTATAGCTCCAAGTTGATCCACAATCTTCTTCACTCGAGAGAAAAAATTAGTCATAGCCCCCTTTCTGGAACCATGCAATTGAATTTGAAGCTGAAGAACCCCAGAATCTGAAGAAGAAGCATACAAATCAGCAAGCGCTTTCCATGATTCTTATGACATTTTACATCCCACCAACTGATTCATTACATTCTCGGTAATAGACGAATACATGAGTTGTTCAATAAATTCATCTTGACATTGCTAATATTCCAGATCCTCTGCACTCTCAGGATCATTAGGATCAAAACTAGGGTATGGAATTATTCCATTTAGAAACCCAAGCAAACAATGACCTCGAATAGTAGGAAGAAATTGAGAATGCCATACCAGATAGTTGTTGGAATCCAGCAGAATTGAAAGTGCGAAATTGAATTGAGCAGGTGTTCAAGAGGATAATCGTGTTGGTGTTGATCGCGACGATAATGATGAAGAAGAAGTTGAAGAAGTAGCTGAGGATGTGGTTGTTGTCGCCATTAAAGGCTCTGATACCATGCTAAAGTTCAAAATAATTTACAAAGAAAGAGTAGTGTAAACAAAAACACGAAAACAGAGAAAAAGATGCTCTGGAAGTTTCTGTATTTCATCACAATAATTACATAGCTGAAGAGGCATTTATATCCTTTGTGGTTAACGTGTTAATTAACTGATTGTAACCAATTGACAACTAACAACTGTGCCTAACAGACTAATTAACTAACTCTTAATGGTTTGGAGTCTAATAGTTGCTGGGGTGATGGGGATGGTTGGAAGTCTGGAAAATATTGAACAAAATGAGTCTCAACATTGTGTTCGATACTACAATACTTGGCTGTCAAAATTATGGGAAATGCAGTCATTGTGATTGTTGCAAGAATAAATTTTCACCATTACCCCATGAGGACTGCCTACAAAGTTCATGCACATTAACTATTTTGGTCGAATATAATATTGAAGTGCAAAGCTGCTATATGCTTTGGGTCAATGATTGTGCCATTGATCCACATTCTTTAAACTTATGTCCAAAATGTCAATGGGGACAAAGTAAAGGAATTTAATCCTATAATAGTAATCTATTATCATCTGTTTTAGAAAATAGTTGGCCATACTAAAACGATGGTGGTAAAGTCATTGAAAAGTGCGAATATATGGGGCTTCATGTTGAAAGGGAGTACACAACAAAGGCATCATAGAGTCTTCAGTTGAAATGTAGAGAATGTTTAAAACTAATCATATGTAGAAAGTGATTGAGATGAATGTGGCTTGTGCATTTTGTTGGGCTTTTGCTATATGTGCAAGCCAACTTGTTGGTTTTTTTTTTTTTTTTGGTAAAAAACTTGTTGGGTTTATTCATATGTGCAATCCGACATAAACTTATTTAAACACGTAGTATCAAGGTTCCATTTAATTTACTTTTGTATAAAGACTTAACAAATTCACTAATTAAAAATATTATGTAACTTTTATATTACTATTATTTAGTTACAAGGTTTGAAGTAAATGTGGTTAAGAAAAGAAAATTTAGCGATTTGGATCTCTAATAAGATAGTTTTAAATATGAGATAGTTAGTTTTCTCTATCTCTCACTCATTTTGAAATTTAGTGGAACATATATTTATTTTATTTTTTTTGAAAGACTTCTCAAGTACCATTAATTGCATAAGGAACTTATAAAAAAAAATTAATTAATTGCACAAGGGAAAACAAAAACAAAACGAATGATAAAATAAGCTAAAGAAGTGAATTGGAATAAAGAAGAAGATGTATTTAGTATTCATTTATATATAAAAATAGTAAAAGTGACCCTAGTTATCTTTTGTTTATGTCAAAGAAACATAAAAAGATGAACACTTACTTGTCAATGCAGGGCAATAAATCAAGATGAAGAATTGAGGAAGTATGTAATACCATTAAATAACTCTAATGAAACCCAATGAAAGACTCATGTCATTCTTTGCATATCACACATTCAAATAAGCAAATAAAATGGAATGTTTATGTACTAGTTTTTAGTACAGAATCATTGCTTAATCAAAGAAGACAAGAAACTCTTTCATCTTCTCTTCTAATTATTTACAAAAGGATAGAAAAACAATCAAATTCAATTTCTTGAGATTTTTAGTAAAATTGACACAAATTTGGACACCAGTAAATGATATTGGTCTTAATTACACTTCACACATAGCAATTTGCACTTATTAATTTCTAATATACCATTTGCTTCCCTTTTTATTTTTCAAAACAAACTTAGAAGTTCTACACTAACATGAAAAATAGTAGTTCAGTTCAGCACATATGACATGACTCTAAATGCAAGATAAATTAATATATATATATATATATATATATATAATTCCAAAGAGAATACTCTCCTCAAACTTGTAACTAGACAATTATACCATATTTCAGTATAAATTTCTTGTTGATCTTACTAGTATTCTGAAATTGAGATTGTTTTAGGAGATATAAAAACTATCCATCATTAACAAAGATGTAAAATGCTTCAAGCTAGTTTTTTTGTTGGTCCTAAAGCACACTTCGTATATTGCATGTTAATTTTATATGTAATAACTGCTTCTAACTTGCTTGCTTCAATATGTTAAATGTGAGATTTAAGTGTTTTCACTTAAGTTTTCTTTTTAGAAAAGTTTCCATTTTTGAAAAGTTAAAGTTAGTCAAATTCAAATTTAAATTAGACTTGGACTAGTGAGACTAATAAGCTTTAAAGTTTTAAGCAATAAAGGATTGAAAACCACAAATGTGTGTGTGTTTAAGTGTGCATGCGCACATGTGGGGTGCATATGTATGAGTGAACGTATGCCGAGTGTGTGGATGTGTGTTTGTGTGTGAACACATGCGTGTGTGAATGCATGGTATGATTGTGTGTTTACTTAGTGTGCAAGCTAGGGTTTCCCTAAGTGTACCACCCTCTATATGTGTTGTGTAGATTTGAACTTCTTATTTTTAGTAAGTTCAATCATGAGGTTTTTTAGTTTAACAGTAAGTCTAATATTTAAAAGATATGCATTAAAGATAGACTTTATTCTAATGGAATTAAGAGATAAATAATTAGAAATTAGAATACTAGTTATCTAATTCTTGAAGACTCTAATGCTTATAAATAAAGAGGCAATTAGAGCAGATAAAACACATAATTCTCTCTAAGGTATCAAATTCTCCTGTGCTTGTACTAAATGAAAATTTTCTTTGGTTCTAAGTTAGGTTGTGCGCAAAAATTAGAATTTGTGGGGACAAGGTAAGTTCTACAACTTGTTTGTTAAGTTATGCATGAGTTTTCTAAGTTTTTTCTAGAGTATATGTGGCCTATGAATATGTTTGTATGTGATTGCTTGCATGTGAAGAAAAGTATAAAAAGAACATGGTGTTCTAACCCTAGATACCAAATTCACATGTAAGAAACCTAAAGATTTATGTTATGTATGATGTTTAGACATGAATACATGAGGATGAACATGGTTGAATAGTGATCTATGGTTGCCGCTCCTTACATTGATGATTATAATTGATGTTTACATGATATGAAGCATGTCGCATACACATTTGCATAAAAACATGAATATACAAAAGTTTTGTTTTTGCTTTATGCAAGTTTTGAATTTTGGAAGAGTTTTAAAAATGAATGATTTCCAAATGTTTTGACAAGAAAAAATGTGATTTTTATATGGTCGTATGTAGGTAAAATATGTTAAAAGTTATAGAGCACTATGATATGGTATGTTTTGAAACCTACATAAAGGAAGACTCAACTTTAGTTGGATCCTTTGAGTAATAAAGTTTATACGGACACATATAGATGTATTTGTACATGTGGAATAACTCATTGATGATTACAATAAGGGCATGACTATTGCTTTTTGCGAGAGTTTATGACAAACTTTAACTTGCATGACTAGAATGTGAGTTGTGATTATCCTCACTTACACTCTTATACCTTTTTGTGGTGTACGTTTATTGGAGAATATTGGTCAAAGTACTTAAGAAACTTTATATAGATTATCAACAGGCAGTTGCTCCAGTCTGTAGGGTTTTTATGAAATCCACATGTTCATGATATGAAAAGTTCTTCATCACAAATGTTTTTTTTAATTAAAATTATGTTTTGGTTTGAAATGAAAGATTAATCACACGAAACACAAGTATGCATGGATTTGACAAGATATTTTGATTTTGGCTACAGATTTGCATTCCGTTATGCATTAGCATGTTATGAAACTTGATGTGACTTGTCACTCTCTTTTTGTTTGTTTATGTATGTAATCAAGCTAATATTTGAGCATAAGGTATAGAACTTGAGCACGTGGGATGATCTTTCTTGTTGTGAGATACACACATGATTAGGATAGGATTTGCTTCCGTTTTGTTTAAGTATTTAGACCATGTTTCTTAGGGGTTTTCCTTTAATTGTGGGTGCTTTTTAAAGTTAACTTAATGGTTTTTAAGTATTTAATTATATTGACTTAGAGCTATTAATAATTTATGAAGTAAGTATTTTCATTTAACTTAGTCAATGAATTTTATCTATGGCTGAAACTTATAGCCTAATTTGTGTAAGTTTTAGTCATAGTTAAATGGATCCAAAAGTAAAGAAAAATATAAAGGCTACTTGGTAATGGTTAGTAACTTGTCTAATTGGAAAAGAAAAGAATTTTTTTTTTATGAGTCTTAACTTTTGGGGATTTGAGGTTGAGAAAACAACAATGAACGGAGCGTTCGTCCTCTGGCCATCAATAGGGGTACTTAAAGTGGAGGCGGTGTAGTTATTATTGTTGACTTTCCCGGCCGCATGGGGGAGTTGGTTTTTCTTTTTCAAAGATTATATAATGCGTTGTCCACAGAGAGATGTCGGGTTTGTTTTGAACTTTTTTGGGTTCCTTTCCTTCTCATTGCAAGAATTTTCTTTTTGGAGTCATTTGTAATATTGATGATGATGGTGACAGAGAAAAAGAAGATTACAAATTGGTGGTGAGAAGACAGCGAATAGGGACAAAATGGCAGGGAGATGAGATCGAAGTAGAAAGAAAGAGAAATTACTTAATTTGAAATAAGAGAGGCAATTTGGATATTAATAGGTAATTTTGATAAAATTATAAATGTGGTTCTTTTTGGAAAAAAACATGATATGTGTGGGCCTATAGGGTAATTACCCTTATTTTATTAATTTATAATATTTTCTAAATTAAAGAGAATTTTTATATCGTACGTTTCTGTAAAATAATATATTTCTTCTTTGATAAAAAAAATAATAATACATTTTATTTTATTAATGTTAATAACAAAACAATGAAAACTTTACAAATAAAGATGAAAAAGCACAAATAAAAATATATTAAATAATACATTTTATAGGGAGATGAGATAGGTTAGAAAAAAAGAAATTACTTGAATTGAAATAAAATAGATAATTTGAGTATTCATAAAAATTAAAAAAATAAAAAGGAAGGAAGAAAGAAAGAGTATTGATGGATAGATTATAAATTGGCATTGAGATGAGATGGGACTAGAAAGAGAGAGAAATTACTTGATTTAAAATAAAAGATATAATTTGAGTATTCATAAAAAAAAAAAGAGTAAAGTTTGAAATAAAAGAGGTAATTTGAGTATTAATAAAAAAAAAATAGTATTGATGGATAGTTTTGAAATAAATATAAAAAATAATGAAAATTACATTTTATTTTATTAATGTTAATAACAAAATAATGAAAACTTTAAAAGTAAAGATAAAAAATTTAAAATAAAAAATTTTATTTTATTAATGTTAATAACAAAATAATAAAAATTTTAAAAATAAAGATGAAAAAGCACAAATAAAAAAATATTAAATAATACATTTTATAGGGAGATGAAATGGGGCTAGAAAGAAAGAGAAATTACTCAATTTGAAATAAAAGAGGTAATTTGAGTATTCATAAAAAAGAAAAAGAAAAAAAAAGTTTAAAATAAAAGAGGTAATTTGAGTATTCATAAAAAAGAAAAAAAAAATAGTATTGATGGATAGTTTTGAAATAAATATGAAAAATAATGAAAATTACATTTTGATTTTATTAATGTTAATAACAAAATAATGAAAACTTTAAAAGTAAAGATAAAAAATAAAAAATAATACATTTTATTTTATTAATATTAATAACAAAGAAATGAAAATTTTAAAAATAAATATGAAAAAGCACAAATAAGAAAATATAATACATTTTATAGGGAGATGGGGTGTAAAGATGAAAAAGCATCCAGCATCTGACCTGCCGGATTCGAACCACGACTTAAGGATGTTTGCTGGTTGCAACTACAGTCTCCGCTATGCCAACTGAGCTAAGATCGGTATGTTAATGTAAATTTGATTGTAGTTTTTGTATAGTGTTTATTAAAAAAAAAAATGAAAATGATATAAAATACACAAAAATATAAAAAAAAAACCTCAGTTGCTTCAATTGCCACGCACACCCAATCACTAAGAAAACATTGCACTTTTTCATTGCAAGACATAGCCGATACCCAAGTCTTTTTTTCTGATAAAAGTAAATTGCAAATTTATCAAACCTTCAAGACTTCTATTCACCAAAAAAAAGAAAAACCTTCAAGAGTTTGAAACAGTTACTTGGATCAATTAGCTACAAGTTGACAATTGATCATCAAGAAAGCCAGCACTTTTTGTAATTTTTGAACCAACCCTTCTTTTTTTTTCTTTTTTTTTTGCTTCTAGTAATCAGTCAACTGAAACTGGCTGCATGTTTTCAGCCTCCGTCCTCAGCTCTTGAAACAAGACGGAAGACAGGTATCGTTCCCCGAAACTTGGATGAACTGTCTGAAAAATTTTGAACAAAAACAAATCTAAATTTTAAACATTCGCATAAATTGTTCACGAAAAAGATTATGAAAAACTAATCTAAATTGATAATTGCAACTCAGAGCTGACAATGATGTTTAAATAATAATAATAATAAAAAATAAAATAAAAAAGAAGCTAGAAATTTAAAGCAGCTGTTTAAAAAGAAGTTTCACTTACCACAATAAGTTTGCCTCTGTTCTCTGGCATTCTAGCTAGCCTAAGTGCTGCCACTGTATTAGCTCCAGATGATATTCCTACCTGCAAAAAGACATTAGTACATTATTAAAATACAAAACTCCGTGAGAAGTAAGCTTCCAGTTCTCAATCTACTGAAGCAAATGAAAGTTTCCAACATTTAGAGAGTTTAAGTCTCAAACAGAGCTCAATGTAGTTTTGAATCCACATAAGTTGTGATCGATTGAGCTCGAGGGCAGCATTTGAGTACTTACAAAAAGTCCTTCTTTCAGTGCCAATTCCCTTGCCATATTTACAGAATCTTCACTGCTAACCTACAAAGTAAGTTTCAAATGACAGTTCAGTAAAACCTGAACTCCAAAATCAACAACATTATTATTATGATTTTCCATTTCTTTTTACATACCTCGAGAACTTTTTCCATTACATCCATGTCTAATATATCTGGTTTGAATCCAACCCCATTACCAGTGATATGATGAGGACCTATTTCAATGGCTTATGAGTTAGAAACCTCTGTGACTGTGAGCAACCAAACAAAGGGAAGTTCTTGAAACGGATATTGATCATGAAAACTTTACCTGGTTTACCACCATTTAGTACATTACTCTCGGCAGGCTCTACTCCATATATCTACCATGATAAAAAAAAAACATACAGAAAATTACCGAGGAAATGAAATAATACAATGTTACATGACAGAATGTTTGGATATATATTTGACAAAAACAACTTAAATTACCTTAACATTAGGATTTTGGGATTTAAGATACTGTCCAACACCGGAAACAGTGCCTCCACTACCAATTCCCATCACGAAGATGTCAACTTCTCCATTAGTATCCTCCCATATTTCAGGGCCAGTAGTTTCAAAATGCACCTGTTTACGTTATCATATTCATATTATTATTATTTTCCAGATTTGTGGTTGGTAGACATCAGTGATTTATAAACATGAAAAGAAAATACCCTAAAAGCATACAGAGCATGATTACAGAATAATATGATAACACTTTATTTTAAGGGCAGACATAACAGAAAGACCTTACTCTATCCCTTTCAAACTTCCTCCATACAAAACATGTGCAATAAATTATTCTTTCCATGAAACAGAAGGTATAATATTTGGTACCTTGGTATTTGCAGGATTCGAGAATTGTTGGAGCATAAAAGCATCAGGTGTAGATTCCAAAAGGTCATAAGCCTTCTTCACTGTTCCTCCCATCCCCTTAGTGGGATCAGTGAGAATTAAGTCAGCTCCGAATGCTCTCATAGCCACTCTCCTCTCTAAACTTGTATAAGAAGGCATCGTCAGAACCATTTTATAGCCTTTCATGGCTGCCATGAATGCCAGGCTGATTCCCATATTTCCTGATGTGGGCTCTATCAGAGTTGTCTGATGCAACATTACATAGAAGTTAAAAAACATAACTGCTGATGAGCGAAAAGTAATTAATTAAACTTAGACACTTCAACGAACCTTCCCAGGAGTTATCAAGTTCTTGTTTTCTGCATCATTGAGCATGGCAAGTGCTGGCCTGATAACAGAAATAAACAAATAAAATTTCATAATTGATCTCTGTTTGGTGATTCAAATGTTTTAAGACATTACGTCAAACATAGAACAAAGTATACAATATGACATAGATGAAAAAAAGTAAACGGCAAACCTGTCTTTTATGCTGGAAGTGGGTTGCATCATCTCCTGCTTAACAGCAATATAAGCTCCACAGCCTTCATTGACTTTGTTAAGAAAGACCAGGGGAGTTCTTCCAATGAGCTGAAATATGACGGGGGGTGGAAATATGATCTCCATGGTTAAAAAAGCTTATGTAAAACATAGGTAACAAAGTAACGATAGTGTATAAACTAACAGATGTTGCTCATAGAAATCCTCACCATTGCAGCTCCATAGGACATCTTTTAAACCCTAGCATATAACCCCTTGTCATTATTTTTACTTACACCAAGGAAAACAAACCTGATTGGCCTAATTAATTGATTTTAAGTTATGTAAATAAAACAGTGATGTGAGTTTCTCTCTTTTCTAGTTCTTTGAACTAACAACAATGTATGATTTATGTACCCATTACAAAAACAGGCCCCAAATCTTGTTCTAACTCCAAGATAATGATGTTTCAGCTATCCACTTCCACTCATTTGGGTGTCCTCCAATCCATACCCAATAAGTTCTAAATATGGTTAAGAAGTGTTGGTGAAAAGACCAAAATGGTTCTTGATGAGGATGATCAAGACAACATCCCTTTTTTCCTTTCTGGTTTTGGGTGGCTGAAAAATGTCTCATATCAAGTTAAGGGACCAGGACCATCTCATGTGGATGATTCAAGTTCTCCAAGCTAATATAAATTATTCAGAGAAATTATTTAAAAAAAAAAAAGAAGAAAAAAAGAAAAGAAAAGACTTCTCTTTACAAAATAAACTTGATTTGGAAGACAAGAAAATTCTGATTTTCAAGAACCAAGCAAATACTATAATCAACAAATTATAAAACTTTTTTTAATTTATAAAATTATTACTAATTACTAAATATTTTCTTTATTTAATAAATATGAATAATATATGGCTTTTTTTTTTTTGTTAGTTTTCTTATTTTTAAGTACCTTAATTTATCTGGATATATCAAAATATATTTATTTTTTTTCTTTTAGTGATACCATAAGAAAATATAACCATTTGTAATTAATATCAATTTAAAAAAAAAGAAAAAGTAAATATTGTTTTCTATATATATGTAAAAAAAATTTACTTCTTCAATTGTTATTAACTTTTTCTTTTAAATTTTTTCTTTCTATGTGAGTGACCAATTAAAGCCTACACACTTCCACCAAAAAAAAAAATTAAAGCCTACACACTCTGACACCCACTTATAATCAATCAAAAAAATATACGAGACGCCAAATAATTTAATCCAACCAAGACATGGAAAAATCGGTCCAAACAAATTCATTTTCTTTATATAAAAAGTGCACTTCCTTTATATA
This sequence comes from Rhamnella rubrinervis, assembly GCA_007844105.2. Lineage (NCBI taxonomy): Eukaryota > Viridiplantae > Streptophyta > Magnoliopsida > Rosales > Rhamnaceae > Rhamnella > Rhamnella rubrinervis. Next base: position 2,985,086 of record CM017583.2, on the reverse strand, counting down.
CGCATGGCGTTCATTCTCATCCAACGGTTGAGATGAATTTTCGTGTTCTGACAACGCATGGAGGGATTAGACGGACAGCTATAAATTATCCATAATACATAAACAAATAAAAACCCAAAAAAAAATAAAAAAATCAAAGAGTAACTTTCTTAACCCTTGTAAAGACTAAGGAGGAAATTTGAGTTTTTTTTATTTAATTTTGTAATATTAACAGTCAACCAGAAATGGAAAATTCTTAAAATAAATGAATGAATATAACCCAAAAAGTAGAAAATACAGAGAAAGAAGTCAAGAATTAGAGGAAGATTTTAATATATTTTACTTGGGAAACTTTTATGTTCTGACATTATTTAATAAAATCCAGAAAAAATAATAATAATCATATATAATTACAACAATGAATGGCATACAACAAAGAAAAAAAGATGCAAAAGAAGAAAAAAAAATTATCCAAGATTAAATAGCACACAGAAACAGAGAGAGAGAGGTAGAAGATTGAAAAAACCTTACTTGGGAAACTTCTTTTTTGATATTGGTTCGAGGAAGATCTTTAGGAAGATCTCTGAGTCTCTGAGCGAAAGATGGGGAATCTAAGATGGACTCGGTGGAGAACAACAACCTCTTCATCATTACCACAGAATCAGATGGTCTTTTCTTCAAGATGCTCTTCATCAACAGAGCCGCCATTAATGGAGATTACAAAGAACCTTCAAAAACTTTTGCAATAGTATATTAGTAGTATTCAAAAGACACAGTGGAGCAAAATGGGTGTTTAGGGTCATTTATAGAGGCATTTTGGAGGAAGATGATTGGCTGGGATTAGGTGCGCTGAATCTTCAAAAAATAATGCAGACAAATTTTGTAAACTCTCTCTGTGTTTTTGTTGTTTTCTGAATGTGAGAAATTCAAAGGTCATTTTGATTCAAAAGGGAACCAATTAATTTTAAAATGGAAAGCTTCTACTACTTGAACTAATTAGAAAGTTATAACATACTAAATTGCATTTTGCTTCCCTTTTTCTTTCTTAATTTCTTTTTCTCTTTTCTTGTTTGGAGAAGCTAACCTGACTTTTTTTTCTTTTTTTCTTTTTTCTCACTATAATATGGCCTATGGGATAGAGTGAAGTCATGGTTAAAAATTTATTATCAAATAGGAAATAAAAACTTTTCATGTGATAAATTATTCTTAAAATAAAAAAGTAAAACAAAATGAACAAAGAAAATTGCAGTATGGATTAACTGTTTGTCTAATGGGAGAGGATTAATGCGAAAGATTTAAAATTTTTAATTAGAAATTTGTCATTTTCACAAACGTAAATCGTATCTGAAAAATGTACAAAATACAAATATTGAAAATGTCCCATATTGTATAAAATATAGTATAAAATAATCATGTCATAAAACTAAACTAATAATAAAAATGGTTCTCTGAAGAAGGGTCTTTAAAGACATCATCCTACTGTTCACAATAGCTTGTCTATGAATTTATAGAAAAGTCTGCGATCCATGGAATAGTAGTGCAGTGCATGTGGTCATTTGGAGGTGACAATGGTCAGTGTGGGATATTTTCGTACTCTTTTTTATTTGATTTTAACTTTTCTTTTGGTTTCGTGGAAAGTTGCTGATATATATTTGTTTTCTTTCTTTTTGGTAAATTGGTTATGTATATTTATTTGTTCCAAAGGAAACAAGAGAAAAAATACAAGAAGAAAAAGGTCTTTCCGCACTGCAATTTAACAGTTTATTTAGTAAAATATAAGTAGATGAGACAGAAATAATCTTTATATTGGGCATACTAATTCATTAATACCTGTTAAATAGATTGTAAAATTGCCAACTTATATAGATAACACTTTTTTTTGTTTGTAAAATTATGCTAAATAACATTTTATTTTGGTGAATTATGCTAAATCGCATTTACTCTAATAAGAAACTTACAAATTCATTAGCTTTTTTACACATATGGGCTATATGCTAAAACTCAAAATTTCATAGACAACTTCGTAAAATCTGTATATGTTTTATATTTGACATTATATTTAATTGTAAATTTAATAATTAATGCTGCACGTGAGCATTTATCATTTTATCATTAGTAGTACTCATACTTAATGTAATAAGTTGAATCACTCGTGAGTAAAAATAAAGCAATTCTGTATGATCCATGTATGGTTCATTTTAACATTACACATAATTATAATTAATATTACATGTAATCATTTATTGTTGTTTTGACGACAATGATATGGATCAAGCAATATTGTGTTCATTAAATACATTTTGGACTTCTCTTAGAGCATCCCAATAGAAAATATTACAATGGTTTTGTCATTTTTAAAATTTAATATTGAAATTTATTCTCCAATACAATATTATAATGTTAAAACCAAAATTTAGAATACTACTCAAATAGGTCATATTAAAAATTATGGCAATATAAAAACAATTATACACTTTTATTTTAAAGAGCTGGCACACCCCACTTTTCGTGAATTTTTGAATGATATTGCTATTTTTTGGCAATAAGATGCATCCTTGAGTGCAAAAAGTGAGTATCCAAGCTAAACTTTAGCATTATTATTTATTTTTAGCATCTCCCTGAAGATGCTCTAATAAGCTCATTGCTTATGGTATATAGTAATTTTTTTTTCTTTAATTATGCAAAATATCATTTACTCATATAAGAAACCTACAAATTCATTAATTTTTTTACACATGGGGCAACTGCTATGACTCAAAATTTCAAGGTCAGCTTTGCAAATAAAGACTACTAATAGACAATTTCATAAGATCTATATATGTTTTATTTTAACATTACACAAAATTTTTACATGAATCAAGCATCATTATTTAGAATTTGTCAACTCGTGACATATAATAGTACTCAAACTTAATATAGTAAGTTGAATCATGCATAAGTAAAGATAAATAATTTTGTATGATTCATATACGTTTTATTTTAACATTACATGTAATTATTATAATTAATATTGCACGTGATCTTTTGTTATTGTATAGATGATAATGACATGAACATAGCAATATTGTGTTCATTAAATATTATTTTGTACTTCTCTAAGTAAGCTCATTTTTTATATTTTGAGGAGTTCAAAATTATGATCTTCTCTGATAGCATCTCCAACAGCTTGCCATTTAAATGCCAAAAATGACATCAAGGCATTATTAGCTGGTTTTGGCGAGCCAATTCTATGCAAGCTTGATGGTTGGATCAATAGCTCTTTGTAAGACATATGTGAATTGAGAAGGAATCAAACATGGGTCATTATTATTCTTTGTGCCATAATAATAATGGATTAACTGTTTGTCTAATGAAGGGGGTTAATGCAAAAGATTTAAAAATTTTAATTAGAAATTTGTGAGTTTTCACAAACATAAATGGTATATGAAAAATGTACAAAATACAAACATTGAAATTGACCCATAATGTATAAAATATAATATTAAGTAATCATCTCATAAAACTAAACTAATTATAAAAATCGCTCCCTGAAAAACAGTAAAGACGCCATCCTCAATTATTACCCTTCACAAAATTATAAAAAACATGTGTGTGATCCATAACATAGTGGTGCAGTGCATGTGGTCATTTGGAGGGGACAATGGTCAATGTGGGATGTTCTCATGCTTTTTACTTAATTTTAATTTTTCTTTTCATTTCATAGAAAGTTGGTGATATATGCTCGTTTGTCTCAAAAGAAATTACTTAGGGAAAAAATATGAGAGTAATAATATTTTTTTTTTACCATAAGTTGTGCACTTTAAGAGTTCATTTGATAAGATATAAGTGGATAAGATAGACATGAGCTGTTATGATTGGGCACGCTCATTCATTAATACATCCTCAAATAAATTGTGAAATTACTCAGTTAATACTAAATAATATATATATATATATATATATATATATATATATTTGTAAAATTATGCTAAATAGCATTTACTTGTACAAGAAACCTACAAATTCATTAACTTTTTGACACATGATGCAGCTACTAAGACTCAAAATTTTAGGGTCAGTCATGCAAGCATGGACTAGTAACAGATAATTTTGTAAAATTTATATACATTTTATTTTAATATTATACAAAATTATAAATTTAATAATTAATGTTGCATGTGATCATTTGTCGTTTTATCATTAATAATGACGTTGATCAAACATTATTGTTTAAAATTTGTAATACTCAAACTTAATATAGTAAGTTGAATCATTCGTAAGTAAAAGATAGACATTTACTTGGCAAGGCCAAAGTATAAAGGAAAGACTGGATCGTGCAATAGCTAGCCTAAATTGGGTGGAGATGTACAATGAAGCAGTTGTCTCCCATTTGGCAAGAGAGGCCTCAGACCATACACCTATCATCATCAATACAAAGCCAGAAAAGAAATCTTATCAGAGACCGTTCAGGTTTTTAAGTGCTTGGACTACTGATGCGTCTTCTTTTCAGGTAATTAAGAAAGCTTGGGAACAAAAACTGGTGGGAAAGGAAAGCTATAAGTTTCTTAAGAGACTGAGCAACGCTACTAGTGCTTTAAAAATCTGGAATAGAGAAAAGTTTGGATATACTCACCTACGCATCAAATTTCTTGAAAAAGAGCTGTGCCATATCCAACAGCAAGAGGAATACTGTGAGATCCCAAGTAAAAGGCATATGGAAGTGGTTGAAGAACTTCGAATCCAAAGGAGAAGACATGAAGATATTTGTAAACAAAAATCTCGTGAGGTTTGGCTAAAAGAAGGAGACAGAAACACAAGATTTTTTCATAGCACTGTGATGCGTCGAAGACAGAACAGAATCAGTTGCGTGAAAGATAATTCTCGATGGATACATGACTTTGAGGAGATAGGGGAATATTTCAAACAGGAGTTCGAGAATCTCTTTACCACAAAAGTTCCAAGGCTTCCCGGTAACCTTCACGAAGTCATTGAACCTTGCATCTCTACAGAAGACAATCAAGGCATCATGAAGATTCCGACGATGGAAGAAGTTAAAGAAGCAGTTTGGAGTCTCCATCCCCTTAAATCCCCTGGACCTGATGGATACCCGGGAATTTTCTACAAACGTTACTGGAATGTAATAAAAGATCAGTTGACTGGAGTTGTTCAGGAATGTTTTCATCTGAGAAAGATTACACATGGTCTCAATCGTACTCTAGTGATTCTGATTCCAAAGAATAAGCATGCAAATTCTTTCAAACATTTCCGTCCAATTAGTCTCTGTAATTTCTCTTATAAAATTGTGGCTAAGATATTGACGAACAGGTTGTCAAGTCTGTTGGAGAAGATGATATCCCCTAATCAAGGGGCTTTTGTCAAGGGCCGGTGGATTGCAGGGAATACAGTGGTGGCTCAGGAGCTAGTACACAAGATTAGAAAGCCTGGGAACAAAGGGTTTGATGCTTATGAAAATAGATCTTAGCAAAGCATATGACCGTGTGGAATGGCCTTTTTTAGATCAAGTTCTTCATACTTGGGGTTTCTCAAATAATGTTCGAAGTTTAATCATGAGCTGTGTAGGATCAGTTAGCTTCAATTTACTGTTAAATGGAAGCATCTGTAAATCTTTTACCCCTTCATGAGGGCTTAGACAAGGAGACCCACTTTCTCCATATCTCTTTATTCTCTGCTCAGAAGTTTTTTCTAGATTGATCTTGAAAGAAGAAGCAAGAGGAAATCTTCAGGGGATTAAGATTAGCAGATCAGCTCCAGCCATATCACACCTCATGTATGCGGATGACATCATCATAACCTGCCGTGCAAATGAGGAAAATGCTTCAACGGTGAAAAGAATTCTGGAGAAGTTTGGCGAGTGGTCTGGACAAGAAGTAAACTCAGAGAAGTCTAATATCCTTTTCTCTACCAACACAAAAAGAAATGAGAAAGGAACCGTGAAAGAGATTATGGGATTTAAAGAGATGGGGAACAATTCAGTTTATCTGGGGAATAGTTTGATCTTTGCCAGAAAAAAAACTAAAGAGTTTGGATTCTTGAAAGATAGAATACAACAAAAACTTGAGGGATGGAAGAGCAAGTTTCTTTCAAGAGTCGGCAAAGCAACGCTAATAAATTGAGGGTGCAATTCCAACTTATACAATGGCCACTTTCCGAGTTCCTCTTAGTGTTTACAGTCAAATGGATATGCTGGTTCGACGTTTTTGGTGGGGCACTACAGGCACAAAATACTTAGCTTCGAAATCTTGGATCTCTATTTGTCAGCCAAAGGAGTTTGGAGGACTTGGGTTTAAGCTTTTCAAGGATATTAACACGACTTTACTATCAAAGTCGAAATGGTATATAGCCGGGACATGACAGTCCTTGGGCTAACCTATTACGGGTGAAATACATTAAAGATGGAACCTTTTTCAGCCATAATCCTCCAAGTAACTCCTCAATGATCCGAAAGGAATTTGCGACAAAGAACACAACTGTCTTGGAGCTTGCTATAGACTTGGAAATGGAAGTTTAGTTAATTCGTGGAGTGACCCTTGGGTGCCAGGATTAATGAATCATATCCCCAAACTGAAAGAAGATGTTAATGGAGAAAGATGGAGAAGTGTAGCAGATCTTAGGACTCCAGACGGCATGGATTGGAATGCAGAGATCATTAATCAAATCTGTGCCCGGCTCAAGCTATACTCAAGCTGAATTGGTTTCAAAATGAATCACAGGATTCCCTAGTGTGGATTGGAAATACCAAAGGAAAATTTTCAGTAAAGGAAAGTTATCTTACAGCTAACAGGAATCGTTTTAATGAAGTGAATGGAAGTATCTGGAAGGGCATTTGGAAAGGGAAGTTACATGAAAGACTAAAGATGCATCTTTGGAGAATGATGGCAAATGTAATACCCACTAGAACTCAAGTCTTTACGAATTAATAAAGGTGAGACCTTTTGCTTTCTGTGTGATAATGGAGAAGAAAAAGCTCTGCATCTCTCTCAGTGTCATTTTGTGAGAGCTCTAGCTTTTGGGAGCCAATGGGGATTTAGGTTGGATAATCTAGCATGTGTGGATATCGGTCAATTGATCCAATACTGTATTCACCCTGACTGTGAGGAGATGGTGAAGTTCCCCATTACTAATTTTATAGCTTGTTTGCTGTATTTTACTTGGAATGTCCGCAACGAAAGGCTTTTCAAAGGCTCCAAAAATTTCCACCAAACCTTGCAAAGTTTCAACAATGTGGTGAACGATTACTATTCAGCAATAGATGCAAACTCTACTCAAGATCAAGCACAGGGTGGGAACAAATCTGAAGCTTGGAAACCACCAACCAATGGATGGATAAAAATCAATATTGATGCAGCCTTCAAAGACAATTCGGCTGCTGCTGCAATGGTGGTGAGGGACAGTACAGGGACACTTTTATTTTTGGCTACCCAGCTTTTTTCGTGCATGTCTTCTTATGATGCTGAGATCCTTGCGTTAAATTGGGCTTCTACTCATGCAAAGGAGTGTAATTGGAAGAACATTATATGGGTGACAGATGCTAAGGAAGTAGCTAACACTGTTCTAGAAGCTTCAGCGCCTGCCAATTGGAACTCCTGGTATGAGATTCAGAGTCTGAAGGAAAGGTTTTTGCGTGAAGATTGGATCCTAGAATGGAACAATAGAGAAGCAAATTGTGTGGCTGATTTAGGAGCCAAATATACTCTGCAACACAAGACCTTGCTTCGTTGTGATGAATTTTCTTTAAGTTTGCTTCCTAAATGTATTAATGATAAAATTCAGCTAGAGTGTTTAGCTTTAGCAGTTTAATCCCCTTTATTTTAGGGGCTTTTTGTGTATTTTCTCCACTATTTTTTTGGTGGTTTTAATACAATGCTATCTTCTACCAAAAAAAAAAAAAGTAAAAGATAGACAATTATATATAATACATATATGTTTTATTTTAATATTACACGTAATTATATTTAATATTTCATATGATTATCTGTTATTGTATTGATGACAATGACATGGACCAAGCAATAGTGTTCGTTAAATACTATTTTGAACTTCTTTTAGAGCATCACAGCAACAAAATGCTATAAAAGTTTTGTTATTTTCACAATTTTTGGCGTAGCGGAAGTATATTAACTCGTAGCTCAGATAAGGAACACACACAATCACACACGATAACACGAGAACATAAAAGTTTTGTAAAAAATTATATATTAAAGTTGAATAATTTGATCAAAGATATTTAGTCAGCCAAAACAAATATATAGCAACACTAAACAAACCCTAACTAAGCTAGGAAACTAACAATGTAAGGGTAAAATAATAAATTAATACTAAATTAAACTAAACCCAATTAAATCCTAAAACAATGATCGATCAAACCTTAAAACACATTATGGTACACTGCTATTGTAACTAGGACACATTAACAAAATAAGAAACCTAATTAAATAAAAAAACTAAGAAACTAATTGAAACTAGAACTCTATTAAATGTGTGTTGCATCAGTTTCGCATTAAGATTTATTCACCGATATAATGTCAAAATATTAATTCTAAAATTTAGCATACTCTTATATGTCATATTAAAAAGTATGGCAATGCAAAAAAATAATTATACACTTTTACTTTAAAGAGTGGACCCACCTTACTTTGCATTTTGAATATAACATTTGTTATGCCAAATTTGACATAAAAATGACATTATTATTTTTTGACATTATAATAACATTCCTATTTAAGGGCAAAAAGTGGATGTTAATGCTAAAATTTAGCATTGTTACTCATTTTTGGCACCCTTTTAGAGATGTTGTAATAAGCTCATTGATTATGCTAGATAACATTTTTTGTAATAGGTCATGCTAAAAAAAATGGCAATTCGTAATTAGTTATATATATTTGCTTTAAAGATGAGTCCAAATACTTTAAAGGGTAGACCAAAGAGTGGATCTTTTTTTTTTTTTGTATTAAAATAGCATCTTATTGGAGTGCGAAAAATGAGTACCAATGCCAAAATTTGATATTGCCACCCATTTTTGGCACCCTGCTAAAAATTTTAGAAAATAGCTTTTACTTGTATAAGAAACTTGCAAATTTATTAACTTTTGACATATGGGGCAACTGCCAAGACTCAGAATTTCAGGGTCAACTCTGCAAACAAGGACTACTTATAGACAACTTTGTAAGATCTATATACATTTTATTTTAACATTACATGTAATTGTAAATTTATAATTAACACTGCACGTGATCATTTGTCGTTTTATCATTAACGATGATGAGGATCAAACATTATTGTCTAAAACTTGTCGAATCGTGACATATAGTAGTATTGAAACTTAATGTAGTAAGTTGAATTATTCATAAGTAAAAATAGATAATTCTATATGATCCATGTTTTACTTTAACATTACACGTAATCATTATAATTAATATTATTCGTGATCATTTGTTGTTGTATTGATGACAATAACGTGGGCTGAGAAATATTGTGTTCATTAAATGATATTTTAGATTTTTCTAATAAGCTTGTATTTTTTTTTTTCTTTCTGAAGAGTTAAGAATTCTAGTATTCTCTAAGAGTATCTTCAGTATTATGTTTTTTAAATGCTAAAAATGACATCAAGGCTTTACTAACTAGTATTTGCGAGCGAATTTGCTATCGCTATGATTAATATTGTCCCTGATAATTTGTCATTGTATCAATGATAACGAATAGACCGAGTAATATTGTGTTCATTAAATGTTATTTTGGACTTCTCTAATAAGTTCATTTTTTTGCCTTCTGAAGAGCCCAAACTTTTGATAGCATTTCCGGCAGTGTGCCATTTAAATACCAAAAATGACATCAAAACTTTTCTGGCAGAGCTCTTTGTTTTATGTTCTCGTCAAGAGCTCTTTGTTGCATATCCCCGGTGTTACCTGTTAGATATGTTCTTGGGCCTATTTGGTTGAAATACGTTTAAGTTAAATTAAAATTAAATTTATTTTAATTTTAATTTTTTAGATAATATATTATTTGATCAGTTAAAATTTATTTTAAATTAAATTAAATTTTTTAAATATTTATCTTAACTGAAGAGATCAGATAAGATGTATTTTTTAATTTAAAACTTTATTTTTTTATTATTAAATACATTGTTGTTTTCTTTTTACGGATGCTAGGGTTTTTTAATCTTCAGCGACAAAGAGAAAAAACTATCGTAAAAGAAAACTGAGAGTTTTATTTTTCAGAAAAATATAATGTATTTTTGTAAAGAACATAGGAGAAGAAAGAACATTTATGTTCTTTGTTTTTTCCTTTTGTGTTCTAATATTTTTTTTAGATCGTTGAGTTCTCACACACAGCTTCATCACATCTGAGGATAGCACTGGAAGATCGGATGGTGGATAGAATGATTGTGCGGTTCAGATTGTAGATCACGAGGTGCAGTTGTAGATTTATGGTAGTGATTACTGAATTGGAGGATTAGCTGAAAGATCTTCACATCAGAGAAGAGGTAATCCTGAATTCTTAGTATTCAGTTGTATGAATTACATAGCATGTTTATATTGCTTCCGTTGTTTCTGTATATGTGTTTCCTTCATGTGGTATCAGAGCGGTGTTATGTAATTCATATGAATTTAGAATTCAATAGCTTGTGATTTATGATGTTTGAATAGAAATATGGCACCTAGGATTATATTATGATGTAATTGCATGATAATATATGTTTTGAATATTTATTTATTCATAATAGATGCTAGTTTTAGCCCTGATCCATGGTAGATTTTCCCTGTATTTTTATTTTTTAGGATGTAACAGGGAGACTGCTCATAAAATCAGGTTTCCTCCCTGATTTAATTTTAGTTTTTCAAATTTTATTGTATTGTATTTTATTTTATTTTATACTTATTTTATGTAAAAGTAAAAAATATAAGTACAAATACTGTATCCCGTGGCTGTTTCGGCTTCTAGAGAAGGATATAGATGTCTGATCGAGGCACTGTCAGAGGCGTTGGAAGCGTAAGGAGGAGTGGAAGCTGTGGCTAGATGTGCTTGAACGTCTGGATGGTGCTTCTGGCGGCTGGCTTCTCCAACTGTTAGGGCTTCTACCTATGGCGAGGAACGGCGAATGAACCGAGGCTGTGGAGGCTAGAGTTTCATGGTGGGCTAGGGTTTTTGATTTTTATTTGGGTTTTTTATAATTTTTTGGGCCTTAAAGATCAGTTAAAAATTAAACTCGTTAAAACCCCAATACCTTGGAGCCCATTAGAATATAGAAAAGAAGAATGGGCCAACAATATTAATTGGGTCATTTGGACCTTATAATTTTATTTGGGCTTGTAATTTTCTTTTTTAGAAAATCATGAATTAGAGTTAGTTATTTTATTTACAGCTTTTATGAATGTTTTTAATATTAGTTATTAACAATGTTATGTTATAACATGTCATAGAATAAGTGATGTTATATAAGCCTGCATCATTGAATAATTACATATGCATAATAATTATTATGATTTAATCTAGTTTAATAATTATTATGAGAAATTATTTTTTAAAAATAATTTAACAAATCCTAAATTAATTTTAAAATATTGAATGGTAAAAGTTTTAATTATTTATTTAATTTTAAAACATAAGAGCTCCATTGTGGGTCCAAAATAAAATAATCATATGAAGCCCAACGGATAGACATGATTGGGTTTTATTGGGTTGGACCTTAATTATTTTCAAAATTTTAATTAGATTGTTTGGCCCAACGTTGGCAATCTTAGACATTAAATAAAATTTTGAAATTAAAACAATGATTAATAACATTCAAACTTAATTTATTTATTACCCTCCCAACAACGCTATGATTTTTAAATTAAGGTCCCAAAAGTTTATAAAACAATTAGATTGAAATAAATTTGTATTATCTATAAAGGTTCTCTCTTAGGAGGATGAGATTTAAGCGGTTCGCTTGTGAATCCTCATTCTTTTCTGGGAACCAACTTAGTAGGACACTGTTTTATTTCAGGATCAAATTTAGTTTATTATAAATATCTTACCCAATATGATTATTTATAAAGGAAACTAAATAATTGTTTACAATAAATAAATAAAAAGTTTATAAGATTTACTATATTTTTAAGTTTATTGTGTAAATACGTGTTAATATTAGTGTACAATTTTATTTTAGAAAATATCAACTTTTAGTCATCTCGCACAAATTTTAAGTAAAAAACCAATGGATGGTAGCAACTATAACGAATGGAAAACCAATTTGTTCATCGTTTTGGAATATGAAAATCTCAAATTTGTCTTGACATTACCAAAGCCCGATGTTCCCACGGCTGATGCCTCTGAACAAGTAAAAAAGAACTATAATGACTGGGCAAAGGCAAATATAGTAATTTGCTATTATGTTCTTGCCAATGTTGCTAGTCATTTGAAAGGAGAAATATCTCAGATCTTGGTTGGAGCAAAAATGCTTTAAAAACTGGATGGAGTGCTTGCTCAAAATACTAGTTCTTTGAGGCAAGCTGCAATGAATGACTTAATGAACACTTGGTTGACTAGAGGAAATGTGACGGATTATTGTTTAAAGATGATGTCATATTTCACTCAATTGGAAGTGATGAGAACTAAGCTGGACCAACAAGCTCAAGTAGACATGATTTTGGAATCACTACCTGAGAGTTATACTCAGTTTAAGGTCAACTATAATATAAGCAAGATGAATTTTACTCCTACGGAGTTAATGCATGAGATTGAGAGTGCTAAAAGGGCTCTCGTGACGCGCAGCAGTGCTCATAATGTTGAAAGTTCTTCTTTAAAACCTAAGGGTGGTCAAAAGAACAAGAAGATGAACAAAGTAGAAACCTTCAAAGCTAGATTGGTGGCAAAAGGTTATACCCAAAAAGAGGGTATAGACTATGAAGAAACCACTTTACCAATAGTCATACTAAAGTCTATCCAGATTCTTTTAGCTGTAGCTGCAAGTCTTGATTATGAGATTTGACAGATGTATGTTAAAACATTCTTCTTAAATGACAATTTAGAAGAAGACATCTACATGCAGTAACTAGAAGGGTTTATAGCTAAAGGCAAAAAACACATGGTATACAAGTTGCAAAGGTCAATTTATGGACTTAAGCAAGCATTTAAATGATGGAACATCAAATTTGATCAGACCATTACTTCTAATGGTTTTGAGAAAAGTCCTGATGAACCTTGTGCTTACAAAAGGATCCAATAAAGAAATGTGATTTTTCTAGTTCTTTACGTAGATAACATTTTGCTAATTGAAAATGACAAACAAATGCTGTCAGACGTAAAAAGTTGGCTGCATAAGCAGTTTGATATGAAGGATTTGGGAGAAGTCAATTATATTCTTAGAATCAAAGTTTTACGAGACTAAAAGAATAGGTTATTGACGTTATCTCAAGCATCTTATATTGATAAAATTCTTGCCAAGTTTAATGTAGAAAATTCCAAGAGGGGATTCTTACCCTTCAGATATGAAATTCATCTTTCTAATGAGCAATCACTAAAAACTCTTGAACATAAAGAATGCATGAGTAATGTACCTTATGCTTTTGCTGTAGGTAATCTCATGTATCCATATTATATACTAGGTTAGATATCTGTTATGCAGTGGGAGTCGTAAGCCGGTATCAATCTGATCCCGGTGAATAACACTGGATTGCGGTCAAACATATACTTAAGTATCTAAGAAGAACGGGAGATTATATGCTTGTGTATTCCAGTGGGAGTTTAGAAACTATCAGTTTCATAGACTTTGACTTACAAGGGGACATTGACTCTAGAAAATCAACCTCTAGATATGAGTTCACCCTTTGTTAGAGGAGTATCAATTTGACTCCACCAATGAATATGTAGGCAGAAAGGAAGGCTGTGATGAAGAAATTCCTTTTAGATCTTGAAGTGATACCGAGTACAGGACAACCCATTAACCTCTACTGTGACAACAGCGGGGCCGTTGCATAATCAAAAGAACCAAGGTATCATAAGAAACAAAAGTACATAGAGAGGAAGTATCATTTGATTCGAGACATCATCGAGCGAAGAGACACAATGATCACCAAAATATTGTCAGAGAAGAATTTAGTAGACCCATTTATAAAAGCTTTACATATTCAAGTGTTTGAGAGACATATAAATTGTATATGTGTTAGAAAATTACGAAATTTGCTTTAGAACAAGTAGGAGTATTTGCTTGAGTTTGTGTAACAAAACAAATAAATTATTTTTCTGAAATTAATAAAATTTTTAGAAGTATTTTTCATACTTTTATGCACACTAGTATTTTTCATATAAAGGTCCGGATTAATTATGAAGTATATGATCATATGGTTACGGCCATGAAAAACATGATCATAGATTCTCATAATTAATAAATTAAATCACAGTTATTAAATAAAGTTGGGCACTTTATTTAGACTGCGATATTTTATAAAATAACTTGTCTTGGTTATTTTTAAAATATTGGTGCAAATTATGTTTGCATTGATAGGATCAAAGTGAAATTTAATTAAAGTTAATTTTTTGTAAAATGAGTTAAATCTCAAATAATATTTTATTATTATTTTCTTTTAATCCTGAGTTTATTATAGATAGATGTTTAAATAATTATTGTTCCTTGAATTGTCAATAAATAAGGTCTATTGTATGACCAATGCCTTGATGATTTAGGAGCATAATTGTTTGAATTATTAATATCTATGAAATAAACAAAATGGAATTTGTATGAAATATCCTCTTTATATGTTTCAGTACTTAGATGTAAAAAAGTCACTGGCCAGTGCATTTGATCCATTAGAGAAACTATTAAATCAAGAAAATAAATAATTAATTGATAGATAGAATAAATAATCAATTAATTATTGATTTTACAAAGGGAAAATTAATATTAATATTGATATTATTAATTTTGAAATTCAACTCTGGCCCTTTAGTGGAGTGGTACTGGATTAGATAATTGCTATGCAATTATAAAGAGCCTTAATTAATAATAGCCGTTGGATTCCCATGCTAGCTCAGGTTATGTGGTGGAGCACACTTCTTGAATATGAGATTATAGAACACAAGTCTTGAGTTACATGGTCTTAGGTTAAGACTCAAGTTTGTGCTCAAGAGTAAGAGGGAGATTGTTAAATATGCTCTTAGGCTCAATTGGTTGAAATACGTTTAAGTTAAATTAAAATTAAATTTGTTTTAATTTTAGTTTTTTGAATAATATGTTATCTGATCAGTTAAGATTTACTTTAAATTAAATTTATTTTTTAAAATATTTATCTTAACGGAAGAGATCAGATAAAATATATTTTCTAATTTAAGACTTTATTTTTTATTATTAAATACGTCGTTGTTTTCTTTTTACGGGTGCTAAGGTTTTCAGTCTTCAGCAACAGAGAGAAAAAATTATCGTAAAAGAAAATTGAGTTTTATTTTCCAGAAAAATATAACCTATTTTTGTAAAGAACATAGGAGAAGAAAGAACATTTCAGTTCTTTGTTTTTTCTTTTGTGTTCTAATATATTTTTTAGATCATTGTGCCCACATATATAGCTCCATCACATCTGAGGATAGCATTGAAAGATCGGACGGTGAATAAAACGATCATGCCATTCAGATTGTAGATCACGATGTGCAGTTGTAGATTTATGATGGTGATTACTAAATTAAAGGATTAGCTGGAAGATCTTCACATTAGAGAAGAGGTAATCCTGAATTTTTACTATTCAATTTTATTAATTACATAGCATATTTATATTGCTTTCGCTGTCTCTATATATGTGTTTCCTTCGTTACCTGTCTATACATAAGACATATATATGAAATCGTAAGGAATATAACATGGGTCATTATTCACGAAGGTCGGATCTTGAAATTTTTAAACAATATTGCTTGGTCCAAAATTAATCTTATTGGACTTGTGGGGCTTAATCTTAACTTATTTATTTTAATAAAAAAAATATTACTTGGTCCAATTAAAATTCCAGGTTATGTTTAACCTGTTCTTTTTGGAGGAGCATGTATACTCCTCACTTAGCAGTACATAAAATATACATTTATAAATTGAACACAAGTCCATTGTGTACTAATTCAATTGTGGAATATTAATATTCATTCTAAAATTGTAAAAATGAATATAAGGACAATTCATTTCGTCAAAAGCTCTTAACGACATAATAAATATTTAGTTCGATTGTGATTTTCACGACTCTAAATTATACAAGGGGATGATTTTGATAATAGTATTATTGTTAAGCTTACGAAAATTTTTATCTCAACCCTAAATGAAAGTCAATAACGCATTGATATAATTATTTCTTTGGACATCTATTTATTTATATACATAAAGTGCAATATGTCATTGTTTTTAATACGCCATTTATAGTAGAAAATGAAGCACAATGTTGTAATAGAGGTCAAAGTGCAAATCCTCATTATGTCGTGTAGATGTAAAAGCTTGATTAATTGGTTTTGAGATTAAACGTTTATTTGGCATTTCAGTCAATATATACTACGTAATTACACGAAATTAGAATTGAATTTTCTTGGAAAATTCACCAACCTTGGTGTGTTTGGCTACAAGTTTATTTCATCACATGCTTTCTTGCCTTTTGACCTTGCATGTCGATGAACAGCGTTCTATTTGTGGTTCCATTGTTTAGATTATTGTAATATATATATATATATATATATATATATATATATATATAATATTAACTAAGTAAGATTATTAATTTTTATATTAACAGTATATTTGATCAGATATAAATAGATGAGATCACACTTACCATACATGATTCCTAAAATTGTAAATAGCATTTACTCATACAGAAAGCTACAAATTCATTAAGGAATCTAATATGGGTCATTATTATTCATGAATGTCGGATCTTGAAATTTTTAAAAAATATTGCTCGGTCCAAAATTAATCTTAGTGGACTTGTTTCAATCAAAATATTACTTGGTCGTGTTACAATTCCAGGGCATGTCTAACCTGTTCCTTTTAGAGGAGCATGTACCCCTCACTTAGCAGTAAATAAAAAAAGTACTCAACAGACACAATAAACATTCTTTAGGGCAACTGTGATTTGACTCTGAATTATATAAGATGAGTTGATTGATAATAATATTATTGTCAAGCTTTTTCCCTATTTAGTAGATGAAGAGGTTTATAAATATAGCAAAGAAGTGAGTGCAAATTAACTAACATCGTCATGGATCCTCAAAATGAATGTGTTATATAGCAAGTGAGTTTATGAGTAAAACTACAATTCCTCCGAATTTCTCTCATTTTCGTTACCCTTTATGTTCTTCTGGCTATGAAGCTTTTCAACAACTTCCTCTAGAGGAGGATCTCCAGGTCTTCGAAACACTTGGTCCCCAATCTTGATCTCATATGCCTCTGGTTGACTTAACACAAACTCTTTCAACTGTAAAAAAAACCGACGGAGAAAAAGACTGATCAAGTCAGATAGATCCTACTCAACAATCTCAACCCTCTAATCCTTAATTCACAAAAAAAAAAAAAAAAAATTCCTGCTAAGAAAAATTTCTTAAGCATGCAAGAATCAATATATCCCAGAAATGGATTCTCGTACTGTAAGAAAGCGAGTCTTTTCAGTCGAGTTGATTCGATTCAGTTTTTACTTTTTTGAGCGCATTTGTCAGTTAAAGATTTTGATTAGAACGAGAGAAATGCACTATGGTTAACTTGCATTCAATAATACTGGGCTCTAATGCGACAAAGATTTTGCATTCAGAACTTAAAACCATGAAAAGAATTATATCTTCAATCCTATTCCCAGTACCCCTTTTCCAGTAAACACAAACACAAATGTATCCATATATACAACATAACATTAAAGAGAGAGAGAAAAAAAAAAAAAGAGTTGAATTTAAGAAAGCGAACCTCAACTATGTATTTTGGCTTCATGAAAAGAATTAGTATCTTCGCTCCTATTCCCAGTAACCCTTCCCCAGAAAATATGCGCAAACACACACACATGCACACAGACACAGACACGTTGAATACAAATATAACAGAGAGAAAAAATATTGAATTAAGAAAGCAAACCTCAGCTATGTTTTGACCATTTTCCATGTTGAACATGATTGTGGTAAGATCAAGGCCCATAAACTTTGCCTCAATAGCTCCAGTTCTTAGAACCTTTGTCCATTTCATAGCAGTCTCAGCTACCACATCCTGGCAGAGCCAGAGAGAGAGCATAAAATAATTTAGAATTCTACAATCCAGTTCAGGCCATGTCAAATACCTACATAGCATTGTCTATGAATGAGAAGTATTGTCTATGAATGCAAATTTTCCATAGCATCAGCATCAACCCTAAGCATCTAAAACCAAAGATCATAAAAAACAAGACCAAAACAAGTACTACTTTAGAAAGAAAAAATAATAATAATAATAATAATAATTGGGTCTCAGCTTCCAATTTATGTTCTATGCCTAAACAAAAAGCAAAAAAATACTTATATACGGGTTACAAAGCCCAGAAAATTCTCATTTTGTAGAAAAAATCATCAGTAATTTTTAGTATTAATTTAAAATTATACCTCTCGATACAAATTAAATCAACGATAAAAGAATGTTTACCAACCAATACTCCTCTAACTTACATTCTTGTTCATATCTCATTTTTCTGATTATCCATCAACTATCAAATTCGATTACTTTTTACATTTCTGCCTGCAAATCGCACCCTACAGAAATTACAGAAAGGAAAAGCTGAAAAAATAACCCAGAAAATTCCAGCAACAAACAAGCACGATTTTGCAACAAATTTTCAGATTCTAACTCGAAACCCATTAAATAGCCAAAAGGGCACGTACAGAAGCGTAATTGGATTTTACCTGAGTCCGTTTGACACCCAATCGGAGCTTGACAAACCCGAAAACCGGCCCAGAATGGCGCTTCATCATCTCGGACTGGATCTCCGACAGCTCCATTTTCGACAAATCGCTCGGCGGCAGGTCGAAATCCGAAGAGGGTGAGGATTTCTTGCCCCATTCTTTCCAAGCATCGTCCTCCTCGTCGTCGACGACGTCGTCGAGGTCGTCGGTGATGTGGATTCGTCGCTTTCCTCCCTCTGCGAATCTTACGAATTCGCCATTTTGGGAAAAGATGAGGGGTAGAATGAGAAGTAGAACGGGGAAGATGGGAGCGATACGGTTTGCCATGGTTTTGGCGAAGGGTGGGAGAGGCGGTCGAAAGGTGTTAACAGAAAAAGGGTAATTTGGGAAATTAACAGGTTTTCATGCTTCCAAAACTACGTAGTTGTAGTGCTGTTTTTTTTTCTTTTTTTGGTAATACGTAGCTGTAGTGCTTGATGAATGTACTCAGAGAGCATTTTATCATATATTATTTGATATGTCAAAGAGTCTTTGCGTGAGTATATTATTTACTAAACAAATTAATAACCAAATTCAAATATTACAATTCAATGTACTTGTCTATTTTTTCATGACAAAATTACCTGACACTTGATTTTTCTTAAAAATATAATATATAATTTTGTACAACATTAATGTCACCTGAGTGTTCATGACTGGCTGAAAAAATGTTTTGCTAATATGTATGTTTCATATCAATGTTTATATCAAAAGAACTTGAAATATGTCCCTATAGCTATTACAACATTAATGTCACATGAGTGTTCATCTCCTCTCTAATATCATTCTCTACAAATTTAGTCAAGATTGGAGTTAGTATTAAAGATGTAAAATGGACAGGACTAGTATGGACATGACACGATAAAAATGGACATAACATAGATATGACACAATAAAAAATCATATTGTATCAAGTACGAAACACGTAATGGGTCATGTTTACGCTTTTAAAGTTGGTCTATCCTGCCAAATACGACACAAGCCCATGCTAGCCTAAGCACAATACAAATTCATATTGGGTCAAGTACAGTACAGACTTAGTACAGGTTAAATACGATATGGATTCACAATAAAACCCTAAAAAAAATTAGACATAGAATAAATAATTGAACCCTTATCATTTAATATTTTAATATCTTTTTCCTTCACTATCTTACAATGCAAATAATGTTAACATATAGATATAATTTTAAATACTATTTTGTAAAAACTATGTCATATATGATTGTAATTTAACATATGAATATTATTTTAAAGACTATATATAATAAATATGTTTTATGTGATTGGAAATGTATAAATATTTTATGTTATGTAAAAGTATAATTTTATTTTTAATTTTCATTTATTGTATTATTTATCAAAAAATAATAATAATTATAAAAAAAACTCTTATTGTATATTTCAATTATATTTAGCATTATTAATTTTATTATTATAAAGAAAAAATTTATACAATATGTCAAATACGAGCACAACAAATGTCATACCTAAGCAATGTCATACCTAAGCACTGCATGACACGTGCCGTACTCGTAACACGAGTACGATACAAACATATTTGTGCTTCGGCCTATAAACCGTGCTAGATCTAAAATTTTATAATATAAGTACCGCACAATACAGGAAAAAAATGACGGACTCAAGTACAGTACAAGCACAATCGGTTCAACTTTTAAATGGGCAGGGTTGACATAGCACGCTCCATTTTACACCTCTAGTTAGTACCCCTCAATATTTTTGTTTTCTTTCAATTACAAAATTCTTTTTATTAAAATTTACATGGGTGTCCAAATTAGTTAATCACCAATTTTTCAATTTCGGCACTTATTTCTCCAGGATATGATTTAATCTCTGTGACATTTTAAGCCCCATAAGTAATTGCGAAATATTTTTAAAATTTTCAATTAAGCTATAAGTATTTAGTAAGTTAAAAATTATAATTATATTAATATTTTAGTTTGTCCAGCATATGCAGTGACAATAATGGTTAGATTTTGACCCAACACATCCATGCTAAATTATAGTTCTTGAAAGCTTACCTTGAGATTCATAATATGTCTTGATCTCTAGGTGTTGATCTATATATTTTTTTCAATGAATTAATGTAGAGGGAGTGAATAAATTCAGCATTTGTAATTTGTTTTAGATTAATCTTCTAATCTTATTTTCGTTTGAATTAATTTTGCTCAGAATCAAAAGTAATAATTTTAGGGTAATTAGGCATATTGACTAAAAATACAAGTTCAACACCCTTGGGAAGTGGACCTAGGGGTGTGGCCTAGCATAAAGAAAGCCAACCGTTCCATCACACTCGCTTGCGAGAGTTGTGATTCGAGTCTTGGCAAGCTCCGTTATTGTTTTAGGTGTACTCAGCTTTACTTGAATCGCCAGGTGGATGAGGATCTGTTAGGGGCTGAGCCAGCTGCTCTAGACTCTTACAGGGTTGCAAAATTGGAGCAGCAAGAAGGCTCTACCCACTAACAGAATCCTGGGCTGATAAGATCCACATCGAGACCTGTAAGGTTTTAAATCTAAAACCTCTCCAAACACTTAGATCTAATAAGCACACAGAACACACAAGCTAGTAACACAACTAAAACAAGTAATAGAAGCTTAAAGAAGAAGAAAATACCAGAAATTTATAGTGGTTCACCCAGAAATGTTCTAGGTTACATCCATTTGAGCTACAACAAGGAGAAGGAGCTCACTGCACTATTTTTAAGTCTGTTATACCCTCAAATACAGATCACACCCTCACAGTACATTAAACCAGGAATTCATATAGTATACAATCTGTAACTACAAAGTTTGAGACCAAAACTCCAGAAGAAAACCCTAAACGAAGAAGATGACTCTATAGACGGCACCCCTTCAGAAACCCCCTACTCCAATCTCAAGACAAGAGGGAGAATATAAACTGGAATGGCATTGAGGAAGCAACGGCAGAAAAACATGTTCAAACTTGAATCAACGATCATGGTTAATCATTACAAACAGACATAACAACAGACACAAACCAAATGACACAGCTGGTTGCCGTTTAGGCCATTCAAGCTATGCGTTTTGGTAAGTGAGTTTGTGGCTTCACAATAACATTTCTCCATTTTAAAGCTTCAAACTCAACACCATTCCAGCAATCACAAACTCTTCTTAGTGCAACAAACTTAAACCTTCCTTGCTTTCATTGCTCCTAGTTGGTATTCTTCAACCAACTCCAACATCCAGCAAGTCTAAACAGTGTTTGAACTTGGATGCAATTGTTACCTTTGTTCCCATGTCAGCTGGGTTGTCATGTGTTGACACTTTCTGAATCCTCACAGCACCACTTGTCACTTGGTCTCTCACAAAATGGAACTTAACATCCACGTGCTTTGTTCTTTCATGAAATACAGGGTTTTTGCATAATTGTATAACACTTTGGTTTTCTGAATAAATAATTACATCTCCTTGAAGAAGTTTAATTTCTTCTAAAATTCTACACAGCTAGATTGCTTCCTTCACTGCATCAGTTATGGCCACATATTCAGCTTCTGTTGATGAGAGTGCCACTAAAGGTTACAGTTGAGACTTCCAACTTATACAATTTCCACCAAGAGTGAAATAATATGCTTTAGTGGACTTTCTAGAGTCTCGGTCACCTGCAAAATCTGAATATACAAAACCCTCAAGATCAAGTGAAGTGTGCCTTTTCTCAAAATATAAGCCAGCATGCAAAGAACCTTTAATATATCTCAATAAATGTTTAAGTGCCATCCGATGATCTTTTCCAGGGTTTGACATATATCGGCTAAGCAAAGAAATAGAATATAACAAATCTGGCCGAGTATTGATCATAAAATACATAACAGATCCTATAGCATTGGCATATGGGACATTTTCCATTTCAAGTAAATCAGATTCAGATGTAGGATATTGAGCTTTTGACAAGATAAAATGACCAGCTATTAGTATTGAAACAGGTTTACAGTTAGATAGACCAAATTTAGCAACAGATTTTTGTAAATAAGCAGGATTTTTGTAAATAAGCAGATGATGTATTCTCAATTTGTTTTCATTTCTATTTCTTTCAATCATCATACCGAGTATCTTCTTAGCACAACTTAAATCCTTCATATCAAATTCAATATTTAACAAACACTTTAATTCAGCAATCTTGGATTTAAAGCGACAAAGAAGAAGCATATCATCTACATACAACAGCAAATAAACAGGTGTATCACCAGATAACATGAAATAGAAGCAGTTGTCAAATTTACTTCGAATGAAACCTATGCTAATCACAAACATATCAAAACGTTTGTATTACTGTCTAGGAGATTGTTTCAAACCATATAAAGACTTTTTTAACAAACAAACATTATTAGGATGATGAGAGTCAACAAAACCAGAGGGTTGAGTAATATAAATATGGTTATCCAACTCTCCATGCAAGAATGCTGCTTTGATATCTAATTGTTCAAGCTCAAGGTTATAATGCACAACAACAGATAACATCATTCGAATTGTTTGAAATTTAACCACAGGAGAGAATATTTCAATTATAATCAATTCCCTCTCGCTGTGTATATTCCTTAGCTACTAATCTAGCTTTAAACCTAACAGGGTCAGAAACATTTATACCTTCCTTTAGCTTGTAAAGCCACTTACATTGCGCGAGCTTTTGCTTTTCTGGTTTGGAGACCAGCTTCCACGTTTTATTCACCCTCAATGACTTCATCTCATTCTTCATGGCTTCAAGCCATTTGTCATTGTCCTTTGATTATATTGCTTCCTCAAAGCTAGCTAGTTCATTATTTCTTAGCTCCTGACCTGCAATCAAAGCACTTAACACCAAATCAGCAAATGTATATCGTGTTGAAGGCCTAATTGTCCTCCTGACTCTATCCTTTGAGAGTTGGTAGTCTCTTAAGTCCTCTTGTTGATGTTGTTCAGGTTGTTCCTCCTCAAATTGGGAACCATCATTAGGATCGGCCTCCTCAGTAGTAGGATTCATTGGTTCTGGATCCACTTGACCATCAATTTCAGGTTCTGGTTCTTGGTTTTGGACTGAAGTATGTTGGTCTGATTGATCAACATCGAGCTCCACCTCAAATTGAGCACCTCCGGTAAGATTTAAGTCTTTGGGAATATTAGTAAATGTACCTGCATCAATGTTAGTTGATATACAAGGAAATATATGCTCATTAAACACCACATTTCTGTTGACAATTACTCTAATCCCACCATACTCCCTATCCCATAACCTATAACCTTTTGTACTCTCTTAGTAACCAAAAAAGACACACCTACAAGACCTAGGTTCTAGTTTGCCCTCGGGTTTATGGGAATAGGCTTCACAACCTACTATTCTCAGGTGACTCAAGTTTGGTCTTCTTCCTGTCTATTTTTCTTCAGGACACATAAAGTTTATAGCACTAGAGGGACGCCTGTTAACTAAATAAGCATCTGAACATAGAACAGAACGACATTGGTAATCCATAAGTAAATAGGATACACCTAGTTTTCTCAAGAAGGGTCCTATTCATCCTCTTTGCCACTCCATTTTGTTGGGGGGCATAGGGTACGGTCTTATGCCTTTGTATTCCATTAGCTTTACAAAAATCATTAAATATATTATTACAGAATTCTAATCTATTATCAGTCCTAAGATACTTAACTTTCCTTTCAGTTTGATTTTCAACAAGAAGTTTCCAATTTTTAAATCTCTCAAAGGTCTGATCTTTGGACTTAAGCAGATAAACCCATACTTTCCTACTAAAATCATAAAAAATGGATAGAAAATACCTGTTACCGCCATGAGTAGTTACCTTTACAGGGCCTCATAGATCAACATGTATGTAATCTAGGCATGCCTTCACCAGGTGAGTTCCTTTTGGGAAACTCTGCCTGTGTTGCTTGCCTAGAATACATGTGGGACAGAATTCGAGTGTAGCTATAGGACCCTTGCCAAGCATGCCTTTTTGGCTCAAAATGTGCATACTCTTTTGGCTCATATGAGCAAGCCTCAAGTGCCATATTTCTTTACATTTTGGTTAGATATAAGAGCATAATCTGTTCTTTTTGAAGGATAAAATGAACCATCAATAACATATAATCCATTCTTCTTTTTACCACTCAAAACAACACAATCATCTTTATAAATATGCATGCATCCATTCACAGCTTTATAACAGAAACCAATTTCATCAAGGGTACCAAGAGATATCAAATTTCATTTTAAACCAGGCACATATCTAACATCAGTGAGAAGCCTAATTTTTCCATCATGCAATTTAAGCGTAATATCACCAATACCCTGAATAGTACAAGTATCATTGTTTCCCATATACATAGTACCAGATTCATATTCATCAAAATTTGTAAACCAATTTCTATTAGGACACATATGAAATGAACAACCAGAGTCTAATATCCATTCATTAAGTACAGTATTCATAGAAACAGTTAATACTTCAGATAAGCATGCATTTTTACTACTAGATGCCACAGATGCATTCCCCTCTTGTTTTTGTTTTCTAATAAACTCATAACAATATTTCTTTATGTGATCTTCTTTACTACAGTGATAGCACTTCCATTTAGGTTTGTTTTTCACTTTCTTTTCTTTTTTCTTTCCCTTAGAACCAGTACCAGTTTGATCAAACACATGCATATTATCTTTCATCTCTATTTTTCCTTTGGCATATAAGTTATTTCTAGTTCTTTTACTAGTATTCAATTTCAGTTCACGAGCTTTAATACCATAAATAAGCAGGTCAAGTTTAGGCACTATTCCAGTGTATTGTAAAGCTTTTTTAACGACTTGATATTCAGATGGTAAAGAATTTAAAAGAATCATTGCTTCACTGGAATCGCCTAAGGCTTGATCTATTCCTTTTAGCAATAAAGTCATTTTAGTAAACTCATCAATGTTTTCGTCCATACTTTTAGAACTATCCATTCTGTAATTAAACAGCATGCCCTTTAAGAAAACTAAGTTCAGAGTAGAAACAACAGAGTAGAGAGAACACAGTTTATTCCAGAGATCAATAGGGGTTTCCATACCATCTACTTTGCGGATTACAGAATTGGCAAGGTGTAGAAAAATGAGGTTGTAGGCTTCTATTTTGATATCCTCAACTTTTGACCTCTGCTCATCCATCCACTTGGATTCATCAGCTTCCAGCATAATCAGTACTTTATGATACAAGAGGTAAACCTTCATCTTCTTCTGCCAGCTTCCGAAGTCACCTTTGCCGTCGAAAATGCTCATCTCAAACCTGGATGAACTCATTTTCCCTAAGAGTTAAAAAGCCCAAAAAACACTAAATTTTGGTTTCTGAGATTTGACTCGATCTAACCCTAGGAACACAACTACCTAAGAGCTCTGATACCAATTGTAAGGTTTTCAATCTAAAACCTCTCCAAACACCCAGATCGAACAAGCACACAGAACACACAAGCTAGTAACACAACTATAACAAGTAATAGAAGCTTAAAGAAGAAGAAAAACATCAAAAATTTATAGTGGTTCACCCAGAAATGTTCCATGCTACATCTACTTGAGCTCCAACAAGGAGAAGGAGATCACTACACTATTTTTAAGTCTGTTACACCCTCAAATACAGATCACACCCTCACAGTACATTAAACCAGGGATTCATACAGTATACGATCTGTAACTACAAAGTTCAAGACCAAAACTCCAGAAGAAAACCCTAAACGAAGAAGATGACTCTACAGACGACACCCTTTCAGAAACCCCCTACTCCAATCTCAAGACAAGAGGGAGAATATATACTGGAATGGCGATGAGGAAGCAACGGTAGAAAAACATCTTCAAACTTGAATCAACGATCAGGATTAATCATTACAAGCAGACATAACAATAGACATGAATCAAACAACACAGCTGGTTGCCATTTAGGCCATTCAAGTTGTGCATTTTGATAAGTGAGTTTGTGGCTTCACAATAACAAGGCCCTTTTTTTTCTACCAAAAAAAAAAAAAAACACCCTTGGGAAGCCCATCAAGATGTGGACCTTACACCAACAACGTCAACTCTCATGGGGAAGAGCCACATGCTTCAAATGGACAAGGACAAACTGACTTCACTATCTACACAGGTAGCCGAGATGCACGAAAGAGGAAAAATGCACATTAAACTCTGTGACGTATCTGATTCTTTAGCCTCCAAAGATTTATAAAGCCATCTTCCACGTCCGAGGAGATCTGCAGCTGCTCAAGTTTTTACCAGTGAGTCAGTAAATTGGCATGACTTTTTTGATTCATGATTTGGTATTTAGGTGAGCCACGCAATAACCTTGAGATGGGGAGGCACAACTTGCAAGACCTAAGTGGGTTGCACAACTTGGAAGAGCTAAAGAGTGTGGAGTTGCTCATTGGTAGTCATATTTAATTGTTTCACTTATTATTTCACTGAAAACTTATGTCTACATATATATATATATATATATATATATATATATATATATATATATATATATATAAAGAGACAGTTTAGGGAAGGAGAAAAGTTGCAAAACTTGATCTACTTCTACTCGGAATTAATATGATCCTCGTAATTATTTCTTATTTATTTTGTCAAACGTATGACTATGAAAGCAGGTTTCATCTTCGGCACATGCCAAACGTCCCATGTGTATAAAAGCAGATGATGAAAAGAACAACAAGTGCTTGCTTACTTAACAGTAAAGGAGCTCTCTGGTTGTTTGAATTCCTTAATTTGTTAAATGAATGTGTGTGTGTGTGTATTATATTTGTATTGTATTGTTTAATCAATGAATGAAAGTCTCTTTGCACAATGATCCTTCTTAGTGCTTGATGAATGTATGTACTAGTAGTGCTTGATGAACATCCAATTAAATATAAATTGTTTATTTTATTACCAAGTCTGAAAGTCTAACCTCCATTTGATATATATATATATATATATATATATATATATATATTTATCTTCGATTTTTAGTATGTTATATTAAATTATGTGTAATTTATTTAATTTAAAAGCAAAATTATTAAGGACACCAAATCGTCTGGTTTTATATTAATGGAACTTTTTATGAAATTAGGATATAATTCAACTACTAAGACACCTAATTTGGGGTACAACATTTAGTGCACACATTTGGGGTCCTAGTATTTACTGCTCAACAATTAGTTATTATTAATTAAATTTTGTTATTATCAATTAGACCTCTCAATTACTATAAAGGTGAATAAAAAATAAAAATAGAGAATAGAAAACCAATTCAAACTATTTTTCATTTGATATTTCTTTTCTTACATATTTATAATAACATAAAAGGACTAATAAACTATAACTAATAGTCAATCAAATTAAGCAAATTACACACAATTAAAAAAAAATTAAAATTAAAATTTTATCACAGATCCTAACTATATGATTTTTTTAGAATTTTTCACATAAAAAATCTTTCATCTAATTAATTAAGATATCAGAAAATTTATTTTTCCCTACTTATTTTTGCATTGATGTAATATTAGGAGAATAGAAGTCATTAAGTGAAGTTCAGGCAGGTAAAAAGTTTCTTCTTCATTTATTCTTTTTCTTTTTCTTTCTTTTTAAATTAATTTTCACTATTAGCTCAACTAATTCTGAAATATTTTATTTTGACAGTAATTGTATTTAGACCAAGAAGTATTTTTTTTTCCACCAACTACCCCCTTCTACATTTTCACCAGTTGCTAACCAAGTGGGCTTTTTTGGAAATACAATTTACTGGCATTGAATACAAAAATTATGCATTCATGATTTTGCATTTCTTCTATGCTGATCTTCTTTGTCTTAGCTATTATATGCTTAGTCTATGTTAAAAAAAAAAAAAAAAAAAAGAAGAAGCATTTATTTGCTTGTTAGATAACCAACCAAAACATATAAATGTTAATCTGAAAATGGATTAAAGATAATTAAATCATTATGAAATAATTATTAACTAAATTTAAAAAGTGATATTTGAAATAACTTAGGTGAAAATGAAGGAATGTGATTATCCCTTGGTAGGGAGGAATGCTCGTTTCCTTTCCTTTATTTGAATTAAAAATATTAATCTCCTCACCTTTATCTCTTTAATTTCTCTCCACTTTTTTCCTCTCCATTATCTTTCTCTGTCCAAAATTGGATTTACTATCCCCCCAAATTTTTTTTCTTTCAATTACAAATTTTTCTTTTATTAAATTTTGCATATATAGGTGTGCGAATTAATTAATCACTGAGTTTCTTTTCTCTAGGACATTACATGACCTAATTTTGCTTAGTTAATTGCGTAATTTTTAGAATTTTTACTATATTATATTATATTTTCATTATTTTAGTTTGTCCACCATATAAATGCAGTGACAATAATGGCTAGATTTTGACCCAACACTCAATGACGTTACTGTTCTTGAAAGCTTCCTTTGTGGTTCATAATATGTCTTGATCTCTAGGGTGTAGATTTTTATTCTTTTTTCAATGAATTAAAGTAGAAGAGAGGGAGTGAATCAATTCAGGGTTTTTAATTTATTTTAGATTTCTCTTCTAATCTTATTTCCGTTTGAATTTTGTTTAGAATCAAAACTAATAATTTTATGGCGTGCAATTAACCCTAATTTTGTTTCCTTTTTCTTTAAGACAGCAAGCACTTTGCTTTTTTTTTTTTCTTTGAAAATTGATGCTTTACTTGGAAAAAACTGAAAAATATAAAAAGAAGTTGATTCTTAGGGTAATAAAAAAGAAAATAACATTTAACTTTCTTGTGGAGACAAGAGTAAGCATCTTAATTGGAATAACTTGGTCTGTTAACTAATGCATCAACTTCTGTTTTCCTTATTTATGTCTTCGTTACCATGCCATTATTCCAATTCAACTTGGTGTTTATTATTGGGATCGGTTGCTTCATTGCTTTCTTCATTTGTTTTCAAGGAGGTAGTGATATGTTTTCTAAAACCCCTCTCATTTAATTATTTCCTAATTTGTTGGTCATATCTAATAGTAAATCCTCTCTATCATTTCAATATATATCTTAGTTTAATTCTCTGTCATTTCAATATATATTTGTTTATATCCTATGTTTTAGAGATCATAAAATTTAAATAATAATGTAATTAGAGCATCTATGATAGAGTGTCAAAAATGATTGTTAATGCTATATTTTCCACATCGGCTGCACTTTTGATAGTCTTTAAAAAATCTCTAATACTAAATGCTATAATGATAATATTCTCATTCTTAAATTTTTGTGTTCATGATATTCATTCTCCAATACAAAATTAAGTTGTTAATGTCAAAATTTAGCATAACATTCGCATATGCTAAAATTTTACAACATCAAATTTAATTACTCACTTTTACTCTGACAAATGGGTCTACTCACTTTATTTTCATAGATTCAAAAAATTAGGACACTCAAATGGCACTTATGTTGGAGTGCAAAAACTCACATTTTTCCTGAAAAAAATGCAAGTGAGTGCTTTTTGGTGCCAAATCAACCAAAAAAACACACATAAATTTGGCCTTTCTATTTTAGCATTCTCATTGAAATGGTTTGCTAAAATTTGATGTCAATGACATGACATGACTCTGTGTTATAAGATAAAAGGCAACGCTAGCAAAAATGTTAAAATTTTATAGGAGAGTTGGCAACTGACACTACTCAATCTAAATATAACAAATTTTTAGAATTATTAAAAATCCCACTATTGCACATTTAAAAGATTTTAGGCTAAATACATTTAGTTCCCCCTAGTTTTAAAAATATCTTAATTTAGTACCTCTAATTTAAAATTTTTCAATTGATATCCTCAATTTACAAATTTTGTATACCTCTACTCTAAGATGTTTCAATCCATACCCTCAATTTAGAAATTTTGCAGTTTAGTACTAATCTTTAAATTATTAAAGGCTTTTTTTTTTTCTTTTTTTAAACAAGTTGAAAATTTTCAATTTATGAAAATTTTGTAGTTTTTTCTTTCTTAAAATTTAGCTAATGTTGTTAACAGGTTTTTTATTTTATTATTATTTAAAAAAAAATAAAAAAAGTTCAATTTAGAAAAATTTTAAGAT
Source organism: Rhamnella rubrinervis (assembly GCA_007844105.2). NCBI lineage: Eukaryota > Viridiplantae > Streptophyta > Magnoliopsida > Rosales > Rhamnaceae > Rhamnella > Rhamnella rubrinervis. The sequence continues at coordinate 2,954,149 of CM017583.2, read as the reverse complement.
ACGGGTTGCCATTCATGTTCTTTTGAAAAAAATAATTAAAAAAAAATAGTTAACACCCTTATCTAAATTTCAAAGTTCTTTTTTTTTTTTTTTTAATTTAGTTTGAATAGCTAAATTTAAGCTACAATTTGTCAATTGAGGTATTAATTGTAATATTTTAAACTAATGTTGTTAACGGTTTTTCTATTTTATTTTTTAAAATTAGAAAGTTCAATTTACAAAGGTTTTGAGATATGGGTTGTCATTCATGTTCTTTTGAGAAAAAAGATAGTTAACACCCTTATCTAAATTTAAAAGTTTTGTTTTTGTTTGAATAGCAAATTTTAAGTTACAATTTATAAATTGAGGTATTAATTGTAACATTTTAAACTAGAGTGCGAAATTGAAACAATTGATAATACTAATTGAAATATTTTAAACTAAAAGTACTCAATTGTGTTCTGTTGAAACTAGAGAGTACTAAAATATATTTATCCCAAAGTTTTTTTTACATGGTATAAATAAATTTTATAGGAAATCTTGATATTTTTTCATCGATTCGAAGCTGTAAATTTTTACAGTCGAATAAAGACAGCTTTTTGATGTACCATTTGACACAACTTTTTATTCCTATTATTATTACTTGAACATAAGCCGATTTCTGTGTCAACCACCCCCACCATGAGCCTTGTGCATGCCTTTGTTTTTGCTTCTTAAACTAGAAAACATTTATGTTTCATATATAATTTTTTACCATTTCACAAACATATATGGTCTTTCTTATTGTATTAATTTTACCATTTTTTTGCTACCAATAACAAGCTATTCCAAGTTATTCCCAATAGCCCAACTGTAATACTCAACAATTCCTGACTCTCACCACTATATACTAGCTCAGGTTCCATCATCCAAGTCAGTTTTTATGAGCAATTATATGACTCATATATATATATATTGTATATATTTGTCTGTGATTTACCACCCTTTCTTAATTTCTAGTATTTTCTTTGACCCAAATTAGACTTTAATTTCAAGAGCCATTAAAACCCCCCGCTTAGTAAGTATTATCCCCATATTTTTATAGATATCATACACGTACGGACTTTGGGTTAATCCTAAGACTCTTGCACCTTAACATTCTCCAACTTTGTTTAACATATAATAATAGTCATAAATTTTAGCATAATGTTGAAAAGTTGAATTTTGAAATGGACCTACCTAGCTATTTTATATATATCAATCTATTCTATAAGTTTGAAAAAACAAGTGGAGAAGTCGGAAGAACACTATATAGAGTCATAGAACAGTACTGTGTATGTCTTAATCAAAGAAATTACAAAAGTTAATTTGCCTATCTTACAAGATTTCTGTAACATTCTTAATGCATCCATGAGGAGGCAGTACTCATAACATTACCAATTTAATCATTAGTGGGGTCGACTGCGAATTCGAAACAAAAATGGATATCATTACGTCGATCATATCAAAAATGGGAGAACTCTTGGTGGAACCTGCCGGAAGACAACTGGGATACTTGATTTTCTACCGAGGCAACGTTCGAGTTCTTGCAAGAGAAACTGAGAAGCTGAAGGACAAGAGAGCTGGGATTCAAGGGTTGATGGATGCGGCCACTAGAAACTCAGAAATCATCTCGCCTAAAATTACAACATGGATTTCGGAGGCGGACGAGTTGACGAATGAGTTAGAGAGGTTTTTGAAAGAAGATGTGAACGCAAACACAATGTGCTTAAATGGATGGTGCCCCAGCTTTAAGCAACGATATTCGTTGGGACGAAAAGCTATGAAAAACATTGAGGTGGTTACGAAGCTCCTACAAGAAGGAAACTTTGGTATAATTTCCCACCCTGCACCTCCAACCGCTGTGTACCTGTTACCATCATCCATGAAATCCTTTAACTCGAGAACCAAAATTATGGATCAACTGATGGAGACTCTAAGGGACGAGAATATGCATGTCATTGCCATCTGCGGCATGGGGGGCATAGGGAAGACGACGATGGCAAAAGAAGTAGCTCGAAGGGCTAAAGAAGAGAAACTCTTCAGCGAGGTTGCTATAGCTGTTGCTTCCCAAACTCCAAATGTAATGAAAATCCAAGGGGAGATTGCGGATCCCTTGGGTTTGACATTTCATGCGGAGAGTGCAACAGGAAGAGCAGGCGAGCTACATAACAGAATAAAAGGCATTAATGGAAGAATACTTATTGTAATAGATGACATATGGGACAAATTTGATTTGCAGGACATAGGCATCCCCAACAAGAGCGAACACCTAAAATGTACGATTTTGTTGACATCGCGACGTGAAGAAGCTTGCAGCCAGATGGAAAGCCAGAAGACTTTCACTATTGAAGTCTTGTCAGAAGATGAAGGTTGGAATCTTTCGAAGAGGTGGCGGGGACGTCCATTAACACTTCTTATCTACGTCCCATTGCGGAACAAATTGCAAGGGAGTGTAGAGGTTTACCTGTGGTATTGTCACTGTTGGAAGTGCACTAAAAAATAAAGGCAGGGATGAATGGAAAGAAGTGCTTTTTCAACTTTGAAGGTCGATATCAGAGAATATATCGGGATTGGATAAAAATGTGTACAAGAGTATCGAACTAAGTTTCAATATCTTGAGGAGCGAAGAAGCCTAGAAATGTTTTTTGCTATGTTGCTTGTTTCCAGAAGACTATGATATTCCTATTGAAACTTTGGTTAGATACGGGAAAGGATTAAGATTGTTTCAAGGTGTTGATACGATGGCAGAAGAGAGAAGTAGAGTCCATTCACTGGTTCAGACTTTGAAAAGATGTTTTCTACTGACAGATAGTGATAAACTAATAGAGTGTGTCAAGTTGCACGATGATGTACGCGACGTTGCTGTATCAATTGCATCGAGGAAGGAGAATGGTTTTGTTGTAAGATGTGACAACAAATAGTGGCCAGAGGCAGATACATGGGATGATTGCACTGCATTCTCAATCGCATCAAGTAAAATCACAATACATCCTGATAGTTTGACATTTCCAAAGCTTAAGCTTTTACGTTTTCAGGAAAGTGAGTTCAATGAAACATTTAGCGTCCAAGGGAAGAATGAACTCAAGGTTGTGGATTTGTCACGTATGCATAGGCCACCCCCACTGTCATTGCATGCCCTGCAAAACATTCGAACCTTGCTTCTAGAGCGTTGTACTTTAGGAAATATTTCAGCAGTTGGTGTATTAGCGATGCTAGAAATCCTTAGCCTTTCTAAATCTCGGTTCAATGATTTGTCAAGGGAGATAGAAAATCTTCAACATCTAAAGTTGTTAGATACTAGGGGCTGCATGATCAAGGAAACACCAACCATTAACTTGGCAGCCTTAATCAGACTGGAGGAGTTATACTTAGGAGAAATCTACATGCCTCAGGTGCTAGGCCCTAGTTTTGGGTATTATATACTAGGCCCTGGTATTCTGCATCCTATACTTAGCCCTTTTATTAGGCTTCATAAACTAGGCTCAAATGTGCTAGAAGATAATCATATAAAAGGTGGGTTAAGTCGTCTTTCCGATCATTTGAAAGTTTTAGATGTTCATATAGAAGATGTCAGCTGCTTTCCAAAAAAACTTCTCTCAAAGAAGCAGATAAGATTCAGGATATCTGTACGCACAACAATTGACAGATCACAAGTACACTTTTTGGAAAACATTTTGAGCTATCGAGGACACGTGGATGGTATAATAAAGACTGGGATTCATCCACTTTTGAAGGAATCCGAAATTTTGGAGCTAATTAATGTGTCATTTAAAGAATATCCTTACCAAATTAGACGTCCAAGACGGTCTGTCAAGGTTAAAAGTTCTTAGGATAGAGGATTGTTTTGATATGGAGTATCTCATCAATGCGACCTCAGATGGGATTCTTGGGGCTGCTCTAGTATTCCCTGTTTTGGAGTCATTGCATTTGAAGCTCTTGGTTGGATTTCGCTGTCTTTTTGAACATATTCCTGCTCAGTTGAATTTGTTTCGCAATCTAAAAATTGTTACAGTATATGCATGTGAGAAGATGAATTATGTCTTTATGATGTCCCTTGCAAAAGAATTTCCACAACTCCAATCCCTGAGTGTATCTTTCTGTAAGATGATTGAAGAAATAGTCTCCAAGGAAAAAAAGGAAAATGATAATAACACAGCTGATGATACGATCATCTTCCCTAAATTAATGTATTTAAAGTTGGAGTACATGCAAAAACTAATCAGCTTGTGCAGCACCATGAAAGATGACAAGGTTGAGCATGGTCGTCCCTCATGGAGTAATACTGATACTATACCAAAGGTATGTTGTTGTTGTTGTTGACCAATATAAAATACTTTGTAAATCATAGCAGTATAAAAAATATATATGTTGTTGTAATGTAGTTGAATATGATTAAACAGGTTTCCTTTAATGAAGAATCAACTCCTAAAGTACTTGTTTCCTCCAAATGTATGAAGTGGCTGATACCAAGTGTAGAAACGATGGAATTGGATCGCTGTATGCAAACAGAAGAGGATAAAGCTCGTATCTTTTCCAGGAGACCATGGTCCATGGACGGTGCACACCTTATTCTTAAAGAATGGTCCTCGGAGGAAGCTATTCAGGATATCGACTTCAAAACCTCAACATTCTACCTTCAGATTCATAGGTTACCTTCAAAACTACTTCACCCAGGGGTGGCCATACAGATTGGGAATAAGATTGGAGGTTTACACGTATCTTCTGTCAATAGTCGCTCGGTGGTAGCGCATAGATATATTCGCCTCCGAATTGATATTCAGATTGAGTATCCAATTCTCGTTGGATTTTTCCAGTCAAAAGGAGATGGGACTGAAGATTGGATCCAGTTCAAATATGAGAGGCTCCCAGACTTCTGCTTCCGTTGTGGAATGTTGGATCACGTCACCGGCCAATGGAAGTTCTCAAAACCTGCCATTGTTAAATCAAACAAAGAAGTGGTGGCACGGCTGTATGGACCTTGGCTCCGAGCAGGTACCATCGGTGGTATTACGTTTGGCACTGTAAAGATTTTGAAAAACCAGCAGAGGCAAGTGGTGACTAGGGCGACGGCTTTTTCTGAAGACAAGTCAAATCAACAAAATCAGGCCTATCTGGTAGATGAGTCAGAGGAGATGGAAAATGTGGACAAAAGGAAATTACCGGGTCAGGAAGACAAAAACAACTCAAATCAAGTCAGTCAAGATTACTTTAACAGCATATGTGTTATGTGCCCAGAAATCGAAACCCTATGCCTCACTGAACAGGGGGTGATTATGGACAGACAGAAAGGAGTAATGCTCGTGATGGCCACTATAAGAAAAACAATGAAGCTTCTTGCTCAAACAAAACGACTCCGTGCGGGGATTTTCTGAAGGTTAAGAAGGCGGGCCTGAACAAGCCCCTCCCTCTTCCATGACTATTCTAGCTTGGAATTATAGGGGACTGGGGAGGAAAGAGACGGTCAGTGTTTTACGGGGATTAGTTAAGAAGTGGAAATCGTCCTGCCTTTTCCTCATGGAAACAAAGTGTAAGTCTCCAGGTTTGGATAAGTTATGTAGAAGATTACGGTTTGATAATATTACAGCGGTGGATTCAAATGGTCGATCAGGGGGTGTAGTTCTAATGTGGTCCCAGGAGACAGTCATTGAAATTATCAGTAAAGAAGCCAATGTTATCATTTTCTCCGTTTCAAACCTGAATAGTTCTGACTGTTGGAAAGGTCTAGCCTGCTATGGCCCCACCAAGTATAGAGAAAAGAAAGAATTCTGGAATAGAATGGAGCAGGTAGTGACTGTGGAGCGCGTTCCTTGGTTGTTGTTTGGGGACCTAAATGAAATCGTAGATAGCTTTGAAAAAAGCGGAGGAAGAAGTATCTTCGGGAAGAGGCTTTTCTTAAAAAAATTCTGTAATCTTTTAGGAGGTGTGGACTTGGGATTCTCGGGAAGGAAGTTTACATGGACAAACAAACAGGCTAACTTAATAAAGGAACGTTTGGATAGAGCAATAGCAGACCCACAGTGGATAAGCCTTTTCCCTGAAGCTTCAGTGTTACATTTGGAGATAGCGGCTTCTGATCATGCTCCCATCCTGATCAACACAGCTACTGGGGAGAAACAGCTTAGGCGTCCCTTTCGTTTCTTAGACGCATGGACTACAGATGGAGACAGTGCTAAAGTTGTTACGGAAGCCTGGGGAACAGAGGTGATGGAGAGAGCGGAATACAGGAAGATAACCACAAAGCTTCACATTACTTCGAAGGCCCAGAAAAGATGGAATAAGGACCATTTCGGGCATGTCCATACGAACATAGATAAACTGGAAGAGGAGCTAAGGTGGTTACAACAGAGGGAAGACTTTCAGGGAGAGGTGACGATTGCTAGACATGAGGTAATAATGGAGGAACTGAACATCTTGAAACAGAAGTCGAGAGAACTTTGGCTATCTCAAGGGGATATGAATACAAAATTCTTCCACACTTCGACGTTAATTAGAAGGAAGCGGAATCGTATTGAAAGGATTAAGATGGGGACAGTGGCTAACAAAAGGGCGATGGGGACTACTTTATCCAAGAATTGAAGTTGTATGAAACGAAATTCCCAATTAGAAACTACAGGACTGATCACTGTATAAATGAAATGGATAACCGTGTTTTAACAAAGAATCCTTCGGAGGAAGAGTGCGAAGGAATGGGAGATCCATCCGTTGAAGAGTCCGGACCGAGCAGCTTTTTCGGGAGCTTCTATAGGAATTCGGCATATTATGGGAGCTCAGTAACCGCTTTGTCAAGAATGCTTTTACGTGGCAGTGCCGTATTAATAAATAAGACTCTTATTGTTCTCATTCCCAAAATTAAAGGGGCTTCGAATTTCAACCAATTCAGGCCTATCAGTCTTTATAATGTATCTTACAAAGTGGTCTCCAAGATCATCACCAACAGGCTCAGGAAACATTTAGATGGACTGATAGCTCCGAATCAATGTGCTTTTATAAAAGGTAGATGGATCGCAGAAAACTCAATTTTGGCACAAGAGCTAGTTCATACTGTGAAAAAGCATAAAGGGAAGAAAGGGTTTATGCTTGCAAAGATAGACCTAAAGAAGGCTTATGATTGTCTTGAATGGAGCTTCCTAGACTTGGTGCTGGGGGCGTGGGGATTTTCTAACAAGATTAGACAAATGATTTTTAGTTGTGTGAGTTCAGTCAGTTATAAACTTTTGTTGAATAGTAGCCTGTATGGGGAGTTCAAACTAAGGTGGATTGCGACAAGGAGACCCCCTCTCCCCGTATCTCTTTATCATGTGTGCAAAATTACTATCTCGGCTTATTCATCATCACGAGAACCTGGGATAAGTAAAAGGGGTTAAAATAAGTAGAGAGGCTCCTTCTATCTCATATTTACTGTATGCGGATGATATTCTCTTAGCTTGTCGAGCCAATGAAGAAGGTGCTAGAACCTTGAGGAATGTTTTAAATACTTACAGTGGCCGGTCAGAACTGCAAGCCAGCACGGAAAAGTCAAGTTTGCTCCTTTCCCCTGGGTTGGATACACAAACAAAGAGGAAAATCAAAAGTATACTAGGGTTCAAAGCTATGGGAACCGATGCTATATATTTGGGAAACATTCTCATTTTCGATAGAAAGAGGTCTCAAGATTTTAACAAAATTAAAGAAAGAGTTCAACAACACCTAGAAGGGTGGCAGAGTTAGTTATTGTCTAGAGCAGGTAAATCAACTCTTATCCGATTAGTTGTCCAGGCAATACCTATGTACTCTATGTCCACCTTTCTCTGGCCTCTAGCTACTTGCCATTCTATGGACTCTATGGTGAAGAAATTTTGGTGGGGGCGAAGAGTGAAAAAAGAAGATATCTTCTTGAAAGCTCAAGTACTACTCCAAGCGGGAGACTTGGGGTTTCGAGGATGCAAATTTAGCTATGCTATCTAAACTTGGGTGGAACATGGCTGTGGAGGATGCCTATGGGTTAGAGTGTTCCAAGCTAAGTATTTGAAGAACTCGTCCTTTTTTGAGTATTAACTAAAGAAGGGGGACTCTAGAGCCTGGAGAGGATTACTGTCCATAAGACATATCATCCGCGCCGCCTCGTGTTATAAAGTTGGGGATGGCTTAACGGTTAATCCATGGAGGGACCCTTGGATTCCATGGCTACCAAATTGTCTACCTGTTCGAAAGGAGGATATAGATGAGAATGTTTGGACGCTGGTAGCTGACTTACGGATGGAAAATGGGATGGAATGGAATGAAGATCGCATTCGAAGTATTTGTGAGCCTGCTTTGGCTGAAGCTATTCTAAGAATCGTTTAGCCTCCACAGCCATGCATGGATAGGTTACTATGGACAGGGGATGGTACACAACCGTTCTCAGTGAAAAGCAGCTACAAGGAGCTAATAAAGAATAGAGTGGAGAGAGATACTGACCCTTTCTGGAAGCACCTATGGAAGTGCGATATCCATGAGAGACTAAAACTCCATTTATAGAGGATAATGAGCAATGTTATACCCACCAGGGATCTAGTAACTCAGAGACTAGGTGGAGGGGATACCTCGTGTTTGTTTTGTGGTGCTGAAGTGGAAACTCGTCTCCATATATTCAAAGAATGTCATTTGGGCAGATTGATCGCATTTGGAAGTAAATAGGGATACCGGGTAGATCATGAAGAGTGCAATAACCTTCAGGAGCTAGTGAAGAGGTTTGTGGAACCTTCAACCAACGTAACAATGGAAGGAATGGACAACGTTGAAGGGTTACTGTTTGGGGCCAACCTATTTTATGCCATCTGGAAAGCTAGATGTGAGTTCTTTTTTGAAGTAGTTATCAATCTCTATCAAATCATTAGGGGTCTTAACCGTTCAATAGAGGAATTCACAAATGCAAAAGATAAGGAAATGAAGAAGCAGATTAAAGGGTGTGCTGAGGAGGTTGGTTCTAAGACGTGGTGCCCCCCACAACAGGATTTTATTAAAGTTAATATAGATGCTGCCTTCGTTGAAACTAATGCAGCGGCTGCAATGGTTGTTAGAGATGATCAAGGCCGTATTTTATTCCTTGCTTCAAAGCTTTTTATGTGTAATTCCCCTTTTGATGCGGAGGTGGAAGCCTTAAGCGGGCAGCAGCGCATGCAGAGAATTGTGGCTGGAGGAAAGTGGAATGGGAAACTGATGCAAAAGAGGTTGCGAGAATAATCAACTCCACAGAGCAAATCTCAGGCTGGTACTCTTATCACCTTTTATGCAGAGCACGCCAATGTTTCATTCAGGAAGGTTGGCAAGTGAACTGGAGGAGCAGAAGAGGCAATGTTTTAGCAGATTTGGTTGCCAAATTTTCTCTGTTGAATAATCGTGTGTTTAGTATTGATGAGTTCTCTCTAATGGAGCTCCCTCCTTGTATTTTGGATCAAATTGTGCCTGAGCAGGCCTTTGCTGCTCTGTAACCCATTTTGGGTCTTCTTTTGTGCTTATGCAATCTACTTTCTTCCCAAAAAAAAAGTACTCATAACAATACCAATTTAATCATTAGGTCGACTGCCAATTCGAAACAAAAATGGATATCATTACGTCGATCATATCAAAAATCGGAGAACTCTTGGTGGAACCTACCGGAAGACAACTTGGATACTTGATTTTCTACCGAGGCAACGCTCGAAGTTCTTGCAAGAGAAACCGAGAAGGACAAGAGAGCTGGGATTCAAAGGTTGATGGATGCGCCATTGGAAACTCGAAATCATCTTGCACGAAATTACAACATGGATTTCGGCGACGAGTTGACGAATGAGTTAGAGGTTTTGAAAGAAGATGTGAACGCAAACACAATGTGCTTAAATGGATGGTGCCCGACTTTAAGCAACGATATTCGCTGGGACGAAAAGCTATGAAAAGCATTGAGGTGGTTCTGAAGCTCCTACAAGAAGGAAACTTTGGTATAATTTCCCACCCTGCACCTCCAACGTGTACATTTACCATCATCCATGAAATCCTTTAACTCGAGAACCAAAATTATGGATCAACTGATGGAGACTCTAAGGGACGAGAATATGCATGTCATTGCCATCTGCGGCATGGGGGGCATAGGGAAGACGATGGCAAAAGAAGTAGCTCGAAGGGCTAAAGAAGAGAAACTCTTCAGCGAGGTTGCTATAGCTATTGCTTCCCAAACTCCAAATGTAATGAAAATCCAAGGGGAGATTGCGGATCCCTTGGGTTTGACATTTCATACGGAGAGTGCAACAAGAAGAGCAGGCGAGCTACATAACAGAATAAAAGGCATTAATGGAAGAATACTTATTGTAATAGATGACATATAGGACAAATTTGATTTGCAGGACATAGGCATCCCCAATAAGAGCGAACACCTAAGATGTACGATTTTGTTGACATCGCGACGTGAAGAAGCCTGCAGCCAAATGGAAAGCCAGAAGACTTTCACTATTGAAGTCTTGTCAGAAGATGAAGGTTGGAATCTTTTCGAAGAGGTGGCGGGGACGTCCATTAACACTTCTTATCTACATCCCATTGCGGAACAAATTGTAAGGGAGTGTAGAGGTTTACCTGTGGCTATTGTCACTGTTGGAAGTGCACTAAAAAATAGAGGCAGGGATGAATGGAAAGAAGCGCTTTTTCAACTTCGAAGGTCGATATCAGAGAATATATCGGGATTGGATAAAAATGTGTACAAGAGTATTGAACTAAGTTTCAATATCTTGAGAAGCGAAGAAGCCAAGAAATGTTTTTTGCTATGTTGCTTGTTTCCAGAAGACTATGATATTCCTATTGAAACTTTGGTTAGATATGGGAAAGGATTAAGATTGTTTCAAGGTGTTGATACGATGGCAGAAGAGAGAAGTAGAGTCCATTCACTTGTTCAGACTTTGAAAAGATGTTTTCTACTAACAGATAATGATAAACTACTAGAGTGTGTCACGTTGCACGATGCTGTACGCGACGTTGCTGTATCAATTGCATCGAGGAAGGAGAATGGTTTTGTTGTAAGATCTATTTCGCTCTAAAGAATGGAAAAGCTCTCGTGTTTCTGCTATGAACCTTACGCTTTTCAGTTCCCGTCTCAGGAAAATTTAGTGATGAGAGGGTGTCCAAATTTTGAGACATTTGTTAGAGAAGCGTCGACTGCGGGGACGGCGAATAAGCTTAAACAGGTTAAGGATGAAGACCTCCTACCACCAGATAGGAAAACTGGCGTGGGGACCTTAATGCCACCATACATCACAATTTTCTTCTCAAGGTACACCTACCCAACCCCATTTTATTAAACATATACATATATACATTTTAATTATGAAATTAAACATGTAATAACACACACACAAATATGTTTGTGTATATATATTCCTAAGGGTTGTACGTGTATATGATTTGATTAGGAAAAACTGAGGCACGAAAGATTGAGCAGCGATGAAGCATACAGCTCAAATTAAGATTTTAGTACCTTGCCTATTTCTATTATTTCTCAGAAAACTGATGACTATGAAAGCAGGTACATGCCAAAAGTCCTGTGTGTAAAAGCAGATGACGAAAAGAAGCAGCAAGTGCATACTTAATAATAAAGGACCTCTCTGGATGTTTGATTTATTTAATTTGTTTAAAGAATCTGCGTGTCTATATATATATATATATATATATTTATTTATTTATTTATTTATATTTGTATTATATTGTTTAATGAATGAAACTCTCCTTGCAAAATGATCCTTCTTAGTTTTGAGTCGTTATAAATGCAATCTAATCCCATAAGCTGATATAATTGTATGTCTTCCCTAAGTAATCTTGATTCTAAATTATTATTTGCTATATCAAACACACACAAACAGAAGTTGAATCATTTTTCTGATTCGATATTATAATGTTTATACATATGAAAAAGCATTTTAAAATATATTTGCCAAAAAAAAAAAATACTAAATCACCTTTTTGAAAAATAATAATAATAATAAAGTACTTTAAGTGGTTGCTTTTTTTTTTTTTATAAAAAAAGTTTTATTGTTTGATAAAAAAAAAAAACACTTTGTGGACGATTTTAATACACCAAAAATTAGCTAATTAGCTGCCTATGAATCGAATAGCACTTGATATGACAAAAGTTAATTTGAATCTATTAACTTCTAATTCTAAGCCAATTGACATAAGTTTTGCTTTCCAAATACAGTAACAAATAATAATAATGATTAAGGTGCTCAATCCATATACAATTGCATTATGAAGTTTAACCACCAATTATTCGGAATGCAATTTTCCAATTTTATCTTACTACTAATTAGTACTAAGAAGCACTCTGCTGTCAAAAGAGAGTTCTGATCATGTACAAATTTTTTAAGTATGCAAGATTTAACATATTTCAGAAATAAATTCTCAAACAGTAAAAACGAAGATTTTCACTCTTCAGCCAAATTTATTTGGTTCTGATCATATTTTTCAAACACCTCTTCTGTTGGTTGAATTTTTATTTTTTTTCTTAATAAAAAATGTGAGAAATTAATATAATTCACTCTGTTATTTCATCAAACGGATACTGAATGAATGATTTTTTTAGCATTTTCCACATAAAGAACCTCTGCTTTAAGCATGAAAGATTGATTCTTGTTACTTGTTGGAAGTTCACGCATGTGCTGTGTCACTATGAACCGCAAACCACCAACCCAGGCTTCAAGTAACAAGCTTCTTCTTCTTTTATTCTTCTTTTCTTTTTCCTTTTTCTTTTTTCTTTTTCTTTTTTTTAAATTAATTTTCACTATTAGCTCAACTAAGTCAGAAACATTTAATTTTGACAGCAACTGTGCTTAGATGGAAGGTATTTTTTTTCCACCAATTACCCCCATATACTTTTTCTTTAGTTGCCAACCAAGTGGGCTTTTTTGGAAATACAATTCAGTGGCCTTGAATACAAGAACATGCATTCATGGTTCACTTCTTCAATGCTAGCTATTACTTGTTTAGTTTATGTTATCAAAAAAAAAAAATTGTACTTATTTGCTAGTTAGATAATCAACACAGATATATGGATATTAAACTGAAATAGATAAAGATAATTAAATAATTGTAAAATAATTATTATCTAAATTTAAAGTAATATTTGAAATAACAGAGGTGAAAATGTAGGGCTGTAATATACTCCGCTAATAGGGAGGAATGCCTATTTTCTTCCTTTATTTGAATTAAAAATATTTATTTGCTCACCTTTATCTCTTTAATTTCTATCCACCGTTTTTTTTTTTTTTTTAATCTCTCTAATATTTTACTCTACAAATTTGTCCAAAATTGGATTTACTACACCCACAAATTTTTTTCTTTCAATTACAAATTGTTTTCTTTAACTAAATCTTACATAAGTTTGCGAATTAATTAATCATTGATTTTCCAATTTCCGCGCTTATTTCTCTTGGAGATGATCTAATTTTTCAGATTTTGTACGTCCCCATAGTTAATTGCGTAATTTTTAAAATTTTTAACTAAGCTTTAAATATTTAAATAATTAAACAATTATATTATTATTTTCATTATTTTAGTATGAAAATAATCACAGAAATGGATTCTCTTTTTTTTTGGTAGATCCCAGAAATGGATTCTCGTACTGTAAGAAAGCGAGTCTTTTCAGTCGAGTTGATTTGATTTGATTTTTATTTTTTGAGCATATTTGACAGTCAAAGATTTTAATTAGAATGAGAGAAATGCACTATGGTTAACTTGCATTCAATAATACTGGGCTCTAATGAGACAAAGATTTTGCATTCAGAACTTAAAACCATGAAAAGAATTATATCTTCAATCCTATTTCCCAGTACCCCTTTTACAGTAAACACAAACACAAATGTATATATATAAAAAGACAAACATAACATGAAAGAGAGAGAGAAAAAAAGTTGAATTTAAGAAAGCAAACCTCAACTATGTATTTGCTTCATGAAAAGAATTAGTATCTTCGCTCCTATTCCCAGTAACCCATCCCCAGAAAATATGCACAAACACACACACATGCACAGACACAGACACGTTTAATATAAATATAAAAGAGAGAAAAGAAAAATTAATTAAGAAAGCAAACCTCAGCTATGTTTTGGCCATTTTCCATGTTGAACATGATTGTGGTAAGATCAAGGCCCATAAACTTTGCCTCAATAGCTCCAGTTCTTAGAACCTTTGTCCATTTCATAGCAGTCTCAGCTACCACATCCTGGCAGTGCCAGAGAGAGAGCATAAAATAATTTAGAATTCTACAATCCAGTTCAGACCATGTCAAATACCTCCATAGCATTGTCTATGATTGAGAAGTATTGTCTATGAATGAAAATTTTTCAAAGCATCAGCATCAACCCTAAGCATCTAAAACCAAAGACAAAAAAAAAAAAAGACCAAAACAAGTACTAAAGAAAAAAATAATAATAATTGAGTCTCAGCTTCCAATTTATGTTCTATACCTAAACAAAAAGCCAAAAAATTACTTATATAGGGGTTACAAAGCCCAGACAATTCTTGTTTTGTTGCAAAAATCATCAGTGAGTTTTAACATAAACCATCAAAGTTCTAATTTTTAGTATCAATTCAAAATTATTCCTCTCGATACAAATTAAATCAATGATAAAAAAAAATGTCTACTAACCAATAGTCCTCTAACTTACATTCTTGTTCATATCTCATTTTTTGATTATCCATCAACTATCAAATTCGATTACTTTTACATTTCTGCCTGCGAATCGCACCCTACAGAAATTACAGAAAGGAAAAGCTGAAAAATAACCCAGAAAAATCCAGCAACAAACAAGCATGATTTTGCAACAGATTTTCAGATTCTAACTCGAAACCCACTAAATAGCCAAAAGGGCACGTAGAAAAGCGTAATTGGTTTTACCTGAGTCCGTTTGACACCCAATCGGAGCTTGACAAACCCGAAAACAGGCCCAGAATGGCGCTTCATCATCTCGGACTGGATCTCCGACAGCTTCATTTTCGACAAATCGCTCGGCGGCAGGTCGAAATCCGAAGAAGGTGTGGATTTCTTTTGCCCCATTCTTTCCAAGCATCGTCCTCCTCGTTGTCGACGACGTCGTCGGTGATGTGGATTCGTCGCTTTCCTCCCTCTGCGAATCTTACGAATTCGCCATTTTGGGAAAAGATGAGGGGTAGAATGAGAAGTAGAACGGGGAAGATGGGAGCGATACGGCTTGCTGGCGACGGTCAGCACATGTGAGAGTCCCTAAAAGTCCTATCAGGGGCGTGGGTCCCTTTTCTTTTCTTTCTCTTTTCTTTTCTTCTCCCTCTTCTTTTCTCTTCTCTAGACCAGATCTGAAAACTTTTGAAGGGGCTTTTGAATTTTGGCGAAGCGAAAGCCAGCGTGGGTGGAGATTTGACCATAAGCAGCAGCATCAACACTGCAATCACAGACACAGCCTCGGCTTGAGTAAGCTTAGCGGACCCGCAGTAGTTTGGGGCAAAGACGTCGGTGTGGTGGGACATAGAAAACTGTCAGCTCCGCCACACCATCGCTCAGAACGTCAGCTCCGAACATCAGCTCCGCCCTTGTGAAGATCAACTATTGTGGCCCCGTCTCCATCTCTTCCCACGGCGATACCAATCGCATCCCCGCATCTGTTCAGCAAGCCCTATCTAACATCGGCATCGCTCTCAACCACGTCGTCGCCGGTATTATTCTCAATCTTTTATGACCTAAATATTATTTTTATAATTATTTTGGTGTTTGTTTCTCACAATATGATATTAAATTCAATTATGATGAAGTTGGTTTTAAGTTCTTAGATCATTTATTTGTGGTCTTCAATTGCGTAGATGATGAACAACGGCCTGTATATGATTTCACTTAGGAGATCTGTTTTGGGGTTTTCTTTCTTTTGATATTCTAATATTGTTTCTAGTCTATTTTTCTCTCCTTCTCTAGACTAGTAATTTTTTTTCCTGTTATTTGTAGCAAAGGTAAGGGTATTTATGGAAAAAAAATATATAAAGAAGATGAAAAGCTTAGTATTTGCGAGCGAGTGTGTTTGTGGTCTGGGTGTAGATTGAATTGGAATTAAGCAGAGTAAATGGAAATTTTAATTGACAGTGTTTTGAATTTGAGTTTTCCTTTCTGGTTTGAACAGGGCAGCCACGAAGGCATTTGGCTCATTAAATACAAATAATAAAATACTATTTTATTATATTAATAATATAATAAAATAGTATTTTATTATATTTTTAACCAAAATAATGTTTTTGGGTATTCGCGACGCCTTGAAAGGCGACGGTACATTGCCCGTCGTCGAACTACGTTTTTGTAGTGGTGGTACAGACTGTTATTTTGTAAAAGAATATCTTCTTTTTCATTTTTTTTTTCTTTTTTTAATCATTAAAAAAATAACAAAACACAGAGTCAGAGAGCAAGAACTAATAAAAGAAGCAGCAAACAAAAGCGGGAAACTTCGAAAGGAAGAAAATTGTTGATAAAAACTGTGGTCGGGTGGTTCGCAGTCACTCTTACCTTCTTGTCATATATATACATACACGTGTGTATAACATTAATCGCTTGGTTAAGTTTTAGGGTTGGAACACAGCTCGTGGAGGCTGCTGGGGGATTTTCATTGTGAAGGACGCCATGGACGATGTTAGGGCAAGCTCTGCTTGGGTCGCTAAGCATTCTTCACACGTTTTCGTGGACTCTTCAGGTTCGTTTTTGTGTAAAGTATGATAGTTTGGTGCACTTTGCACAATGCGGCATTTGATACTTTTGCTGAATGAGTGTCTCTTTAGTTTTGGCGTTGGTTTGAATTTGATTATGTGAGTGCAGGGATTGAGAAGGTCGTGGAGACTATCAACTCAATTCCGAGGGTCAATTGGGATTTCGAAGGGATCCATTATTTTGACAATGGCCCCCTCACCGTTCAGTATTTGCTGGTTTTGGACGCTTTGAATTTCTGCTTTTGGCCTGGTATGCTGTGTTTTTCCTTTTTTTTTTTTTATTTATCTTTCAAGAGGATATTAATGGTTTAATACGAAGCCTTATGCTATTTTATTTTCCCTGGCACTCTCATTAGAGCATCTCCAACAATGTTATTTAAATCAAAGAGCATATATATATATTTTTTGTGCATAAAGAGCATTTTTATATTAGAGAGTTAAATTATATAAACAACTCCAATAATGCTTTTTATTATTTAGTCTTTTGACTAATTTGATTTTTACTTATTTACCCTTCTTTTACAAAACAAGAATAAAAATATTTAGAATAATCTTGTAAAGTTAAATTTAAATTAATCATTAAAAATTGTGCAATATTAAATAGAAAATGCATTTATTATTTAGCATATAATTAGAAAGTGAGTTTGGCTCTTCAAATGTTGGAGAGTCAAACCTACTCTTCAAATATAAAAGTTAAAATAAAAAGTCTATTGAAGTAAATTTTCTAAGGTTAACTCTCTAAAGTAAAGAAAAATGACAAATAGTCCCTTGGAGATGCTCTTATGCATTTTCATTTTGTATTAATTACTAAATTTTCCTTGGACATCAGACATGTCTAGCACTTAATTTGTCTAAAGATTTGTGATGCAGTGGCATCCTAGTCCATGTGGCAACTAACTCACCATTTAATTGCTTATGCTATTTCCTTTGTTTTAATAAGTTCTAAACGACTCTGTTTAATTGCCTTCTACTTTATGGTTTTGTAAAGTTCTGTTGCTTTGGTTTCCATGAGTTTATATCTCAGGCATGGCAGCAGAGCTGCTCAGATTTTGAGTAATATTTTCATACTTTAGTTTGTAATATCTCTGAGAGTGTTTTCTTCTTTAATTGAAATAAGGGCCTTGAAGCTCTTTGGTTGCAGTCCTTTTCATTTGAATCAGGTTTACCTCATTAATTTGCTTATATATAGTATTGTCTTTAAGCTGTATATAGACATTGAAGGAATTAGCAGTCGTGAAGTATATCTTGGCACATTATGTACTAATTCAATATGTTGTTCCTGGTACTGAAAGGTAGTCTCCAATTATCTGCTGGAGCATTATTTAGTCAAATAGATAGCTTTGGAATATTTTGCTTTATAAAATTATTTTTGGTTACTCCTACTTAAGTGAACTCATACTAATATTGAACTGAACATTAAAATTTCATAGATTATCGTTATTGTTCTACAACTTCTTTATTCTGTCACACTAAAATGTTAATGTTCTTTTTCTGTTCTGCTTTTTATCCTTTCTGTTGCTTGTACGTAGATAAGGATTTAAGTTATGATCATTTAGCGTCGGGGCTGAAGGCAGCTTTACTGAATGATAAATCAGCTTTTGATGCTGATCGCTTGCAGAAGTACACTGGTATTTGGATTTTCTAGTCACTCTTTATTTTCTCTCACACACATTGTATATATTAAGAGTTTCTTTCTTTCTCCATTATTAGAAATTTAAATTTGGAATAAAGATTGAGCTTCAAAACTGTGTTCTTTTATGTCTAACTTGAAGCCTGTACTAACTAAGCACTCATTCCTTGATACCTGAATATAACTCACAACTGGAATAAGTGGCTATTTAGCTACAATTAATAAAATATATAGTTAGGGACTGAATTGTTTGCTGGTTCAATATGTTAAATGTACAACCATATTAGAGATTAAAGGGAGAAAAGGCTTCTCAGTTTGCAAATGGAGTCTGTCCTGTCCAAAATCCCAATAGTAAAATGAACTTTTAAATCTACTGGATCTAAGGCTAGATTGTTTTAAAATGAGTATTTGATCTGATTTCAATTTGAAATGTGTTTGAATTCTCAATAAGCAGACTTTCTTCATAAAATGCTATTTGAGAAATTTAAACTCAAATTAGGGATGTGGATATCACAGTTAGATATTTTACCATAAACCATTATTTGTGTTCTTCCTGGAAACCTTTGCTTCACACTTGTCTTTGAATGTATGATTTTGGACTTGTGTAATCCACCTAAGGTGATAAATTGATAAGATCCATCCATTCTGCAAGGTCCACAATTACGTGAGCTATTGAACTGGCCTAGGCCACTTCCTTTGGAGGACGAACGAATTGATTGTTGCATGAGGTAATATTTACCTTTACACTTGTTTGAAGTCTAAATTAATCATTACATGTTTGTTTCTTGCATTTTGACTTTCTCCACTTAATGTTATATTTCTTCAACCCTCAATCAAAAACTAATTATTTAGAATTGCATAGGTTGGGTTTGAACTGGAGAGAAGTTTCAATGGCAAAGCATTTAATATTGTGGAAGCGTGGGAAATCAGCTATTAAGCTTGTAGCTCTGATCACTCGTCACTTTCCTGGTATCTTTGGTTTAAGATTTTACATTACAAGAACTAATTTTTTACGCATGAAAACTTATTAGATAATTGCATAAGAAGTTCCTATGGGTTATGTGCCAAGGAAACTAGTATGTTGACTTCCATTAATTAAAATCTTCTAGGCTTTCGGGATCACTCAGTATACAAAGGACACCAGGTGTTCTTGTATAAAAGAGCACAGATTTTTGCTGCAGACTTGTGGGGTGCATTCCAGGGCCAAGGATATGGAGAATTTAATGACATTGGCTCAATCACTATTATGGCGGACTACATTGTTCCGGCTGTTCTTCAGCAGCTTGGTGTGCTAAAATATACTTCAAACCTTGTCAAGCTGATTGAAGCTAATAGTGAGATAGTTTCAGGCAGTGAGGAGGAAATTGAGCTTCGGGCTTGCTCCATATATGCTGTCGAAAAAATGAAGGAGTTGATCAGTATAAAGTCAGGGAAGCAGGTAAAGCTGAATAATCTGCATCCTTATGTCCTTTTCTTAGAAACTACATACAATCTTTCTCCCTCTGCTTTCTCAACGTTTTCCTCTTCCCAATTCTTCTTCTTCTTTCTTCTCTCTCTATCTTTTTTGTTTTTGTTTTTTAAATATGTTTATTCTTAACCTAATTATTTGAATCATATGAAATCTTTACTCAGGTGCTTAGTGTGGAGTTGGACCTTTGGCTTTGGTCTTTTGGCATTCAATTTCCATCTCTTCAACACCATCGAACACTATCAATATATTACTAAGTGCACCATTGTCCATTGGTGCCTCTTTTTGGTATACATTGTTAGATTATAGAAAATTAGAACAGAAGTTTTGTGTCAAAGTCTTTGGATAAGTGTCCATTGATTCCTTGCATCCATTCTTCCTTCTAGTATGTTTGCAGCTTTCATAATTTTTAGTAGTACTGCTAATATTAACCTTGAGTTGACCAACTTAAAATGTATCTATGGTAAAATTAAACATTTGACATGTTGCTATGATCTATTTTAAGATATTTGTCCCTTGTTTTATTATTTGATTCATCATATAAAATTTAATGGCTTTGGAATATGGCAGCCTGGCTTTACATTTAAGAGGAACATTTTTGGTCTGCTAGTTTACCTAGACATGTTAGTCTATATTCTTAGAAATTGCATCCTGAAGAGAGATTCAAGGCATTCTCTGGTTTGGCATGTAGTTGATGATAGGATTGGATTAGAAAATAAAATTCAAAGAACAAGCTAAAAGGAAAGCGTACAAAACTTTCCATATAATAAGGTAATAGTCTATGTCACATGTGGTGTATGCTTGCATTGCTTACTCAGAAAGCCGATGATATCCGGTAACAATTTAGTTCCACCTTTTATTCTCATAAGTATTTGTGCTGAGTCTAACATGGAAGATATGATCTGAATTGTCTTCTGCTTTTCTTTACCGTGCATAACTCTCCATAAGACTTAAACAGTGGAGCTAGGATTCTTTGTGGTAGGCAAATTTCCATCATCAGTACATTTCAGGATGTCCGGTTTCCTCAGTAGATAGGGTCCAACTGGTACCTTGTTTGCTTTTGGATGAATATCTTGCACATATATATTTGAATGTATAGAATCTGTAATGTTGGAAACAGGTGTCATACATCTATGAAAGAATATTTAGTAATATAACCTGATCGAGCCACTTATGAGCAACTTGGTATGGTTGGAATAATGTAGAGATTTGTTGTATGAAAGGGTGCATAGAAGTGTAGAATAGTTGGAGAATTGACAAAAATGATTTTTGTATGACAGGGTGCATAGAAGTGGTAGAATAGTTGGAGAATGGACAGAAATGAGCAACCTGGTAAAAGATAGCTGTTGGGATTGCTAGAGTTGCAACAGCATTTGGGGAATCAACTATTCCAGAAATTCTTCCCTCACAGGGCAGCAAGACAACAGAAGATACACCTGACACTCATACCCATCAGTATCCACTAAGATAATAAATTTTAACGTGAATTTCAAAGTGGTTTTTAGGTGCTTTTTCTCTGTTGTTTATATATAGAGATATCTGAGATATGAAAATGAATAAATAAACCTGTTCTTTGGAATATCCAAATTTAGAAAGGTAGTCAATGGCATTGAGAACAACACACTTGTAAGCGATAGAGACATAAAGGTAGTGTTGCCTTCCACTCTCATCAATGTTGATGCCCTCAAATACAAGCCATTCTGAGAATCTGTTCCACAGGGCCAATCTCAAAGATTGGGTTCACATGTAGAAGAGTTGGCCCCATTGGTGTCAGATACTCTTTCATTTCTCCTCTTATAATTTCACACCTGGTCATAATTACAATGTATGTAGACATTAATCTGTATCACCTTTAGATATGAAAATAGCTAGTTATACATGTCATATAGATTGTCTGCATGTTTTATAAGTTCCAAAGTAAAAGAAATCATTGAGGAAGGCAATTATGCTCAAGGAGAGGTAGTTTATTTAAATAGAAAACAAAAATTAAAGGTTCATATGATTATAGAATCATAAGTAGGAGAATAGGTGAAATGTAGTACTTGAGCTCCAGAAAGCCACTCATCTCTATTGCTCCACAGAATGCGACTTCACCATCACTCTGAGAAAAGTGCATATCACCAGTACTCAGATTTGCTCCCTCCACAAATACTGGAAGGTATACTTTTGAACCTCTATTCAGGTTTTTGATGTCACAATTTCCTCCATTCTCTTTTCCGGTATTGTTCTTGTAGCTTCTCTAGCTATCTTCTCCCATTCTGGAGTGCCCTCTTGGATCTATGCATGACAATAGTGTGTTACGATAATTTACGGATTAGTGCTTATGAAATTATTAGTTACTTATTATGAAATCCATTACCATTATCTCTGGGAAATTAATCGGTCTGTTCCTAAATCCTAATGTGCTGCAGGGTTTTTGAGTTTTTGAGTACTATAATTTTGGTCCGTTCCTAAATCCTCTTTAGTATCGAGTAAGCATTACCTTTCCAAGGACACAACCTTTTGTTGATGGTAAGTTGGCTAAGGGTCTTTGATGCAGAACTTAGCATTGTTTTAGAGAAAGGAGTCCATTCTCTTAAAGTTCTTTTCCCTCCCATTCCATATATTTAGGAGTTCCGTGGATGGTGCTATTCCTACTATTCCAGGGTGAGTTAAACATGGAAATCTTACTCCTGCCAAACCATATCTTATAATTATAGCAATGTTAAATTTTGGTGGTCATAAGAAGCATAGTTGTATAAACTCCAAGTTCAGAGTCCATTGTTTATGAACTTTTGAAACATTATTGTAAGAGGTTCAATAAAAGGAAATAGGTTGGAGAATTCACCTAGTATGTGAGGAGAATGGGTATATATTCCTTCAAAATGCCAAATTGCTTTAGTTGCATAAGGAAAATGATCAGTTAGAAAACCTTCTCCATTTTCATGGTCAAACATCGCTGTGAAACCCCATTCATCCCTAGGGAGGGGACCTAAGTTGCATATTTCAACTGTCAGAAGATCACCAGGCTTGGCTGGAACCCCATCCTTGTCCAGAATCCGGATTGGTCCACTTAGGTAATGAACCTGATCTGCCAATTATGAAACTTTCTGTCATATTATTTAACCAAAATCCAAATGATATTTGTTCATATATATAGGTGGTCCTTGCCCTCTTATTAGGTTTTGGTTTTGTATACTCAAAGAGGCTCGTAAGTGTACCATATCTGACATGTGTTCTACTCATTATATTAAGTTTGTGGATTTGATTTCCTTATAGGATAGCTTTTTAATCTGTTTATTGCTTTTTAATATGTTTTACAACTTATTTGGGAAATTGTAAGTTTTTGATTCTTCGGAAGAAAATGAAACATATATACTTGCAGCTGAGAGGTCTAGGCATTTTATATTCAGTGCATTATGATATATCTTTGTCATGCACATTGGAAAGGTTAACAATAGGTGATATAGTCTTTAAGATTATCACGGACAGTAGATATAGGTTTTTGTGGTCTGTTGTAGTTTGTGTGGAAACAAAAATAATATAGTTGCAGTACCGTAGTGCATATATTTTCTAGTCCGTTTATATGCATTAATAGCTTTATATATATTGACTTCATGAAGAAGTACTAGTAACCTTCATTACTTTGACATTAATGGCTATTGTTTTATACACACATACACACCTATATATATATATATATATATATATGTATGAATTGGAGAAAGAGGTAAAGCTTTTATAATTCATGTAATGCTGGAAGTTCTCACACTGTGCTGACATGCATGTGGAAAAATTGACATTACTGTGCTTGATATAAGTTTTATACGTTAGATTTTTCCCTATATACATTGAGGCATAGCTAGTATATCTTCTTCTCATTCACTAATTATATGTAGTTTTTATATCTTCTTCTGATTCATTAGTTAGCAAATAATCATTTAGTATAGTTTCAAGTTTCAACATTTTCCTCACTTGTAGGCCGATGCATTAATAGGGTTCTTTACATAATTAATATTTAGGTTACTTCTTTCATACATTCCAACAATTATTTTGGATGATAGTGTTTAACAAATTTTAAATAAAAATCAAATGCTGTATTTTCTTGTGAATTAGATGTTTTAGAATGTAGGAAAGAGAACTTGTGGAGCTTGTGTCCTGGCTGTCAAGGTTGGCAGTAGAGCATACTTTGTCTTCTTTAGTGGCGGTGGTAATTTCTGTGGATTCTTGATGTTGAAATCACAGCTGTGAATTCTTAACTTGGTGTTTTAATTCTATAATGTACTGTGGATTCTTGATGTTGAAATTACAACTGTGGATTCTTAACTTGGTGTTTTAGTTATGTAATGTACTGTGCATTTTAAGGGCAAGCAACTTGAAATTTATTCTTCTTTACCTAAATGTAGGGATGGCAAGCGTGTCGGGTCGTATCGTGTTTGTGTTGTGTGATTTCGTGTTAGTGTCAAATTTTCTTCATCCAATCCAACCCGTTAAGCTTTTCTTTGAAATATATAAATTTGAATCCGTTTATTAAATTATCGTAACCCGTTATCTAATCCGTTAAATAAATTAATTAATTTAATAATTTTTAATTGTTTTATAAAAGAAAAATCATCATAAATTAAAATAAAATTTTAACAAATTTAATTTAAAATTAATAAATTAAATAATAATTAAAAAATAAGTCAGTGAACAAATCAAGCGACATAGAATCTGACACGCACTTGATACACATGGGTTTATCTAAGAAGGTTTATAATGCATGTCGTGCTTGATATAAGATTTGACTTTGCATCGACATGGTTTGTCTTTAAAAGCTTTTACAACAGTCGCCTATAATTGAATTTGACAAAGAGCCGACATTTATGGGCTTATGGGTGGGCTCGCTTCGTAACATGTTAGGCCCAATGTCAAGGTCCTGACATTGCACCTGACTTGTTCTTTTAAAAGCTTTATGAAATGAATTTATGTGTTTGCTTTGTGAAATAAATTTCTACTTTTTTTATATTAGTTGGCCTCTCGTTTTGTTTTAAAACTAATCAAACAATTCAGATTTGATTTTTATGATTTTTAATTAGTTTAAAATTTACTAGATATGCATGGAGTGGAAGATGAAGGTCCATTTTTTAACTTGACCCACCATAATGTCATTAATATGTCAAAGTTTTGATTAATTTCATTTGTGATAGCACGTATACAATTATAAGTTTAATTTTCTAATGCAAAATAGGATTATGTCCTACAACGTGATTGTATAACCTTGAAAACCCAAGAACTGAGACTCAAAGTCAGTATAACAAAAGTATAATATAATCCAAAAACATCATACAAACATTTGGAAAAATATAAATATTAACCATAAAGTAAAATATTTATATTTTATCTACAATAAGTGTCAAGTGTGATGAGCACATTGTTTGTGATCTTAAGGTGATTATCACATTAGTCCCAATCATAGTTGAAGAAACCAGCATCTTTCATCTCTGATCTTAAGGTGATTATCACATTAGTCCCAATCATAGTTGAAGAAACCAGCATCTTTCATCTCTTAGTAGTATGCATTTTCCAAATACAAATCTTCTTCCTGTGTTGGACAAAAAAATATATATAATTTTTAAATCATAAATACTACAAACACATTGTCATTTGTCAGTTTATCACTCAAGTCTCAAATTCTCAATCTATCTATATTTAATATATTACAAAGTCATTCAATATGTTAGAGGGTAATAAAAATAATAAATAACATACATATATTAATAATTATATATATATTTCTACCTTTTTTTAGTCATCTACATAAACTGTATTTGAGTATTGTCCAGATATAGATTCTCCAACATTTATCTTGAATATATCTTCAGTAAGTTCCTCTATATTTGTTGTTTCCATATCTTGAACTAAGTAAGAAAAAAAAAATAATTAAAACAATGACTACAATTTTAAATAAGACATGAACACTTATTTTTAACTGTTAAAAGTAAACATTAGATGTATAATTTACCTGCTTTGCCAAAAAGCCAATCTCTTGTACAAAGTAAAGCTTGCACTTTTTCAGACAATAACAAGCTACGATATTGATCCAACACTCGACCACCAATGCTAAATGCAGATTCGTATAATCTGTTGAAACATGAAGCTTAACACATCACGAGCCATATGAGATGAATAGGATAACGAAATTGTGATGTTTTCCACCAACCAAGAACATCCAATTCTTGTCTTCTATCTAGCCTTTCCTCATCAATATATTTTTCAAGATCATTTTTTTTTCTTGAAATTCCTTCACCATAGGAAAGATCAAAATCTTGCATTACATAAAAAATATATATATATATATATATATATATATATATATATATATGTAATTAAAAGTTTATCAATTTAAAAGATTAGTATTTAAACAATTTAGTTAGAAGAAATTATTTTTACCTCAAAAATGAGATTATCACTTTCCATTTGTCTAGATCTCTCATTTACAGTGGAACTTGAATTGACAAGATGAGAGAAATGTTCTATATACACATCAAACGTGAAAACAATGTGCTATGAACACGGTTAAATTCAATAGAATCTTTACCATGAAGTTTTGTATAAGCCCACTCAACAAATTGAATTTTGTATCGAGGATCTAATATAATTGCAATTGCGAGGATCAAACTATATTCTGACCAATATTTGTCAAACTTCAAGCTCATATAAGTTCCCATTTTCCTCAAAAAGCTGTCATTTCCTCCAATGGCTGATTTAATACCGTGTTCAATTACGAACACTTTGGGAAAGAATAAGTTTGATGTGGGATACTTTGTTCCAGAAAATAAACATGCCACTTCATAAAAATACCCCAAAAATTTAGAAATCTTTTCAATTTTATCCCACTCTTCAGGAGATGGATAGCAATTAAAACTAGGATCGGATAATCCTAAATTAATAAGTGCTCGACGATAGAAAAGTGCACTCTCAAGCATCAAATAAATTGAATTCCATCTTGTGGGCACATCTTGTCTCAAACCTTTCTTGTTACCCACTATCCCAACTTGTTCAACACAATCAAAGAACTTTTGCTTCCTACTTGATGAACCTTTAATGTATTTGATGCAATTTCTAATTTTTAAAACTGATTCATCAACTTCTCTTAGTCCATTTTGGATTATCAAATTCAAAATATGTGCACAACAACGAATATGGAAAAATTGACCATTCAATAAAAGATTACCTCTAAAGTTCAATTGATTCTTCAAAATTTCAACAAAACAATCATTGACCGAAGCATTGTCTAAAGTAATAGAAAACAGCTTCTTCTCAATCCCCCAATTATTAAGCAATGAATTAATTTTTTCAGACAATGCAACACTTGAGTGTGGTGGAGGCATGTGAGTAAAGTTTAAAATTCTTTTGCAACCTCCATTCTTGATCAACAAAATGAGTGAGAGTAAGATATCCATCATAGATATAGATGTCTACAAATCAAGTCAAACAAATCCTTCCTTCAATCGAGTTTAACAAACTTTGAAGTTTTTCTTTTCAGTTTTATACATTTTCAAAATGGATGCCTTAAAGATTCCTACAAGGTAGCTTCAAATCCATAGAAATATAGGAAAATATTGCCTTTACACCCTCATATTCAGCAAAACTAAAAGGCAAATCATGCTTAACAATTATCTCTACCACCAAATTTCTAAATACATCTAAATTGAAATGCGAGGATTTCACCGAAATATTCCCTTTAGAATGAGCTAAGCCTAAAAGCATTTGTTTAACATCACCATCTCGTTTCTTAGGACAAGTTTGCATGTGATTCAACATATTTCCTGTTCCATGACTACTATCACATATATATACTATTCCACATTGTTTGCACTTAGCACGTTTTTTCTTATCCTCAGATAGCGGAATTATCTCAAATAAAGTCCAACCAGGTGATCTAAGTTTTCGAGTTTTACCTACATGCACGCCCTTAGCTTTTTTCCTTGTTGGATTTTCTTCTACAGTCTATACATCTGTCTCTGTATCATGATATCTAGCAATGGAATTTGCTGCAATTCTATTGTAACCTCCATATGATCAATACTATCCATCTGCAAGTTTAAAATAGACAGTTTGCATAAATAAATTTAAAGAAACAAAAAAGCCCAAAAATAAACATAATGCATAAACCATATATGAAATCTAGGCACCACACGAGAAGAAAATAACAAAAATTGTGTTGTACTATAAACAGTTGTAAATAAACTCTATCGGTTTAAGATTACTGAAGATCACTTGATTTAAAGCTGTTTGATCTCAGCTAAAAAAAAAAAAGAAAAAAAAAATCAATTTTGAACAATTAAATAAAGTAATGTGAATTCTAGAAACTTAATAAATGATTATCAGTACAAGACTAGTACTCAAATAGACTTAGCTTTTAAAATGACAATGGCCAAGCTTACAAAAACATAAATGAAATTATAATATATATTGTATTATAATATATATATTGTTTTATAATACATACATGACTCGGCTTTTATACATTGTCTTTTAAGCTTGTTGAATTTGAGAGTTTGAACAAAACCCACCTAGAAAATGACAAACAAAAGTGGAAAATAGGGTTTGGAGAGGATTGAGCTCGCCAGCACCTGGGAAGACGGCGACAAAATTCTTAGCCACACAATAGGAAAGGGAGTGTTGGAGACTTGGAGTTGGAGATAATAATGGAGGTAGATGATTTGAAGGAGCTTTTCACTTTTCGCTTTACAATGGACAAAGACGACGAAGAAATTGAGAAGGACAGAGAGAGAGAGGAGAGCCAATCACCAAACCCTTTAATTAAATTTAATAATAATAAATTATATTTTTGTAAAATTACAAAATTACCTTTCATTAACGGGTTCTTAAAGGGTTTCGCGGGTTCACCCGTTATTAGCCCGTAATCTAACTGGTTGACCCGTTAATAACCCAACCCAATAAGGCCGACACGAACCTGCAAAAAAACGGGTGGGTTCGTGTCGTGTTAACGGGTTGGGTGGGATTTTACCAAGCCTACCTAAATGTCAAGAACAAGTTAATAGGTTTAAAAATAATTTATATCAATCTTATGCTACAATTGAAGAAGCTGAAATTGTGCATGTGGGATATATAAAATGATATTTGAATAAGTCCCCACCAATGCAAAAAAGTATTAAAACTACACAAACACCTAAGTATGTTTTGAGACATGTATACTTCAAGAATGAACGCATCAATGGCTTTGTATTAAGTTATGCAGTTAGAGTTATATTTATCAGTGTATTTTTATATTGATTGTATTAGTGTATAGTTCAAATCTAATTAATATGACTTATATACTAATATAATATCACATTTAAAATTTGTTATTTTATTTGTAATGATATTATGGATTTATATGTATAATGTTATAATGCTATATAAATTGATTGTTAAACAAGCATTTATGATATTTTAATGAAAATATATATATATATATATGAAAGAAACGAAGTATATTTTTTTACCTTAAACAGAAAATTGATAGGAAATATTTTATACTTTTTTTTTTTACAAAAAATAATTAATGTAACTAAAAAATTTAAACAAAAAATCTTTCAACTAACATATTATAAAATAAAAAAATGGCTTAATAAATTATAATATAATATATATATATATATTATAAATATATATTTCATAAAATATAAAATAGAATATTTATTTTTTCCAAAAAATATTTAGTTTGAGTCCGGTGTGCACTAAATACGTAATAAAAAATTTATAATTTTGTCCTGACTGCACCAATTATAGAACAATACTAAAATTGTTATGGTCCTAGTCCGATCAAATTAATCTCAATACATATACAAAATTAATCATGTTTGATTCTGCATATAAAATACAGTCTGGTAGTCAAATTTAATTATGGGGATCGATTAAGCCATGTAGCTCCAAGCCTCCAAAAGTTGAAAAAATTGGATATATCAAACTTTAAATATATTTTTATTATTAATTGTTTCACTGAAAATTGATATGTATATATATATATATATATATATAAAGAGAAAGTTTAGGGTAGGAGAAAAGTTGCAAAACTAGATCTACTTCTAGTCGGAATTAATATGATTTATATATTTTGCCTACATATGACTATGAAAACCTTTGGTGGATGCCAAAGGTCTGGGTATATATAAAAGCAGATGATTGAAAAGAAACAAGTCTTGCTTACTTAACAATAAAGGAGCTCTTTAGTTGTTTGAATTCCTTAATTTGTTTAATAGATGTATATATATATATATATATATATATATATATTATATTTGTTCTTTTTTTTTGGTAATTATTATATTTGGTCTCTTTGTACAATGGTTCTTCGTAGTTTTGATGAATGTACGTACAAGCAGTGCTTGATGAATGTGCTCAAAGAGCCGTTTATTATATATAATATTTTATATGTGAAGGGGTCTTTTCGTGAGTAATTTATTTACCGAACAAATTAATAACCAAATTCAGATATTACAGTTCAATAAACTTGTAGATTTTTTCATAACGAAATTACCCTGCACTTCATTTTCCATAAAATTAAAAGTTTTTTGTACTACATTAATGTTAATACACATAGCATTGAGCAACATTCTATTAAATGTAAATTGTTTATTTT
Source organism: Rhamnella rubrinervis (assembly GCA_007844105.2). NCBI lineage: Eukaryota > Viridiplantae > Streptophyta > Magnoliopsida > Rosales > Rhamnaceae > Rhamnella > Rhamnella rubrinervis. Next base: position 2,923,750 of record CM017583.2, on the reverse strand, counting down.
ATTACGAAGTCTGAAAGTCTAAACCCCATTTGATAATTTTTTTTTTCTTTTTGATTTTTAATATTTTATATTGAATTGTGTGTAGTTTGTTTAATTTAAAAGAAAAATTATTAAGGACACCGAATGGTCTGGCCTTATATTAATTGAACTTTTTATGAAATTAGGATATAATTGAACTACTAATATAGTGACACCTAATTTGGTGTACAATATTTGGTGCACACATTTGGGGTCCTAGTATTTACTTGTTCAACAGTTAGTTATTATTAGTTAACTTCTGTTATTATTAATTAGATCTCCCAATTACAATAAATGTCAATGAAAAATATTTACCAAAAAAAGTGATATTATTAACTAAATAATTAAATAATTGTGAAATAATTATTAACTAATAACAAAAAAAATAAAGATAATTGAATAATTGCGAGACAATTATTAATTAAATTTAAAAAGTGATATTTGAAATAACTTAGGTGAAAATGTGATTCTCTAGGAATGGTCATTTCCTTCCTCTAATTGAATTAAAAATTATTAATTTTCTCACATTGATCTCTTTAATTTCTCTCCACTTTTCTTCTCTCTATTATCGTTCTCTGTCCAATGTTAGATTTACTACGCCCACAAAACTTTTTCTTTCAATTACAAATTTTTCTTTTATTAAATTTTGAATTTATAGGTGTTGGGAATTAATTAATCACTGATTTTTCAAATTTCACACTTTTTTTCTCTAGGACATGACATGACCTAATTTTTTTGATTTTGTAATTTCCAATAGTTAATTGAGTAATTTTTAGAATTTTTAACTAAGCTTTAAATATTTTAAAAAGTAAACAATATCTATTTTCCTCGATGGAATGGAAAAGCTCTCGTGTTTCTGCTCTGTAACCTTACGCTTTTCAGTTCCCGTCTCTGGAAAATATAGTGATAAGAAAGTGTCCAAATTTTGAGACATTTGTTAGAGAAGCGTCTACTGCGGGGATGACGAATAGGCTTAAACAGCTTACGGATGAAGACCTCCTACCACCAAATAGAGAAAACTGGCATGGGGACCTTAATGACACCATACATCACAATTTTCTTCTCAAGGTACACCTACCCAACCTCCTTTTTATTAAACATATACATACATACATTTTTAATTATGAAATTAAACATGTACTAACACACACACACAAATATGTATGTGTATATGATTTGATTAGGAAAAACAGACGCAGGAAGGATTGAGCAGCAATGAAGCAAAAAGCTCAAATTAAGATTTCCATTATGCATGTGAGTATATATACGTACCTTGCCCATTTCTATTAATTGTTTCACTCATTATTTATCAGAAAACTGATGTCTATGAAAGCAGGTACATGCCAAAAGTCCTGTGTATAAAAGCAGATGATGAAAAGAAGCAGCAAATGCATAGTTAATAATAAAGGACCTCTCTGGATGTTTGAGTTCCTTAATTTGTTTAATGAATCTGTGTGTGTCACTATGTATACATACATATATATATAGATGTATTTGTATTATATTGTTTAATGAATGAAACTTTCCTTGCAAAATGATCCTTCTTAGTTTTGAGTCATTATAAATGCAATCTAATCCCATAAGCTGATATAATTGTATGTCTTCCCTAAGTAATCTTGATTCTAAATTATTATTTGATATATCAAACACAAACATCACACACACACACACCCAAAAAGTTGAATCATTTTTCTGATTCTAAATTATAATGTTTATATATATGTATATATATATATATGAAAAAGCATTTTGAAATATATTTGCCAAAAATATATATATTAAATCAACTTTTAATAAAAAAAAGAATAAAGCACTTTAAGTGGGTGCTTTTTTTTAAGTTTTATTGTTTGACAAAAAATAAATACACTTTGTGGACGATTTTAATATACCAAAAGAACCCCAATGGTAAGCAAATTTGCAGCCTATGCATCGAATAGCACTTGATATGACAAAAGTTAATTTGAATCTATTTACTTCTAGACAAAAGTTAATTTGAATATATTTACTTTTAATTCTAAGCCAATTGACATACGTTTTGCTTTTTCAAATACAGTAACAAATAAAATTGAGTACTGCCAATATATAATAATGATTAAGGTGCTCAATCCATATACAATTGCATTATGAAGTGTAACCACCAATTATTCGGAATGCAATTTTCCAATTTTATCTTACTACTAAGTACTAAGAAGCACTCTGCTGTCAAAAGAGAGTTCTAATCATGTAACAATTTCTTAAGTATGCAAGATTTAATATATTCCAGAAATGGATTCTCAAACAGTAAAATGAAGGATTTCACTCTTCACCAATTTATTTGATTCGGTCTATTTTTAATAGATCTGTTGGTCTAATATTTTTTTTAATAAATAATGTGAGAAATTAATATAATTCACTCCATTATTTCATCAAGGAGCTAAATAAATGATTTTTTAGAATTTTCCACGTAAAGAACCTTTGCTTTTAAGAATGAAAGATTGATTCTTGGTACTTGTTAGAAGCTCACGCATGTGTTGTGTCACTATGAACTGCAAACCACCAACCCAGGCTTCAAGTAACAAGATGCTTCTTCTTTTATTCTTCTTTTCTTTTCATTTTCTTTTTCTTTTTTTAAATTATTTTTCACTATTATCAAACACAACCATTTTTAGTTTTCCGTTTTAGTTTTTTGCTTTTGGTTTTTAGTTTTTATTTTTTTTTTTTAAAAAAAACAACAATCTATTTGGTATTCATTTTTATTTTTGGTTTTTAAAAAATAAAAATAAAACTATTTTGCTTTTGGTTTTATTTTTATTTTTGTTTCTTTTAAAATTTTATATAATCAAAATTTACATATAAAATCTACAATCAAAATTTACCTATAAAATCTACAATAACTTCTTCCAGATTTGGTGAATGTTATTGTTGAACGATTACCCTTAATAACTTCTTGCTCCATCAACTTAATATAAATAGCCTCATTTTTCTCAGATCATATTCCTTCTTTTTTCTCTTCATCATCAAAACCTTCAAAAGGGTTCATATTTGATTGTTCTTTTAAAATCTACTAGATAAAAAATATAAAATTAACCTAATAACCAACTTAGAGTATTAAGTGTACAAACATAACAAAATCACATTTAGCATAAGAATAGCAATGTGCCTAAAGGTATAAATTCACTAAACCCAATCAAGTGATAGAAGAAACAAGGTATAAATTTTTCACAATATCAATCACGATTAAATTGTCATAATCTAAAGTTTATGAAGAAAATTCATAATCAAGGTACACCATGAAATTATGACATGTAATTGATGGTTCATAATTTAATATAAATATCCTGGAAATACAATTTTCCAACTTCAACAAGTATTTTGACTAGGTCCTTGAACAAGAAAAAATAGTAATAATAAAAGAAAAATGCAGAGGCTTTGGTTGACTAGAAGAACACAAGTTGCTGAAGCCATTAAAGCACATTATTGCTATCCATGGAAAGCTCTAATAAGTGTTGAATAATGATGTGATATTTATATGAGGATTGTAATAGTAGTTTAAATGATTTTAAATTGTCACACTAGTTATAATGAAAAATAAAGCACTCACTTATCTAATTATAATATTATATGTAGGTTAATTTAATTTCACAATCACATTAAAAAGAAAAGAAAATTTGTGTAAAGCGTATTAGAAGAGAAATTAAGGATCTCAGCTGTATGATTAAACCCAAAGCAAATTAAGAGTTGAAATAAAAACACTTGTCGTGCATAAGCCAATACTCTACTAGTTTTACTTTTCAGTGCTGAATTAAAACCTCTTCAGTATCAAACTTCTTCTAATATCTAGAGGACTCTGATAACATTACCTAAAATAGCATAGACTTGTTTGAGGCAATACGAAAAAATATCAATCTTTTACCATAAACAAATTTTGTCCAAGTCATTTAAATTAATCCCTTTAGAATTAGGAAATTAATTTCTTAAGTCTAAACATATAGTAATTCTACATATTAGTTAACAGGTAAAATATAATGCCAACATTGACAAGAGGAAATTAAAAACACAAATTACACACAACGTCCCAACTGTGCCAAATGCCCGTAAATTGAAAAACATAATAAAACAATAATAAAACACTCGAATTTACGTGGTTGGGCAATTGCCTACGTCCACGAGAGGTAGTCAGTGCTTATTCCAGAGAGAAGTTTGCAGAGAGTTTACAAAACAGAAACTCTAACTTCTCTTACTCACCTCTTACAATTACTCAGAGATCCCAGGCCTTTATATAGGCATTTACAGAGTGTGAATTCAAGGTTTACAAATTCAAATTATACACCACCATCAAGTGGAGAATTTCAACATTGCTTGAGTTGTAATAGCTGACTATCACCTAGTTGCCAATGTTGAACAGATTGAGTTGCAAACTTTGAACAGATTTGAGTCATTGTTTTCAACAATCTCCACCTTGGCGAGAATCCACCAGTCAGTGCTGCCTCCAGTACGCCCTTAGGTGCTCTAAGCTCGAGAGATGTTGATCAAGTTCAAACAATGTTGAAACTTGATCCTTGTAATCACCTTGGTTAGCATATCTGCAGGATTATTTGCAGTTCTGATCTTTTGTAGTAGAATATCTCCTTTATCAACTATCTCCCGGATGAAATGAAAATGAACATCTATATGTTTGGTGCGACCATGATATACTTGGTTCTTTACTAAACAAATTGCACTCTGACTATCGCAGAATACCTCTATATTTTTCTAAACAATTCCCAAGTCTTCTATCAATCTACGAAGCCAAATAGTTTCCTTGAAAGCTTCTGTTACAGCCATATACTCTGCCTCTGTAATTGACAAAGCCACTGTTGACTGTAAGGTTGATCTTCAACTTATTGGTCCTCCTGCTATTATGAACATATAACCAGTAGTAGATCGGCGCTTGTCAAGATCACCAGCATAGTCTGAATCCACATAATCAACCAAATATTTATCAACATTCTTATCTCTCTCGAACTTCAAACCAATATCCACAGTACCCTGAATGTACCGTAGAATCCACTTCACTGCTTGCCAATGGCCTTTACCAGGATTGTGCATGTAACAGCTTACCATACTTACAGCATGTGAAATATCGGTCTAGTACACACCATCGCATATATTAAAGTACGAACTGCATTTGAATATGGAATATGTTTCATCTTCTCCTTCTCGGATTCTATACTTTGTGACATTAATACACTCAGTTTGAAGTGTGGAGCTAACGATGTACTTATAGGTTTCATCTTGTCACAAATTTCAAACCTCTGAAGTACTTTCTTCAAATACTGAGTCTGAGTCAAACAGATTGTACCTTTCACCCTGTCTCTTTTGATTTCCATTCCAAGAATCTTCTTGGCTTCTCCAATATCCTTCATCTCGAACTCTGAACTTAATTAAACCTTCAATTTATCAATCTCCTTCTTGTCCTTAGATGCAATCAGCATGTCATCCACATATAGGAGCAAATAAATGAAAGTACCATCTTGGAGTTTACGAAAGTAGACACAGTGATCAAACTGACTGCGTGTGTACCTCTGATTTATCATAAAGCTGTCAAACCTCTTGTACCACTATCTAGGTGACTGCTTTAAACCATACAGTGACTTACTTAACTTGCAAGCTCAATTCTCTCGTCCATGAACTTTAAACCCATATGGCTAAAACATATAGATTTCCTCATCTAAAGTTCCATGGAGGAATGCAGTTTTCACATCGAGTTGGAATAACTCCAGATCAAATTGTGCAACCAAAGCCAATAATATTCAAATAGACGCATGCTTCACAACCGGTGAGAATACCTTGTTGTAATCTATTCCTTCCTTATGAGCGTAACCTTTTGCTACAAGTCTGGCTTTATATCTGAAATTGTCTTTGCCCTGAACTCCTTCCTTCTGGCATAGACCCATTTGCATCCAATTACTTTTCACCATTTGGAAGTGGAACCAACTTCCAAGTCGATCCTAATTAAATGATGTCATTTCTTCATCCATCGCTTCTTCCACTTGACATTATCGGATCAGATATAGCCTTTTTGTAAGTATTCAGGACATCATCATCAATCATTGAAAGAGCATATGTCACCATGTCTAAGTAACGAGCAGGTTTTCGAATATTCCTTTTCGATCTACTGGTAGCTATAAACTCTGACTGTTCTACTGGTGATGAAACCTCCACCTCACTCGAGATTTCGTCTTGATCATAGGATTCATAGTCAGAATGATCAATAGTTTGAACAGGTTCTTTTGGAATGTCAGATCCGTCAAACTCCACTTGCTGTAGAGAATTTGAGATTCTCATTATCCTTCTCTGGAGTTTTCTGTTTCAGCATTGCAGATTTGTCAAAGGTAACATCTCTACTTATAACAATCTTTTTTTACTCAAGGTTCCACAATCGGAATGCCTTAACTCATTCACTAAAGCCCATGAAAACAGCTTTTTTGGCTCTAGGATCCAGTTTTGATTCTGTGACATGATAGTATGCTGGACATCCAAAAATATGCAGATAATCATAATTTGAAGCAAATTTTCTAGATCATACCTCTATAGGAGTTTTTGCATCAATTGCAATAGAAGGTAGTCTATTAATAATATAAGAGGCATACATCAAAGCCTTTACCCAAAATGCTTTACTCAAGCCCGACCGAGATAACATACAACAAACTTTATCAACCAAAGTTCGATTCATCCGCTCGCTACACCATTTTGTTGGCGCGCGTGAACTGGAAGTGTCCGATTATTCCTTCATTCTCACAAACTTTCGTGAATGGATCTGATTTGTATTTTCCACCGTTATCGGATCTGAGTCGCTTGAACTTTCTACCGGTTTGAGTTTCAATCATCTTCTTCCATTTAAGGAAGATATCCGTAACTTCATCTTTGTACTTCATAGTATAAACCCAAATATATCCTGAAAAGTTAGCAATAAAAGTTACAAAGTAACGCTTACTTCCCAATGAAACATTTGTGGAAGGACCCTGCATCAGCAGGAACATAATCCAATGTTGCCTTGGTACAATGAGTCATGCGCCGAATTTGACTCTCGTTTGCTTGCCAAGACACAATGCCACGTAAATTTAGTTTTCCGCCTTAGCATCTTTCAAGATGCCTTGTTTTATTAAACTTTATAAGGCCTTTTCACCAACATGCCCTAAACGCATGTGCCGAGTCGAAGTGTCGATTCTTCATCTTTAATCGCGGATACGGCCGCCTCGCGATCGTTTGCCCATCTAACAAATATAGATTATTCTTCACGCATCTTCATCTAGAAATGCACCTCGAACAACCTTCATGACTCCATTTTCAATGGTCACTTTGTAACCACTAGAGTCTAAGACTCGAGATATGAGATTCTTTTCAAATCGGAACATACCTAACATCATTGAGTCGCCTAATCGACCGCCATGCATCTTCAAACTAACGCTCCAATACCTTTGTATGATGTATTATCACGCCATAAGCACAACTCCACCATCAAGCTTTTGAAGCTAGAACCACCGCTGTTCGGACACATATGGTAGGAACGCTCAAAATTCAAAATCGTCGATGATGAAACCAAAAAGTGACTCTCATTTGCTTTTACGCAATGTTCACGATTGATTTTTCCTATTTGGACAATCCTTCTTCCAAAGGCCTTTCCGTGACAATAGACACATTCATCCTTTACAAGATTTCTTCGATGATACTTCTCTCGACTCGAATGGGATCTGTTTCCCTCCAAATCCGGATTTTCTCGCTGCTTATCCTCCCTCGCTATAGTCGAGCTTCCTGTTAATTCCCCGATCAATTTGATCATTCTTCCGATACTCATTGTTCACCAAAGCATTAAAAACATCTACAAATTTAACCTCATCTTTTTCATATAGCAGAGTAGTGGTCAAATGCTCATAGCTTTCAGGCAAGGAACTTAATAACAACAGAGCTTTATCTTCTTCTTTAATTTCAACTTCTAAATTCTGTAAATCAGTAAGAATTTTATTAAAATTATCTAAATGCTCAATCATAGAGATACCTTTCTTGTATTGAAAATGAAAGAGGACTTTAGGTAGAGCCGATTCTCTATGCTTTTTGTCATGTACTTATTCTCCAATTTGTTTCGGATACTTCATGCTACTCCTTCATGATAAAGTACTTTTGATCTCAAGACAAATTATGCCACAAGCCTGACGATTTATGTTATCTCAATCTTTATCAGACATATCATTGGGTTTAGTTGTCAAAGCAATATGTGATCCTTCTCGGAATAGCAGATCCAAAACTTCACATTGCCACATACCAAAGTTATTGGTACCATCATATTTTTCCACTTCAAACCTTGCATTTGACAACATAGGTCTTTGTATAGTGCCACTGTGGATGATTCACGGTGTTTTAGACCTGCAGCTCATTTGCTCAATTTCACCATTAAAATACCTCGTTGAATCCGTAATAATTCAACTATCAAAAACAAGTCCAATTTTGTCTAAACGGATTAAAATGGCTAAAAACAAATATATATATAATCATGAATATTCTAGGAATATTCTCATGATAAAATGTCGGCCAACAATGCTCGGATGAATAGTATGGCTCATATGAATAGTGAGGCCCGTATGAACAAAGATGGTCCTGATGAACAATATGGCCCAAATAAACAAGACGGACCTGGATGAACAAAGATGGCCCCGATAAACAAGATGGACTAGATGAACAAGACGGACGACAAAAAAAAATTTAATTTTACCTGATTTTAGTAGCCTTTCAACCCGAATTTTACGTGGTTTTTCTCATATGAACTTTCTCTTTCTCCGGTGTACTCAAAACACAATTTTAAACACTTTCAATCTGAACAATCAGAATGAATTGCTCGCTTCAAGCAAAACCTCGAAGCTCGATACCAATTTGTGTCAAACGCCTTAAATTGAAAGACAAACAATAAAACAATAATAAAACACTCAGAGTATACGTGGTTCTGATGGTGTTTATCCGAGAGAAATTTGCGTAAAGTTTATAAAATGTAAACTCTAACTTCTCTTACTCACCTCTTACAATTACTCAGAGATCTCAGGCCTTTATATAGGCATTTACAGAGTGTGAATTCAAGGTTTACAAATTCAAATTGTACACCACCATCAAGTAGAGAATTTCAACACTACTTGATTTGTAATAGCTGATTATCACCTAGTTGCCAATGTTGAACAGATTGAGTTGCAAACTTTGAACAGATCTGAGCCATTGTTTTCAACACCAACCATATTCATTAATCATGACTCTAATTAAACTCACATCATAGCTTCTACTCACATAATCTTTATCTGGTAACAATTAGAAGTACAATTTTAGGAAAATAAAGTTTTGGATAAGGAAAAAAACAAAAACAAAACCCTTTTGTATATTTTGTGCAGCCGTGCCATTCCATTCTTATGCTCATTATTTGTATATTTGTATATCAACAATTAGAATACCTACAGGACAAAAGCTGAAGAAGACAGAGAAAGAGCAGCACCAATCACAATAGCCTCATCAATGCTTCTAATGTTAACCTGCCAATAACAGTGCAAGACAACATTAAGAATTTTCAAATGTAATCTACTTTTATTTTCAAAGCCAAATGCACAAAAGGTTGTTTATAATTCTTTGATGATTGTTTTGTATTTCTTTAACTTTACTAGTTTTCATATATTTTAGGTTTAAGCAGATTCAGTTAGTCTGTTAATGGGAACTTTCCAAAAGACGAGCATCATATAGTTAATCATGGTTTAGATGCCATCTATAACTCATAACTTATGAGAATCACAGAAGATTTTAGACATGATTGCTACTTTAATGGATTTGCATGAAAAGGAAAAGAAGAAGAAAGCATGGGAGTTTTACGCAAAATAAAAGGTCATTTAATACTTGCTGTTTGCTTTATGCACTTTTTTACACCAATTCCTATTATCCTGATATGCTTGTATTTCTTTTCACCTTTCTTCTGGTGGCTGTTACTTGCTGATATTAGCAAGAGAGGGAAAATTATGACTTCCTTGTTGAAAAAGGGAAGATTAGGCACAAATTAAATGGATATCTCCTTGATACAAAAGAATGATTACAAGGGTCCAAGTGGATATTTGTCATTAGCACGTCTAAGAAACTATATGCTGGTGAACTAAGATTTCAACAAACAGAAACTTATCCTTCTATTTCATCTATTTATTTATTAGTAAAAACGAAATTCAACTGTTTAAGCAACTAATAACATGTCAATACTTTCCAGAAAAAAAAAAAAAGGAAGTTTCCATCATTCTAGCTTCTTGGCTGGAGGAGCTACATTATTGCCTAAGGCTAAAGGCAGAGCCAAAAATCCCAAAATCCCATATCAAAAACAAGGTATCGAAAGAGAGATCAAAGGAAAAACTCACAGTAGTCCTCCTCTACTCAAGAAGAATAAAGAATAAAGAAGAGCTAAAGCAAATGATCAAACACAAACACAACCACCAAGCATCGCGATTGAAGCCATCAACATTCGGGGAGATCTGGGAGATCCGATGATCAAGGTCGCCGCGACGCTGATAGGGTAAGGTGCCGTGAGTGGTGGGAGGTGGATCTAAAAATTTGAACACTTAAAAATAAATTGAAATAAATTAAAGATAATTAAATAATTTTAAAATAATTATTATCTAAATATAAAAAGTAATATTTGAATTAACTATTGTGAAAATGAAGGAATGTCATATACTTTCGTTAGTAGGGAGGAATGCTCATTTTTTTCTTTTATTTGAATTAAAAACATTAATTTGCTCACCTTTATCTCTTTAGTTTCTATCCCTCGTAATATTTTTCTACAAATTTGTCCAAAATTGGATTTACTACCCCCACAAATTGTTTTCTTTAAGCAAATCTTACATGGCTTTGCGAATTAATTAATCACTAATTATCCAATTTCCGCGCTTATTTCTCTAGGACGTGACCTAATTTTTCTAATTTTGTACGTCCCCATAGCTAATTGCGTAATTTTTAAAATTTTTAACTAAGCTTTAAATATTTAAATAATTAAACAATTATATTATTATTTTCATTATTTTAGTATGAAAATAATCCCAGAAATGGATTCTCGATCGTAAGAAAGCGAAGTCTTTTCACCAAGTTGATTTGATTCGTTTTATTTTTCGAAGCGATTTGTCAGTTTATGATTTTGATTAGAATGAGAGAAATGTACTATGGTTAACTTGCATTCAATAATACTGGGCTCTAATGAGACAAAGATTTTGCATTCAGAACTTAAAACCATGAAAATACCTGAGGTGAAATTGAAGGAATGTCATATACTACGTTAGTAGGGAGGAATGCCCATTTTCTTCCTTTATTTAAATTAAAAGTATTAATTTGCTCACCTTTACCTCTTTAATTTCTAACCACCTTTCTTTTTATCTCTTTAATATTTTTCTCTACAAATTTGTACAAAATTGGATTTACTACCCCAATTTAATTTTTTCTTTCAATTACAAATTGTTTTCTTTAACTAAATCTTACATAGGTTTTAATTAATTAATCACTGATTTTCCCATTTCCGCACTTATTTCTCTAGGAGATGACATAATTTTTGTGATTTTGTACGTCCCCATAGTTAACTAAGCTTTAAATATTTAAATAATTAAACAATTATATTATTATTTTGATTATTTTAGTTTGTCCATTGCATATATGCAGTGACAATAATGGCTAGATTTTGACCCACAAACAATGATGGTGCTGTTCTTGAAAGCTTCCTTTCTTTGTGGTTCATAATATATCTTGATCTCTAGGGTGTAGATTTTTATTCTTTTTCAATGATGAATTAATGTAAAAGAGAGGAGTAAATCAATTAAGGTTTTTAATTTATTTTAGACTATTCTTCTAACCTTATTTTCGCTTGAATTTTATTTAATTAGAATATATCTAAACTAATAATTTTATACATTTCTTTTCTACACTTTATAATCGATGCTTTATTTTTGTTAATAAACAAAAAGAAAGATATAAAGAAAAGGACATGATGCTTAGGGTAAGAAAAAGAAATAACATTTAACTTTATTCTGAAGATAAGAATGAGCAATTTAATTGGAATAGCTTAGGACCCGTTTGATAACACAATTATTTTTTATTTTAATTTTTAATATTTCCCTCTTAAATTATATGTAATTTGGTTAATTTAGAGGTTGGTTAGAGTTTGTTAAATGTCAGTTAAACTACTTAATTAAGTAAAAATAAAAACAGAAAATGAAAACACTTTAGAAGTGTTTTTATTTTTTATTTTGTGTTTTTCATTTTCCTTCATATTTTTAGTTTAATTAACATTTAACAAACTCTAATTAACCTCTAAATTAATTAAATTAAACATAATTCAAGAGGAAAAAATAAAAACCAAAAATAAAAAATAGTTGTGTTATCAAACAAGCCCTTAGTCTGTTAAACAATACATTAAGGTCGTGTTTATTTCACAAGATTGGAGGAGATGCAAAGAGATATAGGTGTTATCTGGTGTTTGGTTTGAAAAATTAATAGGATATGATATGCGGATTTCTCCACATCCATCGTTAATACTGCTTTTCTCTTACCATCACATCCTACTCATCTTCGTGGAATTTGAGTGGATAAAAGAAAAAATTTACCCACATTGTCGCCCACCCACCCATCTAGCCTTCATCGCCGGGCCGATTGCAAACATAGTGGTCGCTGAAGCCAATCGCGAACAAAGAAGGTCATCATCATCGTTCTTCAAACTCACCTCAAAAACTCATATTTCACTAAAATAATCTCATAATAAAAAAATGGACTGAAAAAAAACCCAAACCAATCTTCTAAGTGATAAACACCTACCTTCAATAATCGGCGTTGCAACACCAACCGCCTGCGATGTTGCCTTTAGCTTCCCAGAACTCACACCATCACAAAAAAATTAAAAAATTAAAAATAAATTCACAACCAAACCAAAAAAATCCAAACTTTAACGCTCCCCAACAACAAGCACTCAACCAAAACAAACAAAGAACATATTTTTCTTCAAGAATACCTTTTTGCGTAGGTTTATCGTCGGACGAAGAAGATCTTTTGCTATTGACCAAAGAGGATCCACTTCATTTCTTGAAACCATGATCTTCTTCTTTCTTTCTTTTCTTTTTCGAGGTATTTTTCCTCTTTTATTTTCTTTGTTACAAACTACAAATGAGAAGATATATATAAATATATTATTATTTATTTATATAAATATATATATTAATAATATACATTATTATTTATTTTTTCTTTTTATGAATAAAAAGGGTCTTTAGTAGAATCATCACTTAGGATTCTAGGAGATAGTCTTATTATCGCTTCTAGTTTTGCAACCTTGTAGAAGTCTAGAAAGAAACTCACCTCTAACAGCTTTCCCTTCACTTGGCATTTAGCAAAGCTAAATACACCAAGACCTTAATAGAGGCTTTCAAAACTGAATCAACTCACACAAGTGTGAGAGCTTAGTCGGCATAATAAAAATGTAAAGGTTATATTTGTATAACATAAATATATATTTTAAAATTTTATATACAAATTAGATTTTAAAATAATATATTTTTATCTCATCCTATTCTCATTTCCTTGTACACCAAATACAAAATATGTAGTTCTATTTTTAATCTCACAACACTAAATCCAAGATAGTATTATTCTCCTATCAACATCTCATTTCTCATCTCATCATCTTCCATCCTTATATATCCAAGATACCAAACGTGACCCAAATTTCTTTTTTATTGATTTCTTCGTTGTCATGTCACGCCATGCCATTCCAATTCAACTTGGTGTTATGGTTTGAGATTGGTTTCTTCTTTGGTTCCTCATTTGTTTCAAGGAGGTAGAGGTATGTTTTTAAAACCTCTCATTTAGGCTTATTTGCTAACATGGTTATTTTTTATTTTAATTTTCAATTTTTTCTCTTAAATTATATATAATTTGATTAATTTAAAGGTTGGTTGAAGCTTATTAAATATTAGTTAAACTACTCAATAGAGTAAAATGTAAAGGAAAATGAAATAGAAAATAAAAACATTTCAAAGTGTTTTTATTTTCTTTTGTTTTTTATATTTTATTTAATTGGATAGTCTAACTAACATTTAATAAATTTCAACCAACTTATAAATTAATCAAATTATACATAATTTAAGAGAAAAAATTAAAAATAAAAACAAAAACAACTATGTTATCAAATAGATCCTTAATTATTTCCTAATTTGTTGTACATTTTTCAATAAATTCTCCATATCATTTCAATATATCTTTGTTTAATTATCTCTATCTTTTCAATATGTATTTGTTTATATGCTATGTTTTAGAGATCATAAAATTCAAATGATCATGTAATTACAAAGATCCTACTGCACTTTTGGTACTGTTAGAAAATCTCCAATAGTAAATGATAAAATATCAATATCATTATTTTAAATTTTAATATTAACATTTATTCTCAAAAGTTAAAATGTTAATGTTAAAATTTGCATGACACTTGTATATATTAAAATTTGCAATATCAATTCAATTACCACTTTTTCTTTTTTTGGTAAATTCAATTACTCACTTTTGCTCTAAATGATTGGTTCATTAAATGGTATTACCCGAAAAAGATGGGTCCACTAAATGGACCTACTTTGTTTTAATATATTTAAAAACCAAGACATTCAAATGGCACTCACTGCAGTTGTCAAAAGCCAAAATTTGATATTACTACCCGCTTAAACACGGCTGAAAATGCTCTAACAAAAAGTACTTTCTTCCATCTTGTCACAAATTTCAAACCTCTGAAGTACTTTCTTCAAATACTGAGTCTGAGTCAAACAGATTGTACCTTTCACCCTGTCTCTTTTGATTTCCATTCCAAGAATCTTCGCTTCTCCAATATCCTTCATCTCAACTCAACTTAATTAAACCTTCAATTTATCAATCTCCTTCTTCCTTAGATGCAATCAGATGTCATCCACATATAGAGCAAATAAATGAAAGTACCATCTTGAGTTTACTTAAAGTAGACACATGATCAAACTGACCGCTGTGTACCTCTCTGATTTATCATAAAGTCTGCCAAACCTCTTGTACTCACTATCTAGGTGGACCGCTTTAAACCATACAGTTGACTTACTTAACTTGTAAGCTCAATTCTCTCGCCCATGAACTTTAAACCCATATGGCTAAAACATATAGATTTCCTCATCTAAAGTTCCATGGAGGAATGCGCCACATCGAGTTGAATAACCTGCATCAAATTGTGCAACCAAAGCCAATAATATTCAAATAGACGATGCTTCACAACCGGAATACCTTGTTGTAATCTATTCCTTCCTTATGAGCGTAACCTTTGCTACAAGTCCGCTTTATATCTGAAATTGTCTTTGCCCTAACTCCTTCCTCGCATAGACCCATTTGCATCCAATTACTTTTCACCATTTGGAAGTGGAACCAACTTCCAAGTCCGATCCTAATTAAATGATGTCATTTCTTCATCCATCTTCTTCCACTTGACATTATCGGATCAGATATAGCCTTTTGTAAGTATTCGGACATCATCATCAATCATTGAAAGAGCATATGTCACCATGTCTAAGTAACGAAGCGTGTTTTCAATATTCCTTTTCGATCTGGTACTATAAACTCGACGTTAGACGGTGATGAAA
Source organism: Rhamnella rubrinervis (assembly GCA_007844105.2). Lineage (NCBI taxonomy): Eukaryota > Viridiplantae > Streptophyta > Magnoliopsida > Rosales > Rhamnaceae > Rhamnella > Rhamnella rubrinervis. Next base: position 2,908,085 of record CM017583.2, on the reverse strand, counting down.
CCTCCACCTCACTCGAGATTTCGCCTTGATCATAGGATTCATAGTCGAATGATCAATAGTTTGAATGTGTTCTTTTGGAATGTCGATCCGGCCAAACTCCACTTCTGTAGAATTTGAGATTCTCATTATCCTTCTCCTGAGTTTTCTGCTTCAGATTGCGATTTGTCAAAGGTAACATCTCTACTTATAACAATCTTTTTACTCAAGGTTCCACAATCTAATGCCTTAACTCATTCACTAAAGCCCATGAAAATTTTTGGCTCTAGGATCCAGCTTTGATTCGTGACATGATAGTATGTCGGACATCCAAAATATGCAGATAATCATAATTTGAAGCAAATTTTCTAGATCATACCTCTATAGAGTTTTGCATCAATTGCAATAAGGTAGTCTATTAATAATATAAGAGGCATACATCAAAGCCTTTACCCAAAATGCTTTACTCAAGCTCGACCGAGATAACATACAACAAACTTTATCAACCAAAGTTCGATTCATCCGCTCGCTACACCATTTTGTCGGGCGCCGTGAACGTGAAGTGTCGATTATTCCTTCATTCTCACAAACTTTCGTGAATGGATCCGATTTGTATTTTCCATCGTATCGGATCCGAAGTCGCCAACTTTCTACCGTTTGAGTTTCAATCATCTTCTTCCATTTAAGGAAGATATCCGTAACTTCATCTTTGTACTTCATAGTATAAACCCAAATATATCTGAAAAGTTAGCAATAAAAGTTACAAAGTAACGCTTACTTCCCAATGAAACATTTGTGGAAGGACCCTGCACATCAGCAGGAACATAATCCAATGTTGCCTTGGTACAATGAGTCATGCGGTCGAATTTGACTCTCGCTTTTTGCCCAAGACACAATGCTCACGTAAATTTAGTTTTCCGGTCTTAGATCTTCAAGATGCCTTGTTTTATTAAACTTTATAAGGCCTTTTCACCAACATGCCCTAAACGCATGTGCGAGTCGAAGTGTCGATTCTTCATCTTCGTAATCGCGGATACGCCAAGGCTTCCGGATCGTCATTTCCATCTAACAAATATAGATTATTCTTCACAAGCATCTTCATCGCTAGAAATGCACCTCAACAACCTTCATGACTCCATTTTCAATGGTCACTTTGTAACCACTAGAGTCAAGAGATATGTAGATTCTTTTCAAACCGAACATACCTAACATCATCGAAGTCGCCTAATCGACCGCCATGCATCTTCAAACGAACCGCTCCAATACTTTTGATGTGTATTATCACGCCCATAAGCACAACTCCATCAAGCTTTTGAAGCTGTAGAACCACCGCCTGTTCGACACATATGGTAGAACGCTCAAAATTCAAAATCGCCGATGATGAAACCAAAAAGTCCTCTTCATTTGCTTTTTATGCAATGTTCACAGTTGATTTTTTCCTATTTGGACAATCCTTCTTCCAGTGCCCTTTCTGGTGACAATAGACACATTCATCCTTTACAAGATTTCTTCTTGATGATACTTCTCGACTCGAATGGATCTGCTCGACCTCCAAATCCTCCGCATTTTCTCGCTGCTTATCCTCCCTCTCTATAGTTCGGTGTTAATTCCCGTGATCAATTTGATCATTCTTCCGATACTCATTGTTCACCAAAGCATTAAAAACATCTACAAATTTAACCTCATCTTTTTCATATAGCAGAGTAGTGGTCAAATGCTCATAGCTTTCAGGCAAGGAACTTAATAACAATAGAGCTTTATCTTCTTCTTTAATTTCAACTTCTAAATTCTCAGAATCAAGAAGAATTTTATTAAAATTATCTAAATGCTCAATCATGTAGATACCTTCTTGTATTGAAAATGAAAGAGGACTTGTTATTCTCTATGCTTTTGTCATGTACTTATTCTCCAAATTGCTTCGTGATACTTGTCAAGCCTCCTTCATGATAAAGTACTTTTGATCTTACAAGATACGAATTATGCCACAAGCCTGACGATTTATGTTATCTCAATCTTTACATATCATCGGTTTAGTTGTCAAAGCAATATGTGATCCTTCCTAATAGCGATCCAAAACTTCACATTGCCACATACCAAAGTTATTGGTACCATCATATTTTTCCACTTCAAACCTTGCATTCGACAACATAGGTCTTTGTATATACACTTGTGGATGATTCTGTTTTTAGACCTGGCACTCTTGCTCAATTTCACCATTAAAATACCTTGGTTGAATCCAGAATAATTCAACTATCAAAAAACAAGTCCAATTTTGTCTGAAACGGATTAAAATGGCTAAGAAACAAATATATATATAATCATAGAATATTCTAGGAATATTCTCATGGATAAACAAGGTCTCCAACAAGGCGGCTCGGATGAATAGTATGGCTCATATGAATAGTGAGGCCCGTATGAACAGTATGGTCCGGATGAACAATATGGCCCAAATAAACAGTACGGACTGGATGAACAGTATGGCCCTGATAAACAGTATGGACTAGATGAACAGTACGGACTCGCACAAAAAAAAAATTTAATTTTTACCCAGATTTTAGTAGCCTTTCAACCCGAATTTTACAGGGTTTTTCTCATATGAACTTTCTCTTTCTCCTGGTGTACTCAAAACACAATTTTAAACACTTTCAATTTCTGAATAACAGAATGAATTGTTTCGCTTCAAGCAAAACCTCGATACCAATGTCAAACGCCGTAAATTGAAAGACAAACAATAAAACAATAATAAAACACTCGAGTATACGGTTCTAATGTTGTTTATTCCGAGAGAAATTTGCGTAAAGTTTATAAAACGTAAACTCTAACTTCTCTTACTCACCTCTTACAATTACTCGTAGATCTCGTGCCTTTATATAGGCATTTACAGAGTGTGAATTCAAGGTTTACAAATTCAAATTGTACACCACCATCAAGTAGAATTTCAACACTACTTGATTTGTAATACCGATTATCACCTAGTTGCCAATGTTGAATTGAGTTGCAAACTTTGAACAGATCCGAGCCATTGTTTTCAACACCAACCATATTCATTAATCATGACTCTAATTAAACTCACATCATAGCTTCTACTCACATAATCTTTATCCGTAACAATTAGAAGTACAATTTTAGGAAAATAAAGTTTTGGATAAGGAAAAAACAAAAACAAAACCCTTTTGTATATTTTTCTCAGCCAGCCATTCCATTCTTATGCTCATTATTTGTATATTTGTATATCAACAATTAGAATACCTACAGGACAAAAGCTGAAGAAGACAGAGAAAGAGCAGAGACCAATCACAATAGCCTCATCAATGCTTCTAATGTTAACTCGCCAATAATAAAGCAAAGACAACATTAAGAATTTTCAAATGTAATCTACTTTTATTTTCAAAGCCAAATGCACAAAAGGTTGTTTATAATTTTTGATGATTGTTTTGTATTTCTTTAACTTTACTAGTTTTCATATATTTTAGGTTTAAGATTCAGCTTAGTTCATAATGGGAACTTTCCAAAAGACGAGCATCATATAGTTAATCATGGTTTAGATGCCATCTATAACTCATAACTTATGAGAATCACGTAAGATTTTAGACATGATTGCTACTTTAATGGATTTGCATGAAAAGGAAAAGAAGAAGAAAGCATGGGAGTTTTACGAAAATAAAAGGTCATTTAATACTTTTGCTTTATGCACTTTTTACACCAATTCCTATTATCCCGATATGCTTGTATTTCTTTTCACCTTTCTTCTCGGTGGTGTTTTGCGATATTAGCAAGAGAGGGAAAATTATGACTTCCTTGTTGAAAAGGGAAGATTAGGCACAAATTAAATGGATATCTCCTTGATACAAAAGAATGATTACAAGGGTCCAAGTGGATATTTGTCATTAGCACGCCTAAGAAACTATATGTGGTGAACTAAGATTTCAACAAAAGTAAACTTATCCTTCTATTTCATCTATTTATTTATTAGTAAAACGAAATTCAACTGCTTAAGCAACTAATAACATGTCAATACTTTCCAAAAAAAAGGAAGTTTCCATCATTCTAGCTTCTTCCTGGAGGAGCTACATTACCGGAAGGCTAAAGGCGAGCCAAAAATCCCAAAATCCCATATCAAAAACAAGGTATCGAAGAGAGATCAAAGGAAAACTCACAAGTAGTCCTCCTCTACTCACAAAGAACAAGAATGCAAAGAAGCTTAAAGCCGGATCAAACACAAACACAACCACCAAGCATGATGAAGCCATCAACATTGGGGAGATCCGGGAGATCCGATGCATTGAAGGTCGCCGGACGCTGATAGGGGTAGGCGTGAGTAAGTAGTGAGGAGGTGGATCTAAAAATTTGAACACTTAAAAATAAATTGAAATAAATTAAAGATAATTAAATAATTTTAAAATAATTATTATCTAAATATAAAAAGTAATATTTGAATTAACTATTGTGAAAATGAAGGAATGTCATATACTTTCTAGTAGGGAGGAATGCTCATTTTTTCTTTTATTTGAATTAAAAACATTAATTTGCTCACCTTTATCTCTTTAGTTTCTATCCCCGTAATATTTTTCTCTACAAATTTGTCCAAAATTGGATTTACTACCCCACAAATTGTTTTCTTTAAGCAAATCTTACATGGCTTTAATTAATTAATCACTAATTATCCATTTCCGCTTATTTCTCTAGACGGACCTAATTTTTCTAATTTTGTATCGCCCATAGCTAATTGCGTAATTTTTAAAATTTTAACTAAGCTTTAAATATTTAAATAATTAAACAATTATATTATTATTTTCATTATTTTAGTATGAAAATAATCCTTAAATGGATTCTCGCATCGTAAGAAAGTAGTCTTTTCATCAAGTTGATTTGATTCGTTTTTATTTTTCGAAAGCATTTGTCGCTTTTATGATTTTGATTAGAATGAGAGAAATGTACTATGGTTAACTTGCATTCAATACTGGGCTCTAATGAGACAAAGATTTTGCATTCAGAACTTAAAACCATGAAAATACGAGGTGAAATGAAGGAATGTCATATACTACGCTAGTAGGGAGGAATGCCCATTTTCTTCCTTTATTTAAATTAAAAGTATTAATTTGCTCACCTTTACCTCTTTAATTTCTAACCACCTTTCTTTTTTATCTCTTTAATATTTTTCTCTACAAATTTGTACAAAATTGGATTTACTACCCCCACGAATTTTTTTCTTTCAATTACAAATTGTTTTCTTTAACTAAATCTTACATAGGTTTGAATTAATTAATCACTGATTTTCCCATTTCCGACTTATTTCTCTAGGAGATGACATAATTTTTGTGATTTTGTACGTCCCCATAGTTAACTAAGCTTTAAATATTTAAATAATTAAACAATTATATTATTATTTTGATTATTTTAGTTTGTCCATTGCATATATGCAGTGACAATAATGGCTAGATTTTGACCCACAAACAATGATGGTGCTGTTCTTGAAAGCTTCCTTTCTTTGTGGTTCATAATATATCTTGATCTCTAGGGTGTAGATTTTTATTCTTTTTTCAATGATGAATTAATGTAAAAGAGAGGGAGTAAATCAATTAAGGTTTTTAATTTATTTTAGACTATTCTTCTAACCTTATTTTCGTTTGAATTTTATTTAATTAGAATATATCTAAACTAATAATTTTATACATTTCTTTTCTACACTTTATAATCGATGCTTTATTTTTTTGTTAATAAACAAAAAAGAAAGATATAAAGAAAAGGACATGATGCTTAGGGTAAGAAAAAAGAAATAACATTTAACTTTATTCTGAAGATAAGAATGAGCAATTTAATTGGAATAGCTTAGGACCCGTTTGATAACACAATTATTTTTATTTTAATTTTAATATTTCCTCTTAAATTATATGTAATTTGGTTAATTTAGAGGTTGGTTAGAGTTTGTTAAATGTCAGCTTAAACTACTTAATTAAGTAAAAATAAAAAGAAAATGAAAACACTTTAGAAGTGTTTTTATTTTTTTATTTTGTGTTTTTCATTTTCCTTCATATTTTTAGTTTAATTAACATTTAACAAACTCTAATTAACCTCTAAATTAATTAAATTAAACATAATTCAAGAGGAAAAAATAAAAACCAAAAATAAAAAATAGTTGTGTTATCAAACAAGCCCTTAGTCTGTTAAACAATACATTAAGGTCGTGTTTATTTCACAAGATTGGAGGAGATGCAAAGAGATATAGGTGTTATCTGGTGTTTGGTTTGAAAAAAATTAATAGGATATGATATGCGGGATTTCTCCACATCCGACTGTTAATACTGTTTTCTCTTACCATCACATCCTACTCATCTTCAGGGAATTTGAGTGGATAAAAAGAAAAAATTTACCCACATTGTCGAAGCCCACCCACCCATCTAGCCTTCATCGTCGAAGCCGATTGCAAACATAGTGGTCGTTGAAGCCAATCGCGAACAAAGAAGGTCATCATCATCGTTCTTCAAACTCACCTCAAAAACTCATATTTCACTAAAATAATCTCATAATAAAAAAATGGACTGAAAAAAAACCCAAACCAATCTTCTAAGTGATAAACACCTACCTTCAATAATCGCGCAGTAACACCAACCCATGATGTTGCCTTTAGCTTCCCAGAACTCACACCATCACAAAAAAAATAAAAAATTAAAAATAAATTCACAACCAAACCAAAAAAAAAATCCAAACTTTAACGCTCCCCAACAACAAGCACTCAACCAAAACAAACAAAGAACATATTTTTCTTCAAGAATACCTTCTGACACTTCGGTGACGTAGGTTTATCGTCGGACGAAGAAGATCTTTTGCTATTGTTGCCAAAGAGGGATCCACTTCATTTCGTTGAAACCATGATCTTCTTCTTTCTTTTCTTTTTTCTTTTTTGAGGTATTTTTCCTCTTTTATTTTCTCTTTGTTACAGTGCCACAAATGAGAAGATATATATAAATATATTATTATTTATTTATATAAATATATATATTAATAATATACATTATTATTTATTTTTTTTCTTTTTTATGAATAAAAAGGGTCTTTTAGTGAGAATCATCACTTAGGATTCTCGTTAGAGATAGGTCTTATTACGCTTCTAGTTTTGCAACCTTGTAGTCAGAAGCAAGAAACTCACCTCTAACAGCTTCCTTCACTTGCATTTAGCAAAGCTAAATACACCTAAGACCTTAATAGAGGCCAAAACTCGAATCAAACTCACACAAGCAAGAGAGCTTAGTCGGCATAATAAAAATGTAAAGGTTATATTTGTATAACATAAATATATATTTTAAAATTTTATATACAAATTAGATTTTAAAATAATATATTTTTTATCTCATCCTATTCTCATTTCCTTGTACACCAAATACAAAATATGTAGTTCTATTTTTAATCTCGTCAACACTAAATCCAAGATAGTATTATTCTCCTATCAACATCTCATTTCTCATCTCATCATCTTCCATCCTTATATATCCAAGATACCAAACGTGACCCAAATTCTCTTCTTTTTATTGATTTCTTCGTTGTCATGTCACGCCATGCCATTCCAATTCAACTTGGTGTTATGGTTTGAGATTGGTTTCTTCTTTGGTTCCTCATTTGTTTCAAGGAGGTAGAGGTATGTTTTTAAAACCTCTCATTTAGGGCTTATTTGCTAACATGGTTATTTTTATTTTAATTTTTTTTTCTCTTAAATTATATATAATTTGATTAATTTAAAGGTTGGTTGAAGCTTATTAAATATTAGTTAAACTACTCAATAGAGTAAAAATGTAAAGGAAAATGAAAAACACAAATAGAAAATAAAAACATTTCAAAGTGTTTTTATTTTCTATTTTTGTTTTTATATTTTTATTTAATTGGATAGTCTAACTAACATTTAATAAATTTCAACCAACTTATAAATTAATCAAATTATACATAATTTAAGAGAAAAAATTAAAAACAAAAACAACTATGTTATCAAATAGATCCTTAATTATTTCCTAATTTGTTGTACATTTTTCAATAAATTCTCCATATCATTTCAATATATCTTTGTTTAATTATCTCTATCTTTTCAATATGTATTTGTTTATATGCTATGTTTTAGAGATCATAAAATTCAAATGATCATGTAATTACAGCATCTCGGCTGCACTTTTGGTAGCCTGTTAGAAAATCTCCAATAGTAAATGATAAAATATCAATATCATTATTTTTAAATTTTAATATTAACATTTATTCTCAAAAGTTAAAATGTTAATGTTAAAATTTGCATGACACTTGTATATATTAAAAATTTGCAATATCAATTCAATTACCACTTTTTCTTTTTTTTTTTGGTAAATTCAATTACTCACTTTTGCTCTAACAGATTGGTTCATTAAATGGTATTACCCGGAAAAAAAAAAAGATGGGTCCACTAAATGGACCTACTTTGTTTTAATATATTTAAAAAACCAAGACATTCAAATGGCACTCACGGCAGTGTCAAAAGCCAAAATTTGATATTACTACCCGCGTTTAGCACACGGCTGAAAATGCTCTAACAAAAGTGCTATAAAATTGGTACTTTTGGTGCCAAATCAATATATATATATATACATATATATATATATATATATATATGTATATATAAACATAAATTTGGCCTTCAATTGATACTCTCAATTTGCAAATTTTATATACCTTTAATCAAGGACAAAAACGATAATTTTCACAAAATTTCATGAAAATTTCTGATTTTTCATAATATGGATAGAATATTTGGCCCAAAAAAAGGTATAATTTTTATAATTTCTGTCTAAATTTCCCCAATATTCATTTTGTTTTATAACTGTAGGAGATAGACAGGGGTGAACAGAAACCTAATTTCCCAAATTAGCTGCTAAATGTGCCGTGTTACAAATGACAACTTTTGGTTAGCACAAAAGTGCCTTTAATTTGCAATTATTCACTATTCTTTCTTCAATAGTTTAACAGAAAGGAAACATGGAAAAGAATTTCTGAATTTAATCATTATATAACTTCATCATCATTTATAATAGAGAGAAAATGCCACTTGCACTATGAATGATATATGGCATCAACATAACAGGGAACAAGAATATTATGGAGCAAAAGCTATTTCAACTTCTTACTGAAGTCCGAAAGCTCGAGAACTCGAATTCTAGGAATGCTAGCTGCTTCCTCTCTCTCTCTTTGAGTGTTGTAACCCCAGTCCCCTGCTCCAAGTAATTTTATTTAGCAATTAAACCAATGTATTAACATAATGAAAGCATCAGGAGACTTACTATGAAATAAAATAACCACAAAAATCAAGGTTCCTAGAAAATACATCACAATAGTCAAGGAAGAGAAAGAAGACGAGAAAAATGTACCCAAATACAGATTCCAACCATCCAATTCAGGTTCCTTGATAACATTCTTTAGGGTTGCCAATCGATCTTCCACAAAGCTGGTCATTGATGAGCACTCTTTATAATGAAAGTATTAAATAGAAAAATGCCCGGCATAAGAGTGCAAATAAAAAAACAACTAAAATGCAATTATAATAGGATAGATTAAGCAATGTTGTTCTATTAAGCAGCTAAGTATCTTACTGTAGTGTCAGTCCCTGGTGTTCGGGCTTCTTCTGAAGTTGCTTCAACACTTCTACCTTGGGACTGCAAGTGATACTCAATGTTATTAAGAGATAGAAAGAAAGAGAGAGAGAGAGAGAAGAGAATTCCATTTCTAGCAAGGAAACCACGGGAAAATGGAAAAAGCAAATATGTTTAACACACTTTCTAATACTCGTTTAATACATACTGACCCAGTTCCAAGACCATATATTCTTTCAGGTGGAATTGCAACACCTGCAAGTTCTCGCAGTAAAGCGTCGGCAAATCGGCTCTGAAATAGGAAAAGAAAGTCGGGGAAAAGTGACTAAGAGCTAAAGTCTATTCTATAAGAATAAAATTTTTCAAGGGCATGTAATAACATACAGCAGAGACGACAGGAATTTTTTGTATTTTTAACCTTTCAAAGCCTCTCTAGAGTGCTTTAGTAATTCCTTCATTATATTTTATTTTGTTATTATTACTAGGTATTAGAACTGCTCTAATGCCCTAACTGACAACTATTTATTAGGGTCCCACCTGTTTTGTGGTAACAATATATATGCTTGAGCTAGCAAATTTTAGAGCATCAGGAACACCTGGATAGAATCTGCAAGAGACCATTACCTGATCAACAACTTGAGCCTTTCTGAGATCAACCAATATTAGTCTTCAAATAAAACTGCCAATATTGACCAGTAGGAGGTATGATATTGAAATAAATAGATGAACTGGGAATCAGTTTAATCTCAATAATGTTGAAACAATTTGACTCTTTAATCATCTTTTAGGTCTGGCAAGCATATGAAAGTCACTTGTATATCACTGTGTTACAATTAAGATCCCATTGTCTTTCCTTTTAGAGTCACCATTAATGGCACATATATGGCCCCTCTACAAAAGGCTTAAATGAAATACCTATGTGCACCAATCCATGATGCCATCATACCTATTTGCACCAATCCATGTAGCCAAGTCTTTCTCTATCCATTCATCCCTTACTTTCCCAAAAAGATCTACTAGGGCATCTCTTTTCTCACCCCATTCTTCCATAATGACAGGCTTCAACTTTGACCAGTTCTCCAATATACCCTCAACTGTGAGTCCTTCTGAAACCTTGCACATTGAACCATGATGATCAAGTTAAGACAAGTTTTTAGAAGGTGACAAATATTCCTGATCGATGCTCTCTAATACAGAATGAAATTTGATGCCATGGCTTTAGCTAATTCATTCCCAACAGATAATCGAATGACTATACGTATATCCAAGCTGCATCTAAATATACTAACCGAGGACTTCCGTTTTGAAGGTGTTCTCATCTCCAGCAATAACCTTACAAGTAAGAGATTTTCATATCCAGTTTCCACCACAGGTCGCACCTGCCACACCATAAAAATTAATTTTAAAAAATAAGTATATTACTACATAAATAAGATTACTGCCATTTATTATTCTCCAGCTATTGTTATGCAAAGGTAATGCATTTCAAATTTTCACTTATCTTTAAACTAGAAAGAATTTTGATTAAACCCCATTAACATTAGATGTTCAACATTTTCCTAATTTTCAATCAGTTTCACAGAAATTAAACATAACCATCAACAATAAAATATTATTGCTTACTCCTTTTCCTTGTCTTTCATATTTTTATACAGGTGGGTATTCCAAACTACTCTATTACTAGCATAATTAGTTGATTATCAAAAGTCTAATTAGATTAATAATATCTTACAGTGTACATCTGATCAACAATCCAATCCTCCAAAGTCGAATCCACACCATCGAACAGGCTTGGCCACCTCACTTTAGCAGCCTATAACGACCAGTCAACAAAATTAATAACAAAATTAAAAAATGTAAAAGAAAAATCCTCAATAATTTTCAATTCTATTATCAAAACCAAAACCTCCTACCAAATCACCAAGTAAATAAAATTTAAATAACAAATTAAATAAGTAAAGCCTTAGATTTTTCTTTTCTCTTCCATTATTTAGCTCCGAAGGAACAAAACCCGTTAGAGTTGCATTGACATAAAGTGTTTGACTCGGTCAATTTGTCTTTCAATAAACAGAATCGAAAGTAGATAAATATATATATATATATTTCTTGCTCCTTCACATTCTCTATTTACTATATTGTTCTCGGAAAATAAACAGATAAGAGAAGAAAAAGAAGAACCTTGACAGCAGAGAGAGAGCTCTCTCCGCAGCTATCGCAGAGAACTCCATCGAAGTCCAAGGCATAAAGATCCCCCATTTCCCTCTGTATTTCGCTGACGGATTTCGTTACCCCGCCACTGGTTTATAACTGGAACCTATCAGCTCCAGCAAATGAAACCATGCCACGTATTACGCCGGCATTGGGTATTAGCATTAGAATTGTCTACAACTATGTGCAGGGTTTCTATTGATCTGGACCGTCAGCTGTTCATTACTTACTTTGACAAAATAGTCAAACTGGCCAATTAGCTTTAGTGAGGCATCAGACCACTTCAGCATGATTATTTGATGGAAACTTCATAATTTAAATTTATTTAAGGTGTCCGTAAATTTCAATTTTTGGAAATAATTTCTAAATTGTAATTAGATCATTACAAATTACAAATGGAACAAAACAATAAAAAATATAATTTTTAATATATTAAATAACATTTTGCCCTTTGGATTATTACACGTTGTGCATTTTGTCTCAATTACAAAAACCTCATGAATTATTGTCTAATAGTGTTTCAGTCAAAATCTTGCTTATGCTCTGTTTAGCTATGAATGACTTTAAGTATGTGTATCTAGGGCCTGAAATACAGAAAATATAAAGGAAATATTTTGTATCAATATAGTACCGACTAAAGGTGCTCAATTTTAAAAAATTTTAAATATGTGTAATGTATGTTAGAATCTGAAATAAAGAAAATACTTGACATCCGTGTGGTACCTGCTAAAGGAATTTAACTCTAAAAGACCTTAAATATATATATATATATATGTTTGGTGCCTGCTTAACACGGGTATAATATCAGCCAAAAAAGCACCGACATTAAAATCAGTTAGAATCTATAAAAAAAATTAAACAAAGCTTTCACAATACTCAGAAGGCTTACTTGAATGTCAACTCCTTTGCCTTTTTTATACATATGCGGTCATACAATAAACACATGATTCAGAGGGTGGTCACTCAACCCAGGGTGATCACTCATAAATTGAGTGTTAAAGAGAATGATTGTTAAAAAATTAACGGTTCAGATAACATAATTATTTTTTTTTTTTTGAATTATATGTAATTTGGTTAGTTTAGAAGTTGATTAGGATTTGTTAAATGAAAAGTACAAAACTAAAAATAAAAAGCACAAAAGTGTTTTTATTATTTTTTTTTTTTTGCATTTTCACTTAATTAAATAATTTAATTAACATTTAACAAACTCTAACAAACCTCTAAATTAATCAAATTATACATAATTTAAAAGTAAAAAATTTAAAATAAAAATAAAAAATAATTATGTTATCAAATACAACCTAAATAGGAGGTTGCTCAGCGATAGGAGATTGCTCAATGAGAGGTCATTGGATGTGTGATTGGATTGATCTATTATACAGCTTAGGGCTTGACATACGGGCTTGTAATTAAAACCTATTTATGATCATTAATTTTGACAAACAAAGCCTTGTTATTTATTTTATTATTATGTAATGAGTGTGGCTAATTTTACGAATTTAAAAAAAATCATAATTTGAGTGAAGTGAAAAAAAATAATTCATAAGATGTTGCGGTGATGGGGAAAAGAAGAAGTTATTTATAGCTTAAGTTATATATTTATAAAGAAAAAAGTAAAAAGAATACTGTTTTTGAAGTGCATAATCTGCAGGATTAATACAATAATACAAAGTGAGTGATTCCTTCCATAATTGTTTTAATTTTGATTTTATTTATTTATTTTATATAATAAAAAATTTACACTACGTGTTAAGCATCATGGACGTGGTGGAGATAGAGGACCTTTCTTTGTTGGTTTTATAGAAAAGAGTTAGAAACTGCCCATCTCCCTCAATCATTGTGGAATCTCTATTTCCTCGCGACTCTCCATTTTTATTTTTATTTTCAAATATTACGACTTGAAGTTCGAGAATATCCAATATCTATTACAAAATTCACTTTTAATTTTTAAACTAACTTTTCCTTAAACCAAAAAATAAAATAAAATTGAAATTGTGGGCTTGATGAACCCATTACTAACTTATAATTTTACAATAAAAACAAAATTAAAACTCTTAGAGCCACTAAGTTTTTGCCAACTGAAATGACCATGTTTGATTAGTTTTTATTTGTTTAATTTATCTCTTTTAATTATTTATTATTTTGTTAATCCATAACACACGTCAATTGGTAAATAAATTGGTAAATATTAAATATACAGTACTACTTATAAAAAATTGACTATATAATATTTATATAAATATATATATAACTTTTATTTAATTGAATTAGAGATCATTTAAGATTAAAAAATGAAAAAAGGAAAGATAATATATACATTAAATTGTTTCAATTGCTGTAATTTTATCATAAAAAGAAAAATAAATTATTTTCCAAGCATATATAATCTTAATTAAATTAAAGCATTATCAAAATATTATATATATATATATATATAAAAGAAAAATGAATAAGGTAAGTGAGACTACTATGTAATCTCATTTTAAAGATAATTTAGTGTGTGTTTATCATAATCCATTACTTACCAAAAAAAATAATAATAATCCACGTGTCATTGCAAGTAGAAACGAAAATGGCAGTGGCATCGCAGTAAATTCCTCCCTCTAACTACACGCAAGCGTCTTCACCTATGATAACCGGTGGACCTCACGGCGAAATCGTCCTCCCCAATCCGTCAAACAACCTACCATATCCGGTCAACTGCTCCTTAGATAATTATCTTTACCGGTACCGCCAGTTTCTTCCTTTTCAATTGTACCCGAGAATCCTCCGTAGGATATAAAACCCCTCACCCTTCCCCCTGCGCTTTTCTTCTTTCAGAATTTTGCGTCAAGCAAGTTTCCACAGACAAAACAGTTTCAGCTCCCATATCCTCATACGTAACGTCGTCGTTTTACCATATCCAATCGGTCCTCTAGATCTCGGCTCGTCTCGGTTCTGTGAGTAACTTTACTGTGAATTAATTCTGACTTTTTTTTTTTTTTTACTGGAAGAATCTCTTGGTTGTTCAGTTTTGGTTTCGATCGGGTTCGTGATCTTGTTTGTTTGAGTCGTAGTTTTGATCTTGACGTGTATTATTAGGAATTATTGGTGTGGTTGGATTGTTCTCTGTTTGAATTGGATGGTGTGGTTGGTTCGTTTTATTGTATTTGGAGAGATTTTCAAGTGGGTTTTCTTTCATTTCATGTATGTTGTAGCGGGCAAATGAAAACTTGCGGAGTTTTGAATTCATTTAATTCTCTTTTTCTTTTTCAAAATCTTGATTACTGAAACAAAGTGATCCGGGGTTTTGACAAAAAAGAGAAATTAGCTTTTATTTTTTTATGGGTAATTTTCTGAGTTTTTGCGTTTTGAAAGTTTGATTTTGCTCATCCGAAGTTTGACGGCTGATTAATCTTTGTTAATGGTTAATTTACCCTCTCTTTATTTTTTCTCTATGTTTCCCTTTCTTTTTTCTTTTTTGGTGAAGTTGAGGCAAAATATTGCTAGTGATACAATAAGGAAAAGCTTCATCTAGTTTGAGGTGACTTTGTTTTTGAACCTATGGGTGTTTTATGTTCTATTAATGGAAGCATAATAAAAGACTGCATTTTGAAGACAATTGCAATTGATTCTTGTTTAGGGTATATATATTTTACTTTGTTTATTTAGTCACTTATTATTATTATTATTTACATTTCGTAATTGTTAACTGTAGGTACTACAAATCCTGGAGGATGGCAGACAATGAGGAGGGAGAGGAAAACACTTCCCGTGGGAATGATTGGGAAGTCGTGTCGCTTACAGCATCAGCATATTCTGCTGCTCCTGGTCCGGAAGAAGTTGAGGTGAACAATCATTCATATGGAGAGGAAGCTGAAACTTCCCATGCATTGTTCATGTCTCGTCACTTTGTTTTCCCACCCAATGAGCATGAGAATTTGCCCTTGGAGCCTGATGATACTGAGATTCATAATGAAGAGGGGGACAAAGATGTGGTAACTGAAGAAGGGGGCAAATCTAGTGGGAAGGATGAAGAGGATTGGAATCTCAAAGGGTTGACTGAACCAGATGAGTTCCCAGGAATTCAGTTTTTTGATGAAAAGGGTAGCAGCCTATCCATTCGTGGTTCAGAATTTGAAGAAGGCACAACCCTGCAAGGTTTAAATTTGGGTGATAAAGGACAAAGCATCTATGGTGCTGCAAAATATAGTTCTTTCCAGAATGAAGCGGCTCTTGGTGGTTCAACGCCATATGTTGAGGACATGGGTATTCCTGGACTAATTGAACCTTCAGAGCAAGGCTTAGATCCTGTGGACATCTCACAGTTGCCAAAGCCTTCAAAAGATAATAAATATGATGGTTCTGGCCTACCTTGTGGAGCTTGGTGGAAAAGAAGAGCTGCTTCCTTGTATTCTCATGCTAAAGATGCAAATGGATTTTGGTCTATTTTTGTAGCAGCTGCTGTTATGGGCCTTGTAATTCTTGGTCAGCGGTGGCAGCAAGAAAGGTGGCAGGCTTTGCAACTTAAGTGGCAAGTCAGCCTTAACGAGGTGTGTTGATTGCTATATATAGTATTCTCTTTGAATATAAATATAAATTTATTTGAGTAGCATGTTTACTATACTAGTTTTTCAGAAATTATGAGCATATGATGTTGGTCAAGATACAACAAAATGAATTTTACTTCTTTTTATGCATATAATTCGCTAGTAAATTTTGATACTTGACCTTGTATGTGATTACTATTAGAATGAAACTAATAGTATGTTATTACTGTTAGAAGCAGGAAAGTATGCTAAAAAGTATTTAAGAAATTACTTTCAGGCGATTGTTATAATTGGATCTGGTGATCTATGATGAGTTGTGGAACTGAAATGATTCTTTTTTTTTTTATTCTCCTTTGGATACATTCTATATGTGCTATAATATTTCATCTAGAGGAGTTTTTTACTCACTTTGCACTGACATTGACCTTCGGGTTTGTCTAATTGTTCTAATATGTGAATGAATTCTATGCATTATGCCTGCTGTTGAGTGATATGTTGTTCTTGCTAGGCCTACCATCAATATGTTGTCAGTATTATCAATTTGTTTAAAGTCAGTGTTGTGAATGTTGGTTCTTATTTCCCATCTCTTGTTGGTTATTGCACTTGTAATGTGGATTGGAGAAAGTTCCTTTTGTTTGCTACTCTAAGGAAATATTAAGAAGCATATAAAGTTGAGGTATAATACCTATCAACTAACTATGAGTATGCATATGCCTCAAATAAACACTGGAATTTTGAGTTAACATATGCCTCAGATAAATGTAACTTTGTTTAACATTATTCTGGCTGTCCTATCTGAAGTAATAAGGAGGACAACCAGAATAATGAAACTTTGGTTTAACGTATGCCTGAAATAAATATTAAGTCCCGTATTGCAAATATCCATATTTTGCTGGTCAAGCTATCAAAAGATGCAGAAGAATAAGAAACTGAGAAAAGAAGATATGGATAGAAAGAGCAGCTGAAGATGGAGGGAGCAGAGGAGAAGAACAGGAACAAGGACATTAGGAGAGAAGGGGAAAATTAGGATTTTCAAAGAAATTAAAAGTTTATTAGGCAATTCATAATGTCAATATGTAAAGGTGAATTACATTAAGGTCTTGTGTGATTTTAAATTTTGTTTAGTCTTTTATGTTCTAGAAATTACGGAGATCTCTCCTGAATTTTTTTTTCATCGTAAATCCTTCATGCTGTACACAATATTTTGAAACTTAACATGTAAATTGCATGCATGTAAATGTGTAGAATGGAGATTCACGGGAAAAAATTAATATGTAAAAGGTAGGAGAGTTGCAGGAAATTGAATATCAAGTGGAAGTCTCATCAATTTCTTGAAACAGAAGTCATGTAATCCGCAATTTTTTAAACAGGGAAATTTTTTTAACTTATTCAGTAAGGAAACTATAGGTTAACATGCACAGGATGGAAGCTTATGCTTGATTTTATCTAGCTGTCTAAATCGGATTGCTATTATTAATATATTTCGGCTTTGCCTTAAGATTACATAAGTAGCTTTGTGCACTTTTGACCCATGTAACTCACTGGATTTCTATGATGTCCTTATTGCAAATTCATGTCTTTCTTTAAGTTAGTAACCTACTAGAATCATTGCTCTGTCTATTAGTACATATACAACCAATTTTGTAATGCTTATTAGATTGCTAGACAGGTTGTGATTCTCCTTTTAGGCTTTCAAACTTTTACTTCTAGAACGAAGTGACTGTGTTTGTTTTATGCTTTTTTTGTTGTAAGGACTATGAAGCACCTCAAGTAAGGTATAACATTCTGCCATTTGGTTCATTTGCACCATTTGGTTTCCATTTTTACGCTGACATACATTGACATATCATGTTAATTAATCTTTTCCTCCCTCAAAACTTGGCAGAAGTCAGGAAGAATGTTGGGCCCAATATCTCGACTTAAAGATGTGATTGTTGGCGGCGGCTACCGCCGTGGTTCCTTTATCCGGAGCAGCTCCTTGAGTGAGAGTTAAGAAAGATGATGACCAGCTTGTCAAGTGCTAGTTAAGATGTTGACGAAAAAATGTCAGAGAAAGAGTGAGAGACTGAGAAAGAGAGAGGGACATAGAGTGTGGTTGGCATATTTTTCTTATGAAGTTTACCTTGGCGACATGTTTAAAAAAGTTCAATATGCAGTGTATTAATTTGGTGTTTGTATTTATTTATTTGTATCTCTTGTATAGAGATCAGGGATGGGACTAACTGTATGTTTATCCACAAAATTTGATTGTACGCGCAAAAAAAAAAAAAAAATGGAAAAGAAGTAATTTGAGTCATGTTGGTACAGTCTTCAGCCAATGTATTTTGAGTTTCTCCACTATCAAAATCTATTTAGGGTTTTTTTCAGACATGTTTATCGGGGGCTATTGATTTTTTAAATAAAAATCCAAATCATCTAGGGTTTGCAGGATCCCCCAGATAGCCTTAATGACCAAGCAAATACCTCCTCAAAGCCACACTAAGGCACACACAGAGTTTTACATCGCCTCAGGCCTACTATACATGAAACCAATACCTAAGACAGGAGCATTAGAACATAAGAGCATCATTATCTATTTCCTTCGGCTGTTTTTTGAGACGTTTTATTTCTGCTTCTTTGGCAGCAAAGTTGGTCGATGGTTGTGGTCATCTGATCTGTCTTGCAGTTGCAGAGCTCTATTTATTTGTTTTTCTTTGTAACTAAAAAAAAAGAGAAAGAAAAAAAGAAGAAGAAGAGCTTGTTAGTTGTAATAACACTGGATCTAGATGACCTGTTGAAAATACTTGGTGCTATTGCTTGGTTTATCTAATTGACACTTGAGTTCTTAATATAAAAAGAAAACGTTTTTAATTGTACTGTTATATCAAACATATTCTCAAAATTAACCAAATAACAACTTAAATAATATTATTAGAAAATTCAATTAAACAAATGAGGAAAAATTTGTCAGACAAAATGGAACAGAGCAATTTATTGCCATACATGTACAATTTTAGAAATACATGTTAATGAACAATTTTGATTAATTACCAAAAAAAATAAAAGGAATAATTTTGATTATGATATTTGTCAATTTGTCACCGTTTTACTAGCTGCAGAAGCTGAGACACATACAGTTTATTTGGACATCCCCGCACTGAATCACAAAAATTAGGCGGGAACTATTTTTCCAGGAAAATTTTTATTTTTTATTTTAGTTTCTACGAGCTTTAGTAGGTTTGGTACGGGGTTTTTGTTGGTGTATCTAGCGGAACAACTTTCCCTTCCTCTGTTTTCTCTCCGACAATAATGTCGGCGTTCCCATTTATCGTCCAAAGATCTCTTGGATTTCTTCGTTAATGCAACACAGTGAGAACAACTACCACTGATCTCAACAGGTATCTTTCTCTCTTTGATTCTCTTTCTTTGCGTTGGAGGTGTTTGTGACTGATTCTGGATTCGTGGGTTTTCGTACCGTTGTGATTTTTCTTGGTGGATTTCGTTTCTTTTCCCTCCCTGATTTCTCGCGGTAAATTTCTCGGTTTTGTTTTTATTTTTCTGCTTTTTGATATATATATATATATATATTTATATATATTTTACATAGAAAAAACCCTTTGGATACAGAGAAACTGACCGTTTTACTTTATCTATTTCTTTTCATTACTCAAAATCTGTTTGGTGATTTAAGTTTTCTGAGTACGCTGCAACAATGCAACTGCGGAAAATGCCTTAATTGGATTAGTATGCTATGGCGTGTCAGTGGTTTGTAATATTTTGATGGCCATGCTCATTTAAGCTTTTAAATTTTCGGGGATGAATTATTTTACCGGGTAGATTGTCAGGATGTGTATTTTTGTTGGATGAGCTGTTCAATCTGGAATATTAACGCTTATGTTTCTGCCCATTTCCATTTCCTATATATATATATATATAAATATACACACATATATATGTATATAGGATTGCTCTCCACGCGATGTCGCGTATTTATCTTGCACGGTGGATGATGTAGCATTTAACTTTTAGATTTTTATTAATACTCTAGTGTTTTAGTTCCCACTGAGTTTTCTTGGCAGTATCTTTCATCTTTAATGTGGTATTTGATCCTTAATCTCATCTTTAAAGTATTTGTTTTTCTTATGACTAGGATTGTGAAATCTGATTTGCTTTTGAAGACATGGGCAAAGAGGAAATCCCAAAATTACTAGAAGAACAACCAGGTCCTCCGCTGCTGTTTCAAATAATGATGTTGACAAAACGAAAGCAAGGGATTCGCACCTCCAACTCTCAATGACCTTCTGTTTGGAGGAGAAAATCCCATAAGCCTGGATGATGTTTTGTCTAATTTCCGGGTAGACGTATTCAGATTATTGAACTTCTACGCATTTTAGGTCCGATGAATTGCCCCATGCTTCCTCTCTTTATCTATGGAGGCACTTCTACTGGAAAACCAGTATTATGCTCCAGATATTTGGGCATCTTAATCGTCCTTTTGTTTATTCAAGCTGCCTTACCTGTTATAATCCTCGAATCTTGTTTGAATCTATTTTGAATCAACTGTTGCTTCACAGGAAGAATGCAGCCAATGGTTACTCAAGTGCAAAGAGGTGTGAAAGGCCATCTGATTTTGTTAATTTGCTTCGTGAGGCTTTAACTAGTATTATTAGTAATCTTCAGGGTAATTCTGGAAAATTGAGCTCGAAGAAATTTGAGGCACAAGCTAATGGGCATATGATCTACTTGATATTTGACAATTTGGAGCTTATTAGAGAGTGGGACAAAAGCTCTACTATGTTACCATTTCTGTTTAATCTCTATGATATGCTAAAAATGCCTGAGGTGGGTCTGATCTTTATTAGCAATACCTCACCAGATACATATTACTCATGTATGGGTTATCTGGAGCCTACCCCAATGTATTTTCCTGATTATACAGAAGACGAGCTTCGTCAAATCTTCTTGAGAAATCAATCAAACAAAAAGCTTTATTCCTCTTTTCTCGAGTAAGAAATATGAGTTCTTTGTTCTCATATGATCTTTGGATTTATGTGTCCATATTACTGAATATTTCTTTTTTTCTTAAACATTTTCAGCATTGTATTGAAGCCTTTCAGTAGAATTACTAGACGAGTGGATGAATTATCTACTTCCTTTTCACTATTATATCAGAAATATTGTGAACCTATAAGTGATCAGGGAATTGTTCCCAATGAAGGCATGAAGCGAAGGTTGTTTAGTCAGCTTCAACCACATATTGCTCCTTTTCTGAATGAGATATTTAAGGTTTCATCTCATTCTTCCATTGATGTTGGAGCCACCAAGGAGGCAAAGCAGAAAGCTAGAACAAAGGAATCAGGAGGTTCTGAAGTTCTTGATGAATTAGATTTTCATATGTGTACTTCCGCCAAGTATCTTCTTATCTCAGCATTCCTTGCTTCAAGAAATCCAGCTACCCTTGACGCATCGCTTTTGATTCTACTGGGGTTCTGATAATCGAAAACGAAAGAGGAAGTAAGTGCATTGTCAATCTGATTTTTAATTTGTTAATATATGGACTTGTGGCTGCAGAGGTTTAATAGAAATATGAAACACTATATCCTTATGGAATTGCATTTTATGGGTCACTTTGATTGTTTTTAACCCTTTTTCCTAGTCAGTTTTTCTTTCTTTTAAAATAAAAGACCTTTATATTACTGAAAATGTTATGCAAAATTATATACCAAAACTTGTGCAGGAAATGAATCTATTATTTTCAGTTTTTACCTTAATATTCGGCCCACAAGTTTTCTTTCTTCTATTTGGGTAATCTCATTACAGTACTGAGGGATGCTCGACTTGTTGCTTTTCTCTCTGTAATACAAAACCTTGAAGAATACTCCAAACTACTGGCTAGATGTTTAGTAATATTAATATTTGGACATGTGCTATTAATTATTCTAAACCATCTTTCACACAGTTAAGCAATACAATCTTGCTGCTTTTCTAATGAAATGATTTGAAGTGTTTTGGTTGTCCGTACAATTTCCTTCCATTCGAAATTGTGTGAGATGAAAGTATCTTAATTCTTACTGTTTGGTTTAGAAATAATAACCCCCTTTTAATAGGTTCTATCAACCACTTCTAAACCCTTGCTTTTTGGTTGATGTACTTGTTAATGCTCAGGCCGTCCGAAAAGTCAATGGAAAGGAAGGAAACTGCAGAACAGGAATTACTTATGAAAGGACCTGGAACCTTTCCATTGGAGAGACTCTTAGCTATATTCCAGTGTATTACATCTGTAGCAGATTGTTCAGTTGACGAGGAAGATGGAAATGATGGGCTTGGAGTTCAATATGGGGATAATAGCCTCATGTCTGATGTTCTCTTGCAGCTATCCAGTCTCTGCAATGCTAATTTTATTGTCAAAGGAGGAAGCTGTCCGCTAGAGGGCTCAACTCGATATCGATCAACAGTAACCGAAGATATGGCCTTGAAGGTAAAGATTTTTTGGGCCTTTAACGACGTTGTGCTAGGAAGAGCTTTAATCTCATTGCATGCTGTTTAAACTCAACTTTGTTTATGTGTTTACAGGTGGCAAGGAGCCTTAAATTCCCTCTGTCAAAGTATTTATATAGAAGATAATCTTCGATGCGGAAACGCAATGTAACATGGTTTTCATATTGTTCTCAAATATCTAACTAAGAAAGGTCAGCTTACCTTTGGTTTCTAACTCAAGCAGCTTCTTTTGTACCATTGAATTCTATTTGTAGTGTTTAGCAAGTTAATGGGATTGTGCGGAGTGTGGACACATTGGCCACCGTTAATTTATTGGATCATATATAAGTACTAGTAGCCTCATAGGAAGGTAATCAAGTGCTCAACTAGTTAAATCTTGCTGTAAAGATTTAGCAAGTTGTGGCATCTTTGGATTGTAATTAATTAGGAACACTAATACTTGGATGTTGCTTGCTGAGTTGTTGGCCATGAAAAATATGTCACTTTTGTTTTAACTGTAAATTAATTTTGTTTATACTGTAAAATTGTAAACTGCTCACATACTGTAGTACTAGTAGGCTATGGTAGCTGGCTAATTCCATTGTACATGTACTCCTAGGATTGTGGTTTAAAATTATAAAAATATAAAATACTCTGAAAATATAATAATCTAGGTTAAAGTTTTACTACTTCCAATTGCAGGAAAATTTGCATGTAAATTTCTTGGAAAAATGACGGCAACTGTTAAAAGTAGATATTAAATCCAATTTATTGTAATGAAAAGCTGAAAGACAGATGGAATATGAGTAAGCGTGTTGACTTTCATTGAGCTTTTATAGGAGGTCCACACGGGTGCAATGCATAATAATATTAATACCATTGTATAAATGTGTCGAGTCTAGAAAAAAAAGGGTCTGGCATGCAAGTGTCAGTAGCAAATGTGTAAGGTGGCAGTAGTACTGGTTGGTGACCCAAATTTATTTTTCAGTAACAGGTTATGAAACATTAGAAGATGGGGTTCGCAATCTTCTGATTCAAGGGAGGGTCGTGACGTTGATTTGGATTGAATGTGGCCAAGCACAAGCAGTGATGCTATTCTCTGCTTCATATGATTAAAAAATAATTTAAAAAAAAAAAAAAAACAGTGGCGTTCATGAACAACTTAATTCCATTTTATGGGTCATATCAACTTTCTAACCAACCTCAACTATGTATATTACTTTAAACCTAAGTTGACCACCTAAATCCTCACCTCTCTGTATATGAATGTAGCAGTCATAGGAAGCTTGCCAAATGTTGATCAAATACATATTTAAAATTGAGTACACTTTTTAACTGAGAATTTAGGTTATATTATCACCTTCTATATAGAATTTTTAGTTAATAAGCTATTTTAAGGATTAAAGCAGAAGTTACAAGCTTACCTGCAATACCTGTTTAGGGAAGAATATCATTACCCAAAAGAAAAATAATAATAATAATAACAATAATAAGAAAGAATATATATGTAAGGAATGGACTTACAAGGGAGGCTGGTGTATGATTCAGCACCATCCACTAATATATATATATATATATATCTTAATTTGATGATTGTTATTGAATATTCTAAATGATTGATTTGTGTAATATATATATATATATACTCATTATATTGTACATGACAAAATAGAAAAAATAATTTATATTTTTCATTAAATATACAACCACCTCGGTTTAAACGATCGAGTTCTTCGGCAGTTTAGCCAAGAGATGCATCAATATTATATCCCTTGGCCAAATTGCCAAGATCGTCGATAGTTTGGCCGATGGGAGGATTGGATAGTTGTAGGCTCCTACAAAAAATAACGTGCATTATTTTTTCCATTTTATCACAAGACAATATAATGAGTGATGTCACTCTCTATATCATTTCTTTATATATATATATATAATTCATGTTTACGGTCCAATAAAAGAATGATCAATTACAACTATATAATTATAACATATATTGAATTAAATAAATGTGAAATTTTATTGAATTAAATAAATGTGAAATTTTATTGAATTAAATAAATGTGAAATTTACTTTTGAACCACTCGCTAATTGTTTACATAGCACAATAGAACATAGTAAATGAAGGGCAGACCGTTATTTCCTTTAGTAAAAATTAATAGTTTTCAATATTAATCGCATAAAATTTTATTCTGATTTCATAATATATTTTTTGAATACGATGAAACAACACTAAAGAACAAAACCCCCTACCCTACGTGTGTTATCAAATTTGTTCATGTAATTGACCAAAAAAGATTAAAAGACAAACATTATTAATAACTTTAGAGATTAATCAATAGCTTACAAGTTTCAACACTCATATGTATATCTATTGTCATGTGATAATTCATCAAACTTCATTTTTATTGTCTTTTAATTGGAACCATTTTCTAATTTGAAAATCTTAATTGAAAAGAAATTGGAAGCTCATTGGGTTACACAATAAAATTGTAGTCAAATTTAAGGACCTAAAATGATATATAATTAATTACTTAAAAACAATTTTTTTTAATAAAAGTTTTCTCTTATTTGGTGATGTTTTTGTTTGTGGTTTTTTATTTTTATATTTTTCTCTTGAGTTGTAAATAATTTGCTCAATTCAAAATATAGTTAAGGTTTGTTAGAATTTGTTAATCTTTTAATTTTACTATATATTTATAAATGTATAGGTAAAGGAAAATATAAACACCAAATCAAAAACATTTTAAAAGTATTTTTGATTTTGTATTTTTTTTCCTTAATATTTATACTCAATTGAGAATATGACTAACAATAATAAATTTTAATTAACATTTAAACTAAACAAGTTACCTACAACTCAAGAGAGAGAGAGAGAAAAAAAAGAAGAAAGAAACGTTACCAAACTAGACCATTGTGGTTTTTTTTTTTACTTCTTTTGCATAAGTGTTTTTATATATAGGTAATTTGGTTAAATGCCCACTGTATCATTAATGTTTTTAAAAATACTCATATTTTATAATTTTTCTAAACCACCCACTATTTTTCCAAAATATTTCTTTAATTTAGAACACCTATAAACCCTTCATCTTCTTTCCTGTGCATTTCTCTCATCTCATGAGCTATTTTGTGCATCTCTCTCCTCTCAGAAACTATCCAAATACCTAGCTACCTTTTTTCTAACTTTTCTTTTACATTTTTTCTTCTCTTTTTGTCAAATCGTATTTAATTTAAACCTTTTATTTCCATATATTTTTTGGATTAAGCATTCAAATTTGGATTTTACCTAAAGAAATACTACATATTTTGGGTTTCTTCTGTGTTACTCTTCCTTACTGAATCTCTATCCTAATATACTCATGAGTAACCACAAATATCTGCCAAGAAAAAGGCAATTGCTAATCATAACAAGAGGATCATTAGATCGAAGCCTCTTATACAAATCGTTGTCATTCTTCTGCTTGTGAGGCAATTTTCGCCAACTAATGGTAAGCCTCTCTATCAGACAATGAGAAAATTCCACTGTGAGTTGTTACTTAGTGGTTATTTTCTAGCCAACTAATGTTGTGCCTCTCCATATTATGGCGATTGCGAGACTCGCCATCAGCTAGCGAAAACATTGCACCATGTCACTATCTCTAAAAGGAATTTCACTTGCCATAATATGGCTAGAATATTTTACCACATCATTGTCTAACTCCTTTGAAATTTTATTCACTATAAGATGGTGAGGCTCGCCATCCTCATTAATTGGCGAGAACATTGTACTTGCTATAATATGGCAAGAACATTTCACTGTGTCATTATCTAACTCCTTTAACATTTTACTTGCCATAAGATGGTGAGGGTCACCATCAGTTAGTGAGAAAGTTCCACAATATGATTGTCTCTCAATATAATTTTTTTGCTAATTGATGGCAAATCTTGTCATCTTATACCAAGTAAATTTTCAAAAAATTTAACATTTTAAGAGTTTTACTTGCCATCTAATGGTGAGTCTCACTATTAAACAACAAAAATAGTTTCACAAACGAACAACTACTAATGTAATTTTCTCGCCAATACTTAACGATGCTTGCTGAAAATGAGCGAGTAACTTACAAATATTTTAGTCACATCTCCTTCAATATTATTGAAATAATTTAATTAAAAAACTAAAATGCTCATAACGTAATGTAGTTTTATAAAAAAAAAAAAAGGTCAAAAAATAATTAAAAAAAATTGTAGGAATAAACTAGAAAGACAAAAGTAAACAAAAAAAATAAGGAAAAAATAAAATCTAGATATTTTAGGAACTTATAAAAATTATATCTCATTTAATACTTAACGAAGTTACTTGTTTAAAAATTAAAGTGCTCATAAATCGATGTAGTTTTATAGAAAAATATGTCACAAAATTAATAAAAATTATAAAAGTAAAAAATACAATGACAAAAAGGTAAAAAAAAATAATGATACAGTTGTAAATATTTGAGTTTAAGAGAATTTTTAGAAATGATGAGTATTTTTTAAAAAATTATTAACGCGTATGTATTTTTATAATAATTATTGATGGGGTGGGTATTTCACTAAATTACCCTTTGTATTTTGAGAAATTACACAAACATATCCCCTCATATCTCGTTATAGTTTTAGTGTTTGTCAATGTTAATATAAAATAGCTTTAATGAGATAACTATGACATCTATTTATGTTTTTAGGTAATAAAAGGGTAAAATAAGTTCATATTTTCGTTATAGTTTTAGTGTTTGTCATTGTTAATATAAAATAGCTTTAATGAGATAACTATGATATCTATTTTATGTTTTTAGGTAATGAAAGGGTAAAACAAGTTATAAATATTTCATTAAAAAATTTTATTTTATTTTTTAATTTTTTTTAAAGAATCCAATCTTTACATCCTTTGACTAGAAGCTTTTATGGAGGGCAAAATCTCCTTTGAAAGATTATTCAAACACTTTTGAGAAAAGCTGTTTTTAGCTTTCCAGAAGCTATGCAGACTTATGCACCATATATATATATATATGTTTATCCAAGATATTCTAGAAGCTTTTCTTTTTTATTTTTTTTATGAAAAATATTATAGAAGTTGTTGATTTCTCAAAAAAATATTAAAAGTTGACCTGATCTTAACATTTAGAGCTAGCTCTTACGCCCCCTGCCACATTCTGTGTATATTGACCATTTTTCTTTAAGGAAAACAAAAAAAAACAAAAAACAGAAACAAAATGTAGATTTTTCTCTCTAATTCTGTCTTTATTCATCTCTTTTGTGTATGTGTGTGTATATATGTCAACCAGCTTCCAAATAATTGAAAAGTTTGGATTTGATTTGTATGCATAATTTTAGCATAATTTCTTTATTGGTGCAAGATTCAGCCACTGCATGCATTAGTACTCTGCAAAAGAAGCTCTGAGAATCGCACACCAAACATAAAATAACGACGAATTTAAAGATCACTCTGTTCATGTGGGTTCGTTCAGATTAGGTTTAAGTACTACTTGACTTTTTGCACCTTTTATATATAATATATAGTACTCTCTCTATACTAACTTTGCCCCAAAAAAAAAGAAAAAAATTATGAATGTATTGGAAAGCTCCACATCATCGATCACACAAGAGCTAGCGTTCCACTTGCATCGTTTCTATCTAACAAGTTTGAGTTTGTCAATGAGCACTTTGTAGTCGAAGATCTTAAATGACACCACTTACTGATGGGGATGATACACCGTCTTAGATATATATATATATATGCACCGCGTGAAGGGTGAGAAGTTCAAGATTTCTCATCTATATATCTCTCTCTTCTTCATACATACATACATACATACATTATACATACATGCATACATACATATGTGTGTGCACGTCAAGCATCATATGCTACATTATTACATACATATATAAACACACATATTAACATATATAATTATTTATTATGAGCTGTAAAATTCACTGTTGAATTGGACATTTCTTTATTTAAAATTTGTGTTGTTTGATATAATAGAATCTATCTTTAATACAAAGAGTTTTGTCCTCTTCATACACAACATAAACCATGCACGTAATATGTAGACATTGTCCTGTTATCCAAAACTTACCTGTAAATAATGAATCTATAATCAAGTTGAAACCTTTCTCATTGTTATTATTGATAATAATATTGTTTGATACACAATATGATCCTTCCCATTGCAGTGTCCTATCCACGCGTAATTATGGATCTTCCCTACTTGAAATGAAAAAGTGAAAATTATATATAGGTATGTTGTGTATGTGTAATGTGTATATGCAAATAAATTATATAGATGCTGAGCCTGTATGCATATGCATGCCATTGTGACAATCTCTGCAAAAGCAGCGACTATACATACAATGCCTTCTTCAGGTGTGTTGTATAGGCATTTTGACTTTCTGATCTTGAAAGTCTCATACATATAATATATTTGTTTTAACACAGAGCATTAAAAGCTCAAGGGTCAAACCTGTGAGTGTGATGAAGTTTTCTTATTAGTCTCTCTTAAAATCAATTATGTTGATATATATATATATATATATATATATATAAGATCGATGGGAAAAAAGAAAACAGCAAGTCACGCAAGCAAAGGCTAATAAATTGTTGGAAGGTTGCTCACCGAACCCCTATCCAAAAACCCACATGACTAACCCTATTTTCATTTAAGAACACTACAAAGAATCACGCACATATACATACGCACACTCACACAAATTATATGTATATAAGCCACAGAGAGATTACGAAGTATTTCTTATTCAGTATCCAAAACAGACTGTATGCATATGTCATATGTGTGTGCAAAACCCATTTTTTAATTTTTGTCTTTCTTTTCCATTTTTTGTTTTGGTTTCTCTCTTTCATGTCTTAGTTCCTCAACTAATCTCATTAAGTTCTCTTTGTAGGAATTCAATGCTTTTGAAATAAAGACCCATCTTCCATTTCCTGCAAAAGTAGGTCTACAAGTGCGTGCGGCTATGTATGCATGTGAGAGAGAGAGAGGGAGACAGGGAGAGAATTAGAAGAAGAGATGATCAAAATTAACATGCAATTATATATTGTTTTATTTATTTAATATATATTGAAAAAAGAGCTAGGGTATAAAGCTCTATCTGTATTTTAAGCCATTTAAAAAGTTTCAACGACCCCTCAGCAACATTTATGATGGTGCTCTAATGTCTTTAGTATTTTGTCAGTGCTGCGGAGAGAGATATACATTAGTGCAAAATATGTGAAGGACCAGTCTGGCCTTAATAATTGCTTTTCAATACCCTTTCACCTATAAAGCCTATCTCTATGATACTCTCTTTTTGTACTACTCTCTTCCTCTTCTCTGTGCTACTACTTATTACCCCCCCTCTCCTCCGTCTCTCTCCCTCCTCCTCCTCCATTTTTTACGTTAATGAGTCAATGACTACCCTCAACTTCTTCAAGCTTAAGAGTTTCATACACATACACAGACAGACAAGTTTCAACAGCTACTTGAAGTTTGAAGTCTAACAAGGTACGTGCATATATATATATATATATATATATATAAGTAAGTTTTCTTGGGGGAAGCGGTTTTCTCAGGATAAGTGTATAATTTCCCTGAAAGCAAGGTCTGTTGTGGAAGGTTTCAGTGTGCTTCTTGATCACCATTGTCGGCTTCACAAAGAGAGAAAAATGGAGATTTGTACGGCATTACTGCTTTTAACGGCGATTACAGTTTATCTACTATGGTTTACGTTCATCTCACGGTCGCTAAGAGGTCCATATGTGTGGCCCTTATTAGGCAGTCTTCCGGGTTTGATTGAGAATTGTGATCGCATGCATGACTGGATCTGCGACAACCTTCGCGCGTGTGGCGGCACGTACCAGACATGCATTTGGGCGATCCCTTTCCTCGCTAAGAAGCAGGGTCTCGTGACCGTCACGTGTGACCCGAACAATCTGGAGCACATTCTGAAGACCCGGTTCGATAATTATCCCAAGGGACCCAAGTGGCAAGCTGTTTTTCACGATCTTCTCGGTGAGGGGATCTTCAATTCAGATGGCGACACATGGCTGTTCCAGAGGAAAACCGCTGCACTGGAATTCACCACCAGAACTCTTCGCCAAGCCATGGCTCGCTGGGTAAGCCGAGCCATTAAACTAAGATTCTGTCCAATTCTCAAGGAGGCTGAGCGCAATAGCGAGCCGGTTGATTTACAAGACTTGTTGCTTCGGCTCACGTTCGATAATATATGCGGCTTGGCTTTCGGAAAAGATCCGCAGACTTGCGCGCCTGGGCTTCCCGCTAACGGCTTCTCGTCGGCTTTCGACCGAGCCACCGAAGCCACACTTCAGCGGTATATTTTGCCCGAGGCATTGTGGAAGCTGAAGAAGTGGCTTCGGCTTGGAATGGAGGTGAACCTGAGCCGAAGCTTAAAACACATAGAGGAGTATTTATCCAGTGTGATCCAAGACCGTAAGCTCGAGTTGCTGAGTCAGCAAAAAGACGGCAATCCACACGACGATTTGCTGTCAAGGTTCATGAGGAAGAAGGAGTCCTACTCGGACACGTTTCTCCAACACGTGGCACTCAATTTCATCCTAGCTGGACGTGACACGTCATCAGCTGCGCTGTGCTGGTTCTTTTGGTTGGTCATGCAGAACCCAACCGTAGAGGATAAAATCCTTCGCGAGATCTGCACCATCCTCCGCGAGACACGTGGCGACGACTTGGACAAATGGTTAGAGGATCCGTTGGGGTTCGAGGAATCCGACCGGCTAGTTTACCTGAAAGCGGCATTAACTGAAACCCTAAGGCTGTACCCGTCGGTGCCGGAGGACGCGAAGCACGTGGTGCACGACGACGTTTTGCCGGACGGCACTTTCGTTCCGGCGGGATCGTCGGTGACGTACTCGATATACTCGACAGGGAGGATGAGGTCGGCATGGGGGGACGATTGCCTGGAGTTTCGGCCGGAGAGGTGGTTGTCGCCGGACGGGAAGAGGTTCGTGATGCACGAGTCGTACAAGTACGTGGCGTTCAATGGCGGACCGAGGATCTGTCTCGGGAAGGACTTGGCGTACCTTCAGATGAAGTCGATCGCCGCGGCGGTGCTGCTCCGGCACCGGTTGACGGTGGTGGAGGGTCACAGGGTTGAGCAAAAGATGTCGCTAACGCTGTTCATGAAGTACGGACTGGTGGTGAACGTACAGAAACGTGATTTGGAGGACGTGTTGGGGAGGGTGCTGAAGATGAAAAATGAGCACTTGCACGGAGATAATGGAAACGACGCCGTCAAGCGTAATGGAGTTGGTGAGGAAGTAAATTAATATGGGGTTTTCGGTTAAGGACGTGTTTGGGGATGGTTGGGGATTTTATGTGTTATTGAGTTTTCTGTGGGTGTATATTTATGGAGGTGGTGGAGCCCATGAGAGGTGAGAGCGAGAGACGGAGCTTGGAGGAAACAAGTTCATGTGAAAGTGGGGTAAGGGAGTGTTTGGGTGGGTTTTTTCCACGAGCTTTCAAGCATACAAAGACTCGTAAGAAAAGAAAAAACAGTGTAGATTTTTTTTACTCATAAATACAGCTTCGTCATTTCTATAAGAGAGAGAGAGAGGTTCAAAGCATTTAATTTCTTTGTAAGGGGCATTTGCTAGCTTTTGCAAAATTTTATTACATTCTTTATTTTTCTTTTTGGTTGTTTTCAGATCGTCATGTTTTTTAATTTCTTCATTTAATATTCATTTGAGTTGGAAATATAAATATGTAATTTTCAAGTAATTCAACATATTCTTATTATTCAGTATACATTTCCTTGTCTAGATATTTAATTTTTTTTCTTTTTTTTGGGGACAATTTTCCTTGTCTAGATCTGTAAAACACAAAAGTAACATTATTTGCTAGTTGTTATGCTGCTGTGCTGCAATGGCATTGCTTCTCTGTAAAATTATTTGAACCCAAACGTTGCTGACCTACCACAAATGCGATTTGATTAATGCATTTTTATAGTCCATAGATAAATTAATATAGCTCATGTATATTATGCTTATATATATATATATATATATATATATATTATGTGCTGCAATGGCATTGCTTCTCTGTAAAATTATTTGAACCCAAACGTTGATGACCTACCACAAATGGGATTTGATTAATGCATTTTTATAGTCCATGGATAAATTAATATAGCTCATGTATATTATGCTTAATTATATATATATATATATATATATATATATATATATTATGTTCTGCATGATTTCTACGTAGAAAGCTTGCATCCCATCAATGTCTGATTCTGTCAAATCCATCCGATTCAAGCAATTACATTGGAAATAAGACACGACCAATTTTTTCTTAGCCAAGAGAAAGATGATCAATTGCTTCAGTCAAGTTTCAATTGCTTCTGTCTCAAACACGTATTTATGCTTCTGTCTCAAAATCTAGTCATAATATGGACAACTACTGTTTCCTCAGACAAGTTTCTAAGTTCCAATCCTCACACCTTCAACTTCAAAGAAAAAATAAAACATCACATCAACATTTAGTTGTCTCTTAAAAGGCAACCTTTTAAGTATAATTGAGTTGCTCATAATTGAAGAAGCTAAACCTATAGCTCAGCGGCTTAGTCGTGGGGTTTTGAGCCATAATGAATTATCCAAAAAATTTACATAAAAATGTAATACATTACAATTAAATCCTGCATTCCTATAAGAAGCAGCCGAAAACATGCAACTCCTACTAACAAGTTAAGAGTAAATTGCAAAACCCACCTAATGAACTTTTAATCTTGTCTCAATTTTTTACTATTTCTTTTGGATGCAAGCCTTTTATACTATTACAAAAGGCTCATACAAACCCTAATGCTTTCAGTTTCCATATAAAAAAATGGATATAAAAAATTATATGTGAGAAGCACATAAGCAACTCGTGTTTTGAGCATGCCTTTTAAAGAAACAAAAAACATTTATTTTGACATTTATAACGTATTTAAGTAAGCTTAAACGACAATAATTATATGATGCTTAATACGCGACAATTATGGCTCATTATTACTCGAGTAGTCATCTAAACTATTGTTTGTTGAATTTAAGAAGTTCACGCACATAAGTTACTAAAAAATTCTCTATACTTCATATAATGAAATAGAAAAGGAAAATTTTCATTAAACCTATAAAAATGAGGTCCTGAACCAACCCAAAAGTTTTCAGAGGAGCAAATTAAGGGCCTCACAAGTCGTCATAAAAACATTGGTTGTCACACTTACCCTGGTTCTCTTGCTATTTATCTTTGCATCTGTTGCTCATTAATTTCTGGTCTTCATGATATTGCTTCCATTTCTTTAAAGGTCCATATCTCTATAACTTTGTAGTCTACATGTTATCTTTCCATTCTTGCATTTCCCTAGTCAAGCACTTTCTCTCCAGTCGAAAAAATGTTCCAGACCAAAGTTCCTATGATGTACAGCACAACAGCGACCTTAAATACGTCATCCCAAGAACCTGCACAGTTAAAGGTTGAAAGAGTAAAATTTAGAACTATAAAAACAAGTCGAGTGAAAATCTCGCAAGCAATATGATGTAAGTGAAATAGTAGCATATACCTCGTTGGAGTATATACCCTGTTGCAGCTGTACCAAAGACACCAGCTAGCACTCCAGCAGTATTCGACAGTCCTAGCAACACACCCTACAATTGAAGTTCATAAGCTAATCTTCAGAGACTTTTTAAACTTAGAATTAGAATTGGTCAGTTTCTTTTTGTGTAAAACAATGAATGCATAAACTAGTTTGTTATAGGGGAACTCGTTCAAATAAAGAAAGAAAGTTCTTCGCTACCTCCATCACCACCATCTTATATGTAATGTGATATAAATTATGAATTCATTTTAATTTATTTTCAAGAATCATGTATTGTTTTTTCAATGCAAAATCTCCTTTTCTGTCGTCTTAAAAATTTATAGTGCATATTAACAGCAATAAATAATGGATATTGGTACTTTTTCATTATAAGGGACAGCAACAACTCACAGCATAACGTGGTCCAATATCTTGGTGGTTGGAATAGAGACCAGATTGCGAGAATGCATCAGATCCCTGTCAAGTACAGTGTAGTTCAATTAGTTGTCATGGTTTTTGATAGAATGTAAGCTCGTGAATGAAGCTTATGATATTGTTCTAAAAAAGGTGCTAGAATATTTTTTTAGCAGCAGAAGAATGTCATGGTAATCTGTGTTAACTCGCATCCAATTTATGAAAACCTAATAGAATTGGATCTGACTGTAAAATATTAAAATCTCCTTGTACATTTTTCTAAACTTAGTTAGAGACTGTAAATGACAAGAAAACAATAGACTAATATCTTACTGAACAAATTCAATAAACTGGAAGACAATTTAAGCTAGAGATGGAATTAATGTTGTACCAATTCATACCTGACTGCATGCCATGCAGAGTACTGCCATAGCAGGTGTCTTGATGTGGCTCAGCTGAGTGAGAAAGAAAGCTGGGCCTAGAAACCCTATTGATTGCATGATCTGTAACCTCAAAATAATTTGGATCAGAATTAATCTTAAAAGTTGGAAAGAGAAAATATTTCAATCGTCAAATACTGATCAGCGGACAAGCGTCACACCCATAAATAAATTATTCATTCACCTTGAAAGAAAGTAGCAAAAAAGAAATGGACCAGAAAGAAAGATTAGCATTCAAAGCAAATCTAAATCAAGGACTTGTATTTAACATAATATCCCTTTTCTTGTCAAGCAGCCCACAAAGGAGTGTTATGCAAACAAGATATTCATACAATATTGTTTCTATTTTACATGAAAAAAAGCTTTCCTTAGAGTCTGGTATTGGGTCATGAGAACTCCTAAATAATTTCACTTCCTGTAAATATTGATTTTCTACATTACCTATAGAGAAATTTCAAATTAGAAAAAATCCTTACCTTACGAACTGTTGTAATGGAAAGACCTTTGCTCACAAGTGTATCTGCAATCCAACCTCCAATATTTGCAAACACAGCCATGGTTAACCATGGCAAGACGCAAAGGAGCCCGGAATCAGTGAGGTTAAACTTCAAAACCTGACAGCAACCAATAATAGACCAGGAAAAACAACTTAGTTCATCAATCAGATTAGTCATTAATGTGCTACTCTGTGTCACAGTTCACAATTCTCATTTTATATCAACTTAGCTAAAGAGCAGAATAGTCATTTCTGAAGTTCTCAGAATCTGTATATGGTTTCAAAAACCTTAACTATGCTTGATGCAAAGAAATCATTCTACCATACACATAAGTTATTAAAACAATAATTCATGCTTCTGCTCAAGCCTCAATGAATTTGAATGCCGAAGGAAGTAATAAACAAATCTCCACAGCAAGTCATAACCCAACACTATTTGATACAAGAATTAAATAATAAAATGATATCCAAAGATTTACTAGTCATAAGATTGAAAAAGAAAAAGATAATATAGGACTGTTACTTTGACCAGAATTTTTTTGCATTGAGGCAATAAGTATCTAAAGAACTGATATTAAAAAATATCTAAAATATTGCATAAACATAAAAATGTACAACCTAATAACATGAAATAAGGTTTGCTTGTGAATAAAATAATCTTTTTCATTTCTACTTCCCATAACCTTCTTTTTTTAGTAGACGTGAGTATAACAGCTTGTGTTTGTCTGTTATATGTTTTAGCATGCGAGCATTTCTGAAGTCGACTATGACGACACCATTCCTAAATTCCCATAGAAGCTCAAATACCTGGTTGTAGTATGTAGGCATCCACGTCAAAAGAATAAAGGTTCCCCAATTATGGCAAAAATGGGAGATGATAAGAGCCCAAACAGGTGCTTTTGATAAAATTAGTTTCCATGGAATAACTGAAACAGGTTCCTTGGAGATGTTGCCCCCCAATATAAGCTTTTTTTCCTCCACACTAAGCTCTGGATCTTCTTTGGGTGTGCTATATGCCTAGGGAAAAAAAGTAAGTTAATAAGAAAGGCAGTAAGTGTTTTAAGAGTTAACCTCCATTCAGGGAGGTACAGCACAAATTGAATTTAAATAAGAAGTCCAATATCAGATTGGACACTGATGGTGTCCAAGTATCAAACAACTTATTTATTAATTTGGCCGGCGAATGAATCACATGAAGTGCAGAGTTTAGCTCATTTTGGGCTGGAATTGAACATTGTCCAGTATTCCTTCCAAACAAGAGTCATACACAGCATGAACAAGGGGAAACAGTACTTTTGATTTGGGGCTAAGCAACATTAGTTTTCTTCTGTAAATGTTTTCTGATTTCTCTTAGAATAATGTTAAATGAAAAATTCCTTTAGGAAAGAGCAAAACAACACAAGAACGTACTTTTTTTATCCATAATGCAAACCAGATACTTCCAAGGGAGCCAAATGAATAAAACACGGATGGCCATCCAAATTTCTGGATTAGAACGGGAGAGATCGCCAACCCAGTGACAGAGCCAAGATACATGCCACTGTAAACCAGTGCTAGGGATCTGCTTCTCTCAGATACAGGAATCCACTTAGAAATTATGTTATTCATAGCAGGCATAGCAACACCCTGAAATAAAATTATAGGTTTTAAGAATCGTTAAGTTCTAATCAAATTTCCAAGAGTAAATTTCTGTCTCTAAGGATGGAATTGAAGATGAATCACTTCAACAAGATGATTTCAACTATAGCAATGTTATTTTTCCAACAGAAACAATAAGTTCGATGGAATCATCCTAAAAACTTTATAACAGGCTCAGAAGTGTATGAGATGAAGGTTAACAAATATACCCTGTCAAGTATAAATGGAGAATTCCTATTTCTTTCAACTGTCTTATAATGAAATTTAAATTTTTTTTTCATTTGCTCATAATATGTTTTTCCAGTACCATAATATGATGTTCTTTCATAAAACAATAAGAAAAGGTCCTTAACTTAGCAAATGACCTTCAAATACTATAATATGAGATTAATGAAGCATATGAAATTCATCAAAAAGCACTAGAAGAAGCCTACCTCCCCGATTCCCATAAAAGCACGCATAACGAGCAGAAAAGGCAGCCCAATTCTTGCAGCGATAGGTGTCAAAACTGTTGCTATTGACCACCAGACAACTCCAAAACCCAATACTAGCTTCCCACCAATTTTATCTGCCCAGATGCCTCCTACAATCTACATGCCAGATAAATGATAATTATTGTTATAGTTAGACTGCAACATTGCAAGTAGAAAATTTTAACCTCAGGTGGGTGATATCAATAAATCTTTGTAGTATGCCAGTACAAAGGCGTATAAATGAAATGACATCCGCAAATCATGGAGTGATAGAGTTTGAAAAAAAAGAAATTCCCATAAGGAGACTGATATGAAATGCAGGAATCTGCTATCATGTTATTCCTAGGTAATTATAGGCACATCAAATTCAACCTGGGTAAGTAGATAGCCCCAGAAAAAAGATGACTGAATCAAGCCAACTGTCGCACTGTTCCAGTTAAATTCCTGTGACATGGGAAGGATTGCTATGCTCATATTGACCTGCAACAAATAATAAATTATTAAGAAGAAAAAATATGCAGTAAAAGTTACCAAGCACATATATGAAGTATTGCAACATTTATATTCACCATTGATGTTACATACAAGCTGGAATGTAGTTATCTTGAATATAAATTTCTTATTCTATCTTGAGGCACCTTGCCAGTATTACATATTGACATGGATAGTTAATGGCCCAACTGCTGGAATATTTGACTGAAAATAACAGTCTATCAGGTTGGATGCAGACCAGAAATATAATTAAGAAAAAAAACTTGGAAGAAATACTCACACGGTCCATGTTGCATAACAGAAATGCTGTAAAACAGAGGAATACAATAACCCAGCGCTTAGGAAACCGTTCCCACCAAGGTGCTATTTCCTGCACATTGCCTTCCGCCAAGGTAGCTTCACCTGACCCTTCCATTGAAGTCAGTGATTCAACCTGTGCTTCTGTTATGTCATACTCCTCAGACTTGTAATATGCCCGAGTTCTGTTTATCTTAACATGCTTAGACTTCAGAAATTGCCCATTACATACGTTAAGCTTATCTAGCATTCTTGATGAATTCCAGCCGCAACAAGAGGAGTTTGAAGAAAGATAACATTCACATTTTCCTCTAATTCTTTGCTTAAAAATCATACTACATGATACTTTACTGGATTTCAGGGTCATTAAACGAGGGTGATCTGCTTCCTGGAAGATTCCTGTTGGCTTTACAATGTTCCTATCTGAAGCACCAGTTGCATGAAGATAGGGGCCATACAAGTATCCAGATGTAGGACTATTAAACCTTGCCATACATAAATTTTTGTAGGTGACATTCTCTTGATGATAACGTACAGAACAAATGACTGAATGCTTTCCTCTGCCATGTGAACTAGCCTGTTTTGTTTGGCTGACTTTTCCTGCCGTTGCCAAAAGATATCAAAACGATTCAACTTAAAACATCAAAATGCAAATACTGATAAAATAATCATAAACATAAATCAAATATAATGATAAAATTTCCTAACTTTTTTTAATGCATGATTCAACTGAACTCAAATTTTGGCTATCGGTAGATCAATGTGACATACATGAAGACACATATCACTCATAATAGATTAATTTTTCTACAACCATAATAGTTTTTCCAATTCTTGATCTATTTTCCAATCAAAAAGAAAATATGTGTGTATCAAACTTTTGGTTTAACGGGCATTACACTTGATCATATAACTCAAAGGAGCATGAAAAGAAAAACGAAAAATTTAGTGGAAGTAAAACATGTTAGATTCATTGATACTATTTTCAATATAATCTTATTTATTATTTTAAGAACCACAAAAAGGAAATAAAATAAATAAGGAGATGCATGAACTCAAATTATCACTTGTAAGTGATACAGTTGAAGTCAATGGTAACACCCAAACAACATTTCGCTTGGGAAAATTCAGTAGCACTAAAACAAAATCTTCAATGGCCATTATAGCAGCAAAACCCAAAACTTTCCTAGAAAAATTGAACACTCACGATGCATGCAAATAATCTTTCAGCCGCATCATATCTAATTCAATTCCTTTCCCCAGAAAAAATAATCTAATTCCGTATTCCATAAAACAAAATTTTTAAAAAAAATGACAATCAAACAACATGCATGTGTTTCACAAAGTAAACATCGAACTCACAAAATGCAGGAACATCTTCTACCAAAATAATAAAAAACATAAACAGAAATAAATACATGTACAACACAAGAAGCAAAACAAATTGTTTAAAAAATCAAAATTAAATTCAGACACAAAATTAGTATTAGATGGTGAAGCCAAGCATACCTGAGCCAGGATAGGAACCGAAATTCCGGTTCGAGATCAAACCGCCAATAGCCATTTCCTCTTATCACCAAGAAAACCAAGCTGAATACGAATTGAATAGCTCCAAAAACCTCCTTATACCATTTCAGTGACCTCCAGCGAAGCTTATATTCTTCAAAACGTAGCCGTTTTCAGCTACCTCTCCTCACCCTCTCACTGTCACCCTCAGAGAAGAAAGCTAGAGAGGATAACCAAAAGGCTTTTCTTCATTCAAATTCTGGCTTTTAATTAATCTTTTCTTATTTTTTATTAAAAAAGCGGGAAAAAAAAATCCCAGTGGCGTTATACCCAAAGAAAGGAGGGTCGAGCTCACGACACGTGGCATATCATCCTCGCTGCCGAGTGGGAGTATTGAAAGGCTGTAATTGGAAAAGGGACTGAATTATTCCAATACCCCTCCATGCAAACGCGATTTACCGTGGCTTAGACAGGGTTGGGTGGTAAATTCGTGGAGCTAGATGTGGGTATTTTGGTAATTCGAAGCGCCGGCTCTTCTCCATCGCAAATGTTTTATTCAGACTGTTGCCGGAAAAGCGATCGGGCAACGGTTAAAAAGTCGCAACGCTTTTTCTTTTATTTTAATATTTAATTAATTTCTTTTTTTTTTATAATTTTCTGCAACCGTACATTTATAACCGACGTGGAATATTCGTTTTCTGTTACGTGGCAAGCGGTCCTTGCATTGTAATGCCGTGGCTATTTCCATTCATATT
This sequence comes from Rhamnella rubrinervis, assembly GCA_007844105.2. Lineage (NCBI taxonomy): Eukaryota > Viridiplantae > Streptophyta > Magnoliopsida > Rosales > Rhamnaceae > Rhamnella > Rhamnella rubrinervis. The sequence goes on along the minus strand of CM017583.2, from coordinate 2,867,195 downwards.
TGCATAAAAGGGCTTCATTTTGAAGGTAATTTGCTTATGATGTTCGTGAATAGTTGTGCCCCGAATATTATCACTTGAGCCCCTAATAAAAATTTGCATTTCAACTAGCACTTCAATATTTTAGACGCAGATAAAAATTAAAGGGATAAGATGAAATAAAAATAATATTATCATATATTTTATATTTATTAAGTTAGAAATTGAATTATATATATTATATTTAGTGCGCACCAAACAAGATTATTATTGTTATTATTTAATATTTAAATTTTTTAAATAAAATTATAAATATATATTTATATTATATAATATATTGTAAATTTTAATATATTTTTTAAAAGCTATATAAATTTTTTTAAAAATATATCAATTAAAATTAAAATAGTATATTATAAGCCACATAAAAATAATAAAATATTTAACATGCATATTTAATCATAATTTAAGATTGTACTACAAAATTAAAGACATCTTATTGAAATATTTACACAAATTGCTTCAATCACAAACCCAAAAACCACAATTCAAAATGATGATATCTTAATGAATTCGTTTCATTTTCCTTTAGTTTGATTCATTCAAAATGCATGTCATGCTTTTGTTAATTAATTTCACTCAAAGCTCGTTATCTGCATGCAAAGCAAGTTTCAAGCCAATCTCAAATGTGGAAGCCCTTCAACTATTTTTTTTAAAATATATATATATATATATATATATATATATATATAAATATTCTTAGTTAATTTAATTATGCTAGAAAACAATTTTATGGACTAATGTCTAAATCATTTGTATTTATAGTTTAATTATTTCCTAAACTCAGAAAAACAACTTTATGTTTGCAACATCGCACATTTAATTGTTAAATCTCCTTTATTTGTTCCTTTTTTTATTGTTATTATTATTGATCTTTGTAAATTGATGTTTCATTTCAAGCTCCCAAAATCTTTGTAAATGCTACGTTTTCTCTGATCAACTTCACTCATATTAAAACAAATTATGTTTTACTTATATTTTTTCAACAATATGCCAACGTTTACATTATAATTTAGAAAATATTTGATAAACATAAAACATCAAAAAGAAAAAAAAATATATATATATATATATATATATATATATATAGCACATTGAAGGTCTGGGTTTTAGGATTACAAAATGGGTGGGGGAAAAAAAAAGATATAAAAGTCAAGACAAGTTTTAGTAGGCTTCAACAAAACGATAATAATATATATAAAAAAGAAAAAATGATTGAAGTCGAAAAGTTCAATGGAACAAACAATTAATAAAGTGATCCATAAAAAATGAAGGTCGAAAGTTCAAAATTGGATTAAACAATTAATAAAGTGAGCCACCCACACTTCTTATTAAATAAGTTTTCATTAAAAAATTCATTTAAAATTTTTATTTTACTATTTATAAATATATTTATATAATTGTATGTATAATAATAATTAAAAAAAAAAATGGTCTGGTGACCAAAGAGGGTCTTAGACGACCCTACCCATAATCGAGGCCGGCCAAATTAGTTTTTTTTCAAACAACATCAATTTAAAAATATCAACATTCAAATGAAAACTTGCATTCACACCCTTATATTTTTAATCAAAATATACGTAGATACCTACATTTTCAATTTTCTCACTCAAATGTCCTTAATTTTAGTCGTTAAATTTTAAACACTGTTATTTTAAATATTTGAGCAATATTAACATGAATGCATAATAAATTATGAGATAAATTACACCGCATCTTTTAAATTATAACGTCTTTTATATATTCAGCAGTATTTATGAGAGAAACAATCAATTACTGTTGTAATCATTCACTTTTTTTGGCCTAGTAAAGAATGTTATTACTATTACTTTTAATCTCGTATAGCAGTTCCTTTAAGTTGTGTCTCAAGCTTGATTTGTTGTTGCACATATTTTACTAAAGTTCTTATTGTCCCTTTTTTTCTTCTACTTTATAAATTAATTTTATCGAACTTTTATGTACTCACAACATTATTGAAAGGCCATGATATATACATACATATATATATATATATATATTGTACCAATTTCTTGTGTAAATTATTACTGTTAGAACCCGTGTGTGAAAAGTTTATTTATTTATTTTTCCGATTTATAGTTTTTTAAGATTTATTTTTTTAATTTTTTAGATTTTTAATTAGATAGTTTAATTAAATAGGAGATTTTTTATTTATAAATACTTTATAAGATCTGTTATAAGTATTAGAAGCCGTTTGTTACAAAGTGGAAATAGATATTTTATATCAAGATGGCTATTCTAAAATAAGTAGAGATTTTATTTGTTAAAATATAAAAATGATGGCTTTGCAAAATTCAAAGCTCACGTATATATTCAAGATTGTGCTCATCGTAACCTAAGTTTAGTAGAGTTTAGGTTTTAGATGATTCACCCAGATGCGGCGTCGTTTATTTGAAATTGATTTCTAGGGTCCCAGCCCCCATCTTTCTCCGAAGAAAAGCCCCTTCCTACTGAAATTCCCCAATTCTCTGAGACCTACATGTGTGTGCCGCCGTTAGCAGTCTGATCTTCGGCGACTCCTCCACCACCGTTGTCTTGCTTGGCTTGGATTTTCGAGGTGACCTTTTTATCATTTCTGTTTGAGAATCCGAACACGAAAGCAAATGTAAAGTTTCGAAACTAACCATGCTTTTAATTTTCTCGGAAACCAAACAAAAATTAAGTAAGATCCGTTGGGAAAGAAATTACTTTTAGAGAACGCGGATTCGGCTTATATCCATCTGTTCGTTGCCCATGACTTTTCTTTTCCATTAATAGAAAGATGAATTGAAATGTGTAAACTCATATATCAAAAGGAAACAGTTCCGACTTCAGATGAAATTCAGCGTATTATTAGGCTTCAATATTTGTCATTTTTAATCTAATACAAGCATAATTCGGGTTCTGTGTATTTTGCCTTTATTTCGATTGAAGTGTTTAAGCGTTCCTCTTTGCACCTACCATGTAATTGTAACTTTCTTTTAGAGTTCTTACGGATGAAATTAGCTTTAGAGATACAAGCTTTTGATGTGTTATTTTTTCTCCCATTGAAAAACAGAGCTGTAAAAGTAGGCAATGCTATCATAAATTTATTAGGTTTTGTTTTATTTGGGGGGAAAACGAGCCTGATGTGGTTCAAGGTGGATGACTATGGTATGTGGGAAGCTAATGTCAACAATTAAGCTCAGGAACTCAGTTGGGGGCATATGAGGTAGTATAGGAGTCCTATAGTGGGTTGGGACTGGAAATAGGTTGTTTTGGATCAGTTTTTATATTTCTTATTGGACTACTTAGCTGGATATATTCTATCCCTTTTAGATATATATATACACACACACACACACACACACTTAATTTACAAGTCGTCCCTAATTAAAATAAATAAATTAAGAAGACTATTAGGATCTTTTTCTTCATAATTGTAATGAATTTGTACGAGATTGTCTTACCAAACATACACACACTACACGTGCACATTTCACCTTGGTCTCCCTATTTTTTCTTTTAGGATATTTTGTGTATTTTTGCAAACAAAATTAGATGAGATGAAGGGTAATCTTACATGTGAAATGTCGAACTTAATAACTAATGGTAATTAAGATTCAAAGTGAATACATTTGTGTCCATTAATCCTAATTCTCTGCTTGTAAACCGTTTGCCTTTAGTGGGTTTTGACTGGGTTTTGATTTAACTGGTTTCAAGAGAGTACAACCAGGAATTGTGTTGAATACCCTCCATTGAGGATGTGTTTCCATTGGTCATTCTTGCCATTGATTTCCTCGTTCTGGAAACTTCTTGTTTAATTATTCAAAGGTTATGCCATATGGCAAAGACTCTGTTTTGAGTGCTTGACTACAATTACTCAAGGCTAACTTATATTGGTTTTAATTTACAGATGAGTTACTTAAATTGGGTAAAATGTCTTTTATTGCACTTGCTTTACTAAATAGCTTATTTTATTTAAGGGATTTTAAAGAATAAAGATGCTTCAGTGCATTGACTACAATACACATTGCTTAATTTCTAGTTGCTATACTGTGTAATTTACAAGGATTGTCAATTGTTATTTATGTAGGTTGGCTAGAAAGCAATTATGTGCAGCACGGAGATTCCGCATAAGAACTGTCCTTCTAAAATTGTCAAGTTGAATAATGCGTTGAATTTGGTAATCTTTTTCCTCTTTGTGCTACTACAGTGTATGTTATTCTTTATCATGCAGTTTGGTGATGCACAGTCATGTGATAAGTGGGTTGGCCACTTTTGATATTAGATGTTGTTCCCCTTTTTTGTTGGGAAGTAGTTGGTGATCTTTTAAAATTTAGGGAATGTTGAAGCATCTTTGGAAACAAAAAATATAATAAAAAGAACCATTGTAAGCAGAAGTGCTTGAGAGCCCTAATGTCTATGAAATTTTCATCTACTACTGCTCCTGAATTTTAATTGAAGGGTTATAATATTAAAGTTTCTCCTACACTATCTTATTTTTCCTGTGGGGTTGGTTTCTTAATATTATTTCATCTTAATTTATTCATTGCTTGTGTGGTCTCCTTGGTTTCCAACTTGCGGATATTGCTTAGTAGAATGTGTTTGATACTATATAGCTGCTGCTAAAAAATGTAATTCTCCACTTCATGTGTCTCAGACCTGAAAACACAGGTTGCAGGTCTTTGCATATCTCAGTTGAAATGGTCTCTGTAGGCCTTCTACAAGCAACTACCTGTGTTTTCACATCCTTAAAACATACTCATATTAGTCTCACTATCACATGTATATAGGAATAGAAACCAGTCTCTGCATCCCACAAAGGAGTATCTTTTAGAGAAATGTTGCTTGGTTTATGAAAAATTTACTGGAGTATTGCAAAGGCTTTGATTTCAAAAATTAGTGCAAGAATTGGTCTGATTTAAGATATACTTGACATTGTTGATGAAATGATGTTTGTCCATAACATAAAGCTTTGACACAATAGACTTGTGGTTTGATCCTCGTACCCACCTTCTTTTTGTGTTTGGGGCATAAAGTAGTTATTTTGCTGACATAATTATTTTCACTGCAATACGACAGGATGATAGATTCATGTGTTGATGATCCTCAATATTGTAAATTGTATTTGGTTCTTTGATATTTGCACTATCATTATTTCCAAAGTGCACTTTGCGGATCTAAGTGCTGTTATAGCATTCTGGTAGAAGACATCTTTAGGAGAGTTCAATTTCTTTGTGCACTTTTATTATTAGTCTTGGCGGTGCTCAAAATAAATATTTATTTTTTCTTGAAATTTTGCTGATGTGCAGGCTGAAAAATGGGTTAATAACATGTCTCAAGCCTCATTGGAGGAACCAACTGGAGTAGAGGGTCGACCTTCAAGGTTAGTATAAGAATTTTAAATTTTGAATAGAAGCTGTTTTATGGTCACTCTTAGCTCTCTGCTAGAACTTTTTAATACATTTTTGTAGGCTTGGACTTGGTGCTAAAGTTTGTCGCCAATCCAAAGTTGGACCTTTAAATAGCCCCCTTGAAAAGAAACTATATGCCAAGTTGAGTGCTAGAAGTAAAAATGCTGAGAAGTCTTCCCCGGCTATGAAAGATGGATGTGACAACAATGACGATGATGATAATGAAGATGAAGATAGCAGAACCAGTGTATTTAACAAAAAAAGAGCAGCGGAGCCATTAACGCCATTATTACGGGAAAATAAAAAGAATAAAATGAAAAAGTGACTGTAAGAATTAAATTATAAGAATTGTGCCCTTTAGTGTATAATTATGTTTTGAGAACATGAAACTTTAAATGTTAATTTAGTGTAAAATATTCCAAGAAACTCCACCTTATATATATATGTTCATGGAGTGGATCCTTGTTGATAAATTAAACAATAACGTAAAGTTGATGTTATCATTCTTGGAAACAAAAGGATAGTTGAATTGAAGAATCTGGTGATGGAGATCGGCAGGTATGTTGTTCTTGTGGAGAGCAAGAGAAGCAACGGCGCTCTCAGCGCCTCGCAAATTACTCTAGATGATAATATAACAAGCTCTGATATAAGCCCCCTCTGGAATAGCTGTGAGCCTGAATCTTAAGTTATGCTTCAAAGCATGTTTTAAGGCCTTTTTTGTTACAAAAAAGACCATTAAATAAAATTGAAACCATCAACATTAAAGTCCATAGAAGCTTACGAAAAGGTCATCCTTCTTGTCAAAAAACAGTAGTGGAAGCCTTTGTGTCCTACTTGCAGGTACATATTAAGGTCTGTTTATTCAAAGAAATACGAACATCTTTCAAGGTTCCTATTACTGTGAAAATGCTCCTTTTGTGGGTTCTTTTGTTGAGTCAAGAGGTTGTAGCCGTAATTGTTGACTTCTCTTGTTCTGTTTTAATTGCTTTTCTTGAAGGTGTTTTGTTTTCTTCTCCTACTAATGAAAAGCCCTTTTCTAGATTTGACAAAAAGGACCATTGCCTAAATTTATTTTTTCCTCATTAAATATGGATTAATTTTAACATTTACCGCCACATATAGATGGATGGATGTTCAAATGGTAACAGAGGCCTAGGAAAAAAAATAACAGAAACAAATACATGTTCCATGTTTTGCATATGCTATTATTATTTTTTTTAATCCAAAGCAAAGCAATAGAAATCTATGTTCAGAACATGACATTCCTTTTTATTTCCCTATTACATTAGCCAGTTACAACTCCGGATATCCCAAACTCTCACAAAATACAATAGAAGAACAAGTGAAACACAAAGAAGAATGAATGAAATCAAACAAAATGAAAGATACACCACCTCTCAACTAAAACACAAATTAACACTTCTCACCAATATTTATAAAATTATATCTCATTCAATATTTATTAAAATGATTTGATTAAAAAATTAAAATGCTTATAATTTAATATAGTTTTACATAAAAAATATATTAAAAAATAAATAAAAATTATAGGAGTAGATAAAGAAGAAATAAAAAAGAATGCTAAAAATAAAAACATATCTAAAAATAAATAAATATCATAGGAGTAGATAAAAAATATATATATATGAAAAAAATAAAGAATGAGATGACAATTGAGCATTTTATTTTTAAAAAATGATGAATTTGTATTAAAAAATAATAAATTTGTAAAAACTATATCTCAGTTAGTACTTATTAAAATAATTTAATTTGTAGTTTTACACAAAAAAAAGTTTAAAAAATAAATAAAAGTCATATTAGAGAAAAAAAAAAGGAGTTGTGAACACAGGTATTGTGAATATTATAAGAGTTTGATAGGTCTTTTAAAAAAAATTACTAGCACGTGAGTATTTTTACAATTCTAATTAATAGGTTTGGATATTTAACCAAATCACCAATGTAAATAAGAAACAACTCACGGCAGAAATTGCCACTCTTGATATAATAAATAACTTTCAAGCCTTATCCATAAAAATAACCTCTTACACTTATTAGCAGCCAAAGGAGATAAAATATAAATATATAAAATAAAAAAATTACTTTTTTTGTCGAAGCCAGAAAAATAAATTAAAGAAATAACTTTATTAAAAACAAAATAAGCATTTTTTTAGTTGAAACTTCGAATAACAGAAACTACGAGTTCTCTTATTTTTGTGGTTAGAGTTTACCCTTTTATTGAAGTAGCAAGCCAATGAACTCCAATTATGTCCCATAGGCCATAACTATGCTTCTCTAAAAAAAATAATATATATATATATATATATAAATAATAAATAAGTAAAATACATTGAATTTTATTACTTTAAATTCACCAAACATCTCCACTACAAATCAAATTGTACCAACTAATGATCAGTTACATCAAGCAGTTCTAAATCAAAACTCCAAATTCTTGTTACAATTGGACCATTATACCCTTCCGAATTTTCACCATTTTTACCAATAAAAAAGAAAGACCAAAGGAAAAACAATGGCCTATGCATTTAAATGACCATAATACCCCTATAAAATTTCACAAAAGACATATGTTGCTCTCACGCTTTCTTAGCATTGGACATGGACTCCACCTTACCATCATTCCCTCCAAGCAAAAAGTACTTGTCCTTTCTAGTTAATCCAGTGCACTCAAACCCCAGAACATCCCCCAACACCTTCTGCACGTGATTGGCCACCTCAATCGCGGATTTACCACCAGCCTTGACCGTCATCTCCTCCGGCAACCGATCCAGAAACGTGGCTTCGTATGTTGGTCTCGGGTTCATGAAGAAGAAATACGGGTCCCAGAACTTGACCCCACGTACCGTAGTCCCATAAAACATGCTCTGCTTGCAGTTGACTGCCACGGGGACGATCCTATCACTCATCTCTGCGAACAAAGCACTGAATCGCAGCAAGAAAGGCTCGCGACACGTGGTCCCCTCAGGGCACACCACGAGGTCTCCTTTCTGGAGCAGTTCGGAGATGCGTGCAGCGTCAGCCGCACGATCGCGGGTCAAAGCAACGGCTGGGATTGGAGAGAGGAACCTTGAGAGACGGCTTACGCTGTATGTCACACATGAGACTTTGCGTCCGAGCGCGATTGCGATTATAATTGGGTCGAGTGCTGAGCGGTGATTGCATACGTAGAGGTTTCCGGGAGTTCCAGGGGACGGTGGGGGTGGTCGATTGCCGCGGATCACGAGCTTGATTCCGAGCATTGCGTACGTGTACGGAACGATGCGTTCCGGGAGAGGGAGGTTGATGTACACGCGCATGATGCAGAGGACAAAGGCGAATGGAAGCCACATGTAGGTAAGGAGGGCGTTGAGTGGGTCCGGGCGCTGTACTAATCGGCCATCGTGGAAAATGATATTGCTTTTGAGACGATCAAGTGGTACTGGACGGGCTGTTTTGCTGGGGGGCACCATGTAACCCTCCTGCACATCATAGCACATAAATATTGTTAGTAATTGAAAATTTGACTCACAATATATACTTTACTTTTTTTTTGGTTAACTAATAATAATTATGTTTTGCAAAAGTTAGAGAAAAACAAAAAATATATTTTCAAGTGTTTAGAGAACCAATAATAAAGATGATGAATTCTTTTTCCTATTTTTTTGGAAAAACTAACTTTGCAAAATCCTTTTTATATTTATAAATCACTTTTTTTTTTTTTTCAGAATAATTTTGGAAACAATATAAATAAAACATGACCAAATTACCCCTTTACATTTTTACAGTAAGCTTATTATTCAACTATTAAATAATTTATGCTTTGAGTGAATTATGCATAGAGAATACATGCTTATATCTTTATTCTGTTTCTTTTTCTTTTTCTTGGAGAGAATAAATGCCTTTTATTTTTTGACTGTGTGGGTGGATAGTACATCACTTAATGAAACTATAAATGCCAATAAGAAAAATTTGTGAAGGGACCACCTATTCTTTATAGGTGAAAGACAGTTGATTTAAGACTGTGGGTCCCAATGTCTTCATCCATCAACCAATGTCTTTGTCACTAATTTTCGGACAAACCATTTTATACCGTCCAATTCTTTGACCATTTACCAAGCCAAAAAAATTCTTGAAATTGGCTGTTCACCTGGACAACAAAATACGACTTTTTATCACAGTGTTTTAAAACTTAAGTATTTTATCTGTTTCATTTTTTAATTAAAGTACTTTTAAACTATTCCACATTCTATCTTTTTTTCTAAAACAAAAAATTATTATTTATTTGGTTATGTTTTTAATTAAAGTACTTTTAAACCATTCAATGTTCTATTTTATTTTTTAAAAAAGATGTACTGTTTATTTGGTTAATTTTTTAAAATAATATAACTCAATCTTTTTTTATTTGTTTATAGTAATAATTGTAATTTATATCTAATTCAAAATAATCATTAACAATTACTTTCATTTGATTTCACTATGTATTAAAAAAAAACAACTGCAAGTATGTTAAAACTATTGATAACAAAAAAAAAAAATCGTTCTAAAGAAAAGAAAAGGAAAAAAAGGATAATCCTTGAAATAAGAAATATTTAGAGATACACTAATAAAAAAAAATGCAATAAATTTTTTTTGAATTTCCTTTTATTCTTTTCCAATTAAAAATCAAAATACTTGATCCATTCTACGTTAAAGTCTCAACCGTAACCAATAAATGTGAATTATACTTTTGTTTCATATATATATATATATATATATAAATTCTTTTTATGATTGGTAAAATTTACATATGGGACTAATTTAACATGAATTCTATTATCTATCTATCTATCTATATATATATATGATTTTAAAAAATTAGTAGAGAAAACGTGTTACATGTGGTGCATCATACGCATGGTCATACTCTTAAAAACAAAATTAATGCAACTGATTCAGTCAAAAGTAAAGCAAGCATTAAAACAAACAAGAAAATAAAAACTCAGGTTAATTAATTAATGCAGTGAAGCGAAGCGAAGCAGAAATTACTAACCTTGCAAATAGACATGAAATCGTGATCGGACTCTCTGTCACCGATCCCGAGATCCGGTGACTCATCCCCGAACTCCTTCAAAAGCGAAAGTCTCTTCCACTTCCCGACCAACACGCCAGGCTTCTTCACATACCCCGTCGCCTTCTTCGTCTTCGGATTCACCTCGATCTCCGTGCCGATCACTTTATCACCGCCAAGGAACTCCTTCACGAACGGCTCCACCATCAGCGTCGGATTCGCCGTCACCACCACCTTTCTCTTGCACTTGTCGAACACCTCGAAGCTCTCCGGTCTCACATCAGCCGCATAAAACCTAATAAGCAAAATATATACATATATAGTTCAGAAAATCGATATATATATATATACCGTAACAACGTCACAGTTAGGGTTTTGTGACAGCACCTGGGCAAAACGGCGCGGGAAACAAGCTCAATGTCGCGGATCTTGAGGCCGGAGAAGGAGATGAAGATGAGGATTTGGATGCCGATGGCTTCGGAAATGAAGAGGTAGGAGACGATGACGATAGGGAGAGAGAGGAGGAGGATGAAGCCTCGGAGAAGACTACCGGCTTCGATGGCGACGAGCATGAAGTAAGGGAATGAACTTCTGGATATGAGTAGCGTGCCGTCGAGATCGGCCGCGATCGAGTCGTACGACGTCGTTGTGCTGCTGCTGCATTTATCGATCGACGGGAAGTTTCGGCGGTTTTTCGGTGTTGCGGACGACATGGTTTCGGGCGGTACGAAAATGGAAGAAGACGAAAAGGTTTCTCTCTTTCTCTTTCCCTCCGCAGTGAGAAACTTTGAGAGGAGGGAACGTTGGGTTTTAAATGAGGGGGATTGAGAATTAAATGACGAATCTGTCCTCTGCGTGCAATTAAGAGCAGACAGTTGAGCTGAAAGCTTAGTAGACCACCAGCCATAAGAAAGTTTTAAAACCATTTTCCATGATCCATACCTTATATTGACTTTATGTCCTGTTTTCATGTATTCCAAGTTTCCAACCACAACTTGTAAAAATGGCGTTGATTAATTAATGGTTGAAGATATGTAGATACAATTTTAACCCAAAAAACAATAACCATAATTATTAGTATTTTTTAAATTATATATATATAACTGCTATAAAATGCGACACTGTATATGTTAAGGAACACATACTATTATAAAATTTATAAAACAGTTTAAATCGTTTAAATGAATTATTTTAGTAATCAAAACAATTGGAATGCACTCTTTGGCAGTTTGGTCGAAGGATGCATTCCTTTTACACATGGGGTCTCGACAGTTTGGATAAAGGATGCATTTTCTCTACAAATTGGCCGAGACCCTTGACAGTTTAACCAAGGGGTGCATTCTATTTGTTTTGATTACTCAATGGTTCGTTTAAACGATTTAAACCGTTCCATAAGTTTTATAATAGCACGTGTTCCTTAACATATACGATATCACATTTTATAGCAACTATATATATATATATATATATATGTATAGGAGCATATTTACTAGTTTTATATCTTTTTAGTACATGTTTTATTTTCCAAACTTTTTTTAAAGGCAAAATCAATTGAATAGTTAGATTGTACATCGATCAGTTTTGACTTTTTTTCATCAAGATATTCGATCATTTGGTTTTTTAATAGAATTTTATTTTTAAGTTATGAAAATCGACTAAAACAGACCGGTAATTGGTCGTCCGTCGGTCATTATTTATTTATTTATTAATTAAAAAATATTATTTAATAATAAAATAAATATTAATTAATGATAAAACAAAGGGGTTAATATTGTTAATTTGTTAAATAATCCTAATTAATAATTAATTACATATAATTATGTTATAAAATACATAAAACTATTAAGATATATAAATATAAAATATAAAAATTAATAATATAAAATTTGATAGATTGGTTTCGGTTACCATTGATTTTTATTTTCAAAATTGAAACCGGCCATATTTTTATCGATGTCGGTTTTGATTGGCATACGGTTGATTTTCGATCGGTTGGCAGTTACTCGGTTGGTTTTCGATTTTGGTGCACACTCTTATGAATGAATATATGTAAAAATGCTTTTAGTGGGCTTGATTTCTAATTGAATAATTTGCAAATGGTTTATATATGTTATTCACCAAACAAAAAATTGGTTTAAATACGTATGCTATTGAAAAGAGTTTCTAAAATTTTTCAAGTAGAGAAAGAAATATATGGTATGTATGTTGTTTGATTGACTTATGATTTTGGATACACTGATAGAGCTTTGTTGAGCTTATATAGAGTCAATTTAGTTCTAAAATGCAAACGTAGGATAAATCAAAACGAATAAGGTTCTAGAATGGGTCACAACTAAATAATAATTTAGTTTTAGAAATAAAAATGTTATTTGTTATCATTGGTGATAAAATATCAATGATGTAATTGTGAGTCCTATTTTAAATTTAATATGTTATAATAAATCTTTGTGTGCATAAAATGAAATAAAAATAAATAAAAATTGCGAATCACATCATCGTGATCGTCTAAAGCACGTAGCTCATCTCATATAAATTGAATATCATACCTTAGTGCACTGAGTGCTTGTTTGGTAATATTTTGGCATTTGGTTTTTAATTATTTTTATTATATGTAATTTGTTTATTTTAAAAATAAATTATAATTTATTATTATTAATTAGATCATTAAATTAAGTATAAATGTGAAGAAAGAATAAAAACACAAATACTAAATGAAAAGTACTTTTTTTTATTTTGTGCTTATATTTTTCCTTTTTATTTACATTTATAGTAAAATAATTAACAAACTCTAATAAATATTAATTAAATTTTAAATTGAGTAAATTACATACAACTTAAAAGTAAAAAATAAAACTTAAAATGTGCCATGGCTGGGGAACCGGAGGTTTTCGCATGGGCTGTAGCACATGTAAATACATGTTTAAATACTAGCGCATTTTTCAGCCAGTCCACTCAATCCATATAGTTTACCGCCGCTACTCCACATAGTTTACTTCCGCTACTGTAAACGGACACTAAGTTAAGTAGTGATTTATTCATCAAAAAAAAAAGTTAAGTAGTGATTAGTTTGCAACATATGTTTATTTATATAGAGATGCTATCAAACTGGTCACATAATTGACAAACCAACTTCAATTTTATGTTCTTTTTCCCAAAAGGAAAAACAACTCTAGTGTTATATGTTTATGTATATAGATAGACACACACATTAGAAGGGAATTTAATGTGATCATATGAATACAATTTGTTATGTGACAAAGACATTATACAACTTGACATGTCCATCGATAAATTCAAATCATTTTTGTTTTGTGCAAAGTTTCATAATAAGGGCGCAGTGTAATAGTTTTATGGGACACATATACTTTAGTACCAAATGTAAACAATTCGTCTTTTATTCTAAAGGAAACTAAATTTTTATTCTACTTAAGAAGTAAAAATTGTAGAAAAAATTACTTGCTAGCTACTCTGTGGACATCATAATTTCATAACAATTTTTGGTATGTAATTAAAAACGTTTTTTTTAACAGTTTCAACATTTACCATTTTCTATTTCAACACTTCAAATTAGTTTTAACCACCAAGAGGTGGCTCAAGTGGTAGGAAGAAAATGCCCACACCTTAAGGTTGCGAGCTCAAATCTCACTAGCCCCATTTGGTGTCTTAGTGGTGGAGCTGGATCAGACACCCGAATTGGGAGTGGACTACTATTTGAGACTTCCATGTGGTTATCAAACTCAGATAGTACTAAAATCTTCAGAACTTTGAGACTTCCATGTGGTTATCAAACTCAGATAGTACTAAAATCTTCAGTTCTGATCTGTTCCAAAGGTCAATCATCTCCGCAGTAGGCCTCCAATGCATACCAAAAAAACACTTCAAATCAGTCTTATGTTTATTTCATTTTTTTGGTCAACAAAACTAATCATAAACTTTATTGAAATTGAAGAAACATACGTATTACATATCCATGATCAAGATATCAAAATTTTGATATATTCAATACATATATATAATATTATTTATTTGTTTGATTTTAACAGTTAATGTGTCAATGTTTATTTATATGCTTGTCGATTAATTCCTCTTTATATGATTTTAAAGATGTATTTCTCCCTAGTCCCTATTAAGTCTGTACATTTAGAAGTTATTAAATTTTTAGAGTGCTCTTTGTGAAAATCAAACTCATATTTTTTTTTAGTGTAAACATAAAAATTCTCTTTTCTTAATTTTTTTTTCCTTTTTTTTAAATAAACATTGCATGTTCAATATTCAGTAATAAAATGCACCAAAAATTACATTTTAATGGCTGAAATTTCTTCAACCACCATAGAACTTCATTTAATGTGACAAATTCAGCGCCATGGGAATAGATTTGTTAATTTGCGGCAGAAGTACTTAGAGCATCTCCAAGGGACTCTCTATTTGTCATTTTTTCTTTATTTTAGAGAGCTAATCTTAAAAAATTTACTCCAACAGACTCTTTATTTTAACTTTTAAATATAAAGAGTGGATTTGACTCTCTATATTTGAAGAGCCAAACTCACTCTCTAATTATATGTTAAACAATAAATGCATTTTCTATTTAATGCCTCACAACTTTCAATGATTAATCTAAATTTAACTTTACAAGATTACCCTCAATAGTTTTATTTTTATTTTATAAAAAGAAGGATAATTAAGTAAAAATAAAATTAGTCATTGAAACTAACAAAATAATGACTAAATAATAAAGAGCATTATTGGAGTTGTTTATTTAATTTGACTCTCTAATATAAAAAATGCTCTTTATTTACAAAAATATGCTCTTTAATTTAAAGAACATCATTGGAGATGCTCTTAATAGATTCCTAGTAAAGAAATAAAATAAAATCAACTTAAATAAGAGGTTTATAATCAAGAGGTTTATTGTTGGGTGTTGGATAATCGTCCAAGAAATATTAATTAATAAATGTTCATACAAGGTGTTAGCTGGAGTAGTTGAAAGCCCTTGTAGCGGTTGAATGGTACTTTCATTGCTTTTTGGCATTGGCCGTACTTCATTACATGCCCTGCAACTTCAAACATTTCAAATCCTTTTTTTTTTTGGGAAATTTGTTGGGATTTGTTTGGACGCCAGGAAAAAAATTTATAGTTATATTTTATTATGAATTAACACCATGAACTATGCATATCCAATTAGTACTATTTCTGCTTAATTTACAAACAAAACACTAACACTATGGTGAGGAGGTGTTCTTGAAATGCCTTTCTCCAAATTTTTCCAAAAAAAAAAAAAAATTAAAAACGAAAAAGGAAATAGAAGCTGCAAACTTAGGTAAGAATTTATTAAGGAAGATAATGACACATCATATATTAGAGCAGTTTAATCAAAATAATTCTTCATGGTTTTCTATAAAATTTCCCACCAGCACTATGTTATGGGTTATCAATGGCTGTCATCTCTAACACTACAAATTAATAAGAATTACTTGCCCTTTAAATTAATCAACTATAAGGGAAATTTTAGATGACAAAAAGCCATTTCAATTTGTAAAATCATAGTCTAATTAAGTTGATCCAAACGTTTCAAAAAATACTTACAAGAAAAAACTTACTCGCTTTTATTGTAATTGTTGTAGATTATGCATTTTATTTTTTTAGGCGATGATGAACTTTTATGTATGCGCATAAGTTAGAACACATAATATACATGGATCATACAACAATCTTCCAACTACAAATTCTTTTTAATAATTTATACAACGTTTTTTTTTTTTTGGTTAAGAATAATTTATACAACGTTGAACTTGAAAATTGTAGTATTCAGCATTGACTTGTACATTAAATTCATGAACGATATGGGTTGCCTTGTCACCTGCTTAATTAGTGTGCCTCATTAACATGCTACTGACTGAAGAACACAAAATTTATTTATTTACTTTAATTTTAAAAGACAAGAATCTCAGTTCAAATCTCTAAGACAAATAAAAGGGGAAAAAAAAAAAAGGTCCAAGTACAACATATTTTTTAAAAGAAAAGTTGGGCGTAAATGGTTAATTAATACGCCCAATTTTTGTCAGAAAAATACAATAAAATAAGAGTTATAAACTTCTTAATCACAGACAAGAATTGGGTGGAGGAAATAAAATGAAACGCATGGAGTCTTTGAAGTTAGGTTTGGTGGATGCAGCGCCCACCAACCCCTACCGCTCATATGTTTGCTGTCCTTCACCGCCTTTGTAGGTGGTGTAGTTATTACCATTAAAAGAATATATATATATATATATATGTATGTATTTATAAATTAAAAAAAAAAAAAATTGTTTAGTCACCAAACCACAATCACTAACCCAAACCCCTAAGGTTTTCAAAACTCATAAAATAAATAGATAATTAAATAAACTAAAAAATATTAAAATAAATAATTGGAGTACTTCCTATAAATATCCTAAAATACACTCTCAAAGTGTCCCTATTGATCCTCATCAATAAGGGTATTAATGTAATTTCATTTTAGAAAAATGGAAACGACTGATTCACAAAATAAAAGTGCTACTGTAATTATGTTTTGGGTGAGAAGTACAAAAATTTGGGAGGACATTCTAATTCTGAGCCGCAACAGTTCAGTCTGCTAGCCAGTGGCTTTCAGTTCATAATCATATGGCAGGTGACAGCTAGGTCATGGAGGATAGTTTAGTAATTTAATCTTTAAATGAAAATGTTTCAATTTCTGTATGGATTTGTGTATCCACAACTTAGCCAAACTGGTTAATTTTGTAATTGTGGCAAATTGGAGCTTATTATCTGCTTTTGTCTTTCACAAACAAATCTGTAATACATGAAACGGTGGAAATGCCATTTCAAGCAACATACTAGCACAATTTTGTGGATTTTTAGCAGTAAAATGATAATTAGCACAACCCAATTTGGATAAACAAAGCTTTCAAATTTGAGCACAATATTTTTTTGCTTTAATATTATTTGTCAAAACGTCTTTAATAATGTGACTGTTTATATAGTGGTATATCCCAATTTTTATTATTATGATTTTTATTTTTTGAAAAAAGAAGGCACTGTTTAGGGACCAAAAAATGATTAAAAATTATAGCAATGATAGGGAAACAAGGGAAAGAAAACAAACAAACCTAATGCAGGACATAAGCGTAAGCATAAAACATAATGTTACATTACATAAAAGCAGATAATTAAGTTATGCACATGATCAATATCCCAATCCCAATCTCAACAGTATATATAAAATTAATTTATAAAAAAAACCAAACACCAAATCAGACTAGAAGGATAATAGATTCAGATGCAAAAGCAATTTTAGAAGTTGTATCAACCCCTGCTGCTCTTGAATGGAATGGCTCTGATGACTATCTGGTGGTACAAAGCAGCAAGTGCAGCTCCAATGAATGGTCCAACCCAGAAGATCCACTGAAATTAAAAAATTAAAAACAATAACAATAATAAATATCAACTTTTGTAACCCCATCTATATACATTTCAGCTGATTCCATAAACAAACTGAAGTGGTACTTCAAACACTAATTTTTTCTTTTACTTACGTGATCGTCCCAGGCATGGTCCTTGTTGTAAATGATGGCGGCCCCAAGGCTCCTGGCAGGGTTGATGCCTGTTCCGGTAATGGGGATGGTAGCCAAGTGCACCAAAAACACTGCAAACCCGATGGGGAGCGGTGCCAAGATCTGCATTTAAGTTGTAAATGGAACCAAAATAGTTGACTGTTTAGACTAAATTGAAAATTAGAAGTTATAAAGCTGCATTACATGATGATGCATCATGATAACTGATATTGCTTTTCAGGTATGAAAACAGCTTCTAAACTGTAGCTTTCCCTCCATATATATGTGTGTATCAAATTTTTAGTAAACAACATTATGAAAGAATAAATTAACTTAACCTACCACAATTTAGAAGCAATTAAATTAAGACAAGATAATAATGCCAATTGTAGACGAGAAAACAAATGAGGCCAAAAACTAAATACTAAGCACTCTAAATAAACATAATCTAAAACCAAAACTTTGTCAAAAAACAAAAGAGGCTGTTCAAAGATACAAAAACTATTTTGTCAAATATGACCAATTTAGATACTTGTGAAATACCACATATTATATCCACCAGGACCACCACAAGATAAGCAAAAAACAAGTACACCAACATTTCTTGTCAACTATCTAAACTCACTCTTTCCCATCACGTACAATGGACAATGCTTCAAAATGGTGTACCCACCATACTGGATCAGCACATGCATAAAAAATAAAAGGCCAAAGACAACACAGGTGAATAACCCTTCTACAAAAACTTCCATCTTTTTTCTACAATTTCTAATAACTGGATTATAGCATAATATACTACCCATAATATCTTGTTAAAGGAAATAATAAGCTTTCTAGTTAAACATGTACCTTTCATACACAAACATTGTGGCTTTCTCATTAGGAAATAATCAATGCATTTAGCCCATATATCCTTAAAAACTTAAACAACACAGCACCTTGACATAGGAAAGTTATTAGAGAAAATATCAATAAGGCCCATTGCCACTAGCAAATTGGAGCCCACATGTTGGTTTTAATTTGGTATAAAAACAAATGAGGTGTAGTGGTCTTGTTGTTTTCAACTTAAATTTTGTGGATTGGGCCCACAAATGACACAGTATATTTGAATGACTTAACTGACCATAATTTGAAATAAGTTAAATTTTTTCTTCAAATTTAAAACAAAATGATTAAGGTACTCTACAAGACCACAACCAATCTGATTAGGCGCCAATTAACACTACTATCAGGTGGTGGTGTGGTGTGCATGAATCCTCACATTGATCAAAATTTAACTTGAGAAGTTCAAGAGTGATACGTCCATCAAACTCCAATGCAAAAAACCAAAAAGAATATACTGAAATAGTATAGCGTAGAATTCTTCATACTATCACAAATATGATTTGGCAATAACATTTTAAAGATAAATGGTAAATAGGTAATTATCATTTGGACTTCAGATGGAGAAGTGAAAGAACACTTGTGTACTCTGGATGTAACATTTTATTAATGATAGCAACACCACTTCCTCTCAGTTCAATGCAAAATGGTGGTTACTTTTTGACATAATACCCAAATGCCATTTCTAAACTATGTTCTTAGTTTTGCAAAAGATTGTATTAGTTCCAACAAATAAAGATAAAAAGAGTTTAAGATCATGAAGAATCAAAAACTTCCAGACTTCAAGTTGAAACCTAGATTGAAAAAATTGAGTAACTATGTTGAGATGTTGATCCTCTCTTTGGTAATTCTTAATTTTTTCTATCCTTGACTTCAAAACAAAATCATTCATTATTATAAAAACATTACACGATCTAGTATTAGAGCCACATCATAAGATGGCTTTGGACGGCAGAAAATCCAATATAAACACTAAGAAAAATGAAAAGAGAAAAAACAAACAATCACAGTATGGACTCCTATCTTAAATTGCTTTTACTACTTCTGTCCCTATACACTCACATCCTCTGCCATTAGAGAGCCTCAAAGCTCCCAACCAAACAAATAAAACACATGTAGCCTATCACAGAACTAAAATATCACAGCCATCCAGCCTATTCTGCAACATCTTCATTGCGTAGATATAAAATCTATGATTTTCACTAATTTTCTATTTCTAAAAATAAATAAAATAAAATAAAAAAGTCGCATTGAATTTTAAACTGCTTCTTTCAGACTTTTATAGACTACAGTTGGTTTCCACCAACCATTTATCCAGACTGAATACATAAATTTCATACAATGTCTTTGCTAAATTGAGAACATCCATAGCCATAGGATTGCAAATCTATTTACATCTATGAGACCTCTACTATGACTGTCAAAGAATTTCTATATGTATCCAATTAATTAATCTCGACTATTTAGAGTTTTGTTTAAGGTTCTTCTGGATGAAGTGACATAATTTCAGATTACCAATAATCTTTACGTGGCTTAGATGCTTAATATTAGTAAGCATATTAGCAAGATGAAATTGCAAGCCAAACATCCAAAACTTTCCATTCCATACAACATTTTTCCCAGGAAATAAGAAATGCTAAGCATTGAAACATAACTAGACATTGATGCAAAAACGAAGTGACGTGTACTTACAGGGACATGGGAGTCTCTTGCGTTTCTCTTGGCATCAGTAGCAGAGAATACAGTGTAGACAAGAACAAAAGTGCCAACAATCTCAGCACCAAGGCCATCACCCTTGGTGTAGCCATGGTTCACCACATTGGCTCCTCCACCCAGAACTTTGTATCGGGAGCTCTCGAATCCCTTCACGACACCAGCACCACAAATTGCACCAAGGCATTGCATCACAATGTAGAATATGGCTCTGGTCAGAGACAACTTCCTTGCTAGGAAAAGACCAAAAGTCACTGCAGGGTTTATGTGTCCTCCTAATCAAACCCACCAAAGCATATATACCAAGATTAGAAACATATATTATATGAAAAAAGTTGCAGAAGTGGTGAAAAGGTAAGAATTCAAAGTAAGAAGATAGAACAATAGGTTCAAACTAAGAGAAGACCAAAAAAAAAAATAAAGAAAGAAAATTATACTCAAACCCTGTGCTTGAAGCTCACAAGAAATCCAAAACTCTTCTTCCTTCCCTCCTTTCTTTTTTCATTGTCCACGGAAATCAAACATGAATTTAGTAAATGAACCAGCTAAATTACAGACCATTGTATCCAGATCCAAACACAAAATCAAATTTCAAACTTCCCAAAATTTTCAAACTGTTTTTCCTTCAGCAAATCATACAAATGAGAAGATCAATGCACAACTATACAGTAAAGTCTACAAAGAGATCAGCACAAGAGAGATAAAGAAAAAAAAAAACTTTCACGTGCTGGTTTTCAGTCCTTACTTTCCTGGGAACCAAACAGAACTTCAACAACTCAGAACCCAAAACATTTGTATATATAAATGGTGTATAAAATAAACCCAGATATCCTTTAGGAAAAGAACTACAGAGAAGTAGATCAAACTAGAGAGAGAGAGAAGGTAGCTGACCTGAAATACCGGCAGTGCAGTAGACAAGGGCAAAGATCATACCCCCAAAGGCCCAAGCAATGCCCTGAATACCCACAGAGGCACACTTGCTTGGAGACCTGGAAACACCCATCACAGTCAAGACTGTGATATAAAGGAACAAGAAGGTGGCCACAAACTCAGCAATCCCAGCCCTCCAGAAAGACCATGAATGGAGCTCACCAGGCTCAAACAATGGTGCTGGTGGTGGCTCCTTGTAGTCCTTGTCTGTCTGTGCTGAGGTCCCTATTGGTTGCCTCTCAGAGTACTTGTTTGCTCCCAGCCTCACATCCTCTTCTTTCCCCTCCATTGGTAATCTCTCTCTCTACAAGTTCTGCTTACTCTCTCTCTCTCTCTCAAGGAATTTGAAGGGAGTAAGAAGGTGAAAAGGTTGGTGATGCGTGAGTTGGTGAAGAGAAGCGGAGTCATTTATAGACAAAATAGTAGCCAGTCCAAAATACTGAAAATAACAGAAATATAAAAAATAATTATATATTCACTGAATTTTTAGTTACAACATTTTTGTTAAATAATTACCCAAAAAAAAAACATTTTTGTTAAATATATATATAATTGAGAACCCTTGTTAGCTTTTTTGTTATATATAATTGAATTTGTACTCTTTGTCTTTCTTATCTTGCAATGAAGGACTTTGGGTAACTTCATTATTAATCAAGAGAACCAGTAAGAGGACAAGTGTATATATATATATATATATATATGTGTGTGTGTGTGTGTGTAAATAGAAATATGTAAAGTTTAGAAATTTCTACTTCATATTAGGCAGATAGAGCCTTCTAAGCAGGAGATTTTTTTTTTTTTTTAAGAACTCTAGTTTAACACAACATCTAACATGTTATTTATGATTAGTCATATTATACATAGGATTTTGTAACAAAATTTATTTTACTTAATTTTTTTTGAAAAAAATGGAATACAAAAATTCGAAACTTACAATTTATAGCATTCCAATTCCTAATTTTTATTACCTCAAAAATAAACTAAAATTCCTAATTTTTTTATTACAAATTAAAATCAATTATAAATCATAATATTCTCTTCTTTCTTTTTATGAATATTATAATATTTTCGTAATTTATGCAAAATAATAGTAAAATGTACTCTCTTTTTTTTATAAATAAAAAATAATCTTAAAAAATAAAAATAAATAAATTTAATAAGGCTGAATATACTTAAATTTTTAACACATATTTATTAAGATTCGAACTGTAAATTTCATAAATAAATATAAAAATTTAATCGACTTCCTTAACCCATATGCATAAAAATGCACATTCAATTCGTTGCATATGCTCCTCAAAATCCAAATTTCAACAACTTTCTACGAAAGTTCCGCAACTCAGAGATAATGAAGTACCTCTTTCTTTTTCTTTGTTTTTCGTATCTTTAATACTTTTGATTCTTTTCTTTTGTCATGTCAGGGATGCTTCTGTTATATATTTATAATTAATTAATTAAATAGTTTAATACTTTAAAACCTCATCTGTTAATTAATAATTGCATGAATTTAATGTAATAAAGGGGAAAAAAAAAACAAAAAAGATAAAATGGATTATCTGTTGGTTTTTTTATTTATTTTAATTGTCTTTTTAAAAGTGATTTTCTGAAAAGTACAAAAAAGCTGGTGTGAGTGTCAGGGTGCTGGGCTGTCTTTATCTTTTTGCAAAACCTCTTTTCATATATTTATATGTATATAATATATTTTTTATAAAAAAAAAATTCTTTAATTCCCTCCCACTAATTTTTATTTATTTTTATTACCGAGGAAGAAGTTGATAATCCAAAAGCAACGTCGTTTGGGGGGGAATCAGAGGGAGGTGGGCCCGGTGAACCAGGCAAGATGATAGAGATACATCCAACGGTGCAGATTGATATATAAATTAAGAAGTGGATAGTTTTGAGAAACTTTGGCGGTACCATTGAGGGCCGTTGAGAAAGTGATTGAAGCCTAAAAAGAAGCAAAAGTTTTGTAGGTTTGGGAACCAACACCAAGTAATCACTGCATCACGCGACACGTCATTGGACCATGCCCCCCTTTTTATATAAAACTTGGACCCCACCTGATCCAACGGCCACAGCCCACAGCTCAGTGTAATATTTCCCAATTATATAGTATATTGATTATATTATACAGTCCACACACTCACATATAAAATTACCAAAACCCACTCTTTCTTTTACTTATTTTTTTTAGATTTAATGAAACATATAAATTAAAAAATACTACAAGCAAGCGATGTTCTTTTTTTTTTTTTAATGAAAAAAACATTTTGAGCATAGAAATATTAAAACACTTTTTTATATATATGAAAAAAAAAAATATTTTGAGTGCTACTGCTTTATTGTTGAAATTCTTTTTAATTAAAAAATCTACTGAAAAAAATACTATGACAAAAGCAAATCTAAAAGAACCATTCATGTGGTATAATTTTTGTAAACATTTGATGATTTGTTATGTTTACATTATACACAAACTTGTAAATATAACTAAGTGTGATATACTCCACTTACTTTTATTTTATTATTATTATTATTATTTTCCCACACTTGGTAATATGTTTATTTTTTGTATGTAATTTATATATTTTAAAAGTTTAAATAAATTTTTTTAGTGTTAGTTAGACATTTCATATTACTATAAATATAAAAAATAAAATAAAAATGGTTTAAAACAGTTTTCAATTTATCAATTTATTTTTTTTCACATTTAAATTTTAAAAAAAAATTACAAAGGATACTGAAAAAAAAAAAAAAAAAACTTAAAAGCCAGAAACTGTTTTTGAAGCTTTTTATCATTCATAAAAAAATAAAATAAAATTAACAATCATTACTATTTGGAAACTTGAATTTGTATAATTAAAATTAAGAATTTATTATATTTTATAAACCTTATAACCTTATATTAGAAATTTTAAGAAATCAAATGATGAAACATAGGAACAGAAAGAAGTGGATGGAGCCTACTTGACCTAACCATTGTCTTAGCTTAGGCTACTGGCTAGTGGGACCAATGCTACCGTCTTAGAAATCATTTTCTCATAAGAATCCCTCAATCATAACCGCACATCTCATAAAAGAGGCTGTGCTCTCCTGGTCTAGGGCCCTCACTCACATGCAATAGTGGGCCCCATTCATCATCACAAATTCTTCATTATTTTAGTATTGTTTTAAAATTTTAACTACCGCATTATGCATCATCAGTGTCCAACTCCAACTTCAAGCATCCCTGGCATCCCATCTAATGTATATCAACTTGCAAGCTTGAGCTCATACTCGCTTAATCATGAGGATGATAAGCATGTTTTTAAAGTAACATACTTTTTTTATTTTTTTTGCTTGACATAAAACTAAGCCCAAAAAAAAAAAAATTGGAAAAAAAAAATTAAATTATTAAAGAAAGAAAAAGATTAAATTGATTATTTGTAATTTGGTTGACAAATATAGAGGAAATTTTGTATGGATTCGAACTTATTGTCTTAAAAAATCCTAATGTTTAATTAGAATTATATCGTATTATTTCTTTATCATTTAAATATCATCTTACTACATGTCAAACAATGAAACTTAGTAAATAAATACATAGGTCAATAAAACAAAGGGTTACCAGAGCCACTAGTCTATGAAGTAAGATCTATACTCTTACTTTGATCCCTAAACTTCATTAATTAGTGCACCGATGGCACTTAAAACTATTTTCCTTGAAATTTTTTACAGTTTTGAGAATTGCGTTTCAAAATGCAGAGGGAAAGCTGACTTCCCTAAATGATTGATTTTTGACACAACGAACCAAACAGATGACATCATTAAACTTAATCCAAATCCAGTCTTGTTCAGTCCAATCATGCGTACCAAACGAAGTAAAGTCTTTGGAATTAGTACAACTGATACTCTAGTGGTTCCCTTGTGAGTTTGAAGTATACAAATACAGTGACAACCAATGCTGAAATTGTTAAAACAAGCTCTCCTACAACAACTTTTACATTACAAGTGAGAGTTACAGAGTTTCTTTTGGTGTATTAATGACTGGGACTTGCCGTTGAAAATTACAAAAAGTGAAATTTGCTACTGATCCTTTTCTTGAGAGGGCTGAAGTTGAACGTGCGGGCACAACCTCTCCGGTTCTCCTCTTGTCCACAGAATTTTGAAATCACCTCTCTTCTTTCCCAGTGTCAAAAACGTTCCTACAGTCGGGAACAGATAATTAGAGGTAACAAGAACTCGCAAAAAATGCAGCTAGTTTACAGTATTGCTGAGTTGAGTATGAAACTTCTAGGAAAAAATATTGCTTTATAGATCCGCGATCAAAGTGAATCCGGGCTGATAGTTTACATTTTCTTGCATAAGTGACGGTCTAAAAACTAACAGCAACTTACCTAGTGTAAAAGGAACAATGTACAGTAAAGCTGGTTGGCCGTGTCCATCCATCAAGTTCAAAGCAACATATGTGATGAGGAGGCCTGCAGTTTGAAGTTTCAAGGAATCAAAGATCAATAATTCCGGCACTATGATGTACAAAATGGAAACAACATTACTATTGGATGGTAAAACGAAAACAATATTTTGCGTTTTCTCATGGTCCATCCATATTTCATACCTAAACCGTATGCAGTCATTGCCCAGACAAAGTAACCATCTCGAAGCCTCTTATTTGCCAACCAATCATACCTGTAGAAAGTCATGCACAAGGTTAGCAGATATATTTACTAATTAGACATCATCAATAATTACAACCCTCCATTTTGAAAACAAATCTAAGTACTAAACATTTAAGTCAGACCAGGGACATAGACATTGCAGATAGTTCAGTTCATTGAGTCCCCTGGTTTTCCTAATTAACACAAATTTTATTAAGTGACAATATACTGACTTCCGAAGTATCTTATCAAATATCAGCACATTCATTTTCATTGCATTCTATAAATTACCACGTAGGGCTGCAGAGCATACAATAAGAGAAAGTCAAAACTTAATATAAGGACTTGATAACAAACTTTTATATATAAGGACTTGATAGAAATAAAGGGAATATCAAATAAAGAGTGTCAAAATTTAGTTTTAGTGGACCCGGGGATGGACGGAGCTTTATACAGCGTCTAAGTCACCTTAGTGAAAATGCAACTACTAGTCCTGGTAGAATAATATCCCCAAAACCAATGATGCTGTAGCCACCCCAAGGATCAAACATCCGTGGAATTTTTAGTAGCATTGGGATGCCATCCTCTCTACTCTTGTCACCACGAGCAACCTGCATAGAGAAAATACTATAATTTAAATTATCTTTTACTGGGTAGGAGATGTAAGGAAACAAAAAACAACCATCATCTTGGATTGCAGAAACCAAAAGAAAAAAAATTCTAGTTTACTTACTACTATCATCACACTTTCACGGAACCACCATTTGGAAACAAACACCCAGAAGATGTCATACAAGAAGGCACAACTGAGAAGAACTGTGCCAACCTGATAGAGATTAACAAACTGTGAGAGGTAGCATTTAGTGTAAAACAAAGTCAAATCTTTTTGAATCCTTCATCAGCAAAAATGGATTGCTCTAGTCACAACTTAATCAACGTTTCCCTGAGAAATTGATTTATTACTAAACCATATAAAGGAGGTTGCTAACAGTTTCTGAATACAATATTCCTACTTAATAATATATGTTCAACTATTTTGCTGAGTCAAACAGTCATCTAACTTCCACATAACACATATCTGAAGCATCATTATGGGATTTGTTTTGAGTTCATGGTCCAATGAACAAAGAAAAACAAGCTATTTTTTTACATTTCTTATAGATAAAGTTAATAACTACATAGATGAAAAGGATGAGTAATCCAGACATCGTACCTTCAATAAAAGGACCAGGTTTACTGATAATAAAAGTAGGTCAATGCAAATGCTTAGAAAAATAATGATAAGCAAAGGATCTTGCTAAACTAATGGCATTGAAGCAAAAATGAATTTTTCATCACCCTCAAATCGTAAAACTTAACCTGATGTAACAGATAAGTTACCAGCTAGACTCCTTATACCCCGAACAACATAATGGCAAGCACTCCCAACCCCCCAAAAGAGAGAGAGTGAGAGATCTCAACATTGTTTACACACAACTTAAATCCACACATACACATAAGAATACCAATTTGCTTACACTAATCTACAATAAAAATTTCCTTATATATATCATTCAATCATGTGTATATTTTAAAATCAATTGCTTGTTTCAGATAATCTACATTATTAGCCAAATATTACTAAAAAGAATTTGGAACCTCACTAACCAATAACCAGAAAGGCCAAAAAAAGTTGAATTATCACCTTGAGATTTGGAATGCGAACAATCTGAAGAACCGTCAGTATCAAGGCAATACCCTAGGAAAGAATAGTTGATACATCATTAGCTAGTTCCTCCAATCATTTGCAAAATTACAACAAATTAACATAAAAGAAAAGCAAATCAACTGATTCAGTGTCTAACGTGAATCCATGTTCTATGTGTAAAATATAAGGATAAAGCAAGACAAGGAGCAGTCCAAATACAAAACACATATGAGATGGTGTAACTAAATTTCGATTTCCTTTTAGCTATACAATCATAATTTGACAAATGCAATCAACTACTTAAACATGGAACTGTCATTTTCTAAAGGACCAATAATATCTCTAGGTACCAAATAGCAATTAGAGTTTTAATTTCCATTCAATTTCCTCACATGAATAGGAATGTCAGTGTAGAGATAACACACACAACAACAAAGGTAAGATTCCTAGGAAAAGGATGATAGGGACCACTGATAATCATTTCCATATAAACTGATATCATGAAGCCACTGAATGGTGAGATGAAGCAAAAAATATTACTTGATTAGCTATGGATGTATTAAAAATATATACAAATACAAATAAAAGAAAGAAAAATGACAAGAGATATAGAAGAAAATTGAAAGGGAAATAATAGAACTTTAGTTCTTACAAGGATATCTTGACCTATCCAAGCATAGGAGATGTGCCGAAAAACTGCCCAAACAACAGCAAGCACAATGCAGAAGGGAGAAACGGCTAGTGTCAGATATGAAAGGGCTCCAAAAATGGGAACTTTGACAAATGACTCTCCAGCGTGTTTAAACCGTCTGAAACTATATTTGCTTAGCAGTTAGTTAAAGATATGTAAAACAAAAAAGGGAAAAAAATTTATCAAAAAGAAATAAAGCCAAATAAACTATGGGCCACTGAGGCACCTCTGCATAAAGTTTCTTCTTTAATTCCACAAGTTAAAATGGTGTTTAAATGTATTCTAGCAAATGAAAATTTATTATATCTGAGATAATATTACACCTCCATTCTGCTTTAGAACATTTAACAAAAAATGCGGTATGATATCCATGGTTAATCAATGCTCGCTATAAATGTGCATATAATGTCTGTGCTACTGATTATAATGTTATCAATCTTCCACAGCAGTTATTTTTCAACTATAAACCACAGCACCCACTCAAGTCAATCTATTTGGAAGGAGATGCATAAAAACCTAGTATAATTTATTGTTCTGCGAGACTCTTACTATCCTACGATAGTTTTAGTCATGGATCAAAACTAGTGTGTCCAAAGTACAGTTCACAATCAAGCAAAGAAGCTTTCAGGAATTGATTCCACCAAGAAAGTTCCATGCGTCTCTTTTCTATGTCTGAAAGTGGATTTTAAACTTATTTAGAAATTTGAACATTCTACAGGACACAACTTTCTGGAAAAAAACAAGGCTAGGAGATGAGGACCAAACAATGGGAATAAATAAGAAGAAAACACAGAACAAATATAATGTTTGACAAAGGAAACAACCATCTCAAGAAAAAAAAAACAAAAAAAAAAAAGCATAATCAATTTCTGTAATCCACAATAATTTTATACTTGATAAAATGATTATATTGAACCCCAATCAATCCCAATTCATAAAAACGCATTCACAACTAAAAAGAGAGAGAGCGAGTGAAGAAAAAGACAGGAAAAGTGGAGGAAGAAGACATACCATGATAATAATGCCACCAAGCAAGTTTGCAGTCCCTGTCAATACAGAAAGCCTGTGAGGTTCATCATTAATCTCCAAGGAATGTTCAGCATAAGATGCAAACTTGATTCAATGAATTCATGCCCTATGCCTTTCACTTGTTAATAGCTCTTCTATACGTAAGCAAATATATGCACACATTTACAGAGGTAAGAACTTTTAATAACCTCAAGATTTAAGAAGAAATACCTAAGTCCTAACCTAACAGGCATGCCCCTAAGCATTTATATCATAGAGAAAACTATAATTTCACTTATAAACAGAATGCTTAAAACAACTTTGTATTGTTGCAAAGAAGGCCGTGCATATAAATTCATTCCAAATGAAAGAACTGTTAGACTCATGCTTCGAACACCTGGAGGTCCTGATACCCAGTATCAAATCTGTTGGCATTTCCCTATGTAATTCACCTCCAAAAGAACTAATTTTGATTGTACAATCACAAATGGGATATGATACCCAACAGGAAAAGTAATTGTCAAGCAGAGCACCTTCAGTGAAGGTGTAAGAAATCAAGACAAATTTCATGCAAAAGTAAACAACTACAAATGGAAGAGCTCGATAGTGAATAATTCAGGTGAATAACTTTTCTTTCTATCTCCCTATTATTATATACATATATAGATATATAATACTACATACATATTTATATATATAGGTGCAATTACACAAACTTACCCTGTTATTTGAGGAATTTTTTCACACATAATTGTATATTCACATAAACTTTCCTTTAAATTTCATATCCTTTAAAAATATAAAAATAAAGCCAAAATTTATGAGTGAAAAGGCAAAATAACCCAAGTAATTAAAATGTACTGTTTCAATGATAGATTAAAACAAAATATTTAGAAGTTTTCCAATGATAATATATAAGGCTTTGGTATTTGCTAACAAACTTACGAGTCTCAAATTATTTATGTTCTTTGATCTTCTCACTTGTAAATTTTGACTCAATTTTTATATTTTAAGCTAAAAATGGAGGAATTGCAAAGGAAATGAAATTCAGAGGGAAGTTTATGTTAATAATGAAAATACAGTGTTAAGATTGGTTGCAAAAGCTTTACACTACAAAGGAAGTTTATGTAATTTCCCTCATATATATACTATAGGCATACACATAATCAAACATACATGCATGGTTGAGTGGATGTAAGTATTTATGCATATCGAGTTCTTTGTATCACAGAAGATAGCCACACCTCTACTCCACCAATGCAAAACAGAACCACCAGAATCTCCACAAACCAGAATGACATAAGTTTGTAAAGCATAACTAGGAAGCATGAAGCAATCACAACAAAGAGAACTGCTGCAGTGGTGTTAATGTCCACATAACCTGTAGAACCTACACCTTCCATATGTAGAAATGCATCCGGATCATCCTGCAAGGACAGCAATAATCCATATATAATTTAATAGAATGTGAATTTATAAGCAATTGTCAGTGTACCTCCAAATCGCAAATCTAATTTAAAAAAATATAAAAATTAGCTGTGAAAGTAATAGACAACCTTTAGTAGCTTATCATGCTCAAGAGCTGCTTCTCTTGCACTCCAAGCAGACCAGTAAGATGCACATAAGATGGTACCAACAGCCATAAGCCATAAAAATACTTCTGCAATGTCAACTAATGGACGCAATGGAGAGTATAGCTGAACAGACACTGAAGGAAAACATGAAAACAAAAAAGACCTACTTAACTCAGATAGAATGTTCAGTATCGCTAAGAAAGAAAACAATTTCAAAATCAAGCATTGTACACAGCAACAGAGAGGCCTCGACTGTCTAGTCATTCATAACAAGAGTTACGTTAACATAAGCAGAATAGGGAAAATGTACCTGTGGAGTTATTCATTAGCTCATTTTCCAAGTTTGTACCAGCATCTTGAGGAAGCATAACAGCAGGTATGCCTATATCAACATCACTTTCATTCTTTTCACATACCATCTTGAAAAGTTCTGCAGAAAGCAGTATTCTCATTAGAAGCATACTTTTCACACCTGTGTTAAGCATGAGTTTAAGACTACAAGAATCCATCACAACTATGACTTCTTTTTCTGCTCACTGATTCTGTACTCTTCACAACTTGTACAGAACGTTATTGTTCAGTCAGAAAGGCACACATCTTACTCAGAATTAGTGCCTCCTCCTGTATATAAACATACCTATAGTTTATCATTAGAAAGTGGCTTTCAACTCTTAGAAATCTAACAAATGGCCAGGAATTAGTGCACATTTAGGTATGGGGACTGTGTGCTCAAAATAAGAAATCCGGAGTGCTAAGAAAACAGAAAAGGTGCATGCAAATACCTGTATGATAGTTTATAATGAGGATGGCTGAAGCATTGGCAGCTTCAGCAATATTAGCCTTGGCTGTGAAGCTGCAATTTCCTCGGTGCACCAACATGACCTCGCCTGAAAGCTGACAAAAAGGCCAAACATTTCAAATTATGAATCCATACAATAATTAGAAAGCTTGCAGGTTCCAGTAAGAAGAATCCACTTTTCAAATTTTGTCAAAAATATGCAAAAATGTTTGGAGAAATTACATTTTTTTGTTGTTTACAACAATCAGGAGGGTCTGCTAGAACAACTCTAGTATGGCTGGCACGTTTTTCTTTTGATTCCAAGGTAGGTCCAAATCGAGCACCAACACCAACATACTCACTATCTTCAATGCCATTAACCCAAGTTGGAACTTTTACCTATAAAACAAATGGAATTCATATTTGATGCCAAACCCATAAAAATTATAAGTTTTATGAGGGGGAAAAATGAACAGAATAGGATACCGTGTCTACCTTACAACTTCAGGTAAAAAAGTGTGAGTGCACATACAGGCAACATGCTTTTATTAAAAATTAGCCAGTAAAGTTGGGATATAATTTTCCTTCCAGTTCTTTTTTTCCCCCTAATGATTTACTAGCAACAATAGGAACTTGTAGATGGAAGGAGCTTAGAATTCATATTTTACAGAATGTGCCTGACTAAGCTTTGAAAAATATTAATTTCTATTAACAATGCTTTCTTACCAATCAAAAAGTTGGGGATGTTTTTCTAAACACAATGTCTAGTTTGGTTGGGTACAAAGGAAATTCATAGAATCATGTCAAAAGGCA
The DNA here is from genome assembly GCA_007844105.2 of Rhamnella rubrinervis. NCBI lineage: Eukaryota > Viridiplantae > Streptophyta > Magnoliopsida > Rosales > Rhamnaceae > Rhamnella > Rhamnella rubrinervis. Next base: position 2,834,441 of record CM017583.2, on the reverse strand, counting down.
TTTTTAGGTAAAATAAACACACAGGAACAATGAAAAGTGTTGCAGCTAACTTCATTGAACATATAAAACGACAGCCGGGTGACAGAATAAAACCTCAATTATTCAACGGAAATTAAGGTGAGAAGAAAATAAACATCACCCCCAATCCAAATTCCAAAGCCAAAAAAAAAACAAAAAAAGGAGATTGATAATGATCACAAAATGATATTTAGCATCTTCAAAATTACAAACTTCAAACCCAAAGAGTTAGTCAGTAATACTCCAAGAAAGAGATTAGGCTCCATATGCAAGAATTGTAAGAATTTAAAGCTGAATTGCCACGACTATCAAACATCAGTACTTGACTGAGTCAAGTATAACAATCTCTTTGTTCAACTCCAACAAAAATTTAAAAGCTTTGAGAAGTTTAAAACATTCTATTTTGGTTCTCTCAGCAACCACAAGGGAACAAAAGAAATCAATATATGTTACAGGAGCATTATCCAAGTAAAGATTCTGAAAGATTGCAATATACATATAAAAATTTTATTAATTGGTGTCAAGTCCTCATTATTTAGTACCGCAAAACAAAAAATCAATAATTAATGAACTACTATAAGACAACCACCACTCTTAAGGAAAAAAAAGAAAAAGTATTAAGGCAACCACCACTCCAGTAGTCTACTCAAAATGAATTTAAAGTTTTGTTTTAAGCAACAAAATCAACCAATCCTCCTTATATTCTTACTTCTCTCATTTTAACAAGAAATAACAACCAAACAGAAAGAGTAGAAGTGAGAAAAAAAAATCAACTGAAATTCAATAAAATCTCCATTCCCAAATTTCAATATAACATTAGACATTAATGAAGTCGATTTTCTTTCCTTTATTTCCCTCTCTTTTTCTCCGTTTTTTCTCGGCAACTAAACAAAAACCAATATTCAGTTCGATTAATTTGTGCTTCTTTTTCTTCTCCCCAAATCAGCAAACTAAAAAAACTGAAAAGTGAAAAAACAAAAATAGAAAAACTGTTTTCCTTCCCCTTTATTCACTTTCTTCCCGTAAGCTTTCATAGCTACCAAAAAAACCCTCCTACTATTTAAAAACAAAATTAAAACTAAAACGGATTTATATTCCAAACAGACCTTTAAAACATCAACATACAAAATTGAATTTAGGATTCTTACCAGCACGAAGTTGTTGTCACAACCAGGCCTCTTGGGAGCAATATCATCATGGTGAACTATATCCCCAGCTGAACTCAAACTCGGGCTCAGCATCAACACCACAACCAACACTAAAACCACAGCTGTCTGTAAATCCATTTCCGCATCAAAAGAAAGAAAATCAGAGCTTCAAAACAACAAAAAGTTAAGTACAATCATAAGATTTTAATCAGAAGAAAAGAAAAAAAAAAAAGGTTAGGGTTTTCAGAGAAAGGGGACGAAGAGGAAGAAGAAAAATATGAAAGAAAAACTTGGAGGAAGACAGGAAATATCGCGGAATGGCAAGGTTAAAGTCATATATGTACGTATGTACTGGTCTGCGTTTTGCTTTACGTGGTTTGTCGTTTTGGCCATGGACCTGATGTGAGAAAAGAAAGACCCTCGTTGTTGTTATGAAACCGTTGAACTGGTTTTCGCTTCTTAGCTTTTCGGTGTGGTGGAGTGGACCAGTTTGGACTCGGTCACAGTCTGCGTTGGCGCGTGCAATGCACGAGAAAGCACGGAAAAGGCTGTGACAGAAAGGCGTTTGGAGTGAGTTTGCATTTTTTTTTTCTGGAACAAAGAGGATAAGAATATGCCAAAATGCGAATGGATTTGTATTGGGTTTTGGAAGTGTCAAGCACTGTGAGCAGTCACTTGTTGGAAAAGGATCTAAATGGTACCCATGGATTTAGGGGTGTCCATTTATTAAGCATTTAATGTTAATTCAAAAGATATAGGTGGGTAGCTAATGGGAAGTGGCTAAAATTGGCCTTGTACACCTTTCAGTACATTTTGCCCTTTTTTTGTTTTTCTCTTCACTTGGTAATGATATTTAAAGGCACGTGACTCAATGATCTGGAATAATTTTAATTAAGAGTCCATTTTATAATATAATTATTTTTTATTTGTTTTAAATTATATATGATTTGTTTAGTTTAAATGTTAGTTGAAATTTATTAATGTTCGTTAAATTACTTAATTACATATAAATATCATATAGATATATTTTTTAATTTGTATTTTTTATTTTCCTTTATATTTATAGTAAAATAAAAAGATTAATAAATTTTAATTAATTTTTAAATTGAGTGAATTACACATAATTTAAAAGAGTAAAAGCAAATATGTTATCAAACGGGTTCTAAATTTTACTCGTCTATTGTTGGTTGATGCATTGGTGGGTGTTAAAATTTGAATTGAAAAATATGAATTTAGATAGAATTAATGTGGCAACCTTTCTTTTGCCAGATAAACTATTTTATTTAACTGAGTAAGACATTCTCGCTTGACCATATATATAATTGGTAGGGCACTTAAGCTAAAGAGGTTCGAGTCTAGCCTATTAAAGACTTGGTCATACTTATGGAACTATACAATTGACATACATATATTAGCCGATCAATGTGGGTGTGTCCATCGTTAGGGGTTGCAAGGGTACCTTTCCAACCTTTTCTTCATTTAAGAAAAGAATGAAGGATCATCAGAATATGCAATATGACAAATGTGACAATTTGTTTTATAACATAAGAGAATAGCTCAAAAGCAATACAAAATTTACTACACATAACTTTATATCATAGTTAGGTCGAACTGTTTAATCAACATGATTATTATACAAATTTGCTAGTGGATTGACAAACTTTTACCCGTAACTTGACTTGGATAATAAAATATAACTCATTAATTATGCTGAGTGTTTTTATCAAAAAAATTTAGCACGTTTCTTACACTGCACACAGTAGTGATAAGAAAATATTTAAGAATCTAAAACATAGAACATGTCAGCAGTTTTGGGGCACCGGTGTAGTGTTGTTGGCTAAGGATATTCAAACGTTCAAGGCATTAATTGCGAAGTATGGAAGAAATTGAACAGATTTTATGTAAGGTTAAAAAAAAATGCATTCATGAGGAGAGTTATCCTTAGTCTTTTATAAGTAAGTGTTTCTAACTCTGCACATACCCATCTCATAGCAGCTAGTTTGTAATTAGCTGAAGTGAGATGGTAGTGGTTTCCATTATGTAAGCTAATAATGAGAGCTAGTAGTGAGAGTCATATGTGGTGATATGTGCAATACCAATTATTATGGTAATGGAAAACATGTAACTCCTAAGTAACTATCATAGGATTTGATTCCGACTATATACATATCATATGCATATAAAATACTTATTAATTTGGAGTTTGGATTACTTAAATATTGATCTCAAATAATTAATTCACCCAATAAAATGTCCTATAATAAAAATCCTAATAACAATAGGCAAATTAACTACATGCATCAATTCAAGACTACAACATCAACATCAATATTATTTTAACAAAAAAACGGATGAAGTCTTACACTATTCAAAGGGGGTGACTTGGAGTGTTTGAACTTCAAAATAGAAAAGAATGTCAAGTAATCATAGGGCACCGGTGTCGTTTCGGTCAATGACATTTTGACACTCAAGTCAGTAATAAAAAATTTTAAAAAAATTAAGTAGAGGTTCAATACGGTCAAAAAGCATTGAAGTGTCATTGGTCAATACCACACTAGTGCCCTAGGAGTACCTGAACTTCTTTTATGTTTTCAAGTTCTTATACACTCCAAGTCATTCCCTTTAAGTAATGTAAGGCCTCATCTGTTTTTGATTAAAACATTTGGCATTGCTTGAGGGAAAATTCATTTTCCACACTGAAAAAGCTCTTAAGCTTACTAAAGAGTTATATAGCATATTACAATAAGTTGAAAGCTCCTTAAGAGTCGTCACCCATTTTCAACCTCCTCAATCTCGACACTCACACTCATTAACTTTGATGGACAATATACCACATAGATACCATAATGCAGCACCTACAGTTTCATAACTTACTAACTTTGAGAATATTGTGGAAAATCTTGCACAAAGTGTTGAATGAGTCTTCAAGTGCCTTCCTCAAGATGTTACTAGAGGCCAAAGGCCTAACCAAAGGATGTAGGATCCTCCGTAGGGTCTTTTTCGGGGCGGAAGTGCATAATGCTTGCCAAACTGCCGATAATGGCCAAGTTGGCTTTCTTAATGATCATCAGGATACTAAGGTTGCTCAAGGCGCATATAGTTATGTAGAATGAAGCAATTAAGAGGATCAACATCAACCAATTGGCTTACAAGTAGGTGAGTATTTACGTCATTCAATGAATGCTAAGCATGTAAGAGTTCGAGGCATACTTAAGAAAGCAATTGATGAAGTTAGAGAGAAATTTTTGGATAAGGTGCTACAAGAGAGGAAAGCATTCTTAAACAGGGTGGAGGAAAAAATCTAGTAGCTTAAAAAGCAACTCTCTAGTCTTATAAAAACTCTTCTATTTTATTAAAATCCAGTAGCTTGAAGCAACTCTCTTACCTTACAAAAATTATGTTATTTTATTTTCAAAATTTAATTATTGACTTGGATGTTAGAGTGCCTTTAACAGATATTATACCAATGCTCTAAATTTTTGATTTTTTTTTTTTATTTTCAGATTTTCAAAACATTTAAAATACCCTTCTAAATAAAAGTAAGACTTTAATATGTTTTTCAGCAAAAAAGAAAATATTATAACGTGCGATGTCAAATTGAAATAAGTAAGCCCTGTAAAAGTGAGATAGTTAATAGTTTGCTACACCATATCATCCCCGATTGTATACAAGTCTTTCTCAATTTTAAAGACGTAAAATTGACTAACAATTTTTACGAATCATTATAATCTTTAAACATGTCTTTTTCTTGTCTTTTTTTTTTAATGAAAGATCTCATATATGTTTAATTTATAAATTGTCTATATTTGAAACATTTTAGAATAATTGTTCGATATTTTTATCTTGGAACGGTGGTCCCACATATATACACTTGTACGACCCATATCTTTTACAAATTTCATTACCTAAAAAAAAAAACTTTATATTTTCATTTTATTACAAAACTTTTTCCTTTCCATCACTAGTCTACATCCAAAGAACAAGATGTCGTACCCAAAGAAATGGAGAGCGCGTGGGATAGCCTCTCATCATCCTTGACATGTTACCGGCTACTGCTGGAACCGGTTTCAGTCTCCGTAGAGACCGTACAGATAAGACGGCGGATTAAATAATTAGATAAAAGGTCCTGAAAGATCACCTACTCACGGGTTAGATTAGCGTGACAAAGTGTCAGATAGTTACTGGACCCTAACATTATAAAAGTCAAACGTGAGTTGACGATTTTGTCCTCACTTACTATGAGGCTAATAGGATTAGCGCACGTGTAAATCCTTAGTAATATGGGAATATAATAATTATTAATATTATTTTTTTTATTTTTTTTTGGTAATATCGGAATAATATGGGAGTTTTAAAATCACAATCTTCAAACACCCGGCACTAAAGTAGGGCCCTCACATACAACAAATTTATGGTGCACTAGCCCACACATGCACCCGAGTTGGTAGTGGGAATCACACGTGCGGGGATTCACATGTGTTGACCACTAGAAAAATTTTCCAGTCGTGATTATCACAAGGGCTAGAGCCCACTGGGCCTATGGTGTCTCGGTTTTTTTTCAAATGAAAATGGCCTTCGTTAGGTTCTTAGTCCGTTTATATAAAATTATATACAGTTGGAAATTAGTATTTCAGATCTCATCCTTTAGTCTGTAAAAAAAATTAATAAACATCCGCGGTCTTAGACCAGTAAAACTTCACCAAGATAATATAGACTGTGATTAAAATATATGCGTATTAATATGTCCATCAAATATTATATTTATAGGATTTAGAAACTATGATTTAAAAAATTTTACCGTCTTAATTTATTTAATAATTTTTAAAAAAATTTCAGTATATTCATTATTAATAATTAACTATATTTCTATAATTAATCACACATAATAAAATATTAAAAATTAAGATTTTTATAATCTTTTTTAAGTTTTGGTCTTTATAATATTTTTAGAGTTTCAAATGACATGTCCATAGTCCAAATAATTCCCTTTCCACTAATGTTTGGCAGAGTGTATCTAAGACATAAGTGAGATTCATCAATAGTTGAACCTAGAATCTCAAATCTATAAAGTGATAAAATTTGTGGATCTCTTGAACCACATCTTCAAGCATTATTGCATGTATAGTTGATTATATACTAGAAGAACAAAAGTTTTATTTAGAAATAATTTTTTTTTAATGAGGAAAAAAGTAGAACAGTGTTTGATTTGTTGGATTTTTAATTTTATTTGGCAATTGCTTTCGAGTAAGATATAAATTAAGGATATAAAACGACACTCTCTTGACTTTGTCTAAGTCAAATTGTAACATCATTTATTTTTCTCAATATATATATATATATATATATATTTAGTTTGATACTAAAAAAGTCATCTTGATACAAATTTATTTAAACAAAATTTTACAAAAATAATCTGGTAAAAAAATATATTTTTTAAATGCAACAGATATTTTTGACAAATGAGGCCCAACAAATACTTGATGGGATCAATGTATCTTTCTTTGGGTTTGTCGTCACTTCAGCAAAGACAACTTGAATCATTGGAAAGAGACACAACAGTAGGTATCCAAAAATTCCAAATAAATAATAATAATAAACAAATAATAATTGAATCCTAAAAGAATGCTAAGTTAAGGGACGGTGCCGTAAGTTTTGTGTAAAATTGGCCCAAAGGCAATAGGAAATACCTCCATACATTGTTGAGTGCTTTTGTGACTGGCCGCTGCATGTGTTCTATAAAGTCTATATAAAAAGGCTCCTAATTATTAAGCAATTAATTAGGCATTAATTTAGCAAAAATAAAATTAATTAGGAGTTAATATCATAAGCTGATAAAGCATGAAGAATCAGTAAGCTGACAAAGTTTAACATGAATTTGAGAGCTATATAAGATTCCAAAAGAACCCGCATAACATGTTCCTCCCAATGTCCCCTTATATGTCCCCTAGTTAAAATTTAACATCTTTATTTTTTTTTATTAATTTAAAAAATGTGTCAAATTCTCGATATACTTTTATATATCCTTCAATTAGAATTTGACACCTTATTTATTTATCTATTTAAATGATATAATTTTTTTATTATTAAGATGATAAGTCAAATTTTAATTGGGAATACAGATAAGAGAATACGGAGAGGGATAGATGATTTGAGTCCCTAAAAGATGAAATTATTTATTTTTTCTGGTATTATTTCCTCTAAATCATGATCAAATTTGCTTTTACATACTTCATTACTAATATAACCAAACTTACCAAATAATTTCTTTATAATTTTCTTCATTTTATATCATACACCAGATCCTAAGATTGGGTCACAACTCCTAACATATAGTCGCATCTTCTTCTCCTTCACCTTCTATTATCGTCTCCGTTCTTTCTATTGTTCAGGCGGCTTCTGTAAAACTAGAAAGAAAAAGATAGGCTTCAAGTACCTTTCCATATTACAATTACAACAACTTTATTATACCAACGAAGAACCAAGTTCACATAATTTGAATGTTTACCAAGAAACCCAGCAACACCATCTTCTGGTTGTTTTGAATTTACATAAACCTAACGTCTATGGATATAGATATATGAACTACCATTTCAAACGAATATTCAATTTCTTCTATACAATAAGAGAGTACGAAAACAACAATTTTGTCTCTGACTTCTATATACAAACACCAAAATGGGAACATAATGTTGTCACAGAGTTTTACATGCAACTAAGAAAAGAAAAAACAAAGCGTGAGATAGAATAAAATCGAATACATTAACATGTGCATATTTGTATATAATCTATATATTTATCTTTGTCGGGTGGAGTATAGGCAAGATATTGAACAAAAAGGAACCACCAAAAACTAATATAGATATCAATGCTGTTGCAGCCACTCCTGAATGGCAGAACGAAGAGCATGGTTGGGGACAAGATTGGAATTTTCGAGCTTAAGATTTGTCATGGGCGACGTGTCGTGCCCGCTATCCAGCCATCCCTTTAGAGCTTCTGCTTCGTAAGTAAATCCATCCGCTGCAACATGCGGGTCTCGCATTACTTCCTGCAAGTTGGAAAGTAAAAGAAATGCATTACGTTTGGTGACAATTACTGTCAAGAAAATTTAGGTTAAGAGCATAATAAAACTACTTCAAAGTGGCCTGAGATGAATGCCAGAATCACAAGCAACCATTCCTATAAAGTGTCTGAGACATTTGATGCATTATGAATTCTGAGAGTAGGTTTCATTCACTTGTCGACAAACATAAGTTGAGGACAATACCAAAAAGACCAGCATTCAGCCATGTGAGTTCGAGTTCTTTAAGACATCAGTCAATACCAGATTTAAAAAGTTATGAGAAAGAGTTTCATTCAGTTATAGAAGTCGTTTATTCCAGCAAAATCCAAAGGTTTAGGACATGTAGCAACTATAAATGTGCAGTTGAAAATAAATTACAAAAAGAACATACCTGGAAAATGGGGCATAAAAAATATGAAGGTGGTTGACAATGCTCCTCAGAACCCAGCCGGAATGACGATGAACCATGGCATGAAGCCCTCATAGGTTCAAGAACCCTCCAAACATCAGAAGCAAGGTCTGCACGGTTCCTTCGGTTCATTTCACAACACCTTAATGCCAAAAGAGCCAACTGTTCAGCTTGCACAAATGGCCAGTCTCCAGCTAAAGGATCTAATAGCGTTTTTAACTTTCCAGAATCTAATGCATACTGCACTTCCTTTGTGATTCCCAAAGCTGACCTCCCAGTTAGCAGCCGCAATAGTATAATTCCAAAAGAATAAACATCTGATTTTGAAGTGAGCTCTCCTGTGGACAGGAACTCAGGGTCCATGTATGCAAAAGTGCCCTTGGGATCAGTTCTACAGCAAAGTGTCGTATTGTTGCTGGAACTTTCAACACGAGATAGTAGACGACAGATTCCAAAGTCACTAAGTTTGCTAACATAATTGGCATCAAGAAGTATATTTGCTGGTTTCAGATCACCATGTACGATACTGTGAGGTTTACTGGAATGAAGAAAGATGAGAACAGAGCACAACTCTGTGGCTATTCGTATTCGAGTTTGCCATGATAATGGGGGAGTATTGTCCCTGCAGCAGAGCCGGTCTTCAAGGCTTCCATTTGGAAGATATTCATAAACGAGACTCCAAGCTTCTGGGCAGGCTCCAACGAGCGTGACAAGATTGGAATGTCTCAACTTACTCAATACATCAACCTGATATACAGTAAACTAATGTGATACAATGCCAAAAAATGAGCACAAAATTCAAGTTGTTTTATTTGCTCAGTTTTCTTACTGTATTTTGAGTAATAAACTAATATGGTTACGCAACAAATTATTTGTTCAGAACTACAGGTCAGGCCCAATAAAGTTGAAAGATGTTGTCATTTGTCAATATTATCATGAAATATAGACAAAAAATGTGCAACGAAACCACAACCAATACAAAATAATGTACGTTGCACAAAATAAATAGAGTAAAAACTTACAGCTAAATAATAAACTTGCTTAAAAACACATGAATGGTGCTACATGTTCAACTTATTAAAGTCATGACAGATTCAATAATTTGATTTATCAAAATAGAATAAATATTGCTTGAAAAATAAATCTGGAAATCCCTAAAATGTAATGATTAGAGACACATTCACCAATTAAACATACCGACATCCAAATAAATATATAAAATGCATTTTCGGTAGCAGGCCATCATATGCATATGTTCCATAAAGTTGTAGACTTGAGCAAAAAAACACACTGTACAATAAAGTTATCTGCTCAGCTCCATTTGTTAAGGTTTTGTTGCAAATAGTAAGGCAACCTATGAAATGAACCATACAAGACTACCATATCATGATACCAATATGTTCATACTCGACATACAATAACAGTAAAAATAACTATTAGTCCTGATTATTAATATCATGTCTCCTGGTCAGATAAGAAATCAATTCTACAAGCTCAATGCATATATACTCAAATCAAAGTATTCAATTTACATCTATACAAGTTCAAAACAAAAACAGTCATCCCTACCTCCTGCTGAAATTCCGAGGGGCCTTGCATACTATGGGCATTCAGCATTTTAATGGCAACCTGGGTGTGACGCAGTACACCCTTATAAATACTTCCATATCCTCCTTCTCCAATCTTCAGTGATGTATCAAATTTTCGAGTTGCTTCTTCAATCTCCAAGAACGAAAACTCAGAGAAGAACTGAGGTATGTGTGTGCTTGTGGCCTCTCCTTGTTTTCTCCTCAACTCCTCAGCTTCTCTAAGTGCACTGTCACGCTCCATCTGCAACTCATCCCGTTCTTTTTTGTAGTTTTCTAGCAGTTCAACAGCAGGGAAAAATTTTTGCTCCAATTCCTTTACCATCTCATTAGATTCTTCAATTTGGGTCTCCAATAATGATTTTTGATTTTGTGCAGCCAGCAGTCCTTCCATGACTTCATCTCGTAGTTTCTTCACCGACTCAAGTTCTTCTCTTTCTTTTGCTAGTGCTTCCACAATTTCTTTCCTTTGTCTCAACTCCTCGGCATATAAGCTCTCTGCTACTTTAGCCTGTAAATTTCGTGAGACAAAATTGAGCTCTCATTTAATTTTTGTGTTTTGAGGTTTAAATTTTCAGGTAGTAAATGTAATCAATATAATGACTAAAAGAAGATGTCTACCCACTTAAATAATCTAAGACTATAACTTAGACTATAGCCACTTCTAAGATTGACATTATAGAAGTGTCAGTGTCTGAACTTCTATTTAGAACCAATGTTAACAGAAAGTTCAACAGTGCACTTGGATCCTGTTTACCTAGTCATCCTAGATATGGTTGTCCTATATGATTTCCAATTACAAGTTGTGTAGTATATTCCCAATTCTAGTAGGGGCAGCCATTGCCTAATACCTATTGTTGAAGGTAAGTATGTTCAAACAGTATGTAAGGTAAGCATCAAGGAGATGAAGAAAAGAGGAAAAGAAAAAAAGAAGAAAAAAGAAAAAAAAAAACTCCACAATGAAAGGGAAAAGAAGTCCTAAAGAAAATAGCTCACCCTGCGAATAGCGTCAATAGCATCTTTTTCAGCTTTACCACGTCTAACTGCCTCATTGAATGCTTCTCGTTTTGCGTTTTCAGCCTCCGCCAGTGCTTGTTCAAGATGATCATAAAGTGTATCATCTATACTTCCATCCTGCTAGAACCCATCAAAGGTTTAAAAAACTCTTAAAGTATCACCGAATTGAACTAGATAATTAATGCCGCAGAAAGATAAATTGCTTTTTCTGAATCCTGAAATATGAATTCATGCTCAAACATGCACATAATCCATAGCATAATTAAAGCATTCCATATTTGATAGTTTTTTTTTTTTTCTTTTTAACGGCATCTCATAAATGGTAGTTTCAAACTTACCAATACACTTGGAGGGGATGACTGAAGAAGATCTTCTTTTAAATGAGGAAGTGCAGTTAAGTCTGAGCCACTCTCACTCCTCTCGCTTCTTGCAAATGGAATCAAAGCTAGATCAGAGTATGCTGAATAAGCCGAACCAGGAGAATGACTTTGCCTAGATAACCTATCCCATTCATCATAATTCCCTTCTGCATCCATTCTGCTCCTTGGAGTTGAAAGCCCCTCAGTGTTGTCCACTGATTCTGTAATGTTACCCCCAGATTTCTCAATATTCGCTGACCTTACCCTGCGGAATAAATCTTGAGCTGGATTTGTGGGTTTCACTCGAGTACTCAGCCCCAGATTAATAGATTGTGATCGTGTTGGTTGTCGAGTTTCAGAGTTGGGACTTGGTTGCAGTAATGAAGTTTTGACCTCAGCAACAGCTCCCTCTACAGCTTCCCTATTGTCACGATTGCATTAGTGAAGATCATCAATTCCAAGTCAGTATTCAGATTACCAGAGAACATATTTTAGGCTTTTAGCAATAGAAGCAGCATGTTCTCTCTAATAAATCACCAATCAAGTATTTATAATTATAAATACTAGCCATACAGTTGCTGTTGTTGACTAATTGACATAATTTCCCAGTACACATCACATCTCCATCACAGAGATGCAATTAATGAAAATGTCAGCAAACCTGGTATATATAAGGTGCCCCTTGCAAGTAAAATGTATGTGACAGGAAACAGGTGCTTGTTGGCGAACATAGGTGGCTTTCCTAGATTTGAGATCCATCATTTTCCTGCAATGTTAATTTAAGAGTAAGAAACTTTACCATAATATAAAGGTGCAGGTGTAATTTTAAAATTCAATGGTGAAATTAGTAAGTCAGAGTCAAGAACATTGGTATAGAAATTGGAAGATATATGAGGAAGGAAAAAACATACTCATCATAAACATAAAAAACAATAAATGAAAAGATGGTTAAGAACATAGGTCTCTTAAAAATGGATAATATTTTGTTTCTAAAACAGTTTATTGGCGCCTGATTACTAGTTCAAAGTTTCTGAAGAACAGGTAGCATACAAGATATTTCTTTTTTTGGCAAAGTAGACAACACAAACAACATCATAAACCTTGATTAAAAATAAAACAGTCAACTGGTACATAATCTAATCATTTGACACCTTTGAGTTGGTGAAGGAAATTCCAACACAAGAACAGACAGGTACATGATTTGACACCTTCAGTTGACATCCAAAATTTGGTTAAAAATAAGTTTGTATGGTATTATGGAACAAAACACTGGAGAAGAAAAATTAGATCCATAGGCATTATACAGTTGGTGTGGACCTTTATAGACTCATAGTGGGTATATACAATAATTCGTATGCATATACCTTGAATGGGACCTGTCTGTTGCTGCTCCCATTACAAGTTTCCTGATGCCTAGCCGGGAGATGAGTTCAACAATTCCTTTTTCAATACTGTCCATTTCAACATGAAGTTTCTCTGCTCGTACCTACAAGGCCAACATAGATAAGAAAGATATATTCCAACTCAAAACTTTTAGCCCATATGTTGCTACTTGGTTCTTCAAATAACATTAAAAGGTAATCTTTTTTAGATAGAAACCTACTTACAAAGGAAAAAAAAGAATGAAGGCACAAAATATTACCCCCATCCGGCGACAGAGAACGATGTACTCATCCAGGGTCTTGAGCATGTTTTGTTTTTCTATTTCTCGGTATGCTCTGACTTCTTGTTCCTTCAGTGCACTAGCAGGAAACTTTGTACCCACTAACCAAGAAAATAGATCAATTATAAACTCATCATTTTAAACTAAAAAAAAAAAAAAACCATAAATCAAGAATATGGAGACAACAAGACAGCAGGATTAACATTTCAACCAACCTGGTAAATGCAAAATAGCTAATGTAAATCTTATCGCATCCTCGGATTAATCCTAGGCCAACTTAAAGAATCTTAGGTTAACTAGTAAGCCTGATTTTTCTAAAATTATTTCTGAATTTGGCTTAATCTTCTCAATTGTTGTTGATTTTCTTCATCTAAGTTTCCCAATCCCACTCATGGGTAAGTTCTGGTTTTAAGAAAACAAAAAAGATCATAAAAAGTGACTACCAAATTTACATAAAAAGTTTGATTCAAATTAATTTATATTATATGCATACATTATACATAAAGAAAAGCCATGACATACACAAATATATATATATATATGTATATATATATATAAATGTTTGTGCGATTGTCTACTGATATATGTAGCAGGTAGCAGACTTACTCAAGGGTATCATTTGTGCAGGTACATGAACATGAACTATGCAAATCCTCTTCCCGCCTGAGTTCTGTAAAGCCCAAACCAGCGTTGATTTGCTCTCTTTTACATCTTTTCCTACTGCTACATGTATTATATCCTCGACCACTTTAGCAGTGGGCTCCTCTACGATCTCTCCCCTAGTAGACATGATGTCTGAAAGGTCAGGATACCTTATTCGATTGACGCGTTCCGTTGCAGGCACAGGAGTCACTGCTGTCATGGTTCCAGATCTTGAACCATTCAGTAATAAAAAATTTCCAACCAACCAAACAAATTATCTCTCACAGCTTTCCCCCCTCTACTCACTTTCTTCTTATTCTCTTCAATTGTGAGTCTACAAGCCAAACTCTCACGCTACCCAGTAAATGTCTATTGACTTCGAAACAACTAATCCAATTTTGTATATGAAAGAAAATCAATTTCCTTCTTCAATCACAGAACCCAATTCACGTTCCACACATTACCCAACTCAATTTTCTCTCTCCACAACTCAAACAAATTCAATTCTCGGCCTTTTGTTTAATCAGCAAACCTATTTTTATCCTATGAAAACCCAATCCAACTTTCCCTATCTAGACCTCAAAACTTTATCAGAATTCAACTCTCTCTTCCCTATCTTTCCCACTCTCTGTTTTCAAAAGATTATCCTTTCCCTATCACATTGAAAAACCACGAACTCGGTACCAAATCAAAAGAGAAAGTGAACGCTCAAAGCTTTGAGAAGGAAAAGGGTAATCACAGAAAACAACGTAAAAGAGAAAAGGGTGTTGAGGTCTTGAAGGATATGATTGGATTCTAAAAAAGGATTGCTTGTCTGGAGCTACAAAATGTTGCTGCACCAATTCCCCACTATATTTATCACCATATAGCTCTCAGAAGTTTTACCCAAAAAAAATAAAGCTCTCAGAAGTTACATAAACAATTCCATGGTGGGCTCCATTTCCATGGTCCACTGCTCTCTCCCTCTCTTTCTCGGTCTTCCTTGGAGATGAAGCTTCCAAGTAAACTAGCAATTGGGCTCCACTGCAGAGCCAAGTAAACTTTTTCCATTTTTTAATAAATATAAACAATTTGGAGTAAAACTAGTATGTGGAGTTCCTCATGCTACCTAACATGCACTCAACTTTCCTTTTGTTGGATTGGACTTCTCTCATTTTTCATTTGATTTAGTTCGATGGACCCCACACAAGTCTCATGCGACATTTTAATACGATGCGTATGAGTGGATATTCTCTGGCATCTTATTATTCTTTTAGCCAAATTATTTTAGTAAAATTCAATGCGTATAACTTTTATTTTATTTATTTATTTTTATTATTTGCGTATACTAGCGGTGTTGTGACCACGTTGCAATTAAATATTAATTAAAGAACAATAGAAAACACACAAAAGAATTAGTCAGATAAATATGGTAGAAATAGATAACAATAAATCATTCTATGCTTATTATTTAATGTCTTGGAAATTAAAAAAGACTTTACTAAAGATGAAATTCAACTGAGAATTAGAAGAAATTAAGAAACTTTAATTTTAATTACAAAGATTATTAAAATGCTGAAAATTGAAAGCTTGAAATACTAGAAAAGAACTGGACTGCATTGTCGTATAGATGCATATATAGGTGGATTGAGTTTGTGAAGACTAAAGCCAATCCAAGTAGAATTAATTATTCATGATATAAGAATATTTAAAAGCTGAAAAAAAAAACTCATAAATACTGAATGTAACATCTTAAGGTGGTATGCACTATGTAGCTTTCTATCCCATCTCTATATTTCTCTTAATTAACCAATCAAATATTTTTTCAATTAAAATTCATAAGGTAGTTATTTTGTGGTTCAAAACACTTAATATTTTTTATACTCACCTCATATAAAAAAATGATATAGATGTATTTAAGCAATTTACAAAAAAAAAAAATGAAAATTATGTGGTTGTACGTTAACAAATTAGGGAATAACAGAAAAGTGCTCGTAATTTTTTTTATTTTTTATTTTTAAAAAAGAGAAAGAAATGTGCTTGTAAAAAAAAAAGAAGAAGATAGA
Organism: Rhamnella rubrinervis; assembly: GCA_007844105.2. Taxonomy (NCBI): domain Eukaryota; kingdom Viridiplantae; phylum Streptophyta; class Magnoliopsida; order Rosales; family Rhamnaceae; genus Rhamnella; species Rhamnella rubrinervis. Next base: position 2,818,494 of record CM017583.2, on the reverse strand, counting down.
TTTAGATTAGATAAGTGATCCCCATGCAAATCATAAAAACACAACACTGTCACGTAGTACTCAAACTTCTTTTTCTTTTTTTTCTTTTTTTGTATAATTTTTTTTTACAGTTTTAAATGATGGGTTTGTTTTCTTTAATAGAAAATCTGGTAATAAAATATGGAAAAAAATGTTTAACAATTTGTAAATTGTAACCAAATGAATACAAACAATACGTATATTTCCAACAACAAAAAAAAAAAGAAGCTTGTAGCATCAATTAAATGAAATGAATACACAATAAAATTTAAGTAAAAAAAAAAAAACTTTCATAAGCAAAAGTAAAAAATTATTACAGAAGAATAACAAAATGATTGGTAGACCCATAGAAAAAATAATAAGAACTCTGAAAAAAATTTCAGAGTAGAGTTACTAGCGCAGAACACATGCGGTCACACCAAATCATACCACATGATGCATCAATGTCGCTACTTTCATGAACGTACGGTGATTGAACTGAGAGTTCACGATAAGAACATGAGCATGCGTACTTTAGAACGCTTATGGGCATAAAATTGTTTGTCAATGTGTACGAAGGAGAGGGTGGGCCACAGTGTCAGAGGAATATTCCTGGACGACTTTGTTACCACCGTCGCATCAGATTTGTTGACGTCATCCACGGACACAGCATGAAAAACACTAAGCGCGGTTACTGCAACTTACACCGCCGATGATCCACGTGGTATTAATATCATCGCCCGCTTCACCACTTCCGATCCACACCCATAGTATTCGTGCAGTTTTGTCTATCTGGGAATCTAAAATTATAATTTCTAGAAATTCACTCTTAATTTATTTAGTTTTCAAAATATAGCAACTGGATATTATTATTTCACATATATTATTTCACACACACACACATATATATATATATATATTTATTTATTTATTTATTTTTCACTTAAATTATTCCAAGTAATTTTTTTAATTGAAAATGATTTTGTAATTATTGTTTGTATTGAACTGGGGAAAAAGAAAAAAAATAATATGTAAAATAATTATTATTTGAACAATTATTTAATAAAAGTAAATAAAAAAAAATTAATTAATATAATTTATATTACTATAAAAATACTATCATACAAAAGTTAATAAGGATAATTTTAGAATATTTAAAAAAAATCATTAAATTTATTTTTTATTTCCTCATTTTCTTTTTAATTTCAGGATAATTTTAAAATATTAAAAAAAATTATTAAATCTTTCTCAATTTACTTATTTTGCTTCCAATTTTAGGTGAGAAAAAAAAAAAAAACCTATCACTCAATCATTCTTTTATTTTACTTTATTTTTCACTTTATTTTAACAATCACAATCAAATTATTTCCTTTATTTAACTGAAAGTTTGAACGAGGCACTTCCAGAAACAATTAAACTCAAATAAATGTACAGATAAATGTATATTCTTTTATGTGATTGCCAAATGGAACTATAATATTTTTAATTTTGGGTTAGTGGAATTAGTAAATTTGATTGTATAGTCTTATTTAAAAAAAAAAAAAAAACTCGAACATACGAGTCTTACGAACATAAAGTCTTTGTATTAAATGCCAAGGAATACAGCACTCTCATAGGCAAATCAATCACCTCTCTGTCTTATTTACCCAAAAAAAAAAAAAAAGTCATCTCTTTGTATTAAATGCCAAGGAATACAACACTCCCATAGGCAACTCAATCACCTCGAGTACAGTGATTCTAATCCAGCTCATCATATATATATTTCAAATTTCAAACTCTAATTAAATATATATATATATATATATATATATATCCAATTTTTAACCATATTGATTCATATGACGCATTAGAAAAAGAACCAAAATAGGATAAGAGTCTAATTGGATTTGAAATACTCAAAGATTTTTTTTTTTTATAAGATTATTCAAATATGAGTGAAAGTACAAGGAAAATTGTGGGTTTTTAATAGCAGCAGGCAATGTGTGTCACAAGTTTTAATAGACCTGCAAAACAAGACAAATAAACATTAAATTGAGAAAAAGAAGACGAAGGACCAACTTGGAGGCTTAAAGGACTAGAAACTACTAAAACCATGTGTGTTGACCCGTATTTTAACTTTTGGTTTACTAAAATACAAAATCAAGAGGTGTTTTGGAAGATGGGATAAAATTATTGTTTATGACTAGATTGATCAGGACAAACTAGCTAGATCAAGATAAATATAGGGTGCTTCTGTGTTTGATGCATACCATATTATTACTTTATTTATTTAATATATATATACTCATAAAATATAATTTAAAAATTTATATTTATATTAAAAAAATAAAGTTTACTTCAAATATTTTTCTCTAAAAATTTATGATAGTATTTTTTAAAAATAAAAATGAAGAATATTATATTATATTCCACAAATAATATGGAAAGTAAAATTAATATATTTAATCATAATTTAAGATTGTATGATTATTATTACAAATTTAAACACAGATATATGAAAGTCCCAATGACAGTGATCAAGATTGAGAGAAAGCGCAAGAGTGAGAGTTCTGGTTAAGTATGAGTTAGGTTAGTTGTAATAATATTTAACATATTGTATATTGGTCACACAAAACTGACGGGCACCATTGTGGGTCACCAAATCCTGTATTAGGTTTCCTCCTGGCCAGTCCTGCAACACAAACACCCCTTGGTGTTTTGTTTTGGTTGGGATTGTGGTGTTTCGTGGCTATGCATGGTTTATTTGATTTTGGTTTGGAAGGAACATGTGTGGTGAAAGAGGCAGCGAAATGAAAGCAGACTCTTAATTGATATTTTTTATTGGTGTTTAATTTGATAGAGATTGGTTGTAGAGCTAAGAAGCTAAACGTATTTGCATGGAGATATACTTGAAATCAACCTAAAAAACCGTCGGACTACAGGTGTGTGTTGGTTGGTTTTTTTTTTTATCTATTTTGATTTTTTTAACCGACTTACTGTGTGGGTTGGTTTTTTAAACGAATTTTAATTTTAAAGTATCAAAAGGGACAAAAGGGCCCAAAATTCGATACAAAATCAATCCCTTGATGAGTCATTTATTTATTTATTAAATAAGTATTAATTAATGATAAAATAAAATAAATGTTAATTGATAACAAATATTTTTAGTTTTATTGTTAAATAAATGTCAATTAACAATCAAATAAAAGATTAATTTGTTAAATAACACTAATTAGTAATTAACTATATATGATTATCTTATAAAATATATAAAATTATTATAAATATTAAATATTTATATATAAAAATTGGCCGATTGATTTCGATTATCGTTGATTTTTTATTTTTAAAGTTGAAATCAAGCAGTCGATTTTCTTGTACACCTCAATGTTAGAGGAGTCACTCGACACATAATACCCTCCCAACATTAGGGGAGTCACTTAGCACTCCCTCCACGTATTTAGTTTCAGTGCACACTACTACTTGGGACTATACTAACGTTAAGGGAGTCATTCAGCACTTGAGACCCTCTCAACGTCGGAGGAGTCACTCGACACTCCTTTTAAATGCTCAATTTCCACCTCTATTTGTGATTATATTAATATCCCCTCAACATCGGGGAAGTTACTTGGCACTCTCCGAATTAGAGATGTCATGTTAAATTCATAGACCTAACATAACTTGTAAAATCAGTTTGTAAGGTAAGATTTGCTCAATACTTCCACACAATATATTTTTATTGTATCTTGACAATGTGAGATTACCCATGCTAAATTGCTAATAATATCATGTTATTATAATTACTTATCTTCTTATCAAACTCTTATAAGTTTCGATTATATAAAGAGTTATAGGCCAACCCTCAATCAAGTCAACAACTCGACTCAAGTTCAATTTTATATCCTTTTTCATCGTGTCTTTATTCTTCTAATTTCTTAAGCTTCCAATTAGTTATTTAATTTTATTCAAATTTATTTTTTTCAATATTTTATTTTGTTATTTTTAGTTGAATTTTCATGTTAACAAAGTCCAATTTATTTTTCTACGCATTTAAAGAATCCATTAGATTTGCAATTTGCATACTTTGTGCTCAATATTAATTTTCTTCAATTAACCATTAATCATATGGACTGCTAATATACGCAAACACCATGAACCACTCAATCATGTATCTTATTTTAATTAATTGAGTGGGTCAAAAAAATTGTTTGGAATTTATACAAACATATTGACCCAAGCAATTTATTGCCAGCAAGCCTCTGTCCTCGAAAATCTTTGATTTCAAGTCCCATGTAATTCCAAAAAACCATAAAATTGTTTTGGATTCAAGCATTTGAGTTTCCATACGCGTTTTCAAACATTTGTTACTCCTTATCTATTTTTCATGTCTGTCATATTTATGGAGTGTTGGGGAAGGCATATTTATGTGTATCCTCACAAGAAACAACATAATCTCATAGAAAAGAAAGAACATAATCCAAAAATCCATGCATTATTTTAAAACAATTTATTTTTATTTTTTTAAAAAAAGAGAGAGATAGAGAGTACCCAAAATTACCCGAAATATATTATATTGGAAATTTGAAATTGCATACCTTTTGTACATTAATATATTATATTGGAATTTTGAAATGGCATACCTTTTGTACATTTTAGTGGATTTTCCAAAATTTAAACATTTTACCAAGAAGATTAAAATAATGACAAAGAAAAAAAAAATAAGACCTGGTAGCAACTTATTTGTTTTAAAAAAATTATATAATATATTTTAAAAAAAAAATATGTGTGTGTGTGTGTGTATATACATCTGACTTGAAATGGATGACCTTTTAGTATTTTACCACTTGAACATAAAAAATATATATATATATAAAATATATATATATATATATATATATATATATATATATATGTATATGATTTAGTTGCAATGGTGTCCATAGACTTACCATAACCCATGTTGATTTATCCTTGTAGAATACTATATGAAATTCCACATTTCAAGCTTGTCACTATTTAATATTGCTAATCATATTATATACTTCATCTCCTCTAAGGGATTGGTTTAAGATAAAGCTTAATTTAGAAGAAAGTTTAAAATGATGCCGCTGAATACGAAACTGTCAAATATGTCACATAATTCTGTTTAAAACCTATCACATCTGCTTCATTTAACAACTAAATAGAGTGATTTGAACTTTTGGCCAACCGTCCCATATGCCAGCCTTTGAAGATGATATATATACGTTTTTCCTTGTCAGCCATATTCTGAGAATTCGATTCCTTTAGAGGGAATTTTAGGAGTTTAATAATATCTAAATGCGCTAGACCAATGTAGAGAAAATGTGCCTTAGAGGGTATTTTAGGAGTTTAATAACATTTAAATGTATTATACAGATGTAGATAAGTATGTCTTTAAGATCTTTTAGAAAGAAATTAAAGAATTAATCGAGAAATATATAAGGTGATTCGGATATTCTTACTGTTAAAAACAAAATAACGTGCATGCATGCTAGAGATTCTTAAAAAATGTCAAGAACAAACAAAAGTAGAGTTTTTTTTCGAAAGAAAAAATTGTAGATAATATTAAAAATTCATTTATGACCCACTGGCCAGACTTTGGTGAACTTTTTGGGAACATGGTCTTTTTCCCTATCAACCTCAATATTATTATCTCATCTTTAAACAAATCCAATATTGAAGATTTTTCTATTGAGTGGGTCCAAAATAATTGAGCCCTAAAGGCTATTTTAGTACGTGACTGACTAAATATATTTTACTTTGGAAAAATAATTTTTTTTTATTGATTGGTTAGATACATATGTACAAGCCAGAACATTAAAACACACTAAAAAAAATGAAATCGCATGCTCTAATAGTACAGAAAAAATAACATAAATTATAGTCCTTGTTACTGTCATGACTGTTATCAGATTAGATCATATAAAAATAAAAGGCTGAGAAAGGGAGTTAAAAGAAGATTCAAAACATGAATCTATATAATTTATTTCTTTATAATTAATTAATATATCAATACTTTTAGTCACCAAGAAAATAGTTATATTGGTCACAATTTTGAAGATCCACATGCAAGAGGGTAAGGAGAGAGTGGTTTGGTGCATATGTTGGACTTGGTCAGTGTGTCAGACCGTAAACATGTGTAAAATAAATAAGCTTGTTTTCATATATGTCATGTAGCAGAAAGGATGTGACTTAGAGTTGAAGCAAGGAAAACCAAGGCACTTTACCAAAAAAATAAAGGAAAACCAAGGCAAAAATTGACACTTAGTGAAGAAAAGAAGAACCCTCCTCTTCACTTTTGATCAAAGTCTACAGCTATATGTGTCTCTTGTGGAGGGCATTTATGGAGAAAATATAACCCTTTGAATGAATGCATTATGATTTTTTTTTAGGAATATGAGATTGATATTGATATACCTACTCTAGTCACAACTGAATTGAATTGAGTAGAAGAATGTATTAGGAATTCTTTTTCTAATAATTTTGTACATCCCCTTTTCCCTAACACTTAATTCTCTCCAAAGTAAAAGAATGATATTAATATCTCAGCAAAGTCCACTTTTGGGATGTTGAGACAAAGTCCTAGTCAAATGGGCATCTCAAGAGGACCAATATTTTTTTAAAATAAAAGGAAAAAAAAAGAAAAAAAAAGAAGAAGAAGAGAAAGTTTTTAGTATCATAAAACCTAGCTATAAACTATACTTCTAGCCTTAGTTTCCTTGGTGTTATGCATCTTCCTTTTTAGTTTTATAATATTGTTCCTTTTAAAAAAAATGTGGCTCTTCTCTTGATTTTTTTATTTATTATCCACCAATATTTTAGAGGTTATTCATTGATATAACTAAGAAAGGTTTATGGTGTATTTTTTTTAATGAAAAAGTATTTTAATATGAGTGATAATTAATTAGGAATCTATTAAAAGATATGATATATTTATTGAAGTCTAAAATGGCAGGCTCCATTCTCCTAATGGTTCCGCTTTGACATTTCAGTGAGGCTGTACATTTTGATAAAATTTTTGTTTTAAATTTTTTTATTTGAGAATTATGTGTAATTTATTTAATTTGACTGTAAGTTAATATTAATTGGACTTCTTTATTAACCATAAATATGAAAGAAATACAAAAATAAAAATCATCAAATATAAACTGGTTTGAAATGATTTTCTATTTTATTTTTTCTATTTTTTTTTTTTTAAAAAAAACTCATAATAAAAAAAGAATATTAATAAACGCTAACTAAAATTAACCAACCTTTTAAACTAGCAAATTATATACAACTCGAGTAAAAAAATATTAAAAATAAAAAACGTCATCAAACGGCCATAAACTATATTAGTTAGTTAATGTTATTTAAAAGAAAATAAAGATCTATAGTTACATCATGTACAATCTCCATTTCCTTATTATATCCTCTCTTCCTTTTTTTTTTCTTTTTTCTAATGAAGAACAAAAGTTTACCAGGTCATTGTACTTCTACGTAAGACATGTATAACGTTTTCTTCTTTTTATTTTTATTTTATTATTGTTATTATTATTGTTAGGAGGTTCAAGACCTACACAGTTTATCGTCACATCAAAAGACGTATGCGTATTACACACACACACACACACATATATATATATATATATATGTTTGTTTGAATGGGTCAAAGATTGATGACACAGCCATTATGAAAATTCAAAAAATATATATTGAAATTAAGGTGGTGTAGCAATGTTGTCGTTTAATCATTTGAATTCATTACAGTTAGGCATGTTTAGTGAGGGGATTAATATATCCATTCAGTTAATGTTAGATGCTGTGTATTGGTTTAATTTTTATTTTGGGGCAGAAACTCTACACGTGTACTGCAAATGAAACCTTAAACAGGGCCTAGGGTTGTCTGTGTAAAGTCCAAAAAGGCTGCTGCATGCATGTTCTTTGGACAACTTTGTCATATAAATCATAACATTTACATCTACCCACATACATATAGTACAGAGTATTTTTTAAGAAATTAATAATTGATCTTTTAAGTAGTATTTACTTTAAATTGGGCCTGCAGTAATTAATAATCTATTTAAATGTTATTATAACAATTTTTATATTTAGTAATAAATTTTGTTTGTTGCATTAGATTTTAATAATAATAATAATATGTGTAGAAGAAAAGTAAGCATTAACAATGGCCGCAGGAAACACCCATATGAAGAAGATTTTTTTGAAACGGTTGAGTTTGTCGCCTTTGCTGCAGACATATGAATTTCATTTTTTTGTTTTTTGGTTTTTGTAAACCTATGAAATTTGAAGTCAAACTATAGTCCATGGCTATTGGTTGCAATATGTCCAATTCCTTTTCGTAAAATATTTAATTTATTTATTTTTTTAATAAAAAACATCAAACTGTTTTGTTATAACCATATAAATAGGATAAAATGATATAGAAATATAGATCATGTGCGTCAAGAAAATGAAAATATAAGCAATTTATGAGAATTTTTCTAAACTCTGGAACCTCATTTAATAAATGATAAAGTTGATGGGAATTTGAAACTCCTTAGAAAAGAACACTGACTTTTTCAGTGTTCAAGAAGTATTTAAGATGAGAAAAATGGGGGTTCAAAAAAATAAAATTTCGATAAAATTAGAAAAGGCAGGTGGAAACTAATCAAATATAGCCAAACATTAGCGAAGGGAAATTAATTCCTAGGAATTGTTTCCCTCAATATGTTAACGCTATCATTAGGATTTGGGTCTTTAATTAGGGACTCATCTTCTTAACATGTTCCATTGATGATCCAAACTGTATACTGTTCCAACAAGTTTTTGCTCCTAACCCATACCAAGAAATTTGAACACAACTAGTTTTTGTTTTAATGGTTTTATTATTATTTTGAAAAAAAAAATAGTTATTTAAGAATAAAATAAACTTCCACAAGAAAATGCTAGACATTATTGCTTGTGGTTTTGACAAACTAGAACTTTCATCTTCTCTAATTGTTTGGTAATTTATTTATGTCTACATTAGTTGAAATTGCATACTATTACTCAAACAAATAGCCTTTACATTTTAGTTGTGTCATAATGTAATGTTTAGCTTCAGAGACTCCATGGGAAGCAGAAAGAAAGAAATTCACCATGCATATCTAATAGCATTTTTCTATTCGTGCTAATAGAAATACACATAGAAAATGCTTTAGTAATAAGCTTCTGCTTATTTCTGCGGATAAATAAGTTCGCATTCTCTGGTGGACAAGATTCTATCGAGAGACACAGTAGCAAATCTTGAGGACCTGTTGTTTGAGCAAATCTTCAGAAATCATCAGGCGTTTCTTACAAGCATGTTTCTGCTTTCGGTGCCACCGTCTTCAGCGCTGAAAGGTCACAGGTTTCTTCATTTCAAGTGGTACTTCTGAGTTTGATTCCCCATCTTTAATATGATTCAACAATCTCTCACGAGTATCTGCACATACCAAACCCTCATCAGCAGCCAGTCTGATAATTTCATCTGCTCCATCCAAATCTCCTTTCCCTTTCAAGTATTCCAGACATGCTGCCATATTCTTGGTCGGCTTCCACCACGACTCCGCAAGTGAAATTTCTTCTTTTGTAGCTTCAACTGCCTTCTGCAATTGATTGTGATGAAGATACACTCTTGCGGTGTTGCCAAATATTGCCATGTCTTTGCATCAGCCTTTCCTCCCTTCTCTATCACCCGGTTTAGGCCTTATTTTAGACCTTTTCTGCAGAAAGCGGCAATTAAACAGTTTGGGACACGAATGTCATAGCTTAAATTCTTGGATTCCCACTCCTCAAAGATTTTTTCAGCACTTTCAATGTCATCAAACTTCAAAAGAGATGCTAACACGCTGATATAGCCCATATGATACACATTCTGCTGGTTTTCGTAAACTTCCCACAGTCTTATCACTTCATCTTTCTTCCCTATTGCAGCGTATTGTGTGAGGATGCACAGAAAGGTTATACTCTTTTTCTCCGCACTTAGAATTTGTTCCTCTGATTTCTTTAACATCAACAGAGCCTTGTCCACAACCCCAGCTTTTATATTTCCATTTGCTTCAGGATCAGCTTCCACCCTCTTCAAAATCTCTTCAATTCCCTTCACATCAAAATTGGCTACATATGCACCGATCTGGGTGCCATATGTAAACCTATCAGCGCCAATGCCTTTCTTTTCCATTTCATGCAAGATAGTGTCCATTTTTTCATAATTTCCAGTGTCATAATACAGTTTAAGCAAAACATTATAAGATTAACCTTGCAAACCCCAAATCCTTCATCTGCTGCATGACGGCCTCTGCTTTTCCACTAATCCTGCCCATACATAACAGTTGAGGAAAACGTTGTAAGCCACAAAGAATTTTAATTGTCTTGGAATATTGTTAAAATACTTCTCAGCTTGTTCTATCCCATGAGCTTTAGCAATCAGGTCTAGCCGAAGGGCAACATCACCGTTGTAAATTTGATAATCTTTTGTCAAACATCCACATTGATATCTTTGAACCAAAAAGGAAAAACAATCACAAAAGAATTCTGATAGAATAAGCTGAATAAGAAAAATAAATTTCCAAAGCCTTTGAACACCCAAATCTTCAAGAGTTAGAATGTTTCTCTGCAGTATTCAGTTGCATAAAAAAGTAAAGCCCAATAGTCCTCCAATTCTCAAGATGGAAGACTATAATGAAATCCAGACAGTTCATAAGATTGGATCACTGATGCTACCTAGAGGGCATTCTATTACGATTTACATGAGGGCTTCTACATGTAAATCGTAAAATAAATAAATCTACATAAGGGCTTATACATGGACATTTCAAATCAGTTTTGACAAATTGGAAATATGTGTTCAGTCACAAAAATAAAAAAGAAAAAATGTAGTAAAATTGAGGACTGATTATCGAGCATAGCAAAAAGGCCCTGTCTCGATGAGAAAAAGAAGGATGTTGAAGCATGTAAATAAAAATAAGGATATTGAAGCACGTAAAATAATCTTAAAAGAATTTTCCTTATTAATCTCTTACCCGATGCAAGTTTCATGTAAAGTACTACTATACGTTAATTACAAGTTTACAACTAATCTAATATTCTAGGTTCTCTAAATTTACATATTGCTCCATGAATAAAAAAGTCTAAAACGTTCTAGAAGAATCTCTAGATTTGCAATTCTTTGTGAATGTCTATTTAATTCTACTCACCCTCATTCCTCACTCTATTAACAAGGTGCAAAGCTAACTATTCAATAAGAAGTGGGAAAAAAAAACAAACACCATAAGAAGTGGGGAAAAAAAAAAACAAACACCATACTTGAGTCTCATTTACGAAGAATTACTATTACTTTTGGGTCATGAAATCTAGAATAAGGGAAATTTATAAAACCTCTTAATTAATTGGGAACAAGTACTCAGATAGTACATAAAACCAGAATAAAAGGAGTTTGCAGGAAGGGTCATCATCATAGTTGATTCCTTAAGATAAAAGCCATAATTAAACTACACCACTTGGCCACTTGGGCTCAAAACTTCCATACAATTTTCCTTCAAAATGGCAACCAACCAAATCACACTACAAAAAAATAAAACATAGAGACAAGAAACATAAAGTATGTACCCCAAAAGGCGAGAATCCCTCTTTGCAAACAAAATTCCATATGGAACACCATTGTGAACCTAAGGCTCTGTTTGGTTTAATACTCGAACGCTAATCTCAAAACTTTCTAGAAACAGGTTTACTAAACAAAGTTTAAACCTTTATTAGCTGTAACAACAAGTTTAGAACTTAAGGATACATTAAGCTTACTATAGAGTAGAAAAGTAAGTAATCTGAACAAAAGGATTTTAATTTTCCCACAACTTCCTAGCAACCAAACAACACGCAACATAAAGAGAAGATAGGTACCTCAAGAGCGTGCTTAAAGCGTCCGCCATTCCTGAGCCGCTTGGTGATGTCAACGAGGCGAGATTTGTCAACATCTCGGCCATCGACGACCCACTGGTCGAGGATTGGAAGGATGGAGACCTAAGGATCACCGATGGGCAAAATCTTACGGTAGAGAGGATGTAGCGAACCCACGCAGAGGCTTCTGGAATGCAAAGTTGTTGAGTAAATCGAGAGGCTCAGCAAGGTTCGTGAGGAACGAAAATGGTTGCAGAAATTCATTATGGAATTCAAGTGCCAGACCTTCATGGAGATGAAAAGAGAAAATGAAACCAGCAGGGGCTTTTGCTTCCAATGCAAAAGAAGTCTTTGCGAAAGACGACGTCGTTAAGCTCGTGGTTTGTGTTTTATGTTAATCTGATAATTTATTGCGATAATTTTATTTAAATTATGTAAAAGAAAATATAAAAAAAAAACACATAACAATTTATTTGGTTAAGATTTATATTAAAATTAGTAAAATTAAATTGAATTAAACAAATTACATTATCTTTTTTGTCCTCTAACACAAACCTAAAATGACAAAATCATGTTCTATAATACAACCGACGCTTAGATTATTATATATAAAAATAAATTTGTAAAATTATAAATTGAATTTTAAAACCTGATAAAATAAATAAACAAAAAAAAAACATTTTTCTCCAAACACTGACGACAATGTTACCTTATTAAAAAGTGTTTTATACATTAGTGAAGGAAAAAAAGATATATATATATATATATATATATATATATATATAAAATTATAAATTGAAATCTAAAACTGGATAAAATAAATTAACAAAAAAGATATTTTCCTCCAAACATTTCGATGACCGTCTTACCTTTTTAAAACACATGGATGAAGAAAAACAAAATGAAAAATGTATATTTATACATATATGCATATGTCGTATACTTAAAGCAAAGTTGATGTACGAGAAACTAATGATGCTGTGCGTTTTGATAATAAGAGAATAAAGGGTTGGTAGTCGTTTTGTTGGATGAGAAGTCGTTTTGCAATTATCTCTGTGTTTCTTTTGAATTTGGCTCACCATACTATATCTGCTGCATCAAAAGTGAATTGTCAACTCTGTCCCTCTCTAGTCCCTATTTGTTCATTCGAGGAACTAGAATCCCAAGAGAAAGAAAATAGAACTTTGATACGCAGTTTGTGAGATCTTTGCCATGTTATGTAACACGTTGACATTAAATATATAATCATAATCAAAACAAAGAAACTAATTTTTAAAATTTTTCTTCTTTGTATTCCGAGAAAATAGCGTTGCATTTAAAGAATTAAAAAATCCAAATTGGACATCCATCCAAAAAAGATCAAACCCAGTTGGTCGAAATTTATAGAGTTGGTATGAAACGATGCTCCCAAAAGTAATAAATTTGTCTGTTACTGTTTTAAGCCAGTCTTTAATAACATTGCAGAACTAAAAATATATATATATTCACTTAAATGTTTTATTTTATTTTTTTGGGCTGGTCCAACAAATGTCCTCGTTGATGTACCCTCAGTTACCCCACTTTTGTTCTTTTAGTTTCGAATAAATTCTGACCCAATTGGCCTAATTTCAAAGAGATTAGAGTTTTAGTATCAATATCAACAATTACAAGCACATGAGATGTGACCTAACAAAAAAAGTCGACCGTTCCATTATACTCGTTTGCGAAAATTATAATTCGAATCTTGATAACCTCCGTTATTGCCTCAGATATACTCAGCCTTACTTGAAATATCATATGGCGGGGATCTATGAGGTTGAATCAGCTTCTCTAAACTCCTACAGAGTTGCAAAGCTAGAGCAACAAAAAAATTCTAGTGAAGGGGGATCTAGAAGGTTGAATCAACTGCTTTAAACTCCTGCAGAGTTATAAAGCTGAACAACAAGAAAGCTCTATCCACTAATAAAATTCTGAATAACAAGACTCTATCCACTAATAAAATCCTAATGAGATCCATATTGAGACATTTTTTTATTTAAAAAAACAATCAGAACAATCATTTAAAAATAATAATAACAATAATCATTTGAACTGCCACAAGCTTACATATGTCAATTTTGAGCATAAATAAAAATAAAAAAAGACCCAAACATGGCCTAGGTAGGTAATTAGATATTGACATAGTTCAAGCAATTCAAACGAAGTTCAATTAAATTAAATTTAAATCCATAATTACTTTTGGACTAGACTGAATAGTTTAAAAACATGAACACAGATGGACTGACTAAGATCTTCAACATGGATTGGCTTTATTATTATTAAATATACATTGCACAGAGAATAAAAGGGTAAGCACGCTCTTCTTATACTCCTAATCTTCTCCTTCATTCATTTTATTCATGAGGTTTTGCAGGACTGTAAGAGAAATAACAAACATTAGCCACCAATTCTGAAATATTTAACCGAAAGAAATTACCCAAAATTATAAGTCAGTTCCAGTAGATAATACTTAACCAAAAGGTGACTTGAAAGTTTAACTGAAGAGAAAAGTAGACGGAGTATCGACGGATGGTTGCAGGAAATGAAGAGAAGAACGAAACACATTCTAGATATCTGCATATTTTTCTATGATTAGTTCAAATTAATAAGCATGATAAAGTAAATAAATAAATAAAATGGATGTTTGTGGGTGCAAAAGGAAAATTTGGAGTGTACTAACCTCATGAATACAATATCAAGCTTCATCTTGGCGGATGCCAAAAGTTCCACAATAAACTTAGACGCCCAAAATCTTCAGAAATCATCTGGCATTTGTTTCAAGCAGGCTTCTGCTATCGCCGCCATCCTTGTCCTCCGCTAAAAGTTCTGAAGTTTCTTCATTTCCATCCACAGCATATCCAAAAATTTCATGTGGTGCTTCTGAGTTTGACTCCCCACCTTTAATATAATTCAACAATCTCTCCTGAGTATCTGCAGGTACCAAACCCTTATCAGCAGTCAGTCTGATAATTTCCTGTGCTCTATCCAAGTCTCCTTTCCCTTTCAAGTATTCCAAACAAGTGGCAAAATTTTTGGTTGGTTTCCACCATGACTCCGCAAGTAAAATTTCTTCTTTTGTAGCTTCAACTGCCATCTGCATTTGATTATGATGAAGATACACTGTTGCCAAATATTGCCATGTCTTTGCATCAGCTTTTCCTCCCTTCTCTATCACCCGATTAAAAAGGGTTTCAGTCTTTTCCAAAAGACCTTTTCTGCAAAAAGCAGCAATTAAAAAGTTTGGAATACGAATGTCATAACTTAAATTCTTGGATTCCCACTCCTCAAATATTTTTTCAGCACTTTCAATGTCATCAAACTTCAAAAGAGATGCTAACACGCAGATATAGCCCTTATTATACACATTCTGTTGGTTTTTGTAAACTTCCCACAGTCTTATCACTTCATCTTTCTTCCCTATTGCAGCATATTGTGTGAGAATACACTGAAAGGCTATACTCTTTTTCTCGGCACTTAGAATTCGTTCCTCTGATTTCTTTAACATCAACAAAGCCTTGTCCACAAGCCCAGCTTTTTTATATCCATTTGCTGCAATTGAATAAATAGACCAATCCAAAGCTGCTGGATCAGCTTCCAGTCTCGTCAAAACCTCTTCAATTCCCTTCACATCAGAATTGGCTACATATGCACTGATCTGGATGCCATATGTAAACTTGTCAGGGTCAATACCCTTCTTTTCCATTTCATGCAAGATAATGTCCATTTTTTCATAATTTCCAGTCTTATAATACAGTTTAAGCAAAACATTATAAGACAGTGATGATCTTGCAAACCCCAAATCCTTCATCTGCTGCATGATGGCTTCTGCTTTCTCCACTAATCCTGCATGCACATAACAGTTGAGGAAAGCGTTGTAAGCCTCAAAGCCCTTTAATTGTCTCGGAACATTGTTAAAATACTTCTCAGCTTGTTTGATCCCGTTAACTTTAGCAATCAGGTCCAGCCGAAGGGCAACATCACGGTTGTTAAGTGGATAATATCTTTTGTCAGACATCCACGTTGATATCTTTGAACCAAGAAGAGAAAAACAATCAGAATAGATTTCTGATAGAATAAGCTGAATAAGAAAAACAAATTTCCAAAGCCTTTGAAAACCCAAATCTTCAAGAGTTAGAACGTGCAGTATTCAGCTGCATAAAACAGTAAAGCCCAATAATTCATATAAATCTCAAAGTGAGGGGGCTTGTCATGAAGTCCGGACAGTCCATAAGTTTGGCTTATTGATGCCATCTAGAGGGCATTCCTATTACACTTTTAATGACTTAAAACAATCTCATCAAAATCTTTACATCTACATAAGGGCTTTTATAGAATGGACGTTTTTCAATCAGTTTTCCCATGACACATTGGGCATATGGTTTTAGTCACAAGAATCCAAGCCGCATAAAATACCCTCTCTTTTTTTTATGTGAAAAGCCGTATAAAATGCTTAAAATCACCAAATGAGGACACAGTTCAAGAAATTAACAAATAAGTTGTTCACTTCTTAGTAAAAAAAGAAAAATAAGGATACAGAAGCATGCAAACAAAAATAAGCACGTAAATGACGTTACCAGTATGCTCATAAAATAGTTTCTGAGCATGAGCAACAAACAAGATGCCTAAAGTTACATATGAAATGTGATAAATTATCAAAAACATAATTCAACCACAACCACATTCCACAATCCCGTAAGGATTCAAATTAACCTTACTGGAAACACTTCTGAGGAGGAAAATACCGGGAGCATAATCTCTTTCATGACATTAACCCCGAATGTATTTACCTGGTCTGCTTCCCATAGAAAGCGAAAAACCCTCTTTACAAACAAAATTGCATTTGGAGCACCATGTGACCTCAGACTCTGTTTGGTTTAATAATCAAACACTAATCTCAAAATTTAAGGTTTACATAGCAAGTTTATACCTTTATTAGCTGGAATAACAAGTTTAGAACTTGAGGATACATTAAGCGTACTACAGAGTAGCAAATTAAGTAACCTGAACAAAAGAATTTTAATTTTTCCCATAATTTCCTAGCAACCAAACACGTGCAACAGAAAGAAAGAGAAAATTGGCACCTCAAGAGCGTGCGTATAGCGTCCGAAATTCCTGAGCTCCTTAATCATATAAAGGAGAGCAGCTTTGTCTACATTTCGGCCATCTTCGATCCACTGGTCGAGGACTGGAACGATGGAGACCTTAGGATCACCCATGGGCGAAATCTTACAGTAGAGAGGGTCTAGATTAAAGGGCTTTCTGGGACGTACAGTTGTCGAGTAAAACGAGAGGTTCAGCAAGTTTCTTGAGGAACGAAAATGGTTGCAGAAATTCATTAAGGAATTCAAGTGCGTGATCTTCATCTTCGAAAATGGTGGAGGTGAGAAATGGGAGAGAAATGAAAGGCTCAATGGTTGGGGAATAAGGCCAAGAAGTACTGTACTAGCAAGGGTTTAGGCTTTCAAGACGACGTCGTTAAGCTCTTGTTTTTAAATTCCTATTTATGGGGTTAATTGTATCAAAACTGATTTGATTTGAGATGGATTTATTGAAATTTTGTAAAAGAAAATATAAAAGTACATAGGAATTGATTTGGTTAATAGTTACATGTAAGTAAATTGATAATATTTTTTTTTTCACCAAAAAAAAAAATATATTCAATATATGTTTCAAAAAGGCACCATCCTGACAAAACATATTCACTATAATATAATTCATCAAAAAAAAAATATATTCACTATAATATAAAAATAAAAAGTGCTGAGATTGAATCCACTGCTTAAAGTGTGAGGTACTAGAAAATAATTATCTATTAGTAAGCAGAATCAGAAAAGATTATTATTTTTACTTGAATTGATTATTATTTTTAACTGAATTAATTATTTAAATTGGAAAAAAATTATTATTTTTAACTGAATTAATCCAAATAACCATGTAAAAATTTAAAATAGTAAATTTAAATACTCTTACGAGTTCTCCTCCATTTAATATTTAACACAGCTAAAAACGGAATAAAATAATACCTTCTATTTGGTACAATTCCTGTCTAATTACTGAATTAGCATTTGGTGCGCGGACTAGATTAGTACTCTATTTATTTAATATATGCACTCCTAAAATATAATGTAAAACTTATATTTACATTAAAAAATACAGTTTGTTTTTAATATTTATCTCCAATACATTAATCTAAATTAAACAAAGCCGCCATAGGTCCCATCACCCAATACATTGCCTTTTCTCATTCACTCAAAACTTTGTATGTAACAGGTATTGGCATCATAAAAGACAAATTAAAATGAACGAAAGGACTCTTACTAATTATCGTGTGGGAACATTACTGTCTTCAACATGTTACATGAAATTTAAGAAAAAAAAGATTAAATACTCACCTAGGAAGAATAGGGAATGTTCCCCAGAAGAGATAAATACATGTTAGTTGCATGGCATCAAAAT
Source organism: Rhamnella rubrinervis (assembly GCA_007844105.2). Classification (NCBI taxonomy): domain Eukaryota; kingdom Viridiplantae; phylum Streptophyta; class Magnoliopsida; order Rosales; family Rhamnaceae; genus Rhamnella; species Rhamnella rubrinervis. The sequence continues at coordinate 2,800,128 of CM017583.2, read as the reverse complement.
TTTGTTTGTGGGGTTAAATTTGTTTTACCTAAAAAGGGCTGAAACCTAATGTACATAATACCACCAAATTGATACTGGCTTCTGAGTGACACCAAACCTGGCTTCTTAATGCCTGCGAATTGAACGTTAGCCGGGTGCGGCTTGCTTGATAGCGGTGCGGATTTCGTCTAGAAGCTCAGCGACTTCTTTTCTGTGTTGATGAAAACACACCAGAAAGAAAAGAAACAAAAAATAGTTCAATGAAATGGGAGGGGAAGAAAAGTTTATTCAAGCTACAACATAACACAAGAAAAGTTCACTACAAACTAGAAAAAAGAAATTGCAAGTTGCAAACATGAAAATATGTGCTTCATTTATGTAGCCTGAACTCTGAACTTGCGCCCAAAACAGAAGCTTTTTGCTTCATCATCGTTCTCGCGTTGCAACATCAGCATGGCAAGTAAGAGCTTTCTGTTGCCCTAACAGAGAATCTGCATTTGAAGTTCACACACAACCAGGGTGATCAGAATTTGGCAATGAAATAAAATGGGAAAAGAAAAAAAGCCAAAAGGCATGAAGCCAATGACATGAGGATACAGTGTAGATATTTGATTTAAAAACTGCAATGGATTTTTCTATATTTACAGACAAAAAAAAGCAAAAAGAAGTTAATTACTTTTGTAAATTACTACATGGATGATCCACAGTATGCTTATGATTCTATTGTACAGCATATTATAAATCAGAGACCTTCACACAGCCATGGCAGGGGAAACGAAAAATTTCTTAAAGATAATCTCAACACTTACGCATGTGTAGCACATAGATCACCTATTTCTCTTGCACCCACCGTCCTAATCTCATCCCAGGATCCTAGTTAGTGAACAGCCGAAACTCATTTCCTATTTTGTTAGAGTGTTGAGGCCTAAAACCACAGGGACATAAACCCATGAGCCCAGCTGCTCTATCTTTCAGCAGATATCCTGCAAATCATCATATTTAAAAAATCTTGACACTTGCGCACATGTCGCGCACATGTCGCACGCAGATCATCTCTTTTTCTTTCTCCCACTGTCCTAATCTCGTCCCAGAATCATAGTTTGTGAACAGCCGAAACTCATTTCCTAGTTTGTTAAGAGTATTGAGGCCTAAAACCACAGGGATATAAACCCATAAGCTCAGCTGCTCTATCTTTCTGCAGATCTCTGCAAATCATCATATTTCAAAAATCTATTAAATTTTCTGTAAGGAAAAAAAAAAAGTGAAAGAATTCTTTAAGAACCAAATCCCTAAAACTAGTAAATATCTTTTCTAGGTATATTGCCCATCTGAAAAAGCCATCATCATGCCGTGTTATACAAGTAACATGAAGCTTATTAATTAATACTGACTCGCTACATTTACTGAATGGATATAAAGAAAATGTCAGTAATCTTCAGCAGAGCAGAAGAGTAAACAATCAAATGTCATCTACCTGTAAGTAGAAGTAAGATTCCCCAGATTGTGCAAGAAGACTAATTGTTCGAGCCACCTTCTCTAAGCAATCCTGACTCTGCTACCACATATACCACTTATCTAATATCATTATCATCAATCTGTTCATACACATAATTGACACTTGAATGCATAAATCGAAAAGCAAAATTCCCAAAGGCTTCAAATATAAGACAAATGCTCACAAATACAACACACAACGCAAGGATCTTACAGACTACTACATATTATTAGTCAGTGAGAGTAGATTGTATCCTAAAAGTTAATCGAGTATCGATTGATAGTTGTGGAAATGAAGCAAAAAATGAAAAACATTCTAGACTTTTTTAATGATTATTTCTAATTAATATGCATGATAAGGTAATAAAACGTAGATATTTGAGGGTGCAAAATAAAAATTTTTAAACGTAGATATTTGAGGGTTCAAAATAAAAATTTTGGGATATACTAACCTCAAAGATATATCAAGTTTCAGCTTGGCGGATGCCAAAAGTTCCACTATAAATTCATACTCCCAAGATCTTCAGATATCATCAGGCGTTTGTTACAACATGTTTCTGCTTTCCAAGCCATTCTCTTCCGCTGCTAAAAGGTCAGAAGTTTCTTTCATTTCAAGTGGTACTTCTGAGTTTGATTTCCCATCTTTAAGATAGTTCAACAATCTCTCCTGAGTATCTGCAGCTATGAAACCCTTATCAGCAGCCAGTCTGATAATTTCCTCTGCTCCATCCAAATCTCCTTTCCCTTTCAAGTATCCCAAACACATAGCAAAATTTTTGGTTGGCCTCCACCACGACAGCGCAAGTGTTATTTCACCTTTTGTTGCTTCAACTGCCTTCTGCATTTGATTATGATGAAGATACCCCATTGCCAAAAAATGCCATGTCATTGCATCAGTTTTTCCCCCCTTTTCTATCACCCGGTTTAAAAGGGTTTCAGCCTTTTCTAAAAGACCTTTTCTGCAACAAGCAGCAATTAAACAGTTTGGGACACAAGTGTCATAATTTAAATTCTTGGATTCCCACTCCTCAAAGACTTTTTCAGCACCTTCAATGTCATCAAGCTTCAATAGAGATGTTATCACGCTGCCATAGCCCTTATTATACACTTTCTGTTGGTTTTTGTAAACTTCCCATAGTCTTAACACTTCATCTTTCTTTCCTATTTTAGCATATTGAGTGAGAATGCACTGAAAGGCCATACCCTTTTTCTCTGCACTTAGAATTTGTTCCTCTGATTTCTTTAACATCAACAGAGCCTTGTCCACAAGCCCAGCTTTTATATATCCATTTGCGGCAATTGAATAAATAGACCAATTCAAAGCTTCAGGATCAGTTTCCACCCTCGTTAAAATCTCTTCAATTCTCTTCACATCAGAATTGGCTACATATGCACTGATCTGGGTGCCATATGTAATCTTGTCAGGGCCAATTCCCTTCTTTTCCATTTCATGCAAGATAGTCTCCATTTTTTCATAATTCCCAATCTTATAATACAGTTTAACCAAAACATTATAAGACAGTGATGAACTTGCAAACCCCAAATCATTCCTCTGCTGCATGACAGCCTCCGCTTTCTCCACTAATCCTGCATGTACATAACAGTTGAGGAAAGCATTGTAAGCCTCAGGGGCTTTTAATTCTCTAGGAACATTATTAAAATACTCCTCAGCTTGTTCTATTCCATGAACTTTAGCAATCAGGTCCAGCCGAATGGCAACATCACTGCATGTAAGTGGATAATATCTTTTGTCCGACATCCACACTGATATCTTTAAAAAAAAAAAAAATCAGAATAGATTTCAGATAAAACAAGCTGAATTAAGAAAAATAAATTTTCAAAAAGCCTTTTAAAACCCAAGACTTCAAGAGTTAGAATGTTTTTTTCTGCAGTGCTCGGTTGCATAAAATAGTAAAGCCCAATAATTTTTACAAATCTCAAGATGGAAATCTAAGATGAAATCCAGACAGTTTGGCTCACTGACGCTACCTAGAGGGGATTCCCATTACGATTTACATGACTTAAGCAATCTCATCAAAATAAATACATGACATAAGGGCTTTTACATTGACATTTTCAAATCAGTTTTGCAATGACACATTGGAAATATGGTTTCAGTCACAAAAATAAAATACTTAAATACTTTAAATGGTGGCTCAATTCATGAAAATAACAAATAAGTTGTTCATTTGTTCTTGAATGTAGTAAAATTGAGGACTCATGATCGAGTGAAGCAAAAAGGCCCTATCTCAATGGAAAAAATAAGGATATCGAAGCATGTAAATAAAAATAAGGATATTGAAGCATGTAAATAAAAATAAGGATATCAAAGGATGTAAAATAATGAATAGAATTTTCCTTATTAATTTCTTACCCAATGCAAGTGTCATGCAAAGTACTACTATAGTCTGTTAATTACAAGTTTACAACTACATTAACATTTTGGGTGCCATAAATTTACATACTGCTCCATGTACAAAATACACAAAGTTCCAGGAAAATCTCTAGATTACTAATTCTTTGTGAATGTCCATCTTGCCCTACTGTCACTCTTATGGCTCACTCTAGTACCCTAGGTGCAAAGTTAACATCTAAGCTGCAGAGCAAACTATTCAATAAGAATTGAAAAACAATCACCGAATTTGAGCCTCATGTATGAAGAATTACTGTTACTTTGGCTTATGAAATCTGGTATCAGCCTCACCAAATTTGAGCCTCTTAATTGATTGGGGACAAGTACTCAGCTAGTAGAGAAAGCAAGAAGAAAAGGGGTTTACGGGAAGGGTATCATTATAGCTGATTCCTGAAGATAGAAGCCCATAATTAAACTGCACCACTTAGGTTCGAAACTTTCTTTCAAATTCCCAAAAAATTCTTAATCAAAGAGGCAACAAACATAAAGTAGTCCAGAGCTGACTAGGATTAAATCTTAAACGAAGAGACAACAAACATAAAGTAGTCCAGAGATGACTAGGATTATACTAGATATTCTACAAAACCATTCAGGCATTGATGCATATACAATGCTAGCAAAAATTATCACAAACACATTCAATCTCATTCTTTCCCAACAATCCCATCAGAACATGGAATACAAAAATTCGAGTAATCTTATCGGAGAACACTTCCAAGGAGGAAAATACCGGTGGCATAATCTCTTTGATGACACTAACCCCACATGAACGTAACTAGCTAGCTTCCCTAGAAACTGAGAATCCCTCAATACAACAAAATTGAACATGAAACACCACTGTGAACCTAAGTTGCTGTTTGGTTGAATACATTAAACTCCGACACTAACCTTAAAACTTTCCAGAAACAGATTTACTCAACAAGCTAATACCTTTATTAGCTGGAATTACAAGTTTCAAACTTAAAGGACACAGTAAGCTACCATAGAGTAGTAAAGTAAGTAAATTAAACAAAATGACTTTGATTTTCTCATAATTTCTTCGCAACCAAACATCACAAAGAAAGAGAAGGTAAGTACCTCAAGGGCGTGGTTATAGCGTTTGTACTTCCTGAGCTCCTTAAGGATGACAAGGAGACGATCTTTGTCTACTGCTCGGCCATTTTCGATCCACTTGTCGAGGACTGGAACGATGGAGACCTTAGGATCACGGACGTCCGAGATCTTATTGTAGAGAGGGATTAGCGAACCCATTCTGGGCTTTTTGAGACGTCCAGCTGTCGAGGAAAACGAGAGGCACTGCAAGCTTCGTGAGGAACGAAAATGCCTGCAGAAATTCATTATGGAATTGAAGTGCGAGAGCTTCATCTTCGAAAGAAATTCATTATTCGGTTCAAAGGCTGCCTGGGGAAGAAAACCAAAGGAATCTACTCAAGTATCGGGCACCAATATAGAAGTCGAACATTGTCAAAGACGACGTCGTTCTGCTTTCAGATTAAATTGAATAACTTGAATTTGAAACTGACTTTCGTTGGTTATAATTCAAACTGTTTGAGATGAATTATTAAACTTTTGTGGAAGAAATAAGATAGGAACTTGATTTGTTTAAAGATTTAAATTAAAATCAGTTGAATTAAATTGGATTGAGCAAATATTATTTCATTTGGCCTCTAAAACATACCAAACTTGTCATATAATCTTGTTCCATAATACAAAAGTTGCTGAGATTGAATCCACTCCTAAAATATCAAAAAACAATTTTATTAAATTATAAATTGACATCTAAAATTCGATAAATTAATTTAACAATGAATTAAAAAGAAAGAAAGAAAGAAAGAAAAAAGAGTTGATTCTCAGGGTATAGGAAATCAAATGTATTGGACAGGATGTGCAACAAATACTACTTTTCTTCTGAATTTAATTGCCCCCAAAAATCAATTGCTTTTGTTCTTACTAACCAAGCAGTGAAACCTTCTACCAAAAAAAAAATAAAATCACCAAGCAGTGAAACCATTAAGGAATCTATTCCTACATCAACTTCCATATCTACGGGCTCAAAAAAAAAACAAAAAAAAAACCCACACACACACAAACAAACAAACAAAGGAAATAAAAGTCCTCTTGAAAGCATTCTCAATCCTCTTGAGAGGTTAGGTTCTTTGAGGGCTTTCATGTTCCATCTCTTTATTCCCTCCCATAAACTTTAAAAATATGCAAGTTACAAGCAGAAGCCTAGGGAAAAAACAAAAAAATTGCATGTAGCAAACATAAAATTTGTACTTCATTGATTTAGCCTGAAATCTGAACTTGCATCCCAAAACGATTCTTTTTGCTTCATCATCCTTCTCGCATTGCAACATAGGCATAGCAAGTAAGAGCTTTTTGTTGTCCCAACAGTGAATTTGCATTTGAGGTTCACCACACCACCAGGGTGATCAGAATTTGACAATGAAATAAAATGGGGAAACAAAAAAAATCCAAAAGGCATAAAGCCAATAACATGAGAATACCAAATAGAAATTTGATTTGGAAACCGCAATGCATTTTTCTATGTTTACAGACAAAATAAGAGCAAAAAGAAGCTAATCACTTTTGTAAATTAGGACGATCCACAGTGTGCATATGATTCTAGTGTACAGCATATTATACACCAGACACCTTCACACTGCCATGGCAGGGGAATCGAAAACTTTCATAAAGATAATCTCAACACTTATGCAGGTGTAGCACGCAGATCACCTATTTCTCTTGCTCCCACCGTCCTAATCTCGTCCCAGGATCATAGTTTGTGAACAGCCGAAACTCATTTCCTAGTTTGTTAGAGTGTTGAGGCCTAAACCCACAGGGATATAAACCCATGAGCTCAGCTGCTCTATCTTTCTGCACTTCTCCTGCAAATCATCATATTTCAAAAATCTATTAGATTTTCTGAAAACAAAAAGGTGAAAGAAATCTTTAAGAATCAAATCCAAGGTTTATTGTCTATCTTAAAAAGCCATCATCATGCCATGTTATACAAGTACATGAAGCGTATTAATTAAAACTGACTTGCCACATTTTACTGAATGGGTATTAAAAAATGTCACCTATCTTCAGAAGAGAACAAGAGTAAACAATTAAATGTCATCTACCTGTAAGTAGAAGCAAGTAAGATTCCCCAGATTGTGCAAGAAAACTAATCGTTCGAGCTACCTTCTCTAAGCACTCCTTACTCTGCCACCACAAATACCACTTATCTAATATTATTATCATCAATTTGTTCATAGCATTAAAGCACAATTGATAAAAATGCCAAATTCCCAAAGGCAGCGACCAGATAGAAGCACTTCAAATAAGACAAAGGTTCACAAATATAACACACAAGGCAAGGTTACAGAATACTACTAATTATTATCTAAGATCTTCTAAGAAATCACCATGTCTAAACAAGTTACCAAACCATTGAAATATTGTGTAAATAAAAAAACTTCACAACCACATACCATCTTCCAGTAACAGTCAACAAAGTGAATGATATAACAATTGGGCAAAAGAAAATCCTGAATTGTTTTTTACTTAAATTTCTTTCAAAATATAAGTGCAATTGTTTTTTACTTGAATTTTATTTAAAATTTAAGTGCAACCCACATATCAACAATCTTCTACAATTCTCAAAATATTTTTTTCCCCCCTGAATTTCACAGCTCAAAAACCATCTTCCAGTGATGGAACATCCAACAAGGTAATGGAGAGAAAAGCTCACCAAAGAAATCCTCAAAATTGTTTTTTATTTCTTTTTTTCCTAAAGTTTTTCTAAAAGGTAAATGAAAACCTCAGCAGGAAGTCTTATAATTTAAAATCCAACTTCATAGGCATATCAAATATCTCACCAGATAAGGAGGGTCTGCAATCACAACATTGAAACCATGTTTCAGATCCAATGGCAGCTCTTCTGGTTGGTTGTAATCATAAAACGTGAAATCACTCCCATATTGCTCAAAACGTTCGTCGTATTCAAGAAGTTGCACTCTTAATTGAGGTTCAATATTCTGATCAGAGCATAAACAAAAACATTTTAGTGAAAAATAAATTAAATTGAAAAAACAAAATTTTAGCCGAGTGCAAAAAAATAAAAAATTGAACCTTGAGATAGGCATAGAGAGTAGGGCAAGCAATGCAAGCGACGCGAGGAGAGTTGGAGTCTTCCAAGTCCGACGAACCCATTTGGCAGAGAGTGAGGATCTCTCGAGCCACCGTCTCGGCCGTTTCGCGGTCGTACCAGAACTGACTGAGCCTCCAGTCCTCTGAAACCAGAGCCACCGACGACGAAGACATAGACGACCCTCCTGGGCCGGTGCAATCAGCGTCGACGTCGGAGACAGAGTGGCTTTCTTGTTCGGAGATAAACTCTCTGAGTGCCGCGAGGGATTGCGAGCTCAGCGTTGGAGGGTCATCTTCTCCGTCGTCATCGTTGTCGTGACTACGAGGACTCAGCTGGTCTTCCATTTCTTGCAATGGCAGAAGCCGACGCCGACCACGGCCAGTAGGGAAAGTCTACTTGAGATTTTCCATGTACGTGGAAATATTGCTACCGTCAGATTCAATTAACGGTGTGGATTGAAAATTTTTAAAGTAGCACATCGTAGTATTTTATTTTGGTAATAACGTAGTATTTTATTTTTGTAGTGAAGGTGCTGTATTTTTTTTCTTTTTTCTATTACACACTTAATTAAATTTAAATAGTGATAAAATATACATATAATTTAATCAATAGATTAAATTATCGTATGTGAAAGTGCTGTATTTGATAACGCTATAGATTACCAATAGAACCTTCGTAGGCTCTGATATAGTAGCATCATGTTCTCGAGCCAAGACTACAAAACACAAGCACATACTTGGGTCTCAAGGTCTTAAGGTAGTCGGTATAAATCATATAGCTTTTATAATGCACAATATCTTATAGAAAGAGGAGCATAGAGCATACTATATGCAAGAATTATATAACATAAATATAAAAAATTCATTTTCAAGTAGGAAGAGAAAAAATAAAAGCATTGTTAATAGATAAATTACTGAATATTATTAATATTTGAAGGAAACGGCTTACGATTGAAAACTCTCTCTATATATAGAAGGTGAGAGGATAAAATAAAAACATACACAGAGTATCTATTTTACAAAAAAGAATTATCTTTTTTTGTTAGTTTCTGTTAAATTGGCATTCTGTGGCACCATTCAATGAGAACAAAAATATTATATTGAACAATCCCTAAATTATGTCTGAGTACAAGAATGTTCTAGAGTTGTATTTAGATTTTTATTAGTTTTGTATTTTTTTTATTATTATGGGGATTAGAATTGATTAACTGAGAAGTATCTGTTATTGATGGAAGAATGAACTGATCAAGATAGAGTTTAGCTTATCTAATAAATGATAGTAAGAGATTTTTCTTTTATCTAACCTCCTTCATAATATTATCTTCTCTAAAATAAGTTAATCTTTTTATTTTATCAGTATTTAAATGTTGTCTTTTAGTTATAAAAAGGTAAGCCTTGTGGATGAGAAATTAAAGACGCTGTTTCAAAAAGCTGTTTTCTTGTATGATATTGTAATATCTTGTGAGTCATAGTGACACTAAAATCTATTTTACTTATGTGGTTTCTTCGGAAGAGGAAATTGGAAACTTCGAAGAAGTTGGTTTACATACTTGAAGGGAGTTCAAGATTTACAAATACTGATGACAAGAAGGGCTTGTTGAACAAATTCATTAAATTGGTTCAACACAGTGGCGACATTTCAAAAGAGGGAGTCTTTTATTATTTTAGTCCATTTTGTGATTGTACTCATTTATAACTTAATGGATTATTTAATGACTGGGCGTGGCCCTTAGGAGTAGGATTTTCGAACCATATAAAAATTGCATTGTGATATTTCTTTAATTTATACTTTACCATTTAATTAATTAATTTTTAATTAAATCTCGTAATTTTATAAAAAAAACAAATCTTTCAATTGGTATCAGAGCATGTCACCAACATCCTTATTGGTGATTTTTTTTTTCAGGAAAAAAATTTGTTGAACTCATTGTTTTTATTATACTTATGCAAAATATCATTTCTGTTACAACATCTACAAAAATTTTGTCGTAACTTCTCTCTTATTTTTTCTTATATTTACAAGAATTGATCTTTTAAGAGAATGAGGCTCTGTAGCGATGACAAAACTCCACCCAAGCCGATAACACGACACGAACATGCACGCTTTTTTGCAGGTTCAGGTCTCTATTATTAGATTTGGGTTGTTAATAGGTTAACACGATAAGACACATTAGCTTAATGGGTTGGTAACGAATGAACACGTGAAACACGATAACAACCTGTTACTGTTCATAAAATAAAAAATTAAATAAAAATTATTTTCTCCTCATAAAATAGTAAAAATTATAAACTGTATCAAAATATATTTTTCACAAATATTAAGTCAAATTTTAATATTTCAAATTGTAAATAATTATAAATATTGATAATTTTATTTTTTTTATTTGTTAATCACGTATAGTTGTTATTTATATAGAAAATATGTTATATATATTTATATAATTATATTTGATTTATTTTGTCACATGCTTCTATTTGATAAATATATTTGTTTATATTAAATATATAATAAAATAGTATAATATTTTATCACACGTATATGTATGAATAAATATATATGTGACACAATGTATTGATCTAGTAAATTTTTTTATATGCATGTGTATGATCAAATATGTAATTATGTAATGTGACATATATATAAGATAATTATGAGACAATTTTATTTATATATATGATATTGCTTTATATATATATATATGAACAAATATCTATGTGATATATATCGTACAATTATATGATATATGTATGACTCATGATATGTATGTGACACATGCTACACATGCTTATATGATAATATCTAAAAATATAAAATTGGTACAATTGTATATGTATTAAATATATTAAATACTTCATACATATACATTAAATATATATATATATATATATAATTTGTACATATAGATTTTTTTAAAGCAGATGGATATTATTAATAATGATATTATTGATAATGGATATTATTTTATTACTTTGTATATGTTTATTTTATTAATTTTAAGTTAACTTTGTTATGATTTTGTTTTAACTTTGTGGTGATTTTTTCTTCCATAGAATAATTAAAAGTTATTAAAATTGATCAATTTATTTAATGGGTTACACGATAATTTAATAAATGGGTTTGAGTTTATATATTTCAACACGAAAGCTTAACGGGTTGGGTTTGGGTAAAGAAAATTTGACACGAACACGACACGTTGCATCCCTAAGGCTCTGTTTCTTGTTCGCCACTGCTAGATGGAATTAACTATTCTTACTGGAAAGCTAGAATGAAGGCTTTTATCAAATCAATTGATGAAAAAGCTTGGCATTCTATTTTAACTAGCTGAGCTCATCCTATTCAATTTGAAGGAGATAAAAAGGTTATGAAATCAGAGGTTTTATGGTCTGTTGAAGATGATCGACGGGCAAACAACAATTCCAAAGCTTTCAATGCCATTTTTAATGTTGTTGATACAAATCAATTCAAATTGATTTCAACTTGTGAATCGGCTAAAGAAACTTGAAACATTCTTCAGATTACGTATGAATGAACAAATTCAGTGAAGTGATCTAAACTCCAGATGCTTGCATCTAGATTTGAGAATTTAAGAATGCGTGAGGATGAGAATATTTCTGATTTTAATTATAAATTATGTGATATTACTAATGAATCTTTTGCATTAGATGAAAAATATTCAGAGACAAAACTGGTCAAAAAAATCCTGAGATCTCTACCAGATCGGTTTCAAGTAAAAGTAACAGCAATTGAGGAGAGCAAGGATGTTGATGAACTCAAGGTAGAAGAGTTAATAGGATCTCTATAAATATTCGAAATGAATCTAAAAAATCGAAAAAAAAATGATTGCATTTCAAGCAAAAGCTGAAAACCATGAAGTAGATGAAAAATCTAATGATGAAGAAGAATTGGGTGAGTCTCTTGCTTACTTGGCCAAAACTTTAAAAAATTTATAACAAAAATGAACAAACAAAAGAAACCTTTTGTGAAACCATCCAATTCTCTTAAAGGAAATAATCCCTATAAGCCTATTGATAATAACAAAAAAATTAGAGGTATTCAGTGCAGGGAATGTGATGGTTTTGGACATATTCAAACTGAATGTGCAAATACACTCAAGAAAAAGTCAAAAGCTATAAATACAACCTGGAGTGATGAAGAATCAGAAGGGAGTCAACAAAATGATGAAGATCATGTAAGTAATTACGTTGCTTTCAATATATTATCTAAATCTCTAAAGTCTGATGTGCAAGTTTCAAAAACAAATGTTGCAGCAAATGTTGAAATATCATCTGGAAAATACTACAACAACACAGCACCAGAAAATGATTTTGAAGAAGACAATATTGATGATGATGGGAGTGATGATAATGAGATCCCAGATGCAGAAATGCTTCAAAGAACTTATCAGAAGATGTATCTCAAGTGTCTTAAAGTATCTAAAATTAACAGAGCATTGAATGAGCAGGTCATTGAGTTACAGAAAAATAAAGAAGAAACTAGAAAAGTTGTGAGCAACTTGGAATCACAAGTAGCTGAAAAGGAAGAGAAGGTAATTCAATTAAAATTGGAGCTTGACAACACTAATAAATATTTAAAAATGATGAATGCAGGTACATCTCAGCTAGACAAGATCTTATCAATTGGAAAGATGAATGGCAACAATCAAGGAATTGGATTTAATGATGGAGAAGCATCAAGCTCAATAACCAGGTTTGTTAAATCAACTGCACTAAACAACCTTGAAGGTAAGTCTTCTGAATTTTTTTTTCAGATAATGCAAAGAAACTAAAGAAATTTTTTCCTGTATGTTATTTTTGTAATATGAAGGGTCATATTCGACCAAAATGCTATAAATTATTGCAATTATTAAGTGACAACATGAATATGAATTCACATTGGTTTATAAAATAAAAGACTACTCCTAGAATTAAAGAGAAAATTTGCATGACAAAGGTGTTAGTAAATTATGGATGAAAAAAACTGATTTACAATGTCTTGTTGTTCACAAATCTCTGAAAGCTTTTGCTACGAACTCATGATATTTTGATAGTGGTTGTTCGAGGCACATGACATGTGATAAGGATAATTTAATTGAGTACCAAGTAAAATCTGATGGATTTGTAACATTTGGAGATGGTCTCAAAGGAAAAGTGCTAGGAAAAGGAACACTCAATGTGAAAAGATTTTCAAAACTAACAAATGTGCTTCATGTGGAAGGGTTGAAAGCTAATCTAATTAGCATAAGTCAAATATGTGATCAAAATTTGTTAGTAAATTTTACACAGGATAAATGTCAAATACTTCACAAAAATGGGAGTCCTATCTTAGAACGTTTGAGATCTAGTGATAATTGTTATACTTTGTCACACCTCATATTTGTCATAAGACAACAGTTGATGACATAAAACTGTAGCATCAAAGACTTGGTCACTTAAATTATTCTAACTTAACCAAAATTGTGAATGCATGTGTGGTTCATGGGGTACCTAAACTCAAAAAGCAACATGGTAGAGTATGTGGGTCACTCAAGTTTGATAAGCAGTTAAGATCGAGTCATAAGATCATTCAAAATATAAATACTTCAAAAATTCTTCAGTTGCTTCATATGGATTTGATGGGTCCCATACAAGTAGAAAGTACAGTAGGTAAAAGGTATGTTTTTGTATGTGTTGTTGATTTTTCTAGATACACTTAGCTTGATTTTATTAGAGAAAAATTAAATACTTTTGAAGTTTTTAAAAACTTGTGTGTGAAATTAAAAAATGAAAAGGACTGCAATATTGGAAAAATAATTAGAATTAGAAGTGATCATGGCAAGGAATTTGAAAATCATTATTTTTCTGATGTTTATAATAAATTTGGAATTTCACATGAATTTTCTGCTCCAATAACACCTCAACAGAATGGGGTTGTGGAAAGAAAGAATAGAACCTCGCAGGAGATGGCTCGAGTCATGCTAAATAGTAAAAATTAATAAAAAGGTTATGGGCAGAAGCTATCAACACAGCTTACTAAAAAATAAACCAAGTCTATTTGCGACCAGGTATGACAAAAACACCTTATGAAATTTGAAAAGGAAAAAATCTAAACTTGAGTTACTTTCACATTTTTGGGAGTATATGTTACATCTTAAATGTTGTGATCATCTTGGAAAGTTTGATTCTAAAAGTGATGAAGGAGTTTTATTAGGTTATTCTAATAATAATAAAGCTTATCGTGTGTATAACATGAGAACACAAACTAATATGGAGTCAGTTAATGTGGAAGTTAATGATTTTAATGATTTTATAGATTATTCGAAAGAGGAAGAGATCATCAAGTTAGACGATGATGCTGAACAAGTAACAAACGTTGCAAACAATGTTACAACAGACACAGTAAATGTTACAACATCAACAGGTTCTGTAGAATTACTTGCAGATGAACCAGTTGATCACATTTGTGATCTAATCAGAAAAGAACCATTAACCAGAGTAAAGAAAAATCATCCTCTAGATTTTATTATAGGTAACTTTGAAGATAACATGGTTTAAGGAGAATGTATGTAAATTTGGTTAATTTTACTTACTATACTACTTTATTTGAACCAAAAAAATGCTAAAAAAGCTTTAAATGACGAATTTTGGATTAGAGCAATGCAAGAAGAATTAGAACAGTTTGTAAGGAATGATGTATGAAATCTAGTTCCTAGACCAGATAATAAAAACGTTATTCTTAAAAAATAAAACAAATGAGTTTGGAAATATTATTAGAAATAAAGCTAGGCTTATAGCATAAGGCTATACACAAGTTAAGGGAATAAATTTTGAAAAAACATTTGCTCTTGTAGCTAGATTAGAAGTCAATCGATTGTTACTTGCTATATTTTGTTTAATAGGTTTCAAACTGTATCAAATGGATGTAAAGAGTGCCTTCTTAAATGGAGTGCTAAAAGAAGAAGCCTATGTTGAGCAACCTAAAGGATTTGAAGATCCTGAACATCCTACTCATGTGTATAAATCAAAGAAGGTTTTGTATGGATTGAAACAAGCCCCTAGGGCTTGGTATGAGAGATTGACAACTTTTTTTATTAACAAAGGTTACAAGAGAGGGGGAGTTGACAAAACTTTATTCATCAAAAGAAACAAATCTGAAATAACTATTTCTTAAATCTATGTTGATAATATAATTTTTGGATCTACCTCTGAATATAAAGTACAATGAGTTTGTTAATCAAATAAAAATGAATTTGAAATGAGTTTGGTTGGTGAACTAAATTTTTTTTTGGTTTACAAGTTAAACAACTTGAAGATAGAATCTTCATTTTTCAAAGTAAGTATGCCAAGAATTTGGTAAAAAGGTTTGATCTTGAAAAATCTAAACATATAAATATTCCAATGGGTACAAATGCTAAGTTGTCAAAAGATGAAAATGAAGAAAATGTAAATCCTAGTCTGTTTTGAAGCATGATTGAAAAAAAGAATCTCATTTATCTGATGTGAAAAGAATAATTAAATATGTAAATAGAACATGTGATTTTGGTATCTGGTATACCAAAGATACTAATGCCAGTCTTGCAGGTTTTAGTGATGTTGATTGGGCAGGTAATGCAGATGATAGAAAAAGCACAACTGGTGGATGCTTTTATCTTGAAAACAACTAAATTTCATGGCATAGCAAAAAATAGAATTATGTATCCTTATCTTCTGCTGAGGCTGAATACATAACTGCTGGTGGTTGTTGCACTCAATTACTCTAGATGAAACAAATATTTGAGGACTACAATACTGTATAGGATATTTTACCTGTTTATTGTGACAGTTCAAGTGCTATAATATTTCAAAAAATCATGTTCAACACTCTAGGACAAAGCATATTGATATTAGATATCATTTCATTAGAGAATTGGTTGAAAATAATATTTTGAGTTTGGAGTATGTTTCAACAGACAATCAATTGGCTGATATATTTACTAAACCTCTTAATAACACTAGATTTATTCACCTTAGAAGATAATTAGGTGTATGCATCATATGATTTTTTTTGTTGTGTTAAGTTTTTATTTTATTTTATTTGACTTTGCATAATTTATTTTTATCATTCTCCAACCTTGAAAAACATTGTCAAAATTGTGAGTATAGATGAATTTGAGTTTCACCCCTTGTGCACCAATTCGTGAAATATTATACCTTCTGAATTGTTTTTTGATGTAGAGACAAGTTTGATTGGACGAAAGTTGAATTGAAGCTTTGACTATGTGTTAGACATCCTATTCTTTAAAAAAAATAAGGTTAGAAAAAGCTACCTACTATGAAGTATGCAGCCATCTATGAGTAATTCGGGCCTATGTATCAAAAAATATACAGAGGATAATCTACCATGCGAAAAGGGCTATCTCAGTACTAGAGTAAAAGCTATTGACTGAAAGTTTATATATATATATATATATATATATATAAAAGGTCTGGTAAATTGGCCTAGCTTCAACACATTGCCTACTAACGATCAGATTTGTTCATACTGAAGAAAGTCAATCCAAAAGTATGATTTAGTAACTCTTAGCACACACACTCAAACTTTTTATTCATTTCAACTCTCTAATGTTGCCAATGTTAGTCTTTTTAGAAGATGATTTCAATTTATTGTGTTTTTTCAACTAAAATAAAAATATCATAACATACAAAAAAAAAAAGTATTTTTTTTTAGTCTTATTTTACCTTGTGGGCCTTAGGTTTTCAAGTTTGTTTATTTAGTTTGGGCTTTTCTTATGGGCCTTGAGTCTTGTTTTTCTTTTTTCACATTATTTTGGGTATTTTTTTTAAAGTTTCACATCACAGTTTGCATTGTCCTTTCTATCGCTTTCGTCTTCATCTCTTTTCTTCTACCCTTTGCTATCATCATCTTCGTCTCATCTGAGCACCCTGTATTCCACCTGTTCAAGCTTTGGGTGAGACCAAATTTATCTTTTTCTATTTGTTTCTTTTCCTATTTGGTGTCATTTTTCCTTATATTTTTTATTTTATTTTTTATTTCCCCTTTTCCTCTGTGTGCCCTAATTTTTTTTGTTATAGTGTGTTCCACCATGGTTAAAACTAAGAATGCAGGTCCTCCAGCTCCAAAAAGAAGAAGTTCACGAATATTGGAGAAACAATTTTTATCCAAGAAGCCCAAAACTCAAGGTGATTCCATCCCCCTTGTTGTCTCATCTGATGATGCACACTCCTCCATAAAAAAATTCCACTCCAATGAATGCAAGAAATTCACACACAATACATGGATCTGTTCATGGGTCTGACACTGCAAATCCAACAACAGAGAGTGATATTGGTGACTATAAGCAAGAGCAGATTGCGTCCTCTGATGATGATAGAACTTAGATTGGACATTCTGATCATGTCGTTCCTTCCGTCTCAGAACCACGATCCGCCTCCAAGTATGATTTTTCCAAACCATATTCACTTTTTTATCTCACTAAGTTCTGTTCTTTGATATTTAGCAGACTGTATAAAAGGCCTCTGTTGAGTGAAAGACCTGTGTTGTTAAGTTCTTTTACTTCTAGTGGTATTGTTGATCTATTGACTACGGCTGGATTAGATAAATCTCTAACCATGTTCAAGCCTTTTGTGTCACGGATTGTATATGAATTTTATACAAATCTTTAGAAGGACGTTTATAAGCCAGGGAGTAAAGGTTTTTATAAGGTTTATATTTGAAACAGAACTTTAACTTTCTCTCCTACTTAGATTAATACCATTCTGCAGTGTCCTTTATTTGACCATGATGCGTTAAATAATCTATCTAATATGTATTTAGTTGCATCTGAGTTGGTTGGAACAGATATGTCCTAGCCACGGGTAATGGGTCTCTTGTCATTGTATCTCTCACACTCAAATATAAAGCCTTACACAAGATTACAGTGTCCAATTAGTGACCAACAAAGCATACTTCATCAGTTTCTGTAGATCTTGTTAAACTCCTATTTGTGATTGGTAGAGGATTACCATTTGATTTGGGCAAGCACATTTTTGATATTGTCATAAGGACTATAAAAAATCAGAGGACCAAACAAAGTTTACCTTTTTCCTCCACCATTTTCTGTATTCTGATGGCTCAAGCAAATCTGTGTGATGCTACTGAATATCACACGCCCTTACCACGTCCATTAACCTTGAGTACCCGGCTATTGTACCCAACTACAACTGCATCAGTTGAGGGGGAGGGTGGTTCATATCTTACAATTCCTTCTAGACAGTTACACCAACTGGCCTCTTCTCAATTTTCAACGTTGAAGAATTTACAGGATAGCCAAAAACGACTCGAAGATGGTCAACAACAACTATCAGACAGGCTTGGCCGAATACATCACATGTTAGTTGAACTTGTGCATTTTGTTTCTCAACGTCATATATAGTCTTTAAGTTTTTCATAACTTTTCTCTTTGGCATTCCATGACAAAAAGGGGGAGTAGTACTTAATCACATTTATTCATTTTGGGATACTTTTGTCCGTTTAACTAGTAATTTTTTGTTTATCTGGTATCTGGTATTTCTAATTTTATGTTTGAGCAATGTTTCAGGATACTGGATAATATTTTGTTACTATTTTGCCAAAGAATGTCAAAGGGGGAGATTGTTAGTTTATGTTTAATTGGCATTTTGTGGCACCATTCAATGAGGACAAAAGTATTACATTGAACAATCCCTAGGTTATGTCTGAGTACAAGAATGTTCTAGAGTTGTATTTAAATTTTTATTAGTTTTGTATTTTTTCTATTATTATGGGGATTGGGTAGAATTGATTAACTAAGAAACATCTGTTACTGATGGAAGAATGATCTGATCAAGATGGAGTTTAGCTTATCTGACAAAGGGTAGTAAGAGATTTTTCTCTTATCTAACCTCCTTCAGATTATTATCTTCTCTAAAACAAGTTAATCTTTTTATTTTTATTTTATCAGTATTTAAATATTGTCTTTTGGTTGTAAAAATGTAAGCTTTGTGGATGAGAAATCAAAGACGTTGTTGTTTCAAAAGATTGTTTTCTTTTACGATGTTGTAACATCTTGTGAGTCATAATGACACTGAAATTTGTTTACTTATTTGGTTTCTTTGGAAGAGGAAATTGAAAATTTCGGGAGAAGTTGGTTTACATATTTGAAGGGAGTTCAAGATTTGCAAATACTGAAGATAAGCAGGGCTTACTGAACAGATTCATTAAGTTGGTTCAATGGCGACATTTCAAAAGAGGGAGTCTTTTATTGTTTAAGTTTATTTTATGATTATACTCATTTATAATTTAGTGGATTGTTCAATAATTGGGCATGGTCCCATGAAGTAGGATTTCCGAACCACATAAAAGTTGTATTGTGTTATTTCTTTAATTTATGCTTTACCATTTAATTAATTAAATCCGGTAATTTCATAAAAAAAATAAAAAAATATTTCACTTTTATCCTATAACAAATGTTTTTACAAAAGTAAAATAATATATTTTTTACAACTTTAAATCAAAGATAATCTGCTTTACTTATTGTTCACATAAACATCAACTTGGGCTCCAAGATTTTAAGAACTGTTATGAGTATGAGAGATTTTAAAGTATTGATATTTAGTTTCCTCTAAGTCGATATCATAACCATATATAGTATTAAACCATGGTTTAGTCCTTTGCTTGAGGGAGAAGCTTTTTTCGAGGAGCTCGTCCGCATAGGATTTGGTTAGACTTGGATATGGAACATGAGAATATTGAAAAAGAGTATCCTCCTAAGATGGTTCTCTTATTTTAGGAAATAGATCTTCAGGAGAGAGAGGATCTTGATAAGGATGTTCACAATACATATTGATCTATTTCATACTAGGAAAAGATGGTCCATTGATATTATGGGTTTGAACCTCTAAAACTAATGGAAAGCCTTTGAAGATATAAAGAAGTTTTTCCCTTGGACGCTTATAGTCATTGATTTCACATAAATATTGAACAAGTGGACGTATGGTCTCCTTAATTGGCTCATCAGTTAATCTAAATCAACCCAATTTTTTTATTGAAACTATGGTATCCGAAAGATAAAAAATCCTTTAACCATACTTAGTTCTTTAAGAGTCATGCCTTTAATAGAATTATGATCGAGTACTTCTGGAGATTTGTTTTCCATCGGGAGTGAGGAGAGTACCACTTGAAAAAATATCCAGAAGCATTGTTGTTGTCATAGAGATGATTCAGTACTCTTGTGATGAAAAAATAGACATAAATATTATGGAGAGTGGTGAGCCACCAATAAAACCACAAATCTAACATGTTCAAAGTGTCATGGAGAAATTTAGAACGTGAAGATTATTTCAACGTTAAATATTTGATATGAGTCTCCATGAATTTCAAATTGGAGAAAAAGTTTAGATACATAATAAAAATGATAAGATCTGACAAAATCTCTTATTTGATACACTTCAGTTGGGTTAGCAAGTCAGGAGAAAATGCTTTGTTAATGAGAAATATTAAATAAGAAAGACTGAGAAGAGCTGGCCGTGAAAATTTTAAAAAAAATTTGCTAACATTTACTGATAAGCCCAGCATTATTGATAGGATTTATCTACTGATCTTTTAATTTTACCAGACCACTGCTTAATACAAAGTCATGTAACATAAAATTCCCACAAAATAAACCAAAAAAAAGGCAAATTTTAGTAGTTAAGTGCTAACAAATTCAATGAACTTGAAACAGCTAGAGATTTATATGAATTCAACCAGAACTGAAGAGATATAATTCTAGTTTTATAATTGCTTAAAATTATTGAACTTATTCAACTAGATCTAAAAAGATATATTTCTAATTTTAAAATTGCTTAAAATTGTTGAACTCAATTGAAACTAAAAATATATTCCAGTTTCAGAATTGCTTAAATTTCCTTTTACGCAACAAATATGCATACCACTAGATGAAGCAGAATTTTGAAACCATCCTAATCTTTGCTTCTTAGTTTCTTGAAGTACCTACCATAAAATTTACAAAAACATTTAATAACAAAATACAGCTTACATAATAAACTACTAACCAGGCAAACAGACCCTTGATTTCCTTATTGTTTTATCACTGTACATTACCTTAACTTAGAGTTAACTTTAACCGTGTTAATTTCAACATTAAGGGGTGCTTGATAATGGCAAGTTATATAAAAATAATTGACAATAACATTGACTTACAGGCGAAACGAAAAACAGTCCACAAAACAACCTCAGCACTAATGTAGACATAAAAATCCGGAACTAGAAAGGAACTAAAATTAATTTTCTCCTCCAGGAAAAAAACAAAGCATCAACTTCCCAGAGACATCTTTCCAATAAGATTTAAAATGCTAAGTAAAAAGCATCAACTTCCCAGAGACATCTTTCCAATAAGATTTAAAATGCTAAGTAAAAATGAACAAGGCAAACAAAATTCTCCTCTGTTGCATCAAACATCTTATACCCAGCTCCTCAACGGTTGGCCTTGGCAACCCTCTCAATTTCATCTTTCTTCTTAATTGCATAACTGCAAACAAATTAGTAAGTTTTAGCACAGGCTAGGAAATGATAAATTAGAAAATAAAATTATAACCAATATTATTAAGAATAAAATGAACATTATAAAAAGAGTTTGCAGTAATTGAATACCTGTTAGATGAACCCTTTGCGGCATTAATGAGTTCATCAGCTAAACATTCTGCTACAGTTTTGATGTTTCTAAAAGCAGCCTCACGAGCACCAGTACTAAGAAGGTAGATGGCTTGGTTAACACGTCTCAATGGGGAAATATCCACAGCCTGACGCCTGACAACACCAGCAGATCCAATTCGGGTTGCATCTTCTCGTGGTCCACTGGTTGTGCAAAAACGAATTCAGAATTACAAAAATGTCAGGAATTGATATGAAGCAAAACTAGCCAAAAAAAACATAGATCCAAGTCAGAAGTCAAACCCAGCACAATGAGGAAGAACAAAAAAAAAAAAAATTGATCTGAGTTTCTGATACCTGTTAATAACAGCATCAACAATGACTTGAATGGGGTTCAAATCAGTTAACAAATGGATAATTTCCATGGCATGTTTAATAATCCTGACAGCCATGAGTTTCTTTCCATTATTTCTTCCGTGCATCATAAGTGAGTTTGTAAGCCTCTCCACTATGGGGCACTGGGCTTTCCTGAAACGTTTCACAGAGTACCTCCCAGCAGTGTGAGGAACAAATGTGGCATGCTTGGCAGGTACAACTCCAATGTAATCCGCCAAAGAAATATCACTGACCTATAGCCATAGTAAGAAAATATGTACAACTAATAAGAAAAACCACAAAATATAACTAGTTTGCAAAGATGAAATATTTATAAAATAAATAATAGAATGGCAAAAGAACATTCCACAGCACACAATTTAGATATGGAAGGATAACCATACATCCGTTTGGCTAATGAAATCCCATAACAACAAAAAAGGTTTTCAGACCCAAAACAGATTCACAGACCAACTCATATATAATAGAAGAGGAATAGAACTACCTGAAAGATAATCAACACAACCAATTTACAGCAACGTTACAAAATAATAATTAGTTTCAGAAGTGAAAACAAAGTTTATGGAAGAAAACATAAGAAAAGAAAGAATCTATCACAAATGCAACCAAGACCTAAGGTCAGTTATAGTATAACAATTAGTCTACAGAGAAGTATTGAGCAAAATAGCTGCACATGAACATGAGCCAATATACACAGGGATGGACAATGCTAAAAGTACATCCGGTAAAAAAGAAAGCATAAAAACAGATGAAAAGAAGAGGCTGGAAACAATGAAATTACGACATAGTGCACGAGTAACAAGCATATAGATATTGTACCAGAGAAGGAGAAGACCAGGGCAACATATAAAATTAACAAAAATCTCAAATTTAGATGTGAAGCATTGATGAATCAGTACAAAAACATCTAAATTCTATTTATATTATTCAATCAACATCCAGATAATGCAACACAATCTTGTTCCTTTTACTAATTAATCTTCACCCAAATAAAAACATAAACATGCAATGTCAATATTCATATAGTTTTCCCCAGTTTTCTAAAAAATATATATATCAAAAGCCCAGTCCTATCCAGCGTTCCAGACTAATAGAACCGAGTACATAACTAGAAAAAAATTATACAGTTTTTGGAGATATGTAAGCAAGAAACATAGCGAGCATAAATCAACGAAAAAATGTGAAAGGGAACGAAATCGAAACCTGAACTTCGTCGAAAGACCAACGGTTGAAAAGCTTCACCTCGTGGTGAGGCTGGATTGAATCCAGAGAGATTCCAACCGCCACGGCCGCCATTGCTGTCCTTTGTGCACGCAATATAAAAAAGGGAATGTTAGAGAAAACAGAGAGAGAAGCGTGACATCGTGAAACGGAGAGAGACAAAGAGTGTGACCTTTTGCTCTTTGAAAGCTTGAGAGCTAGAGAGATGGACAAATGGAGTCGTCGAAGCTCTGCGCAGATATGGAGGCGTCGAAGCTCGGAAAAAGCCCTAGCCTCAGTTATATACAGCAGACACTTTAAGCCCTAAATTCGCATATTTATTTATTATTATTATTATTATTTTGATTTTTTGATTTATTTATTAATTTTCATTTCTTTCTTTTTGCTATTTATTTTTATACTCTTTTTTCAAAAAAAAAATAATAATATTACTTATAGTAGGGCTTATAATATTTATCAAATTATTAAAATAATTAATTAGACTGATATTTATAAAAGTTTGAGTAAATAAATTTCATAGCTTTAGTATTATTGGTCTAAAATAACTGTTGAGATATTTGCGATCAAAGTTTCACGCTAGTTCTAAGTCGGTTTATATATACTGATGGAACTTCCAGGTGATTGTACACATATATAACCAATGAAAAAAATTAGTATAAATATGTTTGAATTATAAACATTATCAAAGGCAACACTTTCAATGCATACATTAAGTTGATTGATTTTATTCATTTATTGACTATTATTTTTTTAGAAACGATAAGTGAAAAAAATATATTTGGAAGAAAAAGAAGGGTGGAGAATGAGAGAAAATAAGTATAAAAAAAGAAAAATTCATATTTGGTTATTAAATAAAATAGGAAAGTTAAATAATAATAATAAGAATAATAATAATAATTCCTTGTAAAAATTTATTGTTGCTGTTGTTATATTGTTATTATTATTTAGTTTCTGGGGGAATATTAAGAAAAAATTATAGCAAATAACGGAGTTATTGTGACAATTTTTAAATACAAGAGACTGTTAAATTATGCATAAAGGAAAATAAAAAATAAAAACAAAAACAATATAACCAAGCCCAAATTCCATAGACTTAAAAAACAGCGAAGCCCAAATTTCGTGAAAAAGAAGACGTAAGCCCAAAATTCAAAGTGCAAAATCGAAACGAACCTGTTGGTTCCCGCCACACTTCCGTGTGCAAACCACTCACACGGCTACAACGTACACCCTCTGATTTCCTTTCCACTTCGAATTCAAACCGTCATATCCATCTCTCTCTCTCTCTCTCCCAGGGTTCAAAGTCTGCTGCGAGTAGAGCATAGCTCTCAGAGAGATCTCTCAAGGTCGCTGAATTGAAAGCCAATGAAGTTGAAGATCAATAAGGCCTGCGATCTCAGCTCCATCTCTGTTCTTCCTCCTCCCGCAAGGTTCGGTTCGCGCTCTCTCTCTCTCTCTCTCTTTTTTTTTCTTTTCAAATTTTATTTTCTAAGTTAATCTTTGTAGCTTTTACCAGCATGCTTTGTTAGTTCTCGAAAATTCTTCAGAAAAATGTGGACAAAAGTAAAGGTTTTTCTTTCAAAATCAAGTTTCCGTTGTTCCGAAAGTTGTTCAACGCAATCGAGCTTGATACGACTTTTTTTTTTTTTTTTCAGATAGATTTATAAATTTGTGGCCTCCACATTTAATATTCCTCTTCATTGCAACGTTTTTGGTTTCTCTGCATGCGTTCTGTTTGATTCTGGAGAAAAATAGGAAACAATTAGAAAATCAAAGTTTGAAGTTTATTTGAGCTTGATAGTAGCGTTTGGCTTGGATGAGTTAAATCTTCATTGATTTCTGTTCGTTCGACTTTTCCATCACAGCATGCTTTCCTAGAATGTGCAAGAAAATGTTCAGGAAATGGAAAGTTTGACCTCTAAATTTTGATTACCGTGAATCCTTGTTACTGAACGTTGCATCTGTAAGAGTCTCGGGCTAATTTCGAGTTTCTCGAACTTGCTTTTTTTTTTTTTTTTCCTTTTCATTTTGGGATCTTATCAAGATTTATGTGATTTTGTGAGATCAAACTCTATTACCATCACAAGAAATAGAATATCTATTTAATGCGATTAGCACAATAAATTTTCCTTTAATATCTTGTTCTTATTATTTACTGTGCTGTTTGTTTATGAATCTCTGAAGGAGATCAAATTCTGTATCAAATGGACCTCATGCATCACAATTTCGATCACAATCTTCACAACAATCACTTTCTCAGGGATTCTCATCTCAACATGGCATGTTTTCTCAGTTCTCTCAGAGCTCTGTCGATGAGGCTCTAATTAATGATCAGGTTAAATCTCGTTTTCTCCTTTGAAATTCCAGTTGTAACATGAAGTGGACTAAAATGCAAAGGGAATGAATTATCAATCTTTCAAATCTATTACGTTTTTTTTAATATTAACTTTTTTTGTTTTATTTTGTTTATTAATTCACCTCTTTAGGAGCAAAAGAAAGCGTTTCTGAAATTTATTAGTAGAAGAAAATTTTCTTTGCATGTTTGTTTCGGATTTTGTTGATTTTATTTCATGAGAACTAAAGTAGGCAACTGTTTCTTGTCACCTTTTTATTTATCCAACCCGACCAATGGTTACTAGCTTACTAGAATTCGTATATGTTCCAATTATTCCCATCTTTTCGAGAGCTGTCACAATTACAGGAGGAAGAAGTACGAGAGTACCTAAATTTTTTTATACCATTAGAATTTATAAGTTCAAAACTGGTTTTTGATGCCAGTATAAATTGTGAATATAAGGTTGTAAGAGTTGACATGGACAACAGAAATATGTTTTTACTTTTTACCACCCTGATTTAAAATTAGTTTTATATGGTCAAGTATCTGATGTTGTTTTCATTATTAGTTTCATGAAACAATGTCTAGAACTGCTTGAAACAAATTGATTGAAATATTTCTAGGTGGCTTAATTTAGCAAGAGAGTTATCCTCTACTGGCAAGTTTTCTCTAGTTACATACTTTTCATTTTCCTTTTCCTGCAAATGTGGTCAGCTATTTTTAAGAGTAAATAGTTACTCTTCTTTGGTTTCTTGATCTTTGGATAGTAAAATGTTTTATACTGTTCTTAACTTTCGTAGAGGTTACAAAATCGAAGATCTATGTTAAATCAAGCTTCACTGGACATATTAAGTTTTCCTTTCACATTTTGCTGAATCACCAGAGTTATGCTATTATTTGACATTTCTTAAATATTAACATGTCTTGATTAAGAAAAGATATTATTGAAGGTGGATACACTTCCATCTTGATTACATTATTTCAAATTTTTGAGAATAGACATTGGTTACCTTTCTGTTATCTGAGGGAAATTTTACTAGGTTGAATATTTTGGTAAGACCCTTTGTGAACCTAAAGCATACACTGGTTTTTCTCATTTATTTATTATGGTGTTTCATTGCCTCATGATTTCTCTAGACCCTTGTTCTTTTCTAATGGTTTTTTTTATTTAATTTTGCAGAGAGTTTGTTCTCAAGAAAGAGAGAACCCTGTAAAGAGGATATCTTCCTTGCCCCCAATTAGTCATACACGTGAAGAGAGTCAAATGCCAATGTCAAGATCTTCAGCCAACCTAATGCGCAAATGGAATTCTGTATCTCTTCCAGATCATAGATGTAAGTTTTACTCCTAGATACAATAGGGACATTGTAAGAAAATTGGCAGGTCAATTAAATTATTCTCTTTCCATGCATTTGACTGTCTTTCAATGGGAAAATTAATATTTTGTTATCTGACCAGGTCAGCATAATGAAGAACTTGAACACCGTATTGGAATGATGGAAACTTCATTAAATAAGATTGGGATGATCCTGGAATCTGTTCAGAGTGATGTCATGCAAGTAAACAAAGGAACAAAGGAAGTTTCAATGGAGAGTGAGTAACCTAATTCCCAAACACCACAAAGTGCAAGCTGAATATGTGATTCAAAGTTTCTAACTTCTTATGGCATGCTTAATTGCATATTTTTTGTAGACCAGCAATCTAGGAACTATGAAAATCTAAGTAGAGTATTCATATTCTTAGAATCTTAATTGCTTTCAGAAAGTGTTAGATTTTTTAAGATACCGATCTTTCCATAATGAAAGGAAAGGCTTGTATGAGTCTCCACCTTCAATAAATTCAAGAGTTCTATGTTAATATAATACATTCAAAGCTCATCTTCATGAATAATATCAATGCTGATGATACCATTTCACTTTCAGTGGGGAATTATTTAATGGTAATTATGTTCAATTTGGCCAAGTAAATAATCTCAATCTGGTAAGTAGGATTTAGATGTGAGTTTCTTAAATTGTGAACAGGAAGAGAATGCTTGGTAAGACATGAGATGAGTCTGATTTTAATATATATTGCTTGCGATGTCAAACACTTAAACTTATTCAGATCAAATAATTCCTTTTTGACTAAATTCAGCTGAAGGAATACGGCAAAAGTTGGTTGTTCAAGATAGTTCTCTGCAGTTAATGGTAGTGACATTTAATTCCAGTACTTACTTTTCATTTAGCTGTCTCGAGCTTCATTAAAAGTGGACTGTCTAACAACATGGAAATATGGTAAACTAGAATAAGAGACATGATGATATTAAAGCTATCTTTGATGGGGGCTTCAAGTCTATGTCTGAGCAAGTGAGAAAGGATACATATCAAGACAAGTTACAGGAGATTTTACTAGTGCTTTCAGCCATACCAGAAAAGTTAGAAACAGCTGTTCTAAAATCACAGACTGAGCTTTATAACTCATTCACCAAGGAAGTGCAGGTGTGCTTAGTATTGTATTCAAAATTTTCTTATAATTAGTTTTGCTTTACTGATTTTTTTGTTTGAGATGAGCTAAAGCAAGTGCTTAATAGAGTTGTAACTTTCTTTTCTCAAACTTCTCTAAGATATAGCCATTTGAACTTTCCATCATGCATTTTCCATGCCTCTTGTTCAATCCATTTTTCTCATCATTTGACTACTTGCAGGCTTTGACTTGCAGCCTAATGGAACCCAACCCAAAAGACCAAGCACTCTCCAATCTTCCACCGAAGGTACTTTACTCAAATTGTGATCCATTAACATTTCTTTGAAGCACTTTTCATTGTGAATATATTCTCAGAGAAAATTTTTACACCTGGAAATTTGCAGGCTACTAGCTGTATTTCAGCTCCACAAGGGAAGCCACAGCCTACTAGGAAGTATGTGAAAAAAACTTCATTTGCATTGGATATAATTCTGCATAATGGAACAAGTAATTTTCCTTATTGCAACCCTTATTATTAGGAAATTTCCCTTACTGAACTGTTTGAAGCTTAGCTTCTAGAAATTTTTATTATTATTATTTTGATTATTAGTATTTTTATCTCTTTCCAAGCACTGAATCTTTGGAAGATTTGTGACGTGGAAATAACCTGGAGCAGCGCATTTTCTAGGTTCAATAGCAAATACAATTGAGCCACTACAATATGAGTTCTGTATTCATGAACTTTGCTGTCTACTGCTACTTGTAAATGAATAACATGGTTATGACTCTGCATTGACGCTCCTTATCTTGTTGTGTCAAGGAGCAAGAATAACTTGTAGTATTTTCCTTTTTGGGATGGAAGTCTCATAGCATTTCTGAATATTTCATTGTTTCAGCAATCATTGCCATTTTACTCTCTCTGTCCCTGTCACTCTCTCTTAAATATATATATATATATATATATTTGGTGAATTTTCTCTTCTTTTTTTTTGGTAATTTGGTGAATTCTCTCTTAAATATGTTATGTGAAGCAAAGTTTTAAACATTGGTTTCTGTGCTTATACAAAGATCCACATATTGTTCTGAATAAGTTCTTAGAAACATATCTGTATGGAAATAATGACGATTGGTGCATTATAGTCTTAAATATAAAATTAGAGTTTAAATGTTTGTACATATTAACATGATTTAATCCATGCAATTTAAATTATCATGTGTTTATATACTATTATAATTTCTTCTAGTTCTTTAAAATTTTTTTATGGCCATACACATAAATTTATCTTAAACCCTGACTCATCTATTTTGTTATCCTCATTTTGTTCTTTTTTTGTACCTCTTGTCTCAGTATAGAATGATAGCTGTCTTGTCAGTTTCATTTAAAGTTTCATTCTTCTACTAGAGGAATAGCAAATTCACTCTCAACAACTTACATGATAGCTTGGCCTGAATGTTAAAGCTGTGTGTATATTCCACCGCCACCTGAGTTCAACTAGGTGTGTGGTACTTTGGATAAAAAAAAAAAAAAAAAAAAAAAGAAAAATTCACTCTCAACAACTTGAAGAACAACATATGGTTGTACTAAATGGAAACCCATAGACCATAGGAATGTTCTGAGACAGCCTATATTACCTGACATTATTAGCTCTTGATTTTGAAACATGTCAAACTTGTTTCCTCTGCAACCATTACATTTTACAATGCAGATAATAAAGACATTTTAATCAAAACTGTCTATCTTGCTTTTAAGTGGTGGCATCTAATCTAACATGCTAATGAACTTTCTTTCATCTCTTCCATTGTCTCTCTTGTAATCTCCTTTTATGCTCATTTCTTAACTTTTCTTCTTGATTTTGAAACATGTCAAACTAGTTTCCTCTGCAACCATTACATTTTACAATGAAGATAATAAAAACATTTTAAGCAAAACTGTCTATCTTGTTTTTAAGTGGTGGCATCTGACATGCTAATGAACTTTCTTTCATCTCTTCCATTGTCTCTTTTGTAATCTCCCTTCATGCTCATTTCTTAACTTTTCTTGATTTCAGGTCAGCCATGACTCCAAAGACTTGTGCACAAGCAACTTTAGCTTCAAAGATAGAAACAGGAGGCTGGAAATCAGTAAAAGTGGCAAAAGCTACTTTCACCAACATGACATCTAACAAGATGCACCTACAAAAAGGAGTTTCTTCCATTCAACAGGTAAATTCTAGATCTTGTTCCTTTTTCATCTTTCCTCTTATCCTTCTTTTTCATTGCATAGGCAGCATCCTTATGGCAAAATGAACTTGAAATGAAAGTTACACTTTTATCTTGCATATTGCTACGTTAAAAATTCCGCCTGCGACATTTAGAGTTCAATGTAGACTATTGTCATATCCCCATTTGAGATGACATTGCATAATGCAGGATAGAGAATGTAGAGTTTTCATCGAATCAGATGAGGAGGATGGAGGTTTTTCCTGCTTGCTTCAAGAGAAGGAAACAGGTTCTTAGATGAAAGTAGATTGCAGTTACTTTCCTTGACCATGACTGCTTATGATTATGTGTTTGGATATTGTCAATAGGCATAGACTTTTTTATGAGGTTTCTTTAGTAGAAAACTTATAGATTCCAGATATGGAGAGATGAGTTTGAACTCCATGTTAACTTTATGAACCGAAAGGCATAATATCTATAGTAGTATTCTTACCCATTTCTTAAGGCATCTGAGTTTGCTAGAGAAACAGATAAATAAAATGCATTAAACATTCTACTATTTTGTTTTTTCATCAACTGCACACGAGAAAACACGCACGCAAGCAATATCTTGTTTGTTAGTTTTTTGGTACAGGTAATATGGCAAACCGAAAAATTGTTATATCTATATATTTTACATGCATTAGTCTAAAATAGAGTTGTGTCTGATTTTTTTTTTCCTTGGAGAACATGTAGGAAACTATTGGATGGAGGAAGTAAAGGAAGAGGCAGAAAGGATTTTGAGGAAAGCAAGAAGACGAAAAAGAAAATGTGGTGGTGATGTTATACTTATAAATTGAAGGAGCACTTCATAGTTCCTTTTTTTTTTTTTTTGGTAAATAACACTTCATAGTTCCTTATTTTGCAGATTGTTACAGAACTAAGTTTCTATTATACCTGAATAGACATTACTACATTTTCAAGAGTATTATTGCCGGACTTGCTGTTGAAATGTGAATTATTTCATTGCGTTTTACACTTCAAATTTCTGAATTCATCATTCAAGTTTCAGATTAGGTAAAAGAAAACTTCTAGTACACAAAGAGCAGTGGAAATGTCTGGAAATTAGGAATTATGTTTAAGAAAATACCTTATAGCAATTCATTAGTACTCCTATGTTCACTGAATGGCCATGTTTTACATTATCTAGATGTTGAACCATTTGGTCATGGATAGGATTCTTTTAAAATAATAAATATATGCTTAGGGTCAGTCTTTGACCTCGAGACCCACATATGAAACACATAATCACACGTGTCTAAGATCGACAACCAAATCAACTGGAGTTGTCCACAACACTTCCTTGAATAAACAAGTTTAACAAATTTAAGCATATATATCAAATTTCATCCATCAATTATGAGCTACCAATGTCCAAGCCATCGGATTTGAATACAAGAGCTTGTTATGGACATATTCACCAAAAAAAGAGCTGATTATGGACATGAATTTATAGGTCTGTATCTTCATCAATATTCATGCAGGTGCAAGATGTCTCTTTTGTTGTGTAGGTTGTCTTGGAATTAAAAAGTGTGCTAATACTTTGGGTACGTTTACTTTGCCATGACCAAGTAATATCTCAGATTTTTTTTTTTTAAGACCTTGTTTAACTGAAACGGACTGTTAAAGAGGTATACTGGGACAGCTTTGCTATTTGATGCTGATACATTATTATTAGTGGGACAAAGTTCCACGGATGTGACGAAAGTGTGTCCATTTTCAAATGAGGTATGCACCTTAATAATTTTATCGGTCCCAATAAATGAAGACAGGGTTCCAACATCATATTGTAAAACTCTCTTATAAAACATCAACCGACACCACATCAAAAAAATTAGATTATGTAGAGAGAGAAAAATTAGCATTATATGAACTCCATCAATTGTAGTAAACTCTAGAGGTGATCTTTTACTTCTTTTTACACTTTAGAGAGACATATGTATCGTTCAAGTTGGGCCGAGTTTGAGCTGTCTTTGGAGCCCATGAAAATTTTTCATTTTTTATAAGAAAATTTCAAGCACTGGTCTGCAAAACAGTGTTGAAAGTTCAAAGCCAGTACACCTGTTTGGTTCAGGTCAATGAGATATTAGACAATCTTTGATGATATGTTTTAATGGTTTTTCTTATGATTGATGTCAAATTTTATGTTATATGCTGCAAAATAGAGCAATACTCATGTTCCACGTTGGTTATGATTTTATAAGGATTTTATATATAGTGGTGCTCTAAGCGTGATTTATTTTAGTAACACTACGCACAGGCAATAGTTTAATTTTAGTACCAGGGATTATTCAATTTTGAGCATGAAGTAAAACGTAATTAATTTTAATTAAGTAGTTATAGAATTAAGGTAGAGTAGAATATATTTTGCCTCAAAAATAACGTCATTGAACAGTGACATAAATGCAATTCTTTATGTATAATAGTCAAATAAAATAAACTAAGAGAGGCATTATACTGAGGCTTTGGTTTGGGATTGAAGCTGCACAATTGACTTATCGTTGCAAATATATATTACATTTTTGGCTGTCGGCACTATGCCTATGTTTTAAATCAATACGTGGCAACTAATCACCAATGAAGCCATACACCATTATTTTCCTATAAATATATTATCATTGTTATCTAAGAAAAAAAAATGCAAATTCATAAAGAATTTTGGGTCCCTCTTTGATGTGCAATTAGATGTCACACTGGTTGTTTTTCAATTGGCCTCTCATTTTAAATGTAACATCAATGTTAAAGTTGTTATCTGATTTTTCCAAAGATACTGTTTCCAAGACACATTTCTCTCTTTTTTTTTTGGTAATATTCTAAGACATATCTCTTTTTGGTGAATTCCTAAGACACATCTCTAATTCAATATTTAAGTGAAGGTTTTATATAAAATTTTATCCTAAACAGCTAATGATTAGAAATAACTATAATATAACTTATTGAACAATTCGCTATCTTATCTCTTTATTTATATATATTTATTATATGCAATATACCTTGTCTTTTTCTTATTGATCAGGAGGGTTGGAACTTTGAGAGGGAGGTCCTATTTTTCAATTTTCAATGATTTTAAGATTATTTTTTCAATTACATTATGCTATCAATAAGAATATACCACATCTTTGGCTCTCTGTCTCCATCTTCTTTTATTTTATTCATGATGAAGAAACAAGAAAGTTACTTGAAAAGCACGCCCCATGGAACTTTTTTTCTTTAACCTAGTTTTTTTTTTTTTTTTAATAGAATTACTGCTTGTTGTTGCTATTTTCATGTTATGATAGATTGTGGGTCGAATTATTCAATGAGTGTATGAGCTTCCACTATTTCCTAT